>JAACJO010000018.1:0-600000 GCA_013368445.1 Leucocoprinus leucothites
TGGAGTCAGCTTTCACACCCCAATGTCCTCCCGTTCTATGGGGTTTATCTTCCAGAAAATCAGCGCGGTCAGATAGCACTGGTATCACCGTGGCAAGAGAATGGAAACATTGCGATGTATCTGAAAGCAAAACCCTGACTCGCCTCGTTTCCCTCTCGTAAGTCCAACTTAACTTTGATAAACAATTACTGATGGCACCCTTCACTGCTACGCCCTCGTGAAGATTTACGACATACTAGAAGGGTTGGAATATCTTCATAGGCACGGAATCGTCCACGAGGACCTCAAAGCTGTAAGTAGCCCTGTTAATTGAATTGAGGGCAACGTCAGCCCTGATCTGATGGTGCACTTTGTACAGGCCAACATACTCATAACTTCGGCCGGTTTCGCCTGCCTCGCGGATTTTGGCCTGTCCTCGATCGCTGACGATGCCCGAGTTGGATGGACATCCGTTCGGACAACACCTCACTCAGGTGGCACGCCCGGTTGGTGTGCTCCTGAGCTAATGCTAGGAGTGTCCCGACCAGGGCTACCGAGCGACGTTTATTCATTAGCTTGTGTTATGTACGAGGTAAACCCTGATCCAGTGCTCACGACCTGAAGATCTTCTCATCTCTTTATTAACGCTAGATTTTTACTGGCCAAATACCGTTTCACGAACTGCAACATAGGGCAGCGGTGATCTACCAGGTGCTAATAAAAGGATCTACGCCAACCAAACCTCCAATGAACCACGACTCGGAATTGTCTGATGAGACGTGGTTCATAATGGAAAAATGTTGGCGACCCGATCCGAAAGAACGACCAACCATTGCGATATCAAACAAGAGCTGCGCAAGGTTCTTCGGGTAAAGTTGGTGATGGAGCAGGAGAGCGCAATCCGGAAGTACGGCACAATACCCCTCACCCCAAAGCATCAGATCAAAGATACTTACATTCACCGAGGACGAAGTAAAGTTACTAGCCAAATGCGACGTCGGTTTACCTTCCTGTGCTGACCAAACCAAGTTCTTATGCTTACTCCTGAGGTAACAGGCACAAAATCATTTACAAGGGCCGTTGTCATTTCCTGATTCTAGTGAGAATCCACAGGACGAGGATGATGATTCAAGTACCTTCATCCCTCCTTCTACATCGTCCTGTAGTTGTCCACCTCGAAGCGCTCAAACTGTCACCATGCCCACGATAGAAACGACTAGCCGGGATCAACACATCAATCAACTCGCCCGGGTGAGATTGCTTACTCCAGAGACAAACATGAACCAATTCATTGTCCCATTCAGATTACAAGCAGCAGCCTATCCCGGTCAGCTAATACACTAGCTTCCAGCCTTGCTCAGGCGCTGAACGACCGTATGTATTTGCTCTGACTTTCCAGTATGGTGGGTTTCTGACCAAACATCTAGATACGGCAGGAACTGCCTCTCAGCTTGCGTTTACCAAGGGGGAGATCCTAGAAATATTGGTGTCCAAGACCAAGAAGTGGTGGCTAGCCAAGAACAAATATGGAGCGGTCGGACGTAAGCTCGTTTACAGTTCTTCCTCGTGCTCAAGCCTGACGAGTCCCTACTGCGATTAGTCGTGCCATCAGACGCCATTTCATTTATTGAACACACTGCTGGAAATCATATCTTTCCGAGGGATGTAAAAGTTCAGTCCCCTACTGACCCCTTTGTCGACAAAGCGGAAGTTTGGCAGAGCTGTGAGCGTTTTTGTTGCTACTACGGTATTGAATTACCAAATTCATGATGATAATCAGACAGGGTGGGGATTGATAAATACCAAGACGAACTCTCTCTTCGAAAGGGCGAGATACTGGACATTGCTCATAGGATTGGACCATCGTGGTTGGCTAGAAAGAGGGACGGAACTATTGGGCGTAAGTGAGACTCTGGTATTACAAAGCTTCATGATAGCTGATGAACATTTCCTCCTAGTCGTACGGTTCAGGCGTGTATTCCTCAAATATCGTGCTACCGGAGCACAGCCAGTCGAAAATTTTCCCTTCCGAGCGGTTGCCCAGCATGACTGCGCGTCCATTTCTATCTTAAGAGCTATCATCGCGATTGATTTTTATTTGTGATTTCTAGCCACCGCAGGCCAGAACGACCCTCGAATACTCTCTTTCGACAAGGATGAGGTATTGGGCATTATCGATAGGACTACAGAGAAATGGTGGCTCGCCCAGAATCAGAATGGCAAAGTTGGATGTCAGTCACTTGATATTGCAATTTGCCGCATCCGACTTAATGCCTCCTTTCCAGCTATCCCTGCCAAAAGCTTTAGGCTCATCTCACAATGCAACAATGAACAAGGATGTACTGTCGATGGCCCTGGGGCAGCTGTTTATAGGACCTCTTACTATGTACTGTAAAGCTGTAAAGTGGAAACGGACTTTTCAAACGCTCAAGCTGAATTCGTTCTTTTCAATGAAACATCGAGAAGTGGTATATTTATTCATACATCTTCAGTCTTCTCATCACCGTGGTCAAATGGCCCATTAAACTGTCGTGCGGCCAGGCCTGAGTACTGAGTACTTAGTCCCTGGCTAAAACAGATGTACGCTAATACGATTCAACGCTGGGTCATTGATGTGGGCGGGTTTCCCGACACGTTCCACACAAGATATCTTACCGACAGTGCATACAGAATTCATTTGGTTAAAGCGCTTGCCATTCCCCATGGTGCTCGGGTTGAGACATCTCGCTGAGAATGATCGAAATTCCGCCCACTGAATTCTCGGGGAATGTCAAGACAGATACACTCTAATGAGTTGACGACATTGACCGTGATGGGGAGACCAGTCGTTTATTCCCCATTGAATATTGAATATTGAATACTAATCACTCTATCAAACTTTAAGGGAACATCCAAACAGCCAATGGGAATAATACATACTTGGCATGCAAGACGTATCCCCTAATGCCACATCAGATCCGGGACAATACTGCGCATAACAGCTTTCTATCTCAGTTTGGACTGCTTGGTACAGCTCAGGCGACAGTGCGAGGCTCACATCACCCGTTTGGCAACGCGAACCCGACATAAACGAAAAGTATATTCGAGCTTGGGGTATCACTGTGTAAGCAGATGAACGTGTAAAATGAAATGAAATAAATTGCGGTCGACTACGTTACATAAGCAACTCCGATGATAGGCACCTCGTCGATTGGAAATACGGGTGTGCTGTTCAATCGAAAATGAGGCGGGTACGAGACTTACCAGAATTATGAAGATGAGAACAACAACGAGGGAGACAAATTGCTCTGGTGAGAGGGGCTACTGGTCGAGTAACAAGAGCGCTACAGTTACGTTATGTCACGCTCGGAAGCAGTGGTACGTCCCACGCTTCTATTTAACCTGAGGGAAAGTTTCTCACGATGGGTCCCGTCCTGTAAACATAGTGGGTAGCATGGCAAACATGCCGCCCTACTTTGCGTAAGTCAGGCGATATCGACCAGAGCACGATGATCTAACCTAAAATCCAGGCCTGTAGTTCCTTATACAGAGGTAAAGTGAGATCCTCCATCCTTTATCATTCTTCTCAGACAATTCATTTACAGCCCATGCAACATCACTGTTCATGCAAGGGATTTACTCCCTGCAATGACTGTTCAGAGAGAGCAGTTGATAGCAGGTGCATCAACTCACCCTCTATCAACTTTCAAGAGACGCCTCAGAGACTCTTTGAGAGAATACTAAACAGCTCAGTATCTTGCAAAGCTATACTCCATTTCGAGGGGGATAAGGCACAACTATGCCTTGAAATCATGCAGAAGGTAAGATCCAATTGCCATACTGAGGCGGTTATACTTTGGACTATCTAAAGGCCAGGATATAGGTCGCTGATGCACCAGAAACTCCCGATAGTCTCAAACGTTTAATGCTACGCACAATGAGAATTCTCTGTGCAAGGTCTGGAGTTTTACCACGAAGGCTGTTTCTCCAGGGTGTCCAACTCAGTGTATGCCCCTTCCGCAATAGTAGATGTGCTGATATATGGAAAGGCACTTATCAAGAGACTCGTGTATGCGTTAAGGCGGCAGGGCCGGGGAATAACTCGAAGTACAATCATTTCATGAAGGTCTGTTGCATGTTTCGCTAGTGACGACCCGTGATCCTGAACTCGAAACAGACGTTTGCAAGGGAGGCGATACTCTGGAGTCAGCTTTCGCACCCCAACCTCCTCCCATTCTATGGAATCTGTCCGTTAAGAGACTATAGTGGCCAAATTGCACTCGTGTCACCCTGGCAGGAAAACGGAAGCATCGGGAGGTATTTGGAAGGAAACCCTAGCCTGCCCCGTATCCCCTTTGTGAGCCTATTCCCTCGTCAGTTCCGTCCTGTCTACTCACGTTTCCACTCCGCTCCCGCCCACCCTCTACCCGACCCCAAGGTATACAACATATTAGATGGCTTGGGATATCTCCACGAGCACCAAATTGTCCATGGAGATCTTAAGATGGTGGGTAGTTCCAAAATCTTTAGCCGTGATACGAATATGAAAGACCTTGTTTCATAGGCCAACATTCTAGTAACTTCGACCGGCTCAGCTTGCCTCGCTGACTATGGTCTGGCTTCTATTAGGCAAGACGTTGGACTAGGGAAATCATGTCACCAGGTCCTGCATGACTCAAGTCCTGCAGGTTTTCTTGCTCCCGAACTTATGGAACAAATATCGAAGGATACTCCGTACCGACCAACATTTTCAAGCGATGCCTACTCCTTAGGTTCCGTGATATACGAGGTATACCATTCCATACCGTCCCCTACTTGAACTCCTGCTCAGCGATTCTTGATTAGATCTTCACTGGTCAGAGTCCCCCTCATGACCAGTCGTCTATGGAGAAAATGTACTCGGGTCACAAGCTGGGTAAACCATTAATCAGAAGCTTGTCAAGTTTTGGAGTCAAGATGTCAAATGAAACGTGGGCCATTCTAGAACAGTGTTGGAACACCATCCCAAAGGATCGACCTACTGTCATCCAGATTCGTCGAAGACTTAACAGAATCCATCCTGCAAATCTAGCAGCACCCAAGCTAAGAGACCACCGTAATCTATGCCCACCCTCTCAGCCCATTAAGCCACGAAGTCTCATCTTATTTACGGAGACCGAAATGACCTTCCTATATAAATATGCTGTGAGTATCCGCATCTGTTCGCCTGTACTGCTGGATTCACTTTGCTTCAAAATTTACAGGACTTGGACCATGACTACCACGCGAAGTGGAAGACATCGCTGTGCATTCCCTCAGAAACCCACGAAATGGGGTCTTTGCACGCACCAGCTCTCTCCCCTTGCCCATATGTGAGTACAACCGTAACTGAAGCCATCCACAGTAACTTTATGCCGAAACTCCTTCAAAGCAAACATCTGTCGCCTCATACAAATCAACTGCACCATATACATCCAGGGTGGCCCAGGCTTCAAGGAACCGTCAGCATTTACTTTGATCAACCAAGGGAGTCGGTTGCTAACGGGAAAACCTAGACACGGCGGGTAGTGCTTCCCAAATTTCATTCACAAAGGCCGAGTTCCTGGAAATACTGGTTTCCGCGACCAAGAAATGGTGGCTAGCCAAGAATGCTCAAGCAAAAATAGGACGTGAGCTCTGCTATGATTTTTACGTCCCGTTCAAAGCTGACGAGCATCACATTTTAGTCGTGCCATCTGATGCTCTTTCGCTTACCGAAAATATTGCTAGAAATTCTAATTTTTCACAGGACACAAAGCCATGGGCTGACCCATTTATTGACAAGGCGAAAGTTTGGCAGTCCTGTGATTGGTTTTCCTGTTTACTTACCACTAGTGCTGCTGAAAACGACCGATTTTGATTGTTAGATGATGCAGACAACAATGGTTTTCCAGACGAGCTTTCGATTCGCAAAGGCGAACTATTGGACATTGCTCACAGGACCGGACCATCGTGGTTAGCCAGGAAGGCTGACGGAATAATAGGACGCAAGTATTACTTAATCATGCCAAGGTTCCGATAGCTCATGAGCATAATTATTCAGTTGTGCGTTTCAGACGTGTATTCCTCGTCTACTGTGCTATTGGGGCGCAACCCGTCGAGAATTATCCTGTCAAGGCGGTCGCACTGATAAATTGCAATTTCTTTTCTCATCCCAAGTAATTCATAGTGCTGATTTGTTTTGTCGCCAGACATACCGGATGATCGAGATCCTCGACTGATCTCCCTTACCAAGGGCGAGGTGATGGGCATTGTTGATAAGACTACAGAGCAGTGGTGGCTTGTCCAGAAACAAACAGGCGCGATTGGACGTGAGTGCCTGACAATTCACTACAACTTCCTTCCTCACCTTCTCCTAGAAATACCTTCTAAATATTGTGTACTCGTCCATGCATGGAGCGAGAAATGTGCTCCTTAACGGCGAAAGTTGTACATTTAGCTAGCCAATCCTAGAAGGCCGTATTACTGAAGTTTATGCTACTTTCCCACTGCCCTCTCCGAGTGCATTGCTGAGAAAAGCTTTGGACTCTACACTAGCAGGTGACAGCCAGCTTTCAATTTGCTGACTAATAGTGACTGAGAGAGCAAATCCTGACACGTTATCTGAGCGTGAAGTGCCACAGCTGCGCTTTACGGAGTTAAAACCCCATATACGCTGGCGACCTCACATCGATCACATCGAGCTCAGGCATCAAGAACCTGGAGTGACGCTACACCCCAGAAATTCAACGTTCAACATAGTCACCACGTGCATGCTGAACATCACACCCCTAGTATTAATCGTTGAAGTTACGAAGGGAATGCGTCGTAGAAACCCATGTACTACCCCACCAGCGGGACCATCAGTAAAATATTGAGTAAAATGCAAGTATATAAGGACACTATATACCGTTGCAGTGTTGATTTACGACATACCAGACAGCTCGAGATAGGCATTACACAAAATCCGTCTAAGCGTAACAACTGACTACATGAGTAATGGCCAATACACATCTAGTGTCCAGAATGAGGTTTTACATAGTATCGAGTGGAGTGCGTAGAAACCATTTGTAATATGTAAACAAAAATTTAGTTGTAGCTTTTCCGTATGCTTTTGGGTATCACAAATTGAGACTTGGGATTAATATAGTGAATAAACAAGTCAAGGGTTTCTTTGTTCATTCCAGCACAGCCATTTCCACACATACGACAGCCAACCCTACGCAGGTCATCGCAAGCAACGGAAACGAGTTCCATTTCGCGAACTTCGACCAAGTTACTTGGATGCCCTCCTCCTGCAAGATCGCTCTCCAGAGGAATGCCGACCGGCTGGAGGAAAACGAGAGGTTGACAGCACCGATGTTGCTGACAACCGCAAGAGCAATTGCAGCTCCTGTTTCTGATGGGCCATCCAGATTGGCCTGGCGGACGACTTTTGCTAACAGGATTGTGGCCCCGATGTTCGTCCCCGCAAGATTACACAGAAGAACACCAATGATTCCCACAAGCCAGATTGTGGGAATCAGTTTCCCGCCCGAGGCAGTGGCCAACCACTGCCCGGAGAATTCTACCCATCCATGCTGTGATAATGCTTCAATAAGAATGGATTGCGAAAACACCAAGGGTATGAGCCCAAATGGCAATCGTGGGAGGGCATTGAAGAATGTCGGAAATCGCAGCGTGAGCAGTTGATATGTGCTATCGAAGTTCGTTTCGGTAATTTGGTCATCATCCCCATCTTCGGAGGGCGTAGGACGAGTTTCTCGATCAGCTTCTGAGGTGGTGTCAAGTACAGAGGTAGATGGGTTGGATGCAACAAGAGTGTGTGTGGAGCTCATACGAGTGGCTGTGGCGAATTGACTGTGGTCCCGGAAGAGGTCGATGAAGGATTTGAGGACAGCAAAGGAAAGGAAGATCTTCCAGACATCAACGTGTAGGAAGCTCAAACCCAGGGAAACAACCAAACAGCAGGCGAGAAAAAAAATCCCAGCGACCGTAGCCGTTGCATCCTGGAGGCTATCCAGAGGAGTGGTCCAGCCAGAAATAATGGGCTGTGATGGGAAATATTTTGCGCCTCTAAATTGGCCTACCATAGTGAACAAGCAGACTATACTGCAAGCCGCAAATGGCAAGATTGTATACACGCTAAAAACCGCCTTGCTGATGTCGAACATACTGCAGATGATGAAATTAGTCGGATTTCCAGTGAAAAGAACCATGGTGGGGATATGTATGGCTGCAAATGCAGATATCAGCCATGGGAGAGGTTGAAACCCCCTAGCGACCGTGAAATCGACAAGAAAAACACTAGTCGAATGAATGACGGGGTCACTGCTAAAAATGAGGCCGAGAATGGTAACAATGATGTAGATATAGATATAAAGCCTCCAGCGATCATTGCGTGTCCGATTGTCAGCCCAGAAAACAGCCATTTTGAGAAGAGCGGTCACGTCAAGGGTGATAGATATATATGTGAGGGACAGAAAGGCAATTATGATTTCATAGGGTTTGATGTCGTCTGGAGGGAGTGTATGTGAAGAGTAACAAGATGAAGCTTAGGGAAGATCGCACCTGTGCCAACAATGCCATCATATATTTGTTCTTTCCCCAAACATTGCAGAGCCCAAAGAACGACGACGGCAAAGATCGGCGCAGAGTATAGATCAATTAATATGTTTCTCCAACCGAAGATGGGGAATGGCATCGGGAGCTTGACTGGGCGGAGAGTAAAAAGGGTGGGGAGGAGGAAGAATACGAGCGTCAGGATCGGGGAAGGCCTACACTCATCACTGGGGAGAAATGGGTTGGGGCCACAGTGAGGAGGTGAAGGCCTAGAGGAAACGACATTTCTCGCGCTTCAAGCGAGTCGTATTCTCGAGGCGGAGGACAAATGGGTCTGGGTGATATTTGGGGTGTTGATGGTCCGTGTCAAACAGTCATGGTGATGTAAGTACGTCACTCAGGATAAACATGCACATACACTCCCCAACCAGGTATGGAAGGAAGCTGGTCAAGTATGTGCGTCGCATCCGTCGACATGACCGGCCTGATTGAATCCTCTATGGTGCAGGTCACCTAAACACCGCTACTTTGGTGCAAACGAAATAAGGGACGCAGATTTTGTCCGATTTCTTATTCCTCTATACAAAATGCTCCTTTCATCAGTCTGAGCAAATTGTATAGACAACTTTTTATTCCAGCCAAAATTGACAGAGTTATTTCAGGAAAGCTCCTGGGAATTGGCAGAGTGATGTCATGGTATCCATATATGGAAGTACTTCCTAAAGTAGTGTATTACTAATCATCTAAAGAAATCAAAAATGACAGTAGGAACCTCTGGAATGCTGTGGTACTGCCTCGAACTGGATGCTAGGACTTTGGTTCGATGTGGCTACAAGGATTTTTACAGACTGATGAGCCATAAATAATGAATTTGGCCCCCTATACTGGCGACAGTGTTGCAGGCGCCCAAGAGGGTATTTTTAATTTTTAATTTAATTTAATTTATTTATTTTTCAGTCAAGGTCTGAACCAAATTGGCACTTGCACCAAACTAGGTGACCCGCACCATAGGTCTATTCAGATCAATCCATTGGTGTATCTGCATAGTGGTCCGCCAGTCCAAACCCTCCTGATTTACATAGTCAAGGTCCCCCATCGCTGCTGAGACACACACATTTGAGTGCAGGGAATCTTAGAAACACGATCAAGCAGTCTCCGAAGAGATCGAGGGGGTGAAGGGGGTGGAAAACTACTGTCAATAATATGAATCTCCTCTGTCGGATCAAAAATGAATTCAAGTCCGCAAGCCGCTCCCCCTTTGCAGCCCTGGTCTGCCGATGATACAGTATTCATCTCCTCCAATCCAGGGCTTCAAGTCACCTACCTGATATTTAACATTGCCGGCATCGGCTCGACCCGTGATGGACAGTAACCGGCTATGTCACTATCACTTGCTATGTGGCACTGGCATAAGTGGCATTGTTGCACTGCCAGCTCAAGTTCATCTTTACGCAGAAAGTCAGAACTGAGAGCGAAGCTTTCATTTATTATATAATTGTTTCGAAGAGAGATTACGCAGAATATACGAGTCATGCTCACCTTCCCCGCTTCTCCCGGGAAGATTGAACACCGTTCCAGGGTGGTTTCTGAGCTGATCTGAATGTCAGACAAGGTACGCCATGGCAATCTGAGTGCTTAATTGCTTGCAGTTTGGTGACCGGGCTGCACCGCGGGGTGTCGGGCGGTGTTAAACCGAAATGATCGAGGCAGGCGCTCAAGTTAAGAATCCTACCGTCACGGTGGACATCTAGTTAACACTACTATTATACTTGAGGGGGAAGTAATCAAGATACATCTGTGGGACACATGTACTGCCTCGCTAACGGGACCGTCAGGGATAGATTGGGTAAAGATACAAGTATATCAGGGCACCGCTTGATGTTGCAGTATGGCCTGCGTTCGTCTAAGTGTAATAACTTTGACTACAAGAGTAATGATCAAAATATTCGTATATGCAGTGTCCAGAATGAGGTTTTGCATAGTATTGAGTAAAGTACATAGAAACTATTTGCCGTGTGCGAATGAAGATTCAATATTCATATAGACCGAGGGATTCTCTATTCATCCCAGCACAGCCATTTCCATACACACAACAGCCAACCCTACGCAGGTCATCGCAAGCAATGGAAACGAGTTCCATTTCGCGAACTTGTACCAAGTCATTGTGATCCCCTCTTGCTGCAAGATCCCTCTCCAGAGGAATGCCGACCGGCTGGAGGAAAACGAGAGGTTGACAGCACCGAGGTCGCTGACAACCGCAACAGCAATTGCAGCTCCCATTTCCGATGGGCCGTCCAGATTTGCCTGGCGGATGACTTTTGCGAGTAGGATTGTAGCCCCGACGTTCGTTCCTGCAAAATTACACAGAAAAACACCGATGATTCCTATGATCCAGATAGTGGGAATCATCTTCCCGTCCGAGGCGGTGGTGAGCCACTGTCCGAAGACATTACCATAAGGGTGGCTATACGGTGGTTGCCAAAGAGGAGCCGCCTCCTCAAATATTAGCAGCCTTGGTGCGAGTCACTATTGTGGGGACCGCACCACTCAACCCAATGCAATATATTGTCTTAGAGCTTACAGCTATGTTTATGCCAGGTTAGTAAGGACAAAGAGGACCCGAATAGGGGACAAGAGGCCGTAATTCACTTCGCGAGTGGACACAACAGAGAAAAGAAGCCCTCAAGGAGGCTTACTTTCGGAGAGACACTCCCAGATTCCTCGCCGAGTCGTGCGACCGGCGTCGTCCCCGGAAAATCGGTCCCAATCCTCCTTTGTTGTGGATAGCTAATATATTTTTGGCCCCTAACGATTCGGAGCTGCACAATCATATATGTCTGGAATGATAGGCCCGAAGTAGATTCCGTACTACGTAGAATATAACAAGCTTACAGCTGTTTCCCGTATATTTAGGAGATCCAGACCATCATCAAGTTCAATATTAATCCTGCTGGCTCCAAGCCAGCGCATCCTGTATTATCCTAGGTCACTCAGTGTTTTACCAGGTTCAACAAGTGACAGTGTCGGACAACTTAAAATAGGAATCTAGGGCACAAGTTCGTTGATTCAAAATTTAGAGAGGAGTTGCACACGCAAGGTCAGGTGAGAAGCAAAGAGGCGACACGGGCGGCTCACAGAGTCAACCTACAGTGTATCGACTGACACGGTCCAGCTGATTACCTGGGTGGCTCCCAAAGAAATCAGCCAGTACATAGAGGGACGGGCCAATGATGTGGTAACTAACGTACTAAAACATCATATCAAGGTATTGGTAGCATAAAGATAATATAGAAATACAAAATGAAACATATCCTCCTCAGAAGGCGTACCAAACTACAAGCTACATCACATAAAAACAGAAGCATTCAAACCAGTCGTGAAATCCAGCACACATATCCGTTGATCATGAGAAGCACTATAACACGAGCGGTAAACCGGTGTGGATGTAATTTCTAAGCAAACCACGCACCTGACAATCCTTCCAAGGTTGAACTTGACATCAAAGATGAGACTTGTATGTGTGTGTTTGAACTCTCGGATGAGCTTGCCTGTCGTGAACCCCATTAGCAACCCTTTCTGCATGGCATCCTTTTTTACTCACCGCTGTACAAATCCCACACCTTGACCACCTTGTCGTAACTAGCACTCAATAGACGCCCTGTCTTGGGATCAAATGAAATTGCGCGAACGAGAGCATTATGTCCTGCCAACGTTCTCAGACATTCACCAGTCCATGCATTCCAGACCCTGATCTTGCAGTCGTTCGAGCCCGATACAATGAGGTCGTTCTGCACGTCAAGTTAACTTCATATCGCTTGTCAGGCCCGATGTATGAATGAGGTACCTTGAACTCAATGCAGGCCAAGCCGCGATCGTGTCCATCAAAGGTTCTCAAGCGTTCGCCACTTTCAATGTCCCACAGGATCATCTTTCCGTCTCCACTTGCGCTGACCTGAGGATGCTATCAGTGCCTGAAGTGAAAATAACGCAGCGTACGTACTACTCTACCATTTTGAAGTCCTAGTGCATTCACAGGTCCCTCATGACCCCTTAGCATCCGATGTAACGTTAGGGTCTCTCGATCCCAAACACGGATAACGGTATCCTTCGAGCTGTGGCTACTGTAAGTGATCGGACACGGCAAAGGCACTGTGAGAGCTCACCAACTGACGATCCACCGGCTGTCTATCCGTAAGTCAAGGACACCATCAGTGTGTCCTTTCAAGATGGCGACAGGTTCTGCGAGAACCCTTCTGTCAAGAACATCTTCTCCCTCACTGCCCGCCTCCTCTTTGTCGTCAGTTAAAACTTCCCCCGTATCTAAACTCCATACACATATCGTACAGTCGCTGCTTCCCGTAAACATAAATCCAGTCCTTTTAACTGGACTTCTCGAACCCATATCCATGTCCACCGATAGTGATGTCCCATCTTCTCGCGTTCTGCGCATGCTCAGCAAGTCAGGAGAATCAAGATCCCAGTCCCTTTCAAACTTCAGGCATAGGACGCTACCTGTATGAGCGCCTACAAAGGTACCCAACCGTCTTCCTGTCTTCAGGCTCCAGGCTATGACAGTCCGATCCCGAGAACCAGTGATAATTCTTTGGGAGTCAAAATCGACACAGTAGACACTTTAAGCGATAAGCTACATGGAAACTGAAGGTGGAGTAAGCGACATACCTGTCTGTGTGACCATGAAGTTCACGCCTTTCGGGCTCCCACTTTTCCGCCTTGAATACGAGGTTCATATTGACAGGTTCGGTTCGAGACGCGGGGATCGCCCTCAGTTCCGCTGTTTTCCCAGCAGCTCTTCCTACAGAAGTCGACTCGGCCAAGTGGTCAACAGAGCAGCCCGCTATGGCGCTCAGTGTATTACCACCCCGAAGCAGCCTCGCCGGCGAGAGCGATCTCGATCTCGGGGCCTCGCGAGAGGTCATTGACCTGCTTGTCTCACGGATACACGGCGGCTCCTCTGGAAGCGACATAGGGACATGAACATATGAGGTCCCCAGCCACCTCTTCTCCAATCCCAGCCTGTCCATGTACATCTTCTGCCAGTCGAATTGTAAAGGAAAATTCTGTTTGGGATGCCGAAGCGCCTTGTGCGCTAAATGTGGCGTCAAATGAGGTGACAGCAACGATGATTGCGGGCGTCTACATTGAGTAGTGCTGTGTTTCAACGAGGCACCGAATTTGAACGCCTGGGCTCTCGGCTTGAGTTTCCATCGATGTCGCTTCAACTGACGACTAGGTGAATCAACAATGTTCGCCGATGACCCTGCTTCAAATTTCCACATATGGGACATGTCCGCCTTTCTGAGGTCAACGTCCCATCTTCCCAAGAATAAAGCATGCCAGACAGGGTTATCGCTCGCTAAACGCCGCCACGTGCGTGAAACAGTAAGGCAAGCCAGTATAGCACGTAAAGCAACCTTGGATTTCTCCTCGGCTTCGTTCACCAAGGGATCCTGCTTTTCGGCACCAGGAGCATGTTGCATATGACAGCGTACGGGAGGCGGGCAGACCAGCTGAAGTATGTAGACCGCGAGTTCTGGCGGCAAAAGTCGTAGGATATCAACACCAGTCACCGCCCGTACGTCAACGAAGCAAGCCTCGTCGATTAGCTCGCCTTCTTCTCCGTCCAGCGGCGAAAGTTCCCTGAAATGAACGTCTTCGGCGGGTTCCGACGCAAATGGTGAGTAAGGGGAAGGTTGGGCCCTTCCTTTCCCCTTATTTTGGCTCCTAGAATTACTATTCCAGAGAAGAGGTGAATGGTGACCAGAGGGTGATTGGCTGCTAAACAGCTGTGTTGGTAGGGAAATAGAATGAGAGAAGATTCTTGGTGAGCCGGCGGGAGAGGAATCGATAGAAGCAGGGGAAGATGTAGGGGGTGAGTTAATGTTATGGCTACCGGAGAATGCCTTCCCTGGAGAAGAAAGTGCATCCCAGATACGTGGCAGGAGCGTCTTGAAGGGATTCGATTGCTGAGGTATATTGGGCATTGAGATAGATTCGGTAGGGTGGTTCAGGCTTATGAAAGGAACTCCACCGAGGCCAGGGCTTGTATAATATGTGTGACCTCTGGGACTGGACCAAGCCGCTGGAGATTGAATTCCAAATCCTGCAAAAGAGGAGGATATAGAACGGCGATGGCCATAGGGATAGCTACCTGGCATTTGTACGGTAGGCACATTATCGCCTTCCAGCTCCTCTACATCGATGAAAGAGTAATCTGCAGTTGGAGCAGGAGAAGGGGGGCGTGCTCGATGAGTATCGTACTCCTCCCCCTCATTGTTGTCAAGGTTGAAATGTGGTGGCGTCTGTGGAATATCTGTGGTCGTGAGATACGGCGACCCGAGCATGGAGTTCATCATGTGCGAGAAGTGCGGGTTGTTTGGGTACTCCTGAGTCGCTGAATGACTCGTTATATTGGGTTGTTTGTTGAATTGGGTCTGTATTGTAAGAGCCGACCCCGATGTCCGACGGTGATGTTGGAGTACCATCGGACGCTGAGGTATATTGTAAGCACTTGGTGAGAGCCTATTTGGCGGTCTCCGCCTTGTATATGGCGGTGTATATGAGATAGAGGGGCCTGCGTCCTGAGAGGACATCGTGGTAGATTGGGAGAGAGCAAGAATGGTGGTAAAGTAAGTACTCCTGAGCTGCTCTCAAGATAAGTATGACGGTGTGCCCTGATGCCTTGAACGGTCCCGTGACCATACCCCTGATCAATTCTTCCAAACACATGCACATAACGCGCCTATCAGACTCAGTTTTTGTGACCTCACTCTGCGTTTAGTGCACGTTGGTCTGCACCACGGGCGTCCATTCTGGAGTTCTAAGTCCGATCCTACCGTGATTATGAACCTCAATGAAGTTTGAAGCAATGCATCCTGCTCAATTTCATTAAACTTCGGGTTTGACCCTGTCCCCCCCACGTTGGGCGATGTACAAACCTCGAGACGGAAGTCTCAAAATTCACCGCAGTGCTGGTGAACTTGACGATGATGCAAATGACAACACCAAGGCTCTCCAGGCGGTGAAACAAGACATACGAGTTATAACTATTGAACAAGAAATGTGTCTCAAGTCCTGGCCTTAATCTCGTGTCTTCAACGAAGCGTTTACGACGGAGTCACTGAGCATACTGCATCTCACTTTCATACTTGCCCGTGGCCCAAGGATCCTGGATCGAGTACGAATATCTAAATGAGATAACCCAACCCAAAACCCCCGTCTCACATACCTACACTACCTCACGGGACAATCCTGCTTCGCCGGATCATCAGAAATGTTATATTCCAGGCTCGTATCATGCTCCTTCGACGACCTCTCAAGACCTTACCCCCAGTGTCCCCAGTAATTTATTTTCAAGCAAGCAAAAAACAAAGCTCTCTTAACCCAGACAACTGTTGTGGGTGGCTCAGCCACACAAATGGTTCTGTATGGTGATGCTAAGTCTGGCCAACTGGCGTTGCATCTCCCTGGCAGCTTGGAACTTGAGAGTGCACATAATTCCAGAGTTCTCTTTCAGCCTCCCGATATGATATGAGGAAGAGGGGATGCGCTACTGTGGGTGACAGGTCCACTATCTTGGGGGATGGCGATCAGGATAATGAGTTAGTTTGGGCCGGTATTTTGACATAACGAACGAAGCGGTTGTCATCTTTGAAATGGTCCCTGGCCAGGAGACTGAGGGCGGGGTAGATCCCGATATAACAGAGAAGCTATTACCAGTGCACCTCCTCAACGCTGCGACGACTCCGAACAAGTTGAAGGTACGAGTGTTTTTAGGCATTCGATTAGTAAACGTTCACGGTCGAAACTGTTGCCGGCTTCCAAGGAGATAATCTACTGAAGAACATTGAAGAAGAGTCACCTGGGATTGAACAACCCGGTGCTCCTGGTGGTTCCCATGCCATCCTCTATGTGCAGGAGGTGATATCCCACGTTGTACATGTACGGGCAACAACTCCGATCTGTCGAAGAGGACTGATCGAGCTGATCGTTCAAGGGATGACCGAGTGCCGCAGGGCGGTAGTGGCCGATATCAGATATAGTGTAATAGAACATTTTGAATCACAAACGCTGGATGGTGGGTTTTCCGAACGCACTACAACCTCCCCTAAGTATTTGTGGAAGAGACTGATAGCCCAACAAAATACAGAGAAGAGTCAGATTTGATATTGATGGGTATACAATGTGATCACGAGCTGCATTACACATGTGTTGGTCAAACGGTAATTTACATGGTGTTGAAGGTCATCAACTCTGAATCGGATAAAATATCACTCTCTGCTGATCCATACCGTGAGCTCAGAGGATGGAATGATGTAGGCGCTGTCTTCAATCGCAACGAACAGATTACATGATTATGTACACCCTCCTTTCAGCCTTTGTCATTTGATGTCAGGGTGACGTTTTGGCTTGCTTTTTTAGCACACGCTAGAATAGACAAGGTTAACTGGAGTTAAATGCATTGCCTCACACGACCACCGTCTTTCGTACTAGCACCCACACGTTCTGGATATAAAGGCTCAACTTAGCTCATTTACTCACTCTTCCCTCCATCGACATCCGCTATCGGTGCACCGTCACTCAGCGCGACACTAATGGGACGCTGGACGCAATATGAAGAGGTATTTAGCCCCTTTGCTCTGAATGCTTTAACACTGGGCTAATAAGGAGCTGTTTATTACTCTGGCTTATCGCTATATCCAACACAACTCGGTCACACGGCATATTCTCCCTTAGGACGCCGCACGCCTTCCCGAGGGGATGAAGCGCATCGGCTATGACGCCGACACACAATGCTACACTTTCCAAGATCGCTACACAGGAGCCTTGTACCGTTCGGAGCCAGGCAATGTCTATGGGACACTGACACCGGTGAATCCCAGTGAGAGCAATGCTCGAACGGTCCGTCCTAATGCTTTCGCCTCGACAGGTGAGTAATACAATATCGCATTTCCCGCTCCATGCCCTCTTCTTGCTTCAGCAACTCCCGCCACCCGAGAACATTAGAGTAGGGCACTACTTTGAAGCTCCCGGTTCTTCGCGTCGATCGAGCATTGATGCTTGACGTATCCACTGAGCCTCATGTTGTCCTCATGCCTTGATCTCAGCCATTATCAAACTCACCCATATTGAATCGTCTTACCCCTACAGATCCTGCCAAGCAACGGTCTAAATCGACCGTCAATACAAGCATCAGCTCATTCGACGACTTCCTCCCATCTTCTGCCATCACTGCCCCACCGCCGCCTCCGTCAAAGGTGTCCTTACGTAGCCCAATATCCGACTCCCCAACTAACTCGCGACTACCGGGCATATTTCGTAAAGTCAGAGTGATGAGCTCTGCTGTCTCTAGGATGCAGCCCCCTCAATCTGAAGGTCCACCAGGCCACATTAAATCGCCTTCTCTTCCCATCTCGTCGTCCTCCAAATATCGCGATTCACCTTCTCCACCCCCACTGCCAACACGCCGAATGAGAGGGTACACTAGATTACCGGACCCACGTCAAGAAGAGGACAAGAAAGCCCTTCTTCGCTCAAAGACTATGTCATCGGCATCCAGTTCCCGTTCTGCCCACGCTCCCACTCGATCATCCTCTCGAGCGTCGCGCGCATCTGCTGTATCTACAACATCGACCATCACACCCATGAAAACAAGATAATGCATCCAAGTCCCATTGATTCTCCAGCGTTCTGACCATAGATGTGCCCAGTGCTATAGTCTAGCTGGGTTACAGCTCCAGCTGATTGTTGACAACGCGTTTTGATTCTTCGTCTCCTCTGTCACTTGACTTCCGCTCTTACGACTGTTTCTGGGTTGGCTACTTGTCTCCTTTTGATATCATTGATATTTATGGCGTTAAGTTACATAGTAACTGGTTCCAGTACCTATCTCGACACGATCGGACTTGGAACTCCTCTGCCCTGACATATCCGCAGCTTTTAACCTCCACGCAGCGGTCTCCACTTCTCGGCTAGATATATTGTCTTTTCATTATAATCATCATTGTATTTGTTTCTCGTGAAAGAGGCAGTGCGACATGTCGACATCAGTTGTTCCGAGCCGAGTGTATTGCGACTGTAACTGAAGAGTCAATTTCAATGGTCGACGCCATTTTATCTCATTCAGCTCTTCGTGTAACATTATAGGAGCTGATGATATCTCTAAGGTTGTGGAGCTGGGCTTTCCTCCGTTTGAGCAGCGCCAAGGTTCAATATTTCAATCTTCTCCACATCTGCTTCGAAATGTAACAGACGGCTAAGAGCGCTAGTCACTTACATTTACCCAGGAGTTGGCAGGCCCTCAGGTCTAAGGAAGTGGTTCCTGTCTTCTTCTCCTTCCATGTCCCCTCTGCATCGATTTCAGACTCCACGAATGAGATTTCTTCACCAATGCTCAAGTACATACCACTTGCGGGGGAATTAGTCCTTACTCGCAATTTTTACTGGGGTTGAGTCCACGATCGAAACATGATATTTATGGTAGAAAGATCAGCCTTTGCAAACGCCAGAAAAAGTGGCGCTGGAAGGGATCATACAGAACTGCACCGTATGAGGTATTTCATTTTCCTCAAAAATGTCGATCTCCTCACGCAAATAAATTACTGCACTACGCCTTCCCCACATTTTACTTCGGCCGGTAGCTCGTGCCCTTCAACGCCAGTCAGCTCGCCTCCGCCCCACTGATAATCAACGCTCGAACTCTGGACAAGTATAAGGACTTGCCAGTGCTGAGTCGGTGCATAAATCCCAAGAAAATACATGACATAATGAAGACGAAGCACAGCAGAGACTAATAACCGATAATGCGATAACGTACACCACAAAAACCAGGGATACGACGGAAACGAACCGACCAACGATTGAATAACGAAGAACTAAAACAGCACCCAACATTTTACGTAGACTAGCATGGAAGATGAGCAGAAGATATAAACAAGGGAAAGAATAAAAATGGTATCAATCACACAAGGAATTATCCACCAATTCCGACCAACCAAAAAGCAAGAAGTCAAACACCTTTAAACGGAAGGAAAACCGCCAGGAAAAAGCCAGAGAGAGGAAGAGAGGAAGAGAGCATCGAAATCAGCCAAAAATCCACACCTACATATAACTCAATCGAGATAAACAAGTAGCGAAAAGTCAAACCCAGGCCAACTAATCCGGGGCGAGTACGCTCAGTCCCCAAAAAAAGGACGAGGCGACGCAACCTAGAGGAGGCATGGATTAACGCCAACTCCCATTCGCTTCCGAGTTATAACTCACGTTATACATATACGTCGTCCAAGTCTCCTGTAATCGACTATCATCGGCAGCGATACCTCTCAGCACGCCCCCAGGAGTAAAGGGTTGTTGCTGCTGTGGTTGCTGCTGCTGCTGCTGCATATGGACTTGCCCTTGGTACTGCTGCCCAGAATACTGTGCAGGTACCTGTTGCGGTTGTTGTTGCTGCTGCTGAGGCGCGTAGCCTTGATCCGGAACGGTCGGTGCGGCAGCCCAATACTGGGAATATGTTTCCGGAGGATATTGCTGCTGCGGCTGAGGTTCCGGTGGAGGGGGAGGTTGTTGCTGTTGCGGAGGATAATGAGGCGCTGGGTGAACATAGGGCGCTTGTACATCATATGGTGTCACGGGCGTCCGTTCTCCCGATGAAGGCGTAATCAGCGTTTCCCTCGAGTTCTCATAGTGTTGAGGAGGTATGACCTGTAGCGGTTGCTGCTGCTGAGGATGATGCATCGGCACATGCGATGAGCGCTGGTACTGGGGTGGTTGTGGTTGGGGTGGTGGTGGTGGTAATGGTTGACCTTGGTGGTGGTACACCGCATCCTGCCCTTGTGCATACACCTGTCGCAAATTCACAGGCGACTGTCGCGATCTAGCCTGCGGCGGTTGCTGAGGGGGAGATGGTTCTTGGTTGTAATACCCCTCATACTGTGCCTGCGGATGCTGCTGCTGAGGCCTGTATCCAGCCTGAGGTGGCGGCGGAGGCGCCTGATAATGCTGTTGCGCCCGCTGTTGTTGCTGCTGCATTTCATAATCCATTTCTCTCCTCTCCGCCATCTCCCTTTCCTGCCTCTCAAACTCCATCCGCTGCCGTTCCTCCTCTTCTCTCCTTCTCTCCATCTCCATCTGCTGCATTTGCTGATATTCCATCTCCCTTTGCTGCTGCTGTTGATGCTGATACTCAACACCATCCATCCCAGATTGCACCTGAACCTTCGCCTCTTCCTCCCTTCCACTCATCCCATTCACAGCGTACGGCCCATACGCAGGAACACCGACCACCTCCGTTTCCGACCCTTCAGGCAGCGGCGGCGGCGGTGGCGCAGACGTATCCATATACGCCTGCTTAACCTGTGCCTCAATACGTCCATCAAACCCTCGTAACTCGTGCACCAGGTTCGGATGCACACCCTCGAACGAGGGGTACTGGTTAATCAATTGCTGCTGCTGAACCGGCAACGGCTGCGATGGTACCGAAGGTATTGACACTTGCTGGAGTTGCTGCTGAGCCTGTTGCGGCGTAGGACCACCGTATACACTGTGATTTGCCGATACCCCTCCTTGTGTGTGAGGTGGGTGTCCCGGAGCTTGTCCTGGAACCTGCAGATATCCCTGAGCATTAGGTTTAATCTTCGGGCTCCCTGAACTCGCTCTCGACGACGATACCAGACTCCCTAAAAAAAAACACAGTATTCCATCAATCATTATCAAAACAATCAGCGGAAGAACATGACGTACCACTCGACGCAAGCCGCCTCAAGCCATTCCCATCAGGTCCAGCAGTCGAAACAACAGGCGACCGCGTAGCCACCGTATGCGTCTTCCCACCAAAAATCTCCATCTCATTCTTTTCCTCATCCGTCTTCGAAGGCTTCAAAATATCATTCGGTATAGTCGGCGGCAATCCCCTCTCACTATCTTCAAATGACTTCAACGCCTTTCTCCGCAGTCTTGATAAGATCGGCTAGATGATAAAAATATCCCAAGAGAGGGAAAAAAGCGAATGAGCCTCAAACGCCACAAGAAAACGATCAGAAAGGATAAGACCGAAAATGACAGAAACAAAGAAGAATCCGTCAGGATAAGAAGCCAACATGAACATAACATCCGGAGAAGGAACAAAAGTGCGCATGACGGTGGAGAGAAGCACAGATATTTTTGTCAAGCGCGCCGGCACAAAGGGGAAAGGAGAAAGGAAAGTGGAGGGAATCGGAACGAGGCACAAGTGGAGAGGTGGAACGAAATGGAAGAAAAGGCCCGCACACAAAACATCATCTCTCTTACAACGGAACCGAACAAGAATTAAATGTCACAATCAATTGCAAAAACATGCTCACCATGAACTTGACAGCCCTTCCACCATGCCTGGCGGCATGCTCAAACAACTCACATGCATTATTCAGTTCAATCATTGCCGCATGAGCAACCTGAGACTGCTTCGAGACATGCGTCGCAACTGACGAGAGCATTACCTGTATAAAACGAGGGTTAGGTGAGTACGCGAGACAGCGACAGGAAGCAAGCGTGGAAAAGGGCGAATGGATCGGGGGTTCCAAGAATGTCAGGGGATCGAAGGTGGGAGAAGCACAAGGAATGAAACGAGGGTTGCATAAATGTGGGTTATTCAAAGAAAATTGTGGGTCGCAGGAGTTTGAGAAGGGTGGGAGCAGAGGTGGAACGGCGTTGAGGCGAAAAAGGGTGTCGCCGAACGAAATCACAAAAGTGCTGCGAAAAAGATCACAAAACAACATAAATAGAAATAAAACAGATAAAGGTTAGGGAGGAGGGAAAATTGCAAAAGAAAATGAGATAAAATACATAACCCGAAGAAACACTCACAGTCGCACTGAAAGCATGCGTCCACAGCACCCAAAACCTCGCAATCTGCCTAGGAAACAATATAAACTGCTTCCTCACAGACCCCAAAATCGTACACGCGCTCCGATACCCAGCCAAAAAGCTCGGCGCATATTGACTCTTTATCGGGTCCGCCGGATGAGTTTCAATCGCATGTGCAAAGAAACAGCGATGAATATACAACAGCGCTACAAAAAAAACCCGCACATTAGCACTTGTCATCCCACAAATATTTTCCAATAAAAAAATAAGACACACTCAATTCCCGATAATTAATCGGCATAAAGCGACTCATCGTCTCTCCAAGCGCCAACCCCGTCGCAGCACCCTCCCTGCCCTCTCAAGATCCGTAAAGCCCAAGCTCGCATCCAAGTCCAGCGTAGCAGCTTGTTGTGCGTATAGCGGGAATTCCATATCGCGGACTTTACGGTCGAGGTCGAGGATGATGCTATATTTGGGTGCGCGAGACGTCAGGGTGCCTTGTACGACTGCTGAGACGCATTCGGCGCCGAAGCGAGCTTTCCAGTATGGGACTGTGTCGAGGGATATGAGTCTGACCAGTGCGGGAGAGGGGGGAGAGGGGAACGTACAACTAGGTTGGATGCTTCCGTCTTCGCCTATTGTCGAATCGGGATCCTGGGGTAACTCGCAGTCAACAAATGGGAGAGAGAACGTTGCTAGTCTTCCTGTAGCTAGACTCTACAACATCGATAACGTTAGCATATATGCATATAAGGACGCAGTGAAGCGACATACCTGCCAACAGTCTGTAATAAACAGCTCCCAGAACAACGCTCTCCGTTTCTGCACTTCCGCAGGCGAAAGCTTCCACCTCGCACAATCACGATCTAATACACGCCGTCAGTCCACATTCATCACCAAAACTACCACAAGGACAGACTCACGCAACCCAATCTAAATATCCAACACGAAAAAAAAATCAGTACACAGGCAATTCCACTAACGGTCAGCAGCTAATCAACTCACACTCTGTGCCAGCTTCACAGCGACACCCCAAACACCCCATGTCCTCTCTACACTCCCATCTCTCGAACAAATACCCTCATAAATCGCAATCAACGACAACGTCTGCACAGTAGACACACTCGGTGCCCTCTCCAACACCGGTTCCAGCACCAACGCCGCCTTTGTCAACTGGAAAAACTCTTCAGAAACAGTATTCTCCGGTGCGGGAGGTAAATTGATATCTGTTAATGCACCGAAACAGAATATCATAAATAGAAGAGCGAGGTCGTGCGCTGTTCGCGTTTGATGTTTGGTTGATGAGGGCTGTTGAGAGGAGGCAGAAGAGGAAGGGCCGATGGGATGGGTTGCTGTGGACGAGGATGAGGAGGCACTTGAGTATGACCCCGGTGATGCTGCATTCGCAACCTGGCCATCCATTTGTCCCTGTCCCTGTCCTTGATGCATAGAGTCAACAGGGCTAACAGGCGTCAGAGGCACCTGTCCCTGCCCATTCGGCGGAGACCCAACATTTGTGGTTCCACCACCAGCTCCAGCCGCCAATCCCCTCGCTTCGAAATACCACATCGGCAACATCTCCTCAACAATTTGCCTCTTGGTGACAGCACCGAAAAACCACGGCGCTTGTTCCAGATATAATTGACTTAACCTCCAGGCTTCTTCCCATTTGGGTAAGAAATTCACTAGGAGGTAGTCCATGTCGACGGCAGTGGAATTTTGTTGGAAAGTGTTTGTACTGAGAGGGAAAGACGCGTTGAGGGATGCTATCGCTGAACGTGGAGAACCCGCTGGTGCATGATTGTTGCTGGGTGCGTTTTGCAAAGAGGAATTGGCGACGTGAGGTGGAGAAGTCGTTATGCCATACGACGTGTATTCATTTACAGAAGAGGGAGGGGAGTCATCTGGGCGTTCGCCCTGAATATTGTAGGCGTCAGTATCATTGGAAGGTGTATGTAGACTTGCGAAGAGCACTCACAATTAATAAACTCTGTAAAGGAGATAATTATATCAATAAACTCATCCTCACGGCAAGACCATGCTCAGCAAAGAAAGCTTAGACTTACCTCAGATCCAGCACTCCTGCCATAGAAAGTCGCGGCACCGTCATCTCGAATAGCAAGGGTCCCAAACGCATCAATCACGCTCTCCCCCTCGTCTTCATCCTCTCCTGTTCTCCCACCGCCCTCCAACTTGATGCCGTTGACGCCACCTGATTTCATAACTTCGCCGTTAATAGCGGCATGTAGGTCAAGAGAAGACTTGATTTTCATCAGCTCGCGAGAGAGCAGGGGGTGCGGCTCGGAAGAGAGGGTGGATTGGAGGATTGTGAGGGCGTCTTCGAGTTGACGGATTCGGTCAGACATTTGGGCGATTTTCTGGTGCAGTTTCTCAGTGTCTGCTAGCACGAATCTGTGTTCAGGTGACAAAGGGTGAATACGTGGTGGGAAACGAGGGAAGAAAGAGAGAAACGAACCTCGTCCCCTGGCCAGTAATCAAGCTCCCATTCGGACAAATAGCAGAGCATCCTCTTCGTTTACAGCTGTCGACGCGCAAGAGATTAATGAAAAACTCAGATCCCGAGCAGCCGAATAAGAGATAGGATATGTCACCCACCTCGCACAGGGCACTGTCTTATCACACTTCAACTTCAATCTACACTCCAACGTATGAGCATAAACGATCGACAGGACCCATGAAAATTAAAAAGGGCTCACCGTCTACACTCCGCACACGAAAGCGCGCCTGTCGAGCACAAGTGACACCGAAAATACCAAATGGCGACAATCAGTTTCTTTCGGATCCCGACGAGGAGCTCAAGGCACATACCCCTAGCGCGCTTGGCCTCCTTGTCCAAAGCTTTGAGTTGTGGATTGTGGTCTTTCCTCGACGACCCAGTGGGCGGCATGGTTGAAATTCGAGTTGGTGTTTGTTTTTCACGGTGACTGAGTATGGGAAGGGGAAAGAGGCATTTGAAGGGGGGGGAACGACGGGGATAGTGTGTAGTGGGGAAAGTGTGAGAGGGTCCGATTGGGGGTAAGTGGTACATATATAACGTCAACACGTGCCCCCGCGAGTATACACACTGCGTCCTTGACGACTACCCCCTCCGTATTTCCACTTTCAGCAGCTCTGATTCTAGTTATTATTACTGTTGACGAAAAGGAAAAAATTCCGATCCAAAGCTCCATATCAGACTGACCAAATAAGAAGATTGACGCCTGGAACGAACATGAAAAACGCGTCAGTGGTAACATCATTCGTTCGGCCTTTTGTCGGCAATCCCCTCCCCACACACACACACACAGATCTAGCTTGGCCATCCAATCGTTGGGTGCTGTTCGCACTCACGATCCTTTCCTCTCGATCTCTCCCCGCAGCCTTGCGTTTTAAGAGTGTGGTACCACGCAGCGTAAGGGGCGTGGGACGAGACTGCTCTCTCTGACTTGTCTGAATGTGCATCTCGGCAACATGTCCCATGACAGTAACCCACCCAACCAGGTATCCTCGACACCAATTCTAAAGACCCTACATACATACGTGAAGCGAGTCCCACCCAACGCCCACCCAAGACCCCGATCGGAGATTAACTTTTTTCTGAACACTGATCCAGTTGATGAACAAGGGTCCTCCTTGAACTGGATGTCATTCGGAAACGCAAAAGTCGTCTCGACAACGAACAAATGTGCAAGGAATCACAGCTGACGTTCGCTGAGCGCTCGGGGGGATCCACATCTTCAAACGCGCCTAATCAGCATGGCGTAGCCGAGAACCGTCACTCGATTCGCCGAACCATCGTAAAGTTTATATCTGTATCGGGTTTAGTTCAGGCCAAGACCGGTAGGTAGTGCACTTGCTGTACATAATTAGTACGGGTTCTCACTGTCCGAAGATAGTGGCACCAAGACCATATGACATGTTGGTGGGTGTATGATTAAGTAGTATCAAACTCATCAAAGGTTGTAGCATTCACGACTTGCGATCTCTCCATAATTCCATTCCCTTTCACTTCCACGTCATCGTCTCAGGTGGTCCAAAATGATAAAAGATAGGAATTCAGTGCACTGTTGATCCTTCGGGCAGGGGCCGAAAGCACCGGTATATATATCTAGGTTCTTTCCGAACACTTGAAGCCACGGTCATGATCGATGATCGGCGGCGCGGGTGTGACTTAATCCAGCTATACCCGTTGAAGCGGTCCTACTTTTCAAGATCGAGCCGCCAAATGCTCGAACAACTACTACAAACTCCGGGCTTATATTACCTTTGCACTCTTGCCACCGTCCTCCTGGCTCTTATTCAAATGTCCTTCAAGCATGGAATCACCTCTCCCCATCGAGCGTTCATTAAACCCCAAGCATTAACCCTCGAACATCGGGCAGCCCCAACACAATGATTACTCGCTGCAACATCCAACTAGACCACTTGCACCAGCACTAGCGCTATTTGTGATGGCACCAATAATCAGATCATTACTTGGCTCTCTGTACCCATTCGAGACGAGGCTGACTTGAAACTAATATATTGAAAACCAAATTAATCACGGACCATGCATGTCACCATAAGCCAAGCTGCGAAAATTACTATCTGATTCTATGCCCTTCGTACTTTATCCCATTAATACATCTCGTTCCAATGGAAGGTCCAAGCGTCAGCGGCAAGAGTCCGAGGACAACAACGACCTCCAGCTTACCACAAATCCAATCCCCTGATTCACGCGCGACATCCTCTATGTATCATATCAGGTTCAATGCGCTCCCAAAATATGTATAGTACACAAAAAATGTCGACGAAAGCGAATTATCCACAACAGGTCTACTAAACAAGGTGAAAACATTAAAGTATAAGCAACCAGTTCAATCCAAAAACAATTAATCGCTCTTGACGCGGTCAGAACCCCTCGCAGCAGCAGCGCTAGCCGAACTCCATCCCCCAAACCATCCACCACCAGCTGCAGCCCCAGTCGCACCGGTAGCATCATGGTGATCAGCATCATCAGCAACATCGTAACCCTCATCATCACTCGGCGCCTCAACCTCTTCAAACCTCCCGCTTCCACCACTTGCCGATCTACTCCTCACATGATCTTTCCTTCTCATAGTATGCACAATCGAGTCCGACGAAGCCCTTGAAGTCGTCGCCGACCCTGTCGGTAACCCTTCAATGATACTAACAGGCACCTCGTCTAGGCCGTTATTATCAATTTCGCGTAGTTCGGCGTAGAGTTGACGTTTACGTTCTTCTGCTGTTGTACTTCCGGAACCTTTGCGCATTTGGGCAGAGTGGATACGAGAGGAAGGTGGAGTAGTCAGTGCACTGACTCCAGGGCGCCTAGTACCGGCGCCTGATGATTGCGACTGCGCTTGCGCACGCGCAGCACCAGCGAGTGCCATTCCACTCGCAAGAATACTCGGTCCATAACTCCCCCATAAGCTCGATGCAAGCTGCATCGCTCCCCCCATAGGGTTACCCAAACTCGGCGGCTGAGCTGAATCAACCCTCTCCTCTTCCTCCAACTCCCTCCCTGCTGCACTAGTAGCATAGGATGAAGGTGCTTGACCCATAGCAATCGCAGCCTGATCCCACAACATTCTCGCGCGGTGTTGTAGGAATGCGTAGAGTTTGGATTTCAGTCGTGCAAGGGTACTATCGATTTGAGTTTCATGAGTTCGGAAGAAGGGTTGTAGATGGGTTTTGTAGAGGTAGGAGGAGCCTTTGAATTGTGGGAGGGCGATGTAGAGGAGGAAAAGGGTTTTGAGAGTATAGTAGAATGGTATCCTGTAGATGCATAATGCGTTGGTACATTGGACAATTAGAAAGGAGATACAACAGACCATGAGATGACCCATTCTGCGACATATTCAATGCCGACGACAAAGCCGAGGACAGACCAATACATCAACCACCTCTCCAGCTCCTCTTCAGAAGCCGGACGTTGACTCAAAGTCTTATATGATGCATAACCAGGATACAAAAACGCGACCAGCGAGCTAGAACGCAGTGTCACCGTTCAGCGCAGATTCCTTACCGCATAAAGGTGCCAAGGTGGACTCACCTGATCACTCGAGAAGTGAAAAAGAACAACATCACCAAGTTTTCGGGAGAGAAAATCCCAAGAAATCAAGCAATTCGGTATTGAAAGTATGAGTAGTCAGTAGTCAGTCTGAAAGGGTCCGGTGTGAAGCAAGCTGGTCGCAGTCCTACAGCATGGCAGAAACCAAAAAGGAGTTTGCCGAGCGAAACAAGTTATGTAGCTGATGACGTAATCAAAGCATGCCCCTGTCGTAAACCAAACCCAGTTGCCCAATTCGAACCGAATGCGGCGACAGTATTCGTCTGGACCCTAGGCTCGTGCTTTGCAACAGAATTGCTACAGCGGACACTACAATACGCTCAAACACGTCAGATATAAACGAGGACCCAATATTCGTTGAAAACAAATGCCAGGAAGACGAGGTAGACCGAGATTGACCATGCCCGCAAGGCCTCGAGTCGGCGGGCTGCTGGCACTTCAAAACGCAACGCAGATGGACTTTCAGAGGATCATTTGGATGAAGATGAGTCTACTGTGCCCGACGAATCCAAATGGAAGACTATGAAACCGTATGGTCTTTTTGCCAGTATGATGTTCATCATTCTTCATGCTATGAATATATACTGACTTATTGGTATCAGTTAGTGATAAAGACGGTGTAAAGTATCGATTTAAACGTGGTGACATGTATGCCTAATATCTTGCGCGCACATGTTTTGTGGTTTCTGATAACCCGGCATATTGTAGAGCAACGATACTTCCACAACAAAAAGACCCAAACGAACAGATCGAACCACACGAATATTGGATCGGAAAGATTCTCGAAATTCGTGCAGATGCTGGGAGTCAAGATTCCACTGTCGTACGTCTTCTAAACTCCCTAACGACTTAGGCCATTCACTTCACTGGCTTGTAGATATGGGCCAAAGTCCGATGGTTTTATAATGCTGAAGATGCAGCTGGAATTGTCAAATCTCTGTACGTCTTAACCTTTCTCTTCCCAGCATAGACAGTCACACTGCTCTGCTGTCTGCCCCCATTCCATCCACGCCCTCTTTTTCCTCTCTTACACTTGACTCATATTTCTCTTCGCTTCAGAGATACATCCCGCATCGGCAAGTTCGAACGTCTCTGTTCCCCCCACTGGGATTTTGTCCTCCCACACACATTCAACGAAGTCATCTCCATGCCTCAACTCCACCTTACCCTCTCGTGAAGCGTAAAAAGTCACTCACAAGAAAGAAACAAAAACTTGTGGATACGGAGTCTATATCAACCGCTACAACCAGCACCGTTGTTCAAGATGGTGGATTAGAACTTGGATTGGAAGATCAACAGCCGATAGGACCAGAGATGTTTTATTGGAGGTATACGATTGATATCGTTGGTAGAAAAATCAACGTACGTCCTCTCTCTTCTACCTATTCGACCTGAAAACTAACGATGTTGTACGATTGTAGCCCAAACCAGAGCTTAAATCATGTCTCTGCTCGCTACCCTACTCACCCGACACGACCTCCCTCCTCCAAGGCGCCATGTTCTTCTGTCCCCGCCCAACATGTCGAACTTCCTTCCATGTAGGCTGTTTACGCGGCGCAAAGAGCGTCCGGGTACCTGACGATCAAGAGGTTGTCGTACCCACGCCTCTACACTCACCTTCCAAGTCAATTAATAGAGGGCGTGGGATTAGGAGAGGAAGTGCGAGAGGGAAAGGAAAGGAAAAGGCCGAGGTGGCACTCGAAGATGATTTCACGAATGCGCAATGGTTAACACCACGTGCAATACGTCGTATAGCATGCACACCGGACTCGAACGACCCGGTTGACCTACTATCCCTCATGTCCCCTCCATCCTCCCTCGATACCACTTCTACACCCCGCAAAAAGCACCAACACCAAACACCACCCTCATCACCGTTAAGCTCTCTCCTTCAGCGCGTTTACGCACGTCAACTCCAACAACACCAACGCGAGCAGACGGCGACCACGGTGCGGAAACGCGTCTTATCAGCCACTTCTAAACACTCTGCGCCCTCAATAATGTCGACAAAGTCTGGAGGGAGCTGGATTGAAGTTGAGGGTTTATTGGTCACTGAGGATGAAGATGCCGATGGCGATATCGACGTCGAGATGTCTGGGCAGCACGACATTCTCCCAGACGACGTTATCCATGAGAACAATAGTACCAGTTGGGGTGGTTTCACTCAGGATACGATTTCTCAACTTATTACACCAAAGTCTCCCCACAAGTCAAAACCGAAGTCAAAGGGGCCAAGGTTGTCGGATAGGGAGAAAGATAACTCAAAACACGTTCAGGTGGATTTTCCTTCCACGACGCACAGGCCCCTACAGGTCAAACCATTAACGCCCGCAACGCTACTCGCAACGCTGTTTTTGCTTCCTTCGCCATTTCCTCCTAGTTACGCATCTGCTACTTCTTCCCAACCTACTGCTACCTCTATTCCCTCACCCTCTGCTACCCCTACTGCTGCTGTCACCTCAACCACTAACAACACCGCGTCTACTTCAACCAACCTACCACCAGTAGCATCAACGTCAAAGCCCACCACAATTGATGATACATCGATCGACTCAAAAGACCTATTACTCTTAGCTTCTCAACCCCTCCTACGAGGAGCAGGATACATCCCGTATCTCGGTCCAACGGGAAATGTTAACTTGGTTTTGGCTGCAAGAAGGTTGATTTGGGAGGTGCTCAGTGCGCTTGGTGGAGTTGAACTGTCTTCCTCTTCGTCAGCCACCGCAGCGGCGACCACAGTGAGTCCAACGACCGCCTCTACTACATCAAAGAAACGCGGTCGTCTGTCGAAGAATAAGTCCACCGCAAAAGGCAAAACTGCTCCTTCACCATTTGATATGACCATCAACGATGATTTAGGAGGCGACGAGAGAGAGCTTGATGAAGCACAACAAGATATTCGAGACGCAGAGGACTATCGTAAAGTTCTCGAGTGCGTACACTCACTTCTGAGTGGGTGGAAAGAAAGATTTAAAGAGGGAGGGAAGGTGCTACCTCCCGGTGCTGAAGTAGATGACGGGATTGTGATCAAAGACGGGTTGATTGTTCACGATTCTTCATTGTCGAGGCCACTCCCGAGCGGTGGTAAAGGTAGTGGGCAGGAGAATGAAGATATCGATATAGCCGATGGTACGCGTCGGGAGGAAGAGACAGAGGTGGAAGAGGAAGGTGTGCTAAGGTCGGGAAAGAAGAGGAAACGGGTGTATGATCCGTTTTCCGAGGTTAACGGGTCGCGGAAGAAAGGCAAAGGGAAGGCGAAAGGGAAGGACAGGGAGCGGGAGATAAAGGGAGAGGAGGAGGAGGAGGAGGAGGAGGAGGAGGAGGAGGTTACGCCAGAGGAGGAAGAGATGTTGTTGAGAGTTGATTGGGCGTGTCCTCACTGCGATAACTTGCTTTAATTTTTGTTTTGTAATCGATGCTTGAGTATTTGTGCTTGTATCCAACTATTCCTCCCAGAATTCCAGTTAAACTAATCATCAAGTTGACTTTGAAGGCACTCATATCTATATGCTCGAAACACAGAACAAGTTAAACTAGTAATATGCTCAGAAACTTCCTCCCTTGACCAAATATCCCTAGTACTAATACGGAAATTGAGCTACAAGTGAAAGTCAACTGGCGCGAAGCTGAACTCTCCGAGGAGGTTACTCCAGAGCTCGAGGAACCTTTTGTTCAGCAGCCCGTCGCCATTTGCATCCTCTTCACACCATAGAGGTTCTCTTCCGCTCCTCCTTTTTTCATCTAACGTATCCCAGGATAGATCGACAGTGGCTGCCGTTCCAGGTTCAGCTTCCCAGTCAATCCAAAGCCAATCCTCTCCTACTATGCTCACGCTCGAGACTTTCCTAACAGTCTCTTTCCGGATGATGGCATAAGCTTGTGTTTTCAGCTGTTTGTAGAAAACAGCTTCTTGTCGTTCGGTAATACGACCCTGCCTTTTTTTTACATTCGACGAGTAGGACAACTTCCTCTTGCAAGCCGGTAGTACCAGGGTCGGTGCTCTTTTTGTATAGGACAAAGTCAGGTATACAAGTAATCCGAGATGGCTCGAGTTCAGGACGTTGAATGGCTTCAGGCTGCTCCTTCACAAGCAGGTCGATACTTGCAATCGGATTGGTGTCCGGGATCGGAGAAGGCGATGGGTATGCACTGCAGTAGTCTTGCTCGAGCGTGCTTCCCTGGCTTCCTAATGGTATGCTGCCAGATGCTTCTTCCGTGGGTTCCGTGGAAGCTCGTGCGCTCGTGGTACTCCAATGATTCCCTATTTCATAGGAGAGTTCCTCTAAGTTTTTGAAGCATCAGAGGTATAATCAGCTGGTAGCTACCTGCTGTCGCCTGGGTTATTCTTTCCTGGGGATGGACAAGCAGAAATGCATTTCGGGCTTCTGAGCCCGTGGTCATGCCTTGGTCTTGCGCGTCGTCGGCAAGTGCGGTGAAGAGCGCGTTGATGGCTCCGTACAAGGAAGCTTCGGTGTGACCGTGATCAGGGAGGTTACGGAGAGTCAAGAAGTCCTTATATGCGTTTTGAGCACGAGCCCAGTTCGATCTGTGTTCCTTGGGAGGAGAAGCAGCCGGAGGTACCCCAACTGACGAGCTCATAAGTATCGATGCGTTAAGCAGTGGCCACGTAGCGCGAGTTGCAAGAAAACCGGGCTGGGCACAAGGCGAAGATACCAGATGTTCACCGAGAGATGCAGGATACAACTCTTGAAGCTTGAAGAATGTACAAGAGACCAGTCCAACAGAATTGAAGCTTTGAAGTAAGAGGCTAATGTCGTTTAAGAACGGGCGCACCGGTAACTTCCACACCAGACCGTCATCATATATTACATTCAGGTCCTTATCCTACTTATCTATACTTAGCCCCATCTCCTCTCCTATATTTAGCCTAGGTACTCCCTGGAAACGACCTGTCTATTGCTAGATCCGATATGTGTAGTACTGTGATCTGAGTAATTTGATATAAACAGCCAAGGTGGAGACTACATGTAATTCACTGTTTTGTAAACAGCTCCATGCTTTCCATACTTGGTGGGTGTTCCAGAGCGATATCGCAAAGCGCCCGCCCCTGGCTTGAACCATCACTAACACTCCTCAGCGCTCACTCTGCTTTGGAGAGATTGCAATCGTTGTTCGCGTTCACTGATGCAATTTATCACCCCACACATATGCTATAGCATGACAGCAGTTCAAGACATCGAGCCATCTCGACCTATTGGGCTTCCCTTCGACATTCTTGAAGAAATCATTAGTGGGATTGACAACAGCTTCGGTTCCTATCGCGCAGATGCCCTAAATACACTTGCATCTTGCTCACTCGTCTCTCGTGAATTACGAGATGTTGCACAGCGACGACTTTTTTCTTGTTTCAGAATTTTCCCTAGAGCAGTTTCTTTAAAGAAATTCATGGACCATGTGGACCATGCCGGTGATGACGACCGCTTCATTCGTTATATCAAAAAACTCGACATCTTATACGCAAGCCAGTCACCCCATTTCATCGGGGGCTTCGAGAGATTTCTAGGAAAGCTCATCCGGGTGGAGATGGTGATATTTTCCTGGGGCGGCTTTTGGAATGAATGTTTTTGGGATCGGCTAGAAGATCACGAATGCGAAGCATTTCTCCGATTATTATGGTCACCATCCCTCAAAACAGTAGTCACATCGCCCTCGCTTGCACCGTTTCCCTGGGTCATTGCCAGTTTCTTTGGGCCAAACGTTGAGACGTTGAAAGTGCCTGGACTTGTGTACGGTTACAAATCACAAACGGTCGGGAAAATGCAACGTCAGCTGGCCAAACTTCATCCTGCAGATTTGCAACCCGCTACGAGGGGCACCGTCCGACTGAAGCACATCAGTCTTCTGTACAAAGGAGGTATTGCTCTCCTTTTATATGTGGGGGCCCAAAAACGTAGATGGTTATCCCTGGACTCGCTTCAGACTTTGCTTGTTTGCTCCAGCCAGAACAGGCCACTTGGTCTGGAAATCGATATCGGCCTGTTTTTCAGGCTCTGTCCCAATCTCAGGGCCTTTTGTATCTATCCGGGCGTACCAGAGTGGAGGAGTCCTTTTTTGACCCATGGTATGTTGTTTTATCGCTCTCATCGTGCAACTGTCGGTGACGGAGCACATCAGATCATTGGAATGTTGACGACCTCACATGCAGGCTACCCGAGTTTAACTGGGTTAGCATATACCGTTCTGGCACCCAGTTAACCCTCAGAAACCTGCCGTACTGTGATGATTCTGACGGCATCAGTGAATGGCTTACCCCATACACCTGGAATTGCCCTTATCCCAGCCTTATCACGAGCATCGACATCGTATTGTGTTGCTCCTTTAGCATGTACGGCAAAGATCTCGAAGGAACCTTAAGGAGATTCGATTTCATGCCGGAGAGCTGGAAAAGATTAGACGAGGCTATCAACTCGAGGTTTCATAACCTGAAGCGTGTTTGTTTGACTTTAGAAGTTGGAGAGGCGTGCTACCAGTCCGGTAGTCAGAAGGATCTCTTCCCCTGGTTAGAATCTCCCGGGCCATTCCCCAGATTGAGAGAGAAGGGTGTATTTGCGCTTGAAAAGAAGTTTGTTACACGCAGAGAGAAAACATCTTAACCCAGCCTGTCGAAATCCGTCGATGTCTACTGGACCACACAGGCATCGAGTGTTCGTGGACATCTTCCACACACCAGTCACTTCAATATGTCTTGTGGTGATTTCTGTAAACTCACCTCTGAACACTTTTCCTGGACAAATGACCGCTTTCCCTACTCGTTTTTCCTCTGGTAGGTGGGAAGTAAACCGAGGCTCCATTACCAGCGGAATCCACATTCCCCGACTGACTAGTGTAGTGCTTTTCATGGCTCTCTTTAGGACCTTCTTTTCCCACCGCTGTTGTTTAGTCAAACCAAGAGATGACATATATTTGAGCGCGAAAACTGTATAACCTCTTTCGAAACTTCTTCACGTTAATAATACATATACCGGGCGATAAAGTTGCGAGTGGACAAGGATGCCGGAATTCGTCAGGCCCAAAAGGTGGTGAATTAAGCCTAAGCACCGACACCGATGGTCTTGAGATAGGCAAGGCGATAAGGGTTGGCGTCCGTGGCTTCGCCACGATTGTGGGGTACCCACTTGGGCTCGTCCTGTATAGGCATCGAAGAACGGCTTAGCGCTTGATTCCGTCGAAAACCATCAACCTCACCTGGAAGAGACGCAATGCCTTGATATAGTTCTTCTCGTCGAGGGTAAAGCGGTGGTATATACCAGCAGGAACAACCAGAAGGTCCCCAGGTTCTACTGCGAGACGAATCCATGCATCGGTGGGAGTTTCTATAGATCATTATGCAGGAATACGCGAAGGGAGGTAGTCATCTAGCCTACCACGAACATCGAAGAATCCACTTCCATCAAGAATATACCGGATTTCCTCGTCCTCATGCATACGTCTGCAAGTAACCGCAATCAACGATAGGCTCTGTTGACTGAATGATTGGTTTCACGCACTCCTCAAAGAATGTTTTGATCTTATCTTCATAGATCTTTGTCAATGGTAAGCAAGATTGATCAGGAAATCAGAGAGCGGAAAATACCCACTTCACCCATTGCAGCCTTAGACACATTGATTGTGTCCCTATTCTTGTAGTTCCTTTCCTTCGCGATGGCATTTATCTTCGGTTCGTGTCCCTCAACGGGGATCTGCCAGTGTTTGACGTTTATAGAGTGCAGAGTTTCATCGGAGACTGGTCTAGAAGGGACATAGTCATGAGGGAGGCGCTGGTCACCTGGAACGTTGTCGTAATAGTATGCTCGCATTGTTAGTGATTGGGAGAGGTAAAGCACATCGGTTCTGACTAAGGGATTTGGCAGAATATGACCCACGTGCTCACTATTATCTTTTTGATCGTGGGAGGACGACAACATGGGCATTGGAGGGGCGCCCGCCGCTCAAAGCTCCAGCTTCATATGCTCACGCTTCATGCACATGCACATATCATCTATCGGCATTGTATGAATCTGTTTGGATTGTCATAAGAGCAGATAATGTCAGTGCACATTATCATCCCATTGACCTGAACTTGGCTTCCTTGGCTTTTCTTCCTAGCATTCTAGACAGTCGTTAACCGTCTATCCGATAGATGGCCATATGGAGCACTAATTCAAGGCGCGTAAACGCACCCAAAATCATTCAAGTGACCTAAACTTCTCGCATACATGTGTTCAAGAGTATTTCGCGCGCACCTTTGACCTCCGAACCTACACCTTGGCAGTTGGCGGCGGCGGCATCTGACCTACTGATTCCTCTACGCGGTTTTGATTATCAGTTCGGATTTGACGACTCAATAGGGATGCTATCAAATCTACCATGCTTTCGAGTACCTCGCATGACATTTCTGGGCTTCTTTCTGTTCTTTCTTTTGAATGCTCGACCAACGCAAACTACGGAAAAACAGGCCTGGCTTGCGGCTGCCTTGTGGTCATGGAATGTCTTGGCATTGGCATTGGCAAACCATAACGACCTCTGTCTGGCGGTAAGATTTTGGACTGTGAGCTGCAAAAAAATACATAAATACGGAGTATCCAGTCTCTGCGTTCCAGCGAACTCCTCCTTCCCTGGTCGATTTCTAACATGAAGTTTACTCTTGCCACCTCTTTGGTGTTAGCCTCTGGTGCGGCGGCTCGCACATTTACAGTCTACAATGCTTGCCCCTTTACCATCTGGTATGGCTATTCGTTAATATACTTCCTCCAATTTCAGGACTCACGTTTTTGCCAGGCCGGCTGTATGTTTATGGTTCAGGAACCCTCGCCAAGAGACTTATTAGTTGTCTTTTTTGCAGATCTTCACTGACCTTAACGTTGGATCAGCCACTCCGAACCATGCCACCGGTTGGGAGGCCCCAGCTTGGTCAACCGTGAGCTTCTCGGTTCCGGACAATTGGCGCGCCGGTCGTATTTGGGCGCGCCGCAACTGCAATTTCTCCAGCAACCCAGGCCCCAACTCGTGCCTTGACGGCGGCTGCAACGGCGGTCTTGCATGCGATCCTCACACTGGAACCGGCGTTCCTCCTGCATCTGTCGCTGAGTGGACACTTGCTGGAGCTTCAGCTGACGGCCTGGACTGGTATGATGGTGAGCTCTTTCAGATTTCCTGCTTCATACCTCGATTGAAAATACGGCTAGTTTCACTTGTCGACGGTTACAACCTCCCCATGAAGATCAGCAATAACAAGGGCTGCCCAGTCGCTGAATGCCCGGTCGACTTGGGACCTGACTGCCCTGCCCCCCTCAAGGGTCCCTACGACTCTAGTGGCTTCCCAGTCGGCTGCAAGTCCGCCTGCGTTGCCAACCTTGACGGAAACCAAGGTCCGTGGTTTTGACTTCCGAGAATCTGACTTGCTACTTACGCATATTGGTATACGTATGCATAGGTAACTCTCCCAACTGCTGTTCCGGCTCTCACAGCACTCCTGGGACCTGCCCGTCTTCTGGTGTCGCATACTACAGCTACTTCAAGTCCAGGTGTCCCAGGACCTACGTCTATGCTTACGACGAATCCAGCGGCACCGCTTTGTTCAATTGCCCCGGTAGCGCAAGGGCTGACTACACCCTTACTTTCTGCCCTTGATCAGAAGCAATCGGAAAAACAACTGAGTGCACTACAGATAACTGAGGGTAGTGATGTAGACAGAGAGCCCAAGTCATTATATATGAATGAGTATACGAGTCCTCGTGGACGATTGAGCAACCGCCTCGGGCCCGACCGATGAGATCAGACAATGAACTAACCTTTCCTTGGGCTTCCACGGTCTCTGAAAATAGTAGAGACTTCTACCAGCTCTAAGCTCACAGAGAAACAATCTTCAACCAAAACAACCCTCCCTTGCCACCCTTAGTTTCGATGTGAAGTTGATAGCACAGGAAGGAAATCTGCTGGCCGGCTCTTCCCCTGCGATTGCCGAACCATTTTGCACTAGTTTGGTTGCGTGCCACATGTACACTGTCTCTAATCCTATGCTCCCATGATGGCACTAGTCAAGGCACTCTCGCGTGCACTCTGTTTATCGTCGTCGTCTACTGTTTATTGTATTGATGTGCTTCCTCCTAGATCGGCGACCTCGTGGGGTCGGTACGTGGGGCTCCGGGGACTCGGCTAAATATGTATTTGTGTTTGCTTGGGTGGTTACTCAACAGGAACTCCGATATAGCCGATGGGGATTTTGGAGCGCTTTCGATATCAGACTTTACCCGCGATCAACGCTCTGTCCTTAGCAGGTTTCCAAACATTGCACCAGTCCCACTGTTGTTCCGGAACCACTAGGACCTACCTCAATGCCGCAGGCACTTTCTCCTTGTAGCCTACGACCACTCTACACCCTACATTGGTTGCAAGCATTCTAAACTAATAGTCAAAAACGCAACGGCTGTGGCGCTGGCACGACGATGATGCTATCTCATGACTTTGCTTTTGGACTTGGGTGCGTGGTACTAAGGATTATTCAGCATGCTATCTTTACAAGTGTATGGATAGCCACGATTTTTTTGCAGACGAAACATGATGGATGCCATTGGTTTTAAGCGCAAATAAACACTCAATATATTCCTTGCATGCTGGGTCGTTGCTATTTTCCCTTGTCGACAAGCCCGTAGCATCTCTTGGTCCTCTCAACAGGTTCTGCCGAACTTCGGAGTCCGGCTCCCATGTCTCTCTCTCAAGCCCCAAGCAACGTCCACGATGGTCCTTAGGTGCCGGCTCCTGATTCTGTTTGCCGTTTCACGCGAGAACCAGGGGACTTCGCAAGCACAATGTACAACTCGGCAAATCAACAGCTTTCCAAAAATAGAGTCTCCAATTTCTATATTCCAGAGAGATGCTGGCTCTGATGCTCATGGATACCTGTGCGCCGCGGTCCATATGTTGGTGGATTTCAACATATGGATAGTCAACACAGGAATATCGGAGAACCAGATCTATTCTTTTCCGTGGGACGTGGAATGATTGGCAAGGAGGGATAAAAACTCTAAGATGTTTCACTCATCCTCACCGCTCTCCCCTCTTATCGGTACACCAAGATGAAGCTCTTTCTGACGACCGTCGCTTTTGCCTGTGGTGCAGCTGCTCGCACCTTCACCGTGAGTGAGCTGCTACAGAAATAGGCACTCGTGACTCACCTATTACTCTAGGTAACTAATAAATGCTCATTCACCGTTTGGTACGTGCTGTCGCAGTACCACCCATTGACTTGGTTAACCCGGTAATCTAGGCCTGCGGTAAGCTCGATGGTTAGAATCTTTTGCAAGCATGGTGTCCTGAAGAACGTAGATGTTCACTGATCTCAATGTCGGCACAAGCGTTCCCGACCACGCTACTGGGTAAGACTACGCCACACTCGGTAGTGTATTCCAAGCTTACTCAAACTGCTCGCTAGGTGGGAAGCCCCCGCTGGAACTTCGGTCACATTCACGGTTCCTAATGACTGGAAGGCTGGTCGGATTTGGGTAGGTATTTTCACTCACACTGCAAAGGTCTTGAGCTATGTTGATATATTGTTCTAGGGACGCCGTAACTGTGATTTCAGTACCAACCCAGGCCCTAATTCTTGCCTCGATGGTGGTTGCAATGGAGGTCTGGAATGTGACCCCCACACGGGAACCGTAAGTTCTGATACTTCAATAACTTCCCAATAGTATTTTGTTTTAATTATAATTGGGTTTCTAGGGCGTTCCACCTGCAACCGTTGCAGAATGGACTCTTTCAGCTGATCAGAACCAAGATTTCTATGATGGTAGGCAGAACTTTTAGTTGACGGAATCATGATTGACCATACTTAACAGTCTCACTTGTGGATGGCTTCAACCTACCTATGAGGATTACCAATAACAAGGGTTGCGGAACTGCTGACTGTCCTGCTGATCTCAATCCCTCTTGTGAGCCCGACCCCGACATTTACCGCAAGGGAGTGTTCACTGAAATCGCTTAGGCCCTGGTGCACTTAAGGGACCCACGGATCCGTCAGGTGCCGTCGTTGGCTGCAGGAGCGCATGTGAAGCTAATCTCGACGGCAACCAATGTGCGTAATACGCCATGTCTATGTACCTTGTTCTTCCCTTTCTAAAACCCGTTTGCCCTTGCCAGCTGACTCGGGTAACTGCTGCTCCGGGAGCCACAACACTGCAGCAACCTGCCCCCCTTCCGGTACGCCCGATGCGAAACTGAAAGGCCAGAAGAATGCTCACGATTTGTTATAGGCGTTCAATTTTATGACTTCTTCAAGGGCAACTGCCCCAATGCATACGCATATGCCTTTGACGAGTCCAGTGGCACCGCTCTTTGGACCTGCGATGCTGGTGCCCAGCCTGACTATACCTTGACCTTCTGTCCTTAATCCCATGAGCTCCTATCCTAATAGATCACAGACCGGGCTCACTAATGAACTTTGATTGTCATTTTTACTATTTATAATTTGACAACCTAAATGATGCAATGCAATTCGCTTTGAAATACACCGATACACATGGAGAGTCTCAGGAGCAAAAAGCCGTAGAGCGAGAACCCATCTTTGTTACAACACACCCGACCCATCTCATAATTTGCACCTGGGTAAGGCTTGGAATCTCATGTATCGATTCTGTCCGCAGAAATGCCCTTGGACCATGGGAAAAGCAGAAGCCTGCGCGGAAACACAAGAGAAACTGCGCTGAGAGAGAGAATGTGTTGGACGCACTTCGTGCGAAGAGAAAGGCTTGGACCGTTTAAAAAACACTGAATAGGGGGTATCACGATATCGGGTACTATACACGAGCGAGATTGACAAATAACAGGGTCACCAGAGTAAACTTCTGCTCGAACCAATACAAAACAGGTAGCATATACACGGTAGGTTGTCCTCATCCTTGAATTTGGACACCCACTCAAGCTTTTTCGCCAATCATGTAAACAGATTTTCCTGCGAAACCACCTTCCGCCGTGTGCGTGTGGTACATTTCGTAAGCCTGGAACAGGAATAAATTCATGGAAACGCCGAGCCAAGAAGCCTTCTTACATCAGTTTGGCGTGTTGTTTCTGTCAACATTTGGACCTGGATTCCTTGCGCTGACGCATGCGTTGGCTAGGTGATCTTGAGTAAATCAATGGGGCACTGAGCACATGTCAACTTTATTCACCTGCATAGTCCCGAGATTACGGGAATCACTGAGTACGAGTTGACCCGTCGAGCGCTTTGTGTTTGCCGTCCGGATGTCCATGCGAGCGTTGAGAGTCCACATCATTGACATGGCGTAGAGCTTGGGCAGTATGGTGCCGAATGTAACGGACAAAAGGCGTTCTGTCCCGGGCCAAATTTGTGAGAGCGTGAGATTGAGCACAGCACTAACAAATGTCAATATCAAGTTCAGTGAAGCCATATCATGGAAAAAGATGTGACGTCGCACATACCAAATTGTCGCTGGTGCCGCAGAGAGCCATGTCAATTGAATCAACGCAGTGAACAGACCAACCGTCCTAGGGCCAGGTTTAGGCTCACGGATAGGAATGAATAAGTTAAACTCACTGAGGGAGTACCTCCTTTCTAGTCTTAACAAGGAAATAGGTCATAGCGACTGTCATACATATATCGCCGCCTGAGAGTACAGATGAGACCTCGTCGAATCATTCCAGGGAGGGACCAGTGACATACCCACTACGGAGCCGAAATGAGCCGCAACTACAAGTGAGTTTGGTCAGATTTGACACAATGCATGGACAAGGGAAGAAACCCGTACACCAGGGTGCCATGAGAGGAGTCGCCTCAGCTCCAACTGTGATGTAGTAGGTCTAATAAAAGGTCATCATTGCTTCCCCATCACGAGAACTGAGGACATACAGCAAGGCACATAGCGGCATAGGCAAATGCGAGCACAACGCCAATGGGTACGGCAACCCACCATTTCCTTCCGGAGATATAGTATAGACGGCGAACGAAGAATACTTGAACGTAAAGATCAAGGGTGGCAATCTAGAGACGAAGTGTATGTCGGCATGTCTATACGTAAACAAATCGATTGGACACACGATCAATGGACTACCCGATTGCCACCAGGCGGTGTAGCTGAGTGCAATGGCGCCATCGAGGTCCGTGAAATAGTCGATAGATTGAACCCACACTAACGCACTATGATATTATGGTTATACTGACAGTCCGTAATGTAAGAGGCAGTGGCTCACAATATATGAATGGATTTCAATGTTGTGAAAATGGCCAAAACAAAGACAGCGATTTTAAGCCCTAAACGATCGTGCTGATAGCGAGCGGCATAGCGCATGAACTGTGCATGTCCAAATTTTGAGCATCTTCTCCTCTTGCGCCTTTCGTTTTGCTTACTTGACAGTACAGAATGCCTTGGAAAAGGACGTCAAGAAATCCACCGATCAGCTATATTGAAAATAAAAACCATTGCCGAAAGGATAACCAGGGGGGGAAAAAGATCAGTAACAATGAAAACACTGAATAGTCACCACAGCTCACCCATGGACCCAGTAGCCATGTCGCACGCTCGAGGTCCTCTGGGGACATCATCTTGGGGGAAGAAGGGAGATACTGCGAACGATATATGCCGGCCGAATTCAGCTTTATATGCTCCACGGCGAAACCATGGTTGACATATCTCAATTAAACGAGATGATCAGAACTCGTCTCCATTCATCCCTGACCACTCCATTTGGTGGTTGATACTCACCTCAATCAGTAGTGCCGTCAGGAGAATGTGCAATCAAGGATATGTTCTTACCACTTGTCACTTGGCTCTTTCTCTTGGTTGAGATACATCCGGGTCTTGTATCACTGATCTTTATCGTGCTCTCCGAGTCTGGCTAAACTTCGAGTGGTGCTGGGGTTCCGCGAGCACTATCATATCCCACATGGGACTGGGGCACCCTGAACGACAACGGGCCCAGTCAGCTGTTTTGCACATGCTCCCGCTCCCAGGATACGGTGACAAAGTAGGGAAGGGTTTGAAATCAACAGAAACTGGAAACGCTAATCTCCTGATATCTCGATCTTCCCATCACATTGATTTCTATTGATTCCCGAGTCGAAAATTCCCGAACTGGAGGTGGATTGCCGTGCATATCGGGAGAGCCACGTTCTTGGATCTCTCTCGGGCCCTCTTCTCATTTTACGATAATACATATCGATTTTCTGCCAGAACCTTGCTACTTGAATATATCACCGTGTATCAGAGCGATTCACCAGGTGGTGATGTATGCTGATGATTGAAGTGATTATCTGTAGGGCTGTAGTTGCCAAGGTCCAGTTTCGACATATGTTCTCATATGTTCGAGACCCAGGAACAACAGGGGAGTACATTTCCCGGGCTCTAATTCAGGATGAGACGAATTACGGGGACAATCATCAAATGTCGTACACAGGGGCATAACCCTGATCTATCATTTAGAGTCCCCAAGGAATCAATCATCGCCGCACTTTCAGCACTCCAAGTTGATTCGATAGCTACCACCTCTTTTCTGCTCGGTGTCTTCCCACAAGAGATAGGGAGTTCATGCTCAACATACGTTCATTGGTGCTTTGCATGCCAGCATTCTGTGCTTCTAGCCTGATAAATCCTTACACCCAACACTGGAGGGGCACGATACAGATTCGTCGAACGATTCTTATCATTGCTTACTCATTATCTACTGTCCATTCCTCAGGGAGCAAGTACCATAGAGTCAACTATAACGCAGGTATATAAACAAGTGAACCATAAAATGATAAAGGTTACACGAAGAACGTTGGTTTCTGAGAGTTTTTCTTCGCCAGACAATCAATCGGATCCTTTCCTCTGCAGCCTGATCGGGAAATATCCGCCATCGTCAATGCTCAATGCTTCTGAGTACCTCATAACACCGCGCCCATTATTACTTGTGGCTCCTTCTGTTGTAGCAGAGAATACCGCTTCTCCATCCTCCTGTTCTTGCCCAACGTCAACACTCATTCCAGCTCGATTCACACCCAAAATGGTTTGCGCTCCTCCGGCTCCAACAGCTGATATCGGGACATCTTTACCTGATGAAGTGGGGACAGGAATAATAAGAGGCTGAAGGTGCATACTTCCCCGAACGTGATGGCCTCGTGTCGGCTGGGGGGTCGTTCGGCGTGGGGCTTTTCCAATGCTTTTGATTCGGTTCAGCGGAGCACTAGGCTCACTTTGCAGCTGATGGAGTTGATCCGGCAATTCGTCAGAGACATCAATATCATACGAGGCCATACTGTCGACCCGCTGTCGTCTCTCCTGTTGCCTATCAAACTCTTGGCGAGTCTGAGCGCTCAAGCTTCGCCGGTGCCCTTCGATCATCTCAATACTTGGAAGATTGCTCATCGGACGAACCCCAGGAATTTTCTGCCCGGCGACATTCCACTCCTTCAGTGCTGTCCCAAAATCAACGATGCCTGGCGATGTCGATCCATCAGACTGCACATGGCCAAGGCTCGAGGGAACATCGCTTGGATTTTGGTAATAAGACGGGGAGGTAGCCGTTACGGGTGTAGTGAGCCCGGTCGTCACTCCAGAGTTGCGCCTCGTAGATGCGTAAATGGTCGAGATGAACGACTGTGGATGCCGCAGCTTCACCGACATTGAGAGAGGTGAAAGCTCACTGGCAGTCGCGGAATAGCTCATTGTATCATCATCGAATGGGTCAATTGGTTTCCCAGCAAACGGAGCTCGAGCCGGAGCTTCCGATGGAAGAGTATTTTGTGCACTTGGTAGAGGTCGAGGTAGTCGTGGTCGCAATGCACTCCTTGCGGGTAACGTTGGTGGGAGCTGCTGTACCTGTTGGCCTGGAACAGGAGGAAGAGGGATAGCAGGTGCATCGGTGCCGGCCTTGCCTTTCATCTTCTTCTCCGCAGGAATCCTCTTCCTGATTATCTCCTCTGTTGCCGTACTTTCCGTACTGGTTATCGCACCGCCGTCATCGTAAACGTGACTCTGTTCACTGATCGAACTAACTTCGTCTCTCTCCTTCACAGGCGTCATCGTAGATGCACGGAAACCAATATCAGCAACTACAGCACCCGGTGGAAGGCCTGGGAACTTATTGGCCAGTTCACGAACTGCCTGAAGAGTATCCGGTACACTTCCAACGCTATATCCTGACAATGCACGTGTGCTACGCTTTGCAGGTTTTCCATCAGAGTCGTAATCTTCCTCGTCAATAGAAGGTGCGATGGCCGTTACTGTGATCACGTTACCATCTTCGTCAATGATAGATTCCCGCACAAATGACACTCGCTGTTGATGAGGTCGAGATGCAGGAAGGGGAACTGGGGTGGGTGATTGACGTTCAGGCTGGGGCGACGGAGAGGGTGATGGTCTTTGGGAGGCAGGGAGATTTGGATATGTGATATCGTTCGATTTTGGAGAAGCAGTTGGCCTCGGCTTGTGCAGGCGCTTTGGGGGCGGCATGGAAGAAGGAGGGCGGCTCTCTCCGGCTAATGTCATAGCGACCTTGGTTCCTGGAGTGGGATATAACACTGCTCTGGCCAATGCAGATTTCTGCTTTGAAAAGGAGAGTTTACGGCGTGGGGTGTCAACAATTTCAGCCTGAGCAGCCGAAATATTTGATGCTTCCGAGTATTCAGAAAATCGTCGCAAGACAGGATCAAGATAAGCCGGGGCAGGAGGCTCAAATCTGATAGAGGATGGTGTTGAGGCCTCGCTATGACCATGAGCAGCTGTAGTCGGGGGTGTCCTGTTTCTGCCAGCCGCGCGAGGAGAGCCATCTGCGGAATGTGAGGAAGAAGAGGGAGTGAAGTAACCGTAAGGGTGCGATCCGTGCCTGCGTACAGCGTCTGACTCGCCAGCATGCCCATGTGCAGTCGAAGTGGGATACACTGAGGCATCATCCACGCTTGACTCAAAAGAGGTCACGCTGAACCTGGAAGGCCTTTTGAACCGACTCCCCGGTGTCTGCATGATTGAGTTCCTGTATTCTTCACTGTCTGGTCGGCTCTTGATACTCTGGGCAACCGCAACAGGGCTAGGGAGCTCGATATTAGAGAGGCGGAGCTGTAGCTTGGGTGTTCCATGGTGATAGTATACGGTCACTCGTTGAGGCGAGCGCTGAGACATCCGCTTGGTTCTAACTTCAGCAAATTCGGACATTCCAGGGAGACCTTTGGTCAAGGTCGGCTTTGGAGAGGCGGGGAAACCTCTGGAAACTGACGCTGGAGTGCGAACTTCTGCCTTCTCATCGTCTATGGGGGATTGAGCATAGAGACTATTGCGACGCCCGGCCGTCAAGAAAGTACTGGCTGCATATGGATGTGGCTTCTCATTGGACGATTTGAAAAGGCTATAGTTGATTGCAGGGGCACGCGGAGTGGCATGAAATGCAGTAGCTGTGGGTGATAGTTGTCGGAATGTGCTCAGGCGAGGGTTGGAGATAAAGTAGCGGATCTTTGAACGTCGGAAGTTTTGGTCTGAGGATCTAGACTCGAGCTCGTCGCGGATTGCTTTGAAATCCTCTGTTCCATCGACACTAAAATTTGACGAATCAGTCAATCAGTGAAAGAAAAGCCGGGATGTTACACACCCTTTGGCAATTCCAATACAGAGAAAGGCTCTTGACAGCATTCTCAATACTCTCCGAACATAGACTATCGGAACACCGGAGAACGCAAATCCAACCACCGTCTCAATGGCACCGACCTTAATCCCAAGATTGATCCACCCAATCCCTCTGAATAGCACCGCAGCATCTTTTGACTCCACCTCAATTCGACGTTGAACGAGAAACGCGCGAATCAGGCGATAAAACGCGAAGCAGAAGCAAGAGGCTTGAAAAAGGGTTACAAGGGCGAGAGTGATAGAAGAGAAGAAAGGCCAGACGAAGCTAGCCCGATCATCTGCGAAGGTAACCACGACATGACGAGGTCCCTTTTCTGCGTGCCATGAGCACAAGAGTGGGAGGAATAGCGAAAGAGCGTACGATAAGAAACGCCAACAAACGAAGCGATTGTGTTCATTGCGATTACGGCGGGGATAAGTATTAATAGGAGTAGTCTTGCGATTTGTCGAATTCGGCGAGGAACAATGGGTAAACATTCGTCTTGAACCCAAGAATACAGAAATGACATGTAAAAAAGGAGTTGGATGAAGGAAAGTGCACCTGAGTAGTGATGACTATAAGTGGGCTGCAGAGAATAAGATCCAGTAAAGTAGCTCACCTATTGACTGGTCCACAGATCTGAATGTCGGAACGTGATCGCGCACAGCGGGAAGCACAAAAGAAAGAACCTCAATAAGAGAAAGTAAAAAAATAACCCATCCCTCAGCGACAAGAAGGAGATGTCGTCTGTGAATATGCATGGGAATTAATTAACAGTATCAGTCACTGTAAGAAGACTACTCACCTGCCCGAACGCCAATTGGTGAAAAGCAAGGAAGTCGAGAAGATGAGTTCAAGTGCAACGGGTATAATCAACAAGCTATGATGAATCTCGGTTGGCGGATTAGTGTAATAGCAACGAAGGCTCGAAGCTAGCGAAACACAAGACTCTAGTTTGCGGTAATCGGTACTCGAGGGGACAGGAGCCGATAACACTGTGGACATTTACGTTTACTTCAAATTTGTGGTGAGAAGTGTAATGTGCCAGGGAGCATCGCAGATGGATTGCAGACTCCAACCGATAAATTCCTTCACTTTCAGTGTCGTAAGGCTGGCAATGTATTGCACAGGCGATTTGGTCGGTGAGTGGGAAGACAGGACCTGAAGCCGGAAGGCGGGTTTGAAGAAAGAACGAAGGGATGAAAGAATGGAAGCAGACTGGCTGCAGAGACAGAGAACACACTCTGGTGCCTCCGAGAAACGAAAACTATTCTGTCCCAGCGCCCAAGCTGGAAGAGAACTAAAGAAATGAACAAGAAAACGAAAGCGAAAGGAGAGAGGAAGAGGTAGGAAGAAAGGGAGAGATGAGAACAAAGCCAACAATCAAGCACGGTCCCGCCAGCGCTGGCTGTAGATGAGAGGTGGTTCTCCTTTGCACCCACGCGCGGGTTGCTAACCTAGGCAGTGACAAGAGCGAAGGAGATCTGGGATCAATCCATTACCAGGAAGTGATGTTCCGTATGTATGGATTTAACTTCCGTTGCTACCCCCGTCAAACGTGGAAACGCGAGCTCTCCATGACAGAGGGTTAAGGAGAGTCCCCGAACGGGTATGGGCACGTCTGCAGCATCACTCCGAAATGCATTTGGAGATGAAATTTGTTGTGTGTTGCCAACAGCTGGTGATCATCAGAGGTATCAGAGGTAGAGAAGGGTAGAACACTGCAGCCTCAATCACCGGCCCGCGGCAAAAATAAATGGGGGTATAATTACATAATCATGCTATTTCTGGACTTTGATTTCGCACTTTTGTCAGTTGCCTCTGCTTCTGCAATTTGTGCTGCCTTCGACATGGTTGTGAGTCATTATAATCTGATATTCTGATAGCCCAGAGTGACTTTGAAAGACAGCGAATATCCGTCTTGCAACATGCCCCAGAACAACACCTACCCACCCGTCCTGGAGATCCCACTCCTCAGTCCCGAAATCTCAATCCTTTGATGCACCCTTTTGCGCGGGCGCGAGAGCGTACTCGCGCACTCAACGCCGCTAAAATGGATAGAATATTTGCAAAACCATTTGTCGCTGCCTTAGAGGGCCATATAGACGCAATAGAGACAATGGCAAAGCAGCCTGATTCGCTAGTTAACGTTGCCAGTGGGAGCTGGGGAGGAGGTGCGTACTCAGTTGTTTTCTATCATAAGTTGCCGGCTGACGCTCATCTTGCTTCATCCAATATCTTCGGTCATGAATTCAACAGATGTCATCATACACAACTTATCTACAAGACAGATAACTACCAAGATACCTAAGGCGCACAAGGGCAAAGTTTCTGGTCTGTGTTATGCCTCGGCTGACGGGTTGTTGAGCTGTGGCGTGGACCGCACCGTCAAACTGTGGTCTATTGACGACGGGAGCAACGAAAGTGTATTGGTACGCCCATCCATCCAGACTGTCCACTCAGGCTTGCTCATCTGTCTTTTTCTCTCCACGGGCGGCATCATTTCTCTGCATCATTCCAACTTTTATTTATCGTCATATGCACTTGTGTGGTTCAATTTGATGGGCAGACACAACCCATAAACATTTTCCCTGGAAAAACCGCATTCAAGTAAGGTTTAGGGTCATACGAAAAGCGCATAGGTTGACAAGAACCCTCCACATCAATTTTTTCCAGTGCTATTGACCACCATCGATCAGACCGTCTATTTGCAACTGCTTCCAACATTGTACAAATTTGGGATGAGACCAAGTAAGTCTTTTCGGTATCATCTCCGTTCAACTGTTCATCCTGATCATCGCTCGTCGATTCATTCTCCGTGATATCACCTTATGATCATCTATTCTGTTGTGCGGGACAACTTTGTATCAATTATTCATCAATCACGCCAATCTCTCTTCATCTAACATAGAACGTCACCAATATCCAATCTCACCTTCCCAACCTCTACCGAAACTATCGCTGCCCTAAAATTCAATCTCGCAGAACCTTCAATCCTAGCATCATGTGGTTCTGATCGTACATTCACTCTTTACGACATTCGTACTTCGAAGGCTGAACGTCGTGTCATCATGAACTTTCAATCAACCTCCCTCTCTTGGTCACCTACACTTCCTACACTCCTTCTCTTGGCATCAGAAGATCATAACCTCTATACATTCGATGTTAGACATCTGGACCGCCCAACGCAGATATACAAGGCCCACTCGAGTGCCGTTACGAGTTGTGATTGGAGTCCAACAGGTACAGAGTTTGTCAGTGGTGGATGGGACAAAACTGTCAGGATATGGCAGTTTAAGGACGGGAAGGGTGCGCAGAGACCTGAGGTATATCATACAAAACGCATGCAAAGGTCTGTGAACATACATCTAGTTACGTCTCTGATCGCAGTACTGATACCTGGATCACAGGGTGACATCCACAGTGTTCTCTGGAGATGCACGGTTTATACTATCAGGTTCAGATGATGGAAACGTGCGAGTCTGGAAAGCCAAGGCTTCTGAAAAGCTGGGTGTTGTCACAGCCAGGGAACGAGCTGCGATCGAGTATCGCAGCAAGCTCAAGGAAAGATGGTCTGTTGATACGGAAGTTTCCAGAATTTCTCGGTACGTGCGGTACCCTTGTTTCATCTCCTCCAGAGACTTGTTTCTGACGATTCTTTGTCCACTTTTATTACCACCACTTTATTTATTATTCGCAACTCCCACAGATCACGCCATATACCAAAAGCTGTCCGGTCGACGGACAAACTCAAGCACACTATGGTGGAAGCCCGCAGAGTCAAGGAGGAGAGAAGGAGAAAACACACGAGAGCGGGAGATTCGAAGCCCAAAGCGGAGAAGAAGAAAGTCGTGGTTGCGGAGCAGACGTAGTCGTCAGATTTGTCGTGGGTGTCGTAGGCTTGTCTTTGTCTTGCATTACAACTCAGCTTTCCGCAAACAACATGTGTAAGGGAGGTATCGAGGCACAGGAAAATACCGCGTGTGCCAACGCAACGTCAATGAACGTTCACTAGAATATATCAAAGGATAGGGAACGACTTCAGCGGCTATCCAGTTGCTCACGATCGCCTTTGTAGCACCTAAAACCTTTGTTAACTTGTTGAGAAGTATACGGTCTTGATTTGGTCTTCGAGGAAGCTTGCTTGATCATTCGTGATCATGGTTAATAGCACGCCACACACTGGCTCCAGTAGTAGTTCAGCGTTACTGATAGCCACAATCGGTTATCTCCGTGTGTTTATGAGCTTTAGTACTGCCATGTGTAAAACAGGCACGGTCGTTTCTACCAACACCCCTCAAGAGGGCTTTACAGTGCACTACTTGATGAAACCCTAGACTCCACGCTTCTTACTTTTCTGACAATGACAAGTACAGTGGTGGATATGAGGAGAAAAACCGAGCTAGGGTTTATTCTGAAGGTTCTGCAGGATGGTAATTTCTGATACCTAGCTCATGTTTTCATTGAATTTTTCATTGCGATTACTCTCAGGCCCGGCAGGACGCGAGTCGGTTATGATACCCTCGGATTTTGATGAGAGCTATGCGGATGACAAGCCTCAGTACCATTGTTTTCCCGAGACGCGAGTTCGAATTCTCGAGCAGATCACCGATTGGCTAAACCACGACTCTCGATCGACCAATATCATATGTTTATATGGCGCTCGATCTGTCGGGAAAACAACCATCGCTCGTACCATTGCGACTCTAGCAGAACAGCAGAATCTCCTTGGTACATTTGTTAATTCGGCAGTATTCTGGGAGGGACCCTTCAAAGCCCCCCCTGCACCCCTTTTCAAGTCCACATCACACCGCATCACTGCCCTGTCCGTCGCCTACTCCCTCGCCACCAGAGACTCTGAGTATAGAAGATTACTCTACCATGTACTCGAAGACTTTGACTGGCTCGATGAAAGCTCGACCCACTTCATCAACCTCTTACTTCCATTATCAGACCTGAATCGCCACCATAAGCATCTGGTCGTACTTGATGGAGAGATCGACCTGGACTTCCTCGCGAGCATTAGCCAAAAGCGACTGCAAGAATCGATCCCGCTCCTTTGGCTTATTGTTATGCAGCCAACTCAGAAGCTATGGTCGATGTTATCTCAACAAACAGCTTCTTACTTTCCAATTGAGGTTCCAGCTGGAGGAGATGATGAAACACGCAGGGAGATAGAGATTTACCTGCGAGAGGGTCTTAGGAAAATTGGGGAGAATTTCGACTGGTTTGACATAGATGTCGGAGAAACGTGGCCAGCGCCTCAAGATATTACAAAACTCGTGGAGGCATCGGGAAATCTGTTTGCTTATGCCAAGAACTTTCTTGAACTCTGCGGGCCAGACTCCCTACCACTCGAGGATGCTGGCTTTGACCCGCGTGATCGACTGAAAATGCTCGTGCGCCTGACTGACAACTCAAAATCCAAATACTGGAACGGCCGACCGCGCTGGATAGTATTCCCACTCGACCAGGGCTATACAACTACCCTTGCACTGCACAATGAAGCTGACGGCCGGCTATTGGAACTGCAGCTCATCACCACCGTGTGCGCATCTTCCTCGTCCTTAACATTATTCGAGATATCTCTTCTCCTCGGCAGCCCTTTAGAAGCCATTGAGGCTGCCCATGAACGGTTCTTACACTCTGCTTTCACCATCACGCCGTCACCATCACGAGCCTCAGGTTACGTGAGGAACACAGTGAAATTAACCCATAGTTCTTTCCTTGGTTTCCTCCTCGATAGCGAGCGATCTGGAAGGTTTTCCATCATTCCAAATGATATATATCCTCGACTAATGCGCGCTTGTCTCACGGCAATTGAACAAAAACGGTTCTTTCCCAACACACCAGCCTCGCTCCTTCAGGTTAACGCCCTTCATTATGTTACTATGTTCGCTGTACAAAATATCTGGGATATTCCCTGTAGGATTCCGGACGAGAGCGTGTTTGTGAACCTCGCCATCAAGCTTATGGCGATGCTAGATATTTTAAGGTATCTTTCAGGAAGAATTCCTGTAGTGCCTTTCATGAAATTTCTTCGTCGAGTTCAATCAGCTAAAGTACGCCTGTCGCTACTATTCGCTTCATTGTATCAAACCTCTTAGACTCAATTACACATAGCCTCGTATGGTCCGCACAGCTCCGCTGACATGGGTAGATCAAGAGTTGATTGATGTTTGTGAAACCATTGCAAAGCCGATGGTAGGTTAGAGATATTACTGGTGTTGCATCATCGACGTTCAACGTTCAACCCTGATGCAATTTGCTGCTAGGACTTCAACTTATTACAACGGCAACCTCCGGCCGACCATGCATTGCCCCATGGGATTGTATTCTACGCACTCATAGGTCACCCGAAGGAGCCGTCGCTTGCCATGTTAACCAGTGAACAAGTTGACATATACATGAGGAAAGACCTTATTCATGGTGATATCCCGACTTCCATCGGCTCAAATCCAATCTTCGATTACGATCATTTATATGAGGAAATTTGATGGTACCGGATGCTGCGCTTACAATGTAACAAGTTATTCTGTGCAGCACCTGGCTCGTCCCTCGCCAGGTGCGATTTCTCGCACCTCGATGTGACAGTCACACACGGCATCCTCTGGGCCATAGTTACACATCTTACTTACTTACTTACTCTCCCTCTCCTCTGTGTCGCTCTCGAGTAGACATATTTCCAACCTATTTTAATTCACAAAAATGCCTCCTGCTCGAAACAACCCCCCGCCTAACCAACCGGCCAGTCAACTCCGAAAAGAACATCTGGTTTACATTGTAGAAGACCTCGAGATAGCTGATAACCTCGGTCGCCGCACAGTAACAGACCTCAGGAGCGCCATCCGGATCCATTTCGAAAACAATCCAGAACTCCTCGAGGACCCACGCTATACGCACCTATTCCCAAACATGAGGAGAGAACACCACATTCAAGAAGAGCGACCTCCCTCTCCGTTAGGACAGACTCCCCGGCCACCCTCAATAGGGGCACCCAGGCACCGAACCCCACCGTTCATTGAAGACTTCCGCCCTCGAACACCTCCACCACCGTCCATTGGTGGACGCAGTCGCGCACCGTCCCTAGCCGTCCGGATTCCCCAACAACGCACGCCATCCGTGGCTAGTCATCTCCTCCTCAGACGCGCCCTGTCGCAACAAGTATCACAACTCGGTAAGTCTCCCCATATATCCACCGACTCAGTACCAGCATACCACATATTCTTGCAACACAACGTTCCAAAGATATTGTCCGCCCATACTCCCTAAGGAATTTATACACCTCCTTTGTGAGGCTACGAATTACGCACCTCCTTTGTGAGGCTACGATTATGCACCTCCTTCACGAGGCTACGATTTACGCACCTCCTTTGTGAGGCTACGAACTATGCACCTCCTTCGCGAGGCTACGAATTATGCACCTCCTTCGTGAGGCTATGATTACGCACCTCCTTTGTGAGGCTATAATCATGTACCTCCTTTGTGAGGCTACAACTCTCACACCTCTGTCATGAGACTATATATATTTATAACAAACTGTTTCCGACCATAAAAACTAACCAGGATGATTCATGTCAGGCCCACTGATACTACTGGACCCCTTCGAGGGAAATCAATTTCAAATAAATTCTATATCCTCTCCATCGACAAATAAGAAAGGACACCCACCAATTATCCCTGGGCTTCAGGCAGAAGCCACTCCGTTCCACATCCCTGAACCTATCAGAAGGAAGTTCAAGAACGGCGGATGGATGACCCACATTCCTTTGTCCTTCCTCATAGACCATCATTGTATAGCAGGGAAAACACCCGAAGCCCTCGAAAACAGCATGTCCATAGACAAAATGACTGGAGAAATCATTCATGTTGAAAGATCATTACTGAGTGAAGAGGAATATAATATCAGCTTTGATGAGTGGCACCAGGCATGGGGTCGTCTGCTTGAACTGATTCAGACTTACATTCCAGACATTCATATGCCTTGGAAACATCACTATGAGCATGTCCTTAATGCCCCCACTTGCGCCTCGCAGTGGGATACCTGGCATACATATGATATTGAACTCCGAAAACAGTCACTATATAAGGGTATTGACCTCCAGGTGTTTAGTGTGTCAGCCTGGAGTCTTGCCGAGAACTGATCCACCAAGGCCCAGTTGACAGCTGGTATTGAGGCACAGATAAAGGCAGTTACAGCCAAGACTCACCAACCATCTTCATCCTTGTCACGTTCCTTTTGATGCCAGCCACGAGATGATACATCCAAATGGAACAGCCCCTCACAGTGTTTCATGTGTGGATGCCAAGATGGATTCCACTATGCAAAGACATGTCCAGCTACTAAACTCATCAACGGAAAATTATGCATCCTTTGCATCCACCCTCAAGATGGGAAACATCAAGATCAAAACAGTGAAACATACTGTTTTGGCTGGAATGGCATCTCTGGATGTAACACAGGCACAGGATGTAAAAATGGGAGGCACAAGTGCTCCCTATGTGGCAGCAGTGAACATGGTGCACAGGCCTGCACTGTGGTCTGATCTCTGCCCAATCTTAACCCCTCTCGATGCAGATGCCTGGGAGTGGGAGTTGCATGCCCACAAACTGTACTATTTATTCCCTGATATACCACCAAGCCTTAGAGATAGCTTTGACATGGGTGTACACTCAGAACTAGTCCACACATATACACCACCTAATCATACATCCGCCATTATAAACCCATCCATTATTGAAGCCCATATTAACAAGGAATGCATAGCTGGCTGCTACACTGGCCCCTTCTCGAAGTCTCACTTAGAAAACCTCATCAGCCCATTTTGCTCCTCTCCCCTTGGAACTGTCCCTAAATCTGATACACCAGGAGACTTCTGCATTATCCAAGACTTATCATACCCTCATGACAATCCATCTCAATTATCAGTAAATTCAGAAATTGATTCCTCCCTCTTCACGTGCAACTGGGGAACTTTTAACCAAGTCTATAACATTGTCCAGGATGCTCCAGTTGGACTACAAGCAGCCACCATGGACGTAGAGGCGGCCTTCTGTTGTTGTCCTATTAAACCATCACAACAGAATCATTTCGTCATCAGATAGAACAATCTATTTTACATTGATTACAATGCTCCCTTCAGCACGATGAGTTCAGGTGGTGTATTTGGTTATCTTGCAGATGCTATAACAGCAATAATCCAGGAAATATCGGGCACAGACTGCAAGAACTGGGTCGACGACTTCCTCATGTTCCAACTTCTGATTGAATCACCTATATACTCCAACACTAATCCAACATATGCCTTCGACATTGCCGACCTTATGGAACTTGGGAACCACCTCCAATGGCTATAGAAACCATCAAAAACATGTCCATTCTCACACACATTTCGCTATCTTGGCTTTCAATGGGATATTCCAGCAAGGACAGTATCTATTCCCATCGAGAAGGCACAACAATATGTGAAGAAGATCAGCTCATGGAAAACCCAAAACTCATCTACTCGCAAAGAGGCTGAGTCGGTACATAGAACACTTGTCCACTGCTCACTGACCCTGCCAGATGGATGTTTGTGCCTGCCAGCAATCTCCCGCTTTACAACATCCTTTCAAGGAAAGTCACCATTCAGTCACAGAAAGCCAAACAAAACTATACATGATGACATTGATTGGTGGATCACCAAACTCTCGAAACCCACACCAGGCTCAAACATTTCCCCACCACCAGTACTATCACCTATTGGGTTCTGGGTGGATGCATCAATGTCCTTTGGTATTGGTGTAGTCTTCAATGGAGAATGGGATGCATGGAAACTTCTCCCCAAGTGGGACACTATACCAGGACATAAGATCGGCTGGGCTGAAATTGTTGCCATCGAGTTTGGCTTATGCCTTGCAATCCACTATGGCCACAACAACATCCACTTTGAGGTAAAGTCAGACAACACAGGGGTCATAGGTACCATAGCTAGAGGATGCTTAAGAAATCTAGCATAAAATAAAGTACTTCAGCACATCATGGCACTAATTTGTACTCATTCCATTTGTATCTCATCCTTATATGTTTCATCCCATTCAAACCTTGCAGATAACCCTTCCTGAGGCATTCCACCATTAGGTTACACATGCTCTGAAAATACTTTTGAAATCTCAGATGATTTAACACCATTTCTAAAAAGATGTGATAATTCCCTTACTTAGCACCCTTACTAAGCATCCTAGTCTCATACATTCATTTCCTATAGTACTCACTTTCTACTTACAACTGCTCCCTTGACAATATGCCTTCTCTCACTATCACACCATGAAAATTATATGACCAGGAAGCCATTCAACTCCCTCCAATGCTGTCTTCATCATCCCTCCTGAAGATCCACACAGCCCTCTCCAATAGCTGGGCTCCATCAACAATGCAGAGCTATCGACTCACCATACAAAAATACCATGCATTTTGTGAACAGAAAAAGATCTCCCAACACCTATGCACACCAGCACCAGAACTCATACTTTGCACCTTTGCTGCAGACAATGTTGGAAAGCTGTCAGCAGCTGTCACAAGAAACTGACTGGCAGCAGTCAAAGCATGGCATGTTGCCAACAATTGGACATGGAATGGCAGCAATCACTTATCACAGATCCTCCATGGTGTCAACAACCTTGCCCCGAGTACAGCATACCATGAAGCCTACAAACCAATTAATGTGCAAGTGCTTGAAGTACTGGCACACCACCTCAACAAGAATGACCATCTTGATGCAGCTGTCTTTGCTTATATGTGTATAGCCTTTTGGGGTCAATGCCACCTCGGCAAAATCCTCCCCACATCCTCCACAAAGTCAGATCATAATGCACTCCCAACCCACACTTCAGTCCGACTTTCCACTCGGAACAAGTTAGCATGGGTTCTATGCCTACCACAGACCAACACAAGCTGATCTGGCCAAGATGTTGTCCTTGTCTGACAGAAAGATCCCTCAAATCCTATCTCAGCCCTTCAGCACCATCTCCCTGAACCGAGTGCCCTGTACAGCTTCACTTTTCACATACGCACACTCAAACCAAGTCCACATACTAACCAAAAAGGCTTTCCTTGAGTGGTGTAACCAAATCTGGAGTAATGTTGGATACCTGCATTTCACAGGCCACTGCTTTCGGATAGGAGGAACAACAGAACTTCTCCTTGCAAAAGTCCCTCCCGATGTTGTCAAGACCATGAGTAGATGGTCTTCAGATGCTTTCCTCAAGTACTGGCGATCCATCGAAGACATCATTCCCCTTCACACTGAATACATTCAATTACTCAAGCACTAATCCATTATTCATGACTCAACAACCGCTTCTGGGGGTTAGCCATCACAGGGGCTTGCAATGGCTGTGCGGTTGGTGGGCAACCCATCTGTGTTCCCCTTTTGGCTTCACACCCTGGTGTTTGGAGACCCAGTCTCCAAATCCACCACTCCCAAAATCCTTCATGTGCAGCTCTTATCCCTATGGACTAACAACACTTATCACCTCTTTATATCTTATCATTGGTTACCTTACAGTCACTTCACTGGTGCAAGAGTATAAATATTGTATACATACTTATCTCTAGTTTATCAATGTCAGTTCTCAGTCAGAGTGCTCTCATCTAGGTAAAATACTCGAAAATGCTGGTAAATTACAAGTGAATTAATTGGAATATCCTAAGTAAGTAAGTAGTACTGTTCTGATTGCCGGAGTCATTGCTATTGGCTGATGATCATGTGCAATTAACCTTCTCTGTGTTCTCAGTTCTAGTTACTTATGTCCCTCCTCCACCTTCTTCTGACTGAAATACTCTCCAACATTGCTATCTTTCTCACATGTAGTGATCCATACTTACCACTGAAGGACTTACTGGTGCTCCAAGCTACTAATCGTTACTTAAATGACTACCTGAATTGTCACTTGAATAGGACAGTGTGGGCTGCTGCTTTCCATTTCTGCTTTGATCACCTTGCCGTTCTCTGCCGTAATTTTTGTCTCAATGGTCATGGCTACTATTACCAGCTATGGCAGTACACAGAAGCACTTGCTGTAGTTTGGAGGCAGGATGTTGACCTACAAGAGATCAAACTGGAGGAGATTCTGATGACAGTATATATGATGCTGCTAGAAAACAATGGGAAGAATCAAACACAGCTAGAGTATGCCGGCATTGATACATTCATGCTCGAGTATTTGCAGCAAAGACTGTGGGACCATGCAGAGGATAATAACAGGTGGCCGGTGGACAGCGCAAGGAATGTGTATACATTGTGGGCGATGTGGATGCTGATGACATTTGAGAAACTGCAGCAAGAGACAATAGTGGAATGGGAACTGATTGTGATGCTGTTATTGCCCTACATGATAAATACATACCGATACCCACAGGCTGAGGCCACACCCTGTTGAATCATGTGTGCGTTTACACGCTGCTATACTTGTGTTCACTCTCAATTATGACATATGCATTCTATTATTAGATACCACTATGTTTACGCACCGATACTTCGTGCGGACTATACATGTTTTACTATACGTTTTACCTGTACCCTTTACCACCTCGAAACGATGGTGTAATGCTCTCTTTATAGTAGAAATTATTCGAACTCTTTAGTATAAATACCTTGTATTTTCTTCGATATTCTACAGTCAATTCTATACTCTCAGTCACAACTACTACCTCGAACATACTCCCATAACAGACCAATTGCCTAGTAAAGTGAGTCTCGACCTCGTTGTCTACCTTCACCACTACGCTCCCCGTTGCTGCTTCGACACACCCAGCCACTTCCACCTGCCCTTGCCCCCCGATGTCCACAGCTCATATCCTCCCTCCCGCGAAGTCCCCATCCTATACTTTGGCTCTGTCCAAAATTTCTCTCCTCCACCTATTACACATCCTGCAAAGCTCCTCTATTTTGCTTGTCATGAGATAATCCTGTTCACCATTCCGGCTTTTCTTCCTCATACCAGGGCAGAGGTTTCTCCGTCTGATGTGCCCTGCCCTGTTCAAGAGGACTTTAATAAAGTCAACAAACACCATGGTGTTGAGCCTCCAACCCATATTATGTGGGACTGGACCCAAGACTGCAAACTCATTGACGGTATTCACAATGACTCTCACCACGACCTCAGTGCACAATGGGACCCTGATTACTGGAGACATCATCTCTGCAGATATGCCTGGTGGCCAAACCCCAAGTGGCACCCCAGCCAGTCTATTTGCCTGGATGTATGGATGGCCTTTGGCAAGGCAGACTTATCGTAAGAGCCACTATTTTCTCTGATGTCAGCTTTTCAGTCGTCACTCATTTCCCATTTAACGAGAATAGATTACGGATAACGTAGTGTAGTGTAGGCAAAACAAGTGTCGTCGTGTTCACACTGAAGTCCAACACAAAAGGTTGGGTATTAGACGTGCACAATACGTCGAGAATACATTGAGCTCACCTGAAGTCCAACACAAAAGGTTGGACTCAGGTGTACATGAAATTTTCTTTATATACTCAGATGGAAAATTGTCCATGTTTACCAGCAACATCCGTTGATCATGCTCCAACTACAACGCCCATAAAAGGAAGGCCAGCCCCTCTCCATGGGCCTACAGCTGATGTCGACAATGTTTTACTTTTGACACCATTTCGCATTGTATAGTTTCCAGCACAAGTGTCCATGGAGCAACTGGCCCAGTGCACTGCTTACCTGTCACTGCAAAAGTTCAATGAGTTGGTGCTTCATGTAACTCACCAGCCCCTCTTCATGTGTCTCAAGGAGTTACATGCAGTGTCAACATCACTGTCTTATTGTCACATCCCTTTCCCTTCTCCCCACCCTCACCTCTGTTCTCGACTACAAAACAATAACAATGACCTGAATGACTGTTCAGATCCATCCTTGTGTAATGCATGGTTCCCAGGTGAGGTTTACACCTTCCACTTCCTCTCAATCTCCAATCCACCTTGCAACTCTTGCCTCTACACTCCACCCAGTCACCCCAAAAATGACCTTGTCAAACTCGATGGCTACGCTCCTCCTCCTGGCACATATCCTCCATCGCCATATATTCACGAAAACAATGCATGGCTTTATAAACAGTTTGATCATAAGCTGGATATGGAAAGGAGGAAAGCTGCGGGGTTGGGAAGTGGTAGTGAAGAGGATGTGAACAGATATGAGGGGTGGAAGGAATGTCAGATGTGCAGGGAATGTGAAGAGGTTGTGAAGAAGGCAAAAATATTGGATGAGAGAGATCATGAGGCAAATGTGTATGCCAATCAGTGGAGGACAAATGACTGGTTATTTGAAAGCATAGGACTTGGGAGGGATGAGACAGCCCCTGATCAGGATGAAGATACATTACGACGAAGATGGTGTTGATGAGAATACTGCTGCTGGCAATGGTGTAGTTCCTGAGTTTTTGCATGATCTGAATGCCGATGCCATGGATCTGACGAGGCCTATTCGACGTAGAATGGATTGAGTGAAGATTGCAGAATGTGATGGGATTAGGGATATTATTTTCACAGGCACAGTTCATATCCATTTCCTCTCCCCACATCCTTCCTGTTATCTCATTTTACCTATAGACTGATCATTGTTATGCCCTTGCATGGAACGAATATACATACTATGGTTGTATATGTCCATGGGATGGTCTTATTGGTATTCTGCACCATACAGTATGTCCACTTCACAAATCACCTCATCACAACATACTAACTAATAAAACCCAGTGACCCCGTAGTTTTGGCCCTGTCAAAACTGTCTTTTTCTATAGCTACCTTGTTGGCGGTAAGACATATGTTGGCAATTGGCAATCTGGGGTAGATGATCCAAGTCTGCTGAGTTGGGAGAGTATGTTTGTGATGAGTAGGAGGAAGGATGAGGATGCTGGTTGAGATGAGGATGCTGGTTGAGATGAGGGCCGGGTTGGTGAAGCCTGAGCAAGATGGGAGCCTGGCTCTGGAGACATTAGTGGGCTGTGGTGAGGAATGGTTGGGTTGGTGGTATAGTATCAGGTCCAGTGAAACCCTCTTGATTTGGAAGTGATGGCCAAATGGGCATAAGATGTCCAACACGCTGGATATCATCTGTGAACTCATAGATGCCATACCATTTTAGGTTGTAAGAACAACCCATTCCTATGGCCTAACTAGGTCCAAAATAAGCCTTCCCATGTACAAATAAAAGTACTTAGAAACTAAGTTAGAAATCCACAGAAAATATAGAATATATCCCTTGAGTGGTAGGAACCGGGTATGACCACCTGCTGATAGCCGATCTACCTTCTGACACTTCTGATTGCTGCCTTGGCTACTCCTGATTAGGCATCAACATCAACCACTCATTGCTCCTGTGCCCCCCTGGTCACCGTTCCAGACAGTGAGCTCGCATATCCATGCAACTACTAAACCAATTTTTGCCAATTTTTGAGTAGATGTATATACAATACCATACTTTCGATAGATCTATGTTTCCATCTCATATCTGCTGTCACTTTCCTACAGCATCCTCCCCTCTCCTCAACTATAGTTGCAGTGAAGGATGGCGTTCCAATGGCTCAATGTCTAAATACAAGTGCTATGTAGTATTAAATGAACTTTGACAATGAATGAACATAGCCCTCCTGAGTTCCCTTGTTACTTGAAGCACTAACTACAGCATTTAATTTGTGATTCATATATCACTTTTCTTGTATAAAGCATCCTGCCTTCCCAATATGCCCCTATGCACCAGTATAATATATTTGGATAAATAGTAAACTTTCAAAGCATTTCATTAGTAGATCATCACTATAATATGTTCTGTTGAAGCAGCAACGGAGAGCATAGCAGTGAAGGTAGACGATGTAGTCGATGACTTACTTTGCTAGGCAGTAAACTGTTATGGGAGTTGTAAGAGTAGTAGAGTTGTGACTGAGAAAGTAGAATTGACTGAAGAGATACAAAGAAAATACAAGGTATTTATACTAAAATGTCCATAATAATATTTACTATAAAGAGGACATTATACCATTGTTTCAAGGTGGTAAAGGGTATGAGTAAAACATATAGTAAAACATGTATAGTCCACACAAAGTATTGGTACATGGATATAGTGGTATCTAATAATAGAATGCATATGTCATAATTGAGAGTGAACACATGTATAGTAGTGTATAGACATGTACGTAATTCAACATGTTCCACATGTCCAAAGACCATAGTAATGTGTGGCTACAGACTCGTTATAGATACCAAAAAGACTGCTTTACAATCTATCAAGATGTGGTAAAAATTATTGCTGAAATAGTTTGGTACATCGTGCAAACATTCAGAATTATCACGAGACACACCTGAATTGGTACCCATCAACCAAAATACCCACTAATCAATCTATGAATTGACAACAGATTCGAGGATGCCCAAAGACTCATAAGTGTGGATTGTGTTTGGGAGTGGACAACAATTCCAAAAGATAAGTTGGCAGTTGGTAACCTCAAATAAAAGCAAAATTGTAATGATGCCCCTTTGCTCATCACTGAACCAATTGTCTATTCTATTTCTTATATAGGGTGTACAGTTAGCCTCAAATGGATCCACGAAACAATCTCGTGAATTGATTCCTTCAAGGTACCTTCATGTATAGGGACCAAACTAATATTGTCTTTGGTATATGTATACTCCTTTGAATCTGTCAGTATGCACTCATTTGCCCATAACTACCCAGGTTCTGCAGCATTTTGAAGCATTTTCTTGTATCTTGTAGTGCTGAATGTCTCCTACAAAATATTATCTAACCGCTTCTTGGTATAGTTCTTATGGAAGATCTACAGAATAGTAATAAGTATTAATAAGTACTGGGAAACCACTGCCAGCTTTCGGAGATCTACACTACTAGTAGTTTAGATGAGGGCGGAGCTGTATTAGACATATTCCATGCATCCACAGATTACATCTACATGGTCTATATAGTACTGCCTCTCTTCTATTGCTAGTGAAAGTGCATGCTCTCCAGGAGGGTCTGAGTGTTATGTATATTGATTATATCTAGCATTTGTTCCATCTACAATACAAAGTCAATATTAGCTTTACTTAAGTAATATCACAATTATGTTTTCATCTTATTTGTCTTTGTATTTTCTAGTTTGTTATGACTTGTTTACTTTGTCTCATTATGGCTTGTTTGGTTTTGTTTACATTTTGATGACATGTGATTATTAAATATAGCACAGCTATATTTGGACTTACCTTGTGATCAATCAGATGATCAAAGAAGAACTTCTTTAGAAGAACTTCTAAAGCTTCTTTGACAGATCACATCTTATATAGTTTAATTAGTGTTAAGGAAGCTGTATGCTTCTCTTCTTTTATTAGAAGCCCTTAACCCTAGTTAATATTAGATACAGACTTGTATCATATATAAGTCATCAACATCTACCAAGGAGAAACATTGTTTCTACTTGGTTAGGTGGAGACTCAATACAAGCCTTTATCTATACAAAGTCAAATTGAACTTAAGCTCTAAGATCTCAATTACTGAAGTCTTTACTATTATAATTGTCATATTATAACTCTGACTTAGTAAATGACTTTGTTGCTTACTGAGAAGGAATCCCCTTTAATAAGATCAACCTGATACTTATTGTGCCAGCTTAGGACTGGGCCGGCATCACTATAACATTAAGTAGAAACAATCCTTCTCTGTTAGCACAGAGCCATTACTTTGTCCAGTAACCCAACAACATTTCAAACACTGTTGATTTGGGTTATCACAGTTATCGCACAAGCTGTCCCAAAACTATTGTGCATAACAACAAAGAGAGGGTCAACACACATTGCCAACTAGTGGAATAGTTGAGGATCACTCTTATTGATCTGAGCAATTACCCATGCTCTTAAAACATTTGGAGGCTTGTGAGAGCTAAGGTCATTGTACCTGAATCTCAAATAAGATACCAGATCCGAGGGTAGATACTCAGAAGGGAGAAAACTGCCAGAAGAATAGGCATATCTCTGAAGAATACCAGACCCAAGGGTAAATACTTGGAAGACAGTTTATCTGTTGAAAGTCTTAAGAGACTATAAATACACAGTCCTAGTGACTATAAAGGTGAGTCCAAAGCGACTATAAACTAATTTTCCAATCATGGCAGAATCAAACTGCAAGTGGGATAATTGTCTTAAGGACAATCTACCATTTAAGACCATACTAGGTGTCTCTCCAGGCACCCATAAACATAGTCCACAACAGACCCAGCAGAATTTGCAAGACAGGTCAAAATCTTCATGAGAAGAGAATTTCCAGAAGAATCCTACAGTACCTACTACAGTGAAACCCAAAGAACAAGGTTCTACAGAAGTAAAGGATCAGAAAGATTCTATTATATCAAAGAACACAAAGGGAAAGTTGCCTACATCCCAATCAAGAAAGAACAAGAAGGAATCCTTGAAGCCGAATACACAGCATTTGGTCACAAGCAACTTCACAAAACTGTCAAACAACAAATTGAAAGAGGAGCAGGTCTTGAAGAACTTCGAGACGTTACCCCAGAACAGTATACTGAAGAAGCCAGAAGATGACAAACTCCATTCCCAGAAACCCCTGCAGAATCTAGCAGGACCATCAAACCAGAACTAGTCCTTGACATTACCCCAAGAACTGAAGACACCACACAAGACAATCATTCAGAGCCCAGAGTTAACACTCCAAGCTCAGAAGAATCTGAATCTGACAAAGAAGACAAAGAAGAAGACAAAGAAGGAACAGATAGTGGAGAAAGAAGCCAACAGGAATCTGAAGGAAATCAAACAGAAGAGGAGGCGGAAGCACTTGCAAGGGCAATCGATAAGCTCAAACTTAAATCCCCAGAAAAGCCCAGACTCGATAGACCCCCTTCTTATACCTCGAGCCCAACCTTTGGACATAGCCCAAGGTTCCTCAGTCCCATTACAGACCCTATCCCCTTTAGCTTTACCAATTCCCCCACCAGTATTGCCAGTACCAGTACCCTACCAGCAACTAATCCCAACATTACTACAGCTAGTACCACCATCACCGTACCTGCTAACACCCAAACAAAAGGAAAAGCAAAAGCAGCTATTACCAACACAGGAGGTTCATCAAATTGAAGAAGCCCCACACCACCACCACCAAGACCACAAGGAGGACCACCAAGTCCTGGAGGTAATCTGCCTGGAGGACCAGGAGGACCAGGAGGACCAGGAGGAGGACCACCAAATCCTAATCCAAATCCTCCGCTGTTACGGCCCAAATGGCATTAGCCGTGAAATCATTAAATTCGATGATATAGTCAATATATTGGGCAACTGTATAGACATTAAGGAACCCTGCTGTAAGACCCTAGTGTAACACACACACTCGCGAAAGCACAGCACACTTGCAAAATGACCATTAATGATCAAGAGTAACAAGAGGCTACAGGATGATGTCGAGACTTAGCAAACATGGTCGGGATGTGTACCCTATGACCCTTTGTGATCTTAGCCTGTAATCTGGGTATTGATCCGGTCGAAGTCTTTCTCAAAAGAGCAATAACAGACTAACTAATCAGAGATCAAAGGCTTAGCCTTTGGATCCAGACAGGCACTTGTGCACATTCGCGGAAGTCCTATCTTTTTAACATCACTACAGCAGAAGTATACCCTTTCGCGAAAGATGGAGAAACTCCGCATGGGCACTGAATGACCCACTTGATTATAGAACCAGATTAGTGGAAACTAACAGGACGCGTCAGCACTTGACTACTGACTAGTAGACATTATTACGGTCAGGAACGAGCTTTTGCAGAATAAGACAACCCTCAGCAGTGATAGAGATCTCATGATATCAGAGGAGCAGGAGTAATCACGCCTTCGCGAAAGGACGCATCAGCACTTAAACCCCAAAGAAAACCCAGAGATATTCCTATTGGACAACCTTTCAATAAATCTCCTTTTGTTATCAACAATGTGTATGCATCATCCATGTAATTACTCCTTTAGTACTTTTGTGAAACCAATATAAACCTTTCTCGAGCATATAGTCTAGCGAGGAACCTCACCTGCTAAGGCTATGCTTAGAGACTGTCCCACACGACATATCTGAGTGAGTAGTAAAAAGTGTATTGAGCGCCCTTCAGTCATAGACCATTAAAGAATTGGAAAGCACCTTTCGAGAAAGAACATTACTGTGAGATTCATATAAGTTCAGAGTGTGAAGAAGTCTGGAAAAGACTTATAAGCTGCATATTGCATCTAGTATCCAGGAGTGGTGCTAGTCAGTGTCAGTTGTATTGTGATAGTGCCAAGTGTTAGCAAAGGTGACGATTCGCGAATACTGGTCTATTACACTTCTGCATTCTAAGGGACTTGTAGTTGTGCAGCGTCACATAACAGGGATCGTCAAGTGTCTTTCGCAAACTGGTCATTCCATTACAAACGGGTCTACAGACAACTCCCATCATCTTTCATTATCAATCTTAGCGCTTTTGCAAAACATCATTCTTTATTGATTAACCTCCCACGAACTTGTATTGAGTTTAGGAGTGTTGGTTGTTATTGTTATTAACATTACCTATCATTCACTATCTGACTACATTTCCTTTATTACATTAACAACTCCATTTCTGCCTCTTCACTGCCAAATCCAATGGCACAACCTCAAGCAGGATTCCAGCTCAAATTCCCAAAGCCCAACAGGTTTGATGGCAACCCAAGCTATTACAGACCATGGATGGCCAAAGTCGAACTCTACTTTGACTCATATGGTGTCACAGATAACCAATCAAGAATCAACTACACCCTTGGATTACTTGATGGAGCTGCCAAATTATGGCAACAGGATTACAGACTTAGTCAAGCAACTGCAGCTACCCAAGCAAAACATGTCCCACACACCTTCGACCAGTTCAAGAATGCACTCGAACAGTCATTTGCTCCAACACAACAGAGCTTTGAGGCTGAAAGAGAGCTCCGCTATTATAGACAATGAAACAAATACATTGAAGAATACATCACCAATTTTTCCATCCTCACCTCACATGTAGGACTTACTGACAGCACTTCTCTCTGATCCTACTTCGCTGAAGGACTTGACAATGATGTCAGATTCAAAGCAATCCAATCTGACCCCCAAACCCTTGATGAGTGGAAAACTGCTGCAAGGCAGGCATACAAAGTTGTCCAAGAGCAAAGGAGATACCGCATTGGAAATTCTAATCCAGGATCTTCAAACAGATCAAGAAAGACCAAAAAGAATAGTAGACAACACAGATCCCAACCACGATATAATGATATCTATAGTCAACCCCTATCTAGACCCAGATGATCCAAGTGGGACATGGATATCAACAGAATATCAAGAGGAATATACTGATTATCAGTCAAAGATGATCAGGAAGCAGACAACAGAGGTATATATGAACTTGGCACAGAGGATGATGATAATCCTGAAAAAGAGGAGAGTGAAGGAGAAGACATCAACCAAACATACAATGAAGGACCAAGCAACACAGACAGAGATGTCTATGGTTCACTATACTCCCACATCATCAATAACGTTCTCACCAATGAGCAGAGAATTGCACTCAAGAGAGGAGAATGCTTCTTCTGCCACAAGAAAGGATATTTTGCTAAATCTTGTCCAGCAAGGAAGGTTTGGTTTAAGTCAAGAGGAAAGACAAATATGGGATTGAAGCAGACACAGAAGTCCCAGTCCAAACCAAAACAAGGGAATTGTAGACCTTTCAAGCCTAAAAGGAAAGATCCAGATGCCATGGTTTATGAAATAGAACAAACTAGCAATGAAGACGATCCATTTCAAGAATACTCAAATGAAAATTTTTGAGTACTCATGAAGATCAGATAGATGTCATTGATTTTCAATTGAACAAAGGATTAACAGTACATGTACCAATATTGCTCCATACAACTAGAACAAAACACAACCTACAAGCACTACTCGATTCAGGAGCTAGTGGAGAATTTATTGACCCACAACTAGTCAATACCTACAACTTGCCAAAATTCAAAATGAAAAAGGCAATAAAAATCCATAATACTGATGGAACACAAAACCTATCAGGAAGTTGTACTCACTATACAAAATTAAAAATAGAAGTGAACAACAAGATTATGACAATCTCTCCAAGAATAGTCAAACTTGGATCAAACCAACTATTCTTAGGAATCACTTGGTTAAAGAAATTCAACCCCAACGTTGATTGGCAGAAACTGTCATTATGTTGGCAAGATGAAAACTCTCACACGATCAAATTAACCAAAGCGAAAACTGATTCCATCAATCAGTTGTATTATGAAATCAATGTGAAATCTAACACATCACAACAACTTCACAACTCAGCTACTAAACCTAAACAAGAATCAGACCCTGTGAAAGCTATACCAAAGAAATTTCATCAGTTTCTCAAAGTCTTCAATAAAGATGAATCTGAGAAATTACCACCCAGACATCCTTGGGATCACAAAATCAAGACTATACCCAAATTTGAACCCAAATGAATGCCAGTTTATCACCTGACACCTCAGGAGAGAACTGAACTTGACAAGTTTATTTCCAAAAACCTATGAAAGGGATATATTCAGAAATCTAAATCACCTATGGCCTCTTCTTTCTTCTTTATAGGAAAGAAAGGAGGAGACTTATGTCCATGTCAAGACTATTGATTCCTTACCAAGAATATGATAAAGAATGCTCATCCAATACTGAGCATATCACAAATCATGGATAAACTCAAAGGATCTAATTGGTTTACCAAGTTAGATGTCCAACTAGGATATAATAATGTCTGAATCCATGAAGGACATGAATGGAAAGCGGCATTCCGCACTCCTAATGGGTTATACGAACCCACAGTCATGTTCTTTGGAATGACAAACTTACCTGCTACCTTCCAATCCATGATGGATCACATCTTTAAAGATCTTACTGAGAAAGGCAGAGTTATTATCTATATGGATGATATCCTTATCCATGTGAAAATGAAGGAACAACTCGAAAGACTTACTAAACAAGTCTTGAAAATTCTACAACAGAACAAGTTGTATTTAAAGACTGAGAAATGTGAATTCGAGAAGCAATGTCTAGAGTACCTTGGAGTTATCATAACTCCTGACTCTATCAAGATGGACCCAGTTAAACTTAAAGGAATACAGGATTGGCCTATACCCAAGTCTGTTCGAAATATCAGACAGTTTATTAGTTTCTGCAACTTCTATCGCAAATTCATTCACAACTTCTCAGCTATCACACAACCACTTAATGCATTACTTCATAAAACAACGAAATTTGAATGGAACCCAGAAGCACAGAAAAGCTTTGAGAAGCTCAAGGAACAATTCCTTAAGCAACCTATACTTCAAATAGTTGACGAATCAAAGCCATTCAAAATTGAATGTGATGCTTCTGCATTTGCTACTGGTGCAGTACTACTCCAAAGAGATTCAAATGGAGATAAGCACCCCATGGCTTATTATTCACAAACCCTTAACCCTGCAGAACAAAACTATCATGTATCTGACCAAGAATTCCTTGCTATTATTAGAACACTAAAGGAATAACGACACTACCTCAAAGGATCAGCACACCCTATCATCATATGGTCTGATCACAAGAACCTCACCAGATGGTGAGAACCACAACAATTAAATTGAAGACAAGCTAGATGGATGCTGTATATGACACACTTCCATTACTCCATAAAGCACTTGGTTGGCAACAAAAATACTCTTGCTGACGCATTGAGTAGAAGACCAGACCTAGTTCCAGATGGAAAAGATAACAAAGATCTAGTTGCAATACCATCAGAAAAATTCATTAACTTCCTTTCTGAGGAAATTAAAGAAATTAAAAATAAACAAGAGAAGATTGGCCCATCTGAAAGATTTACAGAAGATGATGGCATTTATAAATATCAGGGAAGACATGTGATACCTGAAGATGCCAAATTAAAAAGAAGACTTCTACAATGTGTACATGATCATGAGACATCAGGATACCCAGGAACAGCTGAATTGTTCCGTAAACTATCTAAATTAGTTTACTAGCCTGGAATGAACACATATGTTCAGAACTATGTGAAAGGATGCCCTATTTGTCAACAATACAAGATCAACTATTATCTGGTTAAACCACCGATGCAACCAATTAAAGGCCCTTCTTCCACAAGGCCCTTTTTCCAAATATCCATGGATCTTATTACAGATCTACCACCTGACAATGGATATGATTGTATATTGTCCATAGTAGACCATGGACTTACAAAAGGGATAATCCTAACTCCAACAAAGAAGACAGTAAATGCTGATGGCATTGCTGAAATTCTTATTGACAAAGTATTTTCAAAATATGGAACACCTAACAAAATAATCTCAGATTGAGATCCACGATTTGCTGCTAAATCAATGCAAAAACTATACAAAAAACTCAATATTACACCAGCCCTGTCTACAGCATATCATCCACAGACAGACAGTACTACCAAAAGGTACAACCAAGAAATCGAGTTTTACTTAGCAGTTTACACATCACAAAACTCAACCATATGGAGACGAGCACTTCCAATGATCAAATTCGTACACAATATAAAACCCCATTCTGGAAGAAAACACTCACCATACAAATTAATCTTAGGATATAACCCACAAGCATTTATCTCAGATATAGAGACAGACACACCTTCTATCAATGAGAAGTCTCTATTCTTGGAACAAGTCCGAGAAGCAGCTTTAGAGGCACATGAATGAACACATCTCATGATGGCTCAACAAAAGAACCAACCATGGACACCATTCAAAGTAGGAGACCGAGTTTGGTTAGATAACCGAAATCTCCCTTTGCCTTACACTTCCAAGAAGCTCAACCAAAGAAGAGAAGGTCCATTTACTATTATTAGAAAGACCTCTCCAGTCAACTATGAACTCAAACTACTACAAAGTGGAAGATTCACAACAAGTTCCATGCTTCACTTCTCATGCCAGTAACTGAGAACAACGTTTATGGTAAACACAACTCTAAACCACCACCTGTTCTTGTCTCAGGAGAAGAACAATATGAAGTTGAAGCAGTCCTAAATCATAGAACTCACAGACTACGCTCTGGAACAAAAATAGAATACCTAATTCATTGGAAAGGATATGGACCTACTGAAGACTCATGGGAACCAGAGAAAAATCTTGAAAATTCAAAAGAAATTATTCAAGAGTATAAAACCCAGCACAATCTCTCTTAACATTCCCCAACTTCAATGACTACTTCAGAAGTCAGTGAACAACCAACAGTACCAGTCTTTGGAACTATTATTTGTGAATCACCCTCACCTATTACCCCTTCTACTACACCAACCAACACCATTGATGATGCAAACAAGGTCGAGGAAAGTCCTGGTCTTGCCCCATTGCAAGAACAAGGCACCACTTCCCCTGCCGGAGATAGTGCAGGCAGAGACACTAGCAGTGAAAACCCTTTACCCTATAAAGAGAATGCCACCCTACAACACACATTTCTTTGAGAACAGACAGCCATTGACTTTCTGTCTGTCTACGGCAGCAATCCTAGACTCACTTCATATGTCTACAACATTGGGAATTGCCTTGATGCTCTCACTTCTGCAAGAAGTGAATACAAGCGTCTCCAGGAAGAAATGGACTACCACCTTAGTAACGTGGCACACCATATCCCTAGGGGTCCCTATACTCAGAACATCATCCAACAAGTCAAACACACTGACCCAGATGGAGATTACCTCACTACACTCAAGCGTCAACAAGCTACAGAGCAACATGCACAGAATCCTGGGTGCACCTCAGCTGATGACAAGGGAAAAACTTCTCCACCTAGCGTCAAACCTTAACAACATGATGATGTGGCTACACACCATGCCATATTACCGAGTATACCTCCTCCAATGCCTACTAATGAGCCTCCTCGAAATACTAATCAAGACACAACTCACCCTGGATGTACTAGTCGAACCTGTGACATATGTCACGGAATGGGTTATATCAAGATGCTTTGCCCGGGATATTATTGCACCTGGTGCAACAATTTCGCCTCTGGCCATTTCACCAAGTATTGTTCCTGAAATCCTTATAAAGGAATTGCTCGACAGGATCTATCCCCAGTCACCCTGGCAGCACTTTCGATTACCGAAGGAGTTGATGCCACCAAGGCTCTTGCTCTGCAGTCCATCTCTGGATCTGCCAGAGTACAGCCCTGACAGTCTGGTGTACCAACCAGCAATCATGGCACCCCCATCACCAATGCCATCAGACTTCAATCCGAATAACATAATCCAACATCCACAGCTGTTAACACCACCTCCCTCGGCCCAACCTACAACCCTACTTTTATGCTGCAATGAGGCTGTAAACCTGCACCATGAGGAAGACAGTATGGTCATCTCCAGACCTCAGTCCATTCCTCCCATCCAAACCATCGAGGATGCAGTCCAAATGGATGCCCCCATCACAGCCAAACTTCTCGCATCTATGAAGGAGACCAACCCCTTACACCCCCATATGAAGATGGGAATTATGAATCTTATTATGATGATGAAGCCAACTTCAACATAGATGGTGAAGGTAATTTACCTTAGTGACTTAGATAGTTACTAAGATGTGGACATCTTAGCTAGGAAAGGGATAATGTTATGTATATTAATTATATCTAGCATTTGTTCCATCTACAATATAAAGTCAATATTAGCTTTACTTAAGTAATATTGCAATTATGTTTTCATCTTATTTGTCTTTGTATTTTCTAGTTTGTTATGACTTGTTTACTTTGTCTCATTATGGCTTGTTTGGTTTTGTTTACATTTTGATGACATGTGATTATTAAATATAGCACAGCTATATTTGGACTTACCTTGTGATCAATCAGATGATCAAAGAAGAACTTCTTTAGAAGAACTTCTAAAGCTTCTTTGACAGATCACATCTTATATAGTTTAATTAGTGTTAAGGAAGCTGTATGCTTCTCTTCTTTTATTAGAAGCCCTTAACCCTAGTTAATATTAGATACAGACTTGTATCGTATATAAGTCGTCAACATCTACCAAGGAGAAACATTGTTTCTACTTGGTTAGGTGGAGACTCAATACAAGCCTTTATCTATACAAAGTCAAATTGAACTTAAGCTCTAAGATCTCAATTACTGAAGTCTTTACTATTATAATTGTCATATTATAACTCTGACTTAGTAAATGACTTTGTCACTTACCGAGAAGGAATCCCCTTTGATAAGATCAACCTGATACTTATTGCACCAGCTTAGGACTGGGCCGGTGTCACTATAACACTGAGTATGTACTTTCAAGATGAATTGATCCTTCAGTCCCAGACTCCTTTCTAGACACCAGGATGCTGATTATGTAACCTTTTTCCGAAGTTCAACCAAAACTTTGTAAGTTAACACATCCTGATGACTAGCACACTACATTGCTTGTCTTTATTTACCAATACCATCTGTTGTCTGGCCATCGCAATTTGATCAATGCCATCAGCTCTCAGATGGCCATCATTAGGCCATCATTAGGCCATCAGTATCCCAACACAAATGACCTCAGATACATGGGAACTGTGCCCACCACTGCCAAATTGAGAAGGGCACACACCATCACCTGCCAAAATGAGACCCTGCCTTATTGCCGCAATGATATATCCTGCTATATCTGTGATAGGAAATGATAAACTGATATCAGAAAAATGTAAATCCACATCTTTGTGAATACCTTGAAGACTTATTCAATGCCCTCTGCAAATCCCTTCCGTGTTGTGCTCACATCACTGGAGCACAATGAAATCACCATACCCCAATTCATCTCCAAGGCTTTAAAGGAGGGCCACCATAAAAAAGCTGGAGCATGTTTCCTCTTGAAAGGAGACATCAAAACTATTCTAGGAAGCCTACATCATCATCATACTGATGATGTTTTCTCATGGGCCTTCAATGTAGTCATTAAGAAACTTCAAAAAGAAATTCACAAGCTATCACAATGAGCTCATGGTCTACATTTCAATGCCAAGAGTGCAGACATGTCATACATGGAGGGGTCATTCATGAAAGAAATAGCCCTCAAAATGCGATCACTTGCCCCCTCAACTTGGAAACTAATCAATCACTGTTTAGATGCTTGGCTGGACCCTCAAAGGCTGTATATGAAAGAAGGACAGAGAGACCAAGAGGAAGAGGCTATCCAGAGGTTGGGTTTGAAATGAGAGGCAATTCTTGATGAACTTGGTGAGGTAGATGAGGATGAGATTGAGCCCAGCCAACCTGGAACAACTTCCAAGGAACAGGACCTCACTGATATGGACTCAGACACAGAGGCCATGACAGATAAGTGGCAGGATAGTGTTTCAAGGGGGAGACAATCAAAGAAGAGGGCAGTGTGTGCAGCTCAGCTCAACAACATCCTTCCAGTCATTGTGAGAGTTTTGATCATCTATCATGATGAGCATGATATCATTGATCTAATATTCCATACTATTCAGAGATTGGTCATCTATCTCTCGATTTTTTTGCAAAGCTCAAATAGATGATGCAACTATCTCCAAAGTATTCTTGGAATCTTCTATCATTCAGCATCTGTCCCCGAAAAGGTTATTGAAGTCCTATCACATGCTGGTTTATCTATCAGCCTCACTTCCATACACTCTGCTATCAAGTCATTATCACAGGATGCCAGTGCCAGGCTTCAAGACTCTATACACAAGATGGAAACTGTGTTTGCTTATGATAACTTTGACATGTCATTTTGAGTTGCAGAACCTACTGTCAACAATGACACTTCATTTGTCAGTGCTACTTCCACCACCACCATACCCCTGATTGAAGTCAAAGATCAAAAACATCTCCAGTGCTTGGAAGAACTGTGGGATCATGATTCCAACAACCAAAAAGCAGCAGAACCAATTCATCTCAATGATAATGACTTGGAAATATTCTCCCAGCTGGATGAAGGGATTGATGGATCAGACACTTAACTTACTCCACTTCTGCAGCAGCTCACATGGCACATTTGGCATATTCTTGTTCATCAGGTTCCTGGTTTCTCAAAATACAAAGTTCACTTGGATACACCTGATCCTGTGAACCCAATTCCCATTCACAAAATGCAACAAACTCCTTGTCAAGCAATGCATATTAAGGAGTCAACTGCAGATGGCAATATGCAGGTTATGGAGGAACTTCTATGACAAGGGGGAATTGGTGAGACTGGCAGTGCAAGTTTTGATGTTAAACTGGGTGACATAGATGTCACTGCATGGGTTATACTGATCCACAGTGATCTTCTAACCAAGGAGCAGCTTGAAAGTGCAAAGTGAACATGGCATGTTGAAGACACACCAAAGTGATGCTTCCAGTATGTTGTGTTTGTGCCAGGCTTGTTTCATTTTGAGATGGCCTGTGCGGATGCACTATGGAGGACTTGGGTGCAGCCTGGCGATTCCAGAAAAGATCTGAACAGCATGTTCAACTATGCTGGTATTCTTCATCCAAATGACTCTGGGAATTTTGCTTCGAAACCTGGTTACTGGAGAACACATCAAGTTATCCATCATGATATTTAGGCCACCATGCTTAATTGTTGGATTGTCAAGGCAAAGCAGCAAAATAGTGCCTGGAGTTCTCTCGAGGTGTTTGTGGTAGCTGAACCTTCTTGGAAATTGATCGAAGAGATGTCATATTTGATTGTCAAGAAATATGTTGGAGACATGTAATCTGCAGAGTCAGGAGGTTGCAGATAGAGACAGTATATTTGAGAATCAAATTCTGTGTAATTGAGATGAGCTACTTTATCTCAAGCTTCATCATGCAATCAAAGCTGGTGATATAGAGTATGTCGAGAAACTATTGCCTTATTGAATCTACATATTCAAGGCTATGGGAAAGCACAAATACACTTGTCATATGGCCGAATTCAAGATGAAACTGGATAAAGTATATCCTTCTGAGTTGGTATGAGTGTTGTTCAACACACTGGAATTGATACTCACTTGATTATAGCCAGACCATTCGAATGAACTGGCTGTGTAATCCTACTGGTAAACCAGATGGCTTTTGCGGGATTGATTGGTTAGTTAAGAGAAATAATCTATACACTAAGGTGAGTCTTATACACTTACAGAAAGCCATATCAATTGATTTTCTGTAGGTCATCTATGGCAGCACTGGTGTCAATCAGAGTTTACAGCGAGTACTCAAAGAGTCTATACTCATTGAGTTCTTTAGGGATTGCCATGTTACAGTCGAGAATGGCTTCTTTCTTGTACATCAAACTCTCTGATACTCACCACCAGATATGATATGGACACTTCAAAAACTTCACAAGGAATTCACAAGAAATGGCCCACATGTGTTCACCTTGGGAAGAAAAGCTCACTATAAAGCACCAGACCAAATTCTACATGGAGTACACGAGTTTCAGACATCCAGTATGGTACTACTTGATCAGGAAGGGGTGGACAATGGTGGGATGGACGTAGATGCAGGGGGAGTAGATTCAGATAATGAGATGGTCGGAGGTGCAAGTGACAGGACAGGTGATGATGAAGGTGCCTATGTAGATGAGGAGATCAGTGAATTTATGCTTGAGGTAGATGCAGGAGATCTAGAAATAGAATGAAATACATATGGCTGTGTTCAACAATGTACCAAGAGGATGAGACTGCTGCTTGTCCGCCGAGCCAAAATTGTTGCATTTGGTACTCCCCAACCTATGTCCAGGTTCTTTGTAGGAGCGGCATCGATGTTGGGTGGGTGCTGCATTCTCCTTGTTTGGATCCTTCTCACGCTGAACTTCCAACCAGTCATTGTAGCGAGGACAGTGAGGATTACCTACTACAATGACAGTATAAGCTTCAGATCATTGGTTGTTGGTGTCGATATAAACGTACTGATGTGAGGTGTTGACCAGCACAGCCTACAATGGCGCCGTGAGACCTTCATGGAGCCAGTGGTTGACATGCTATCAGCAGATGCAGTGGTGGACAAAGGGGTGGAGACAGTTTCAGTAGGCATGAGGTCTGTGGGAGGGGCGTTCTTGGGAAAGTGATGATGCATGAGTGCCAGGACAACTGCACCATAAGTCATCATGTAATGCCAGCCTGTCTGTCTACCAAGAGCAGAGACATTGCGGAGTTTGGTGAAATGTGCCAAATTGATGATGTGTTCCATGAGAATATTGGTCATCAGGAGCTGGGCTCCAATAAGACCACCTTGGTCCTTGAATAGTGAGGTCTTGAAGGCCTCACTCCTCCACTCACGGAGTACAGCCATTAGTTTTCTCTCAGTGGGACCCATCTCGAATGGTTTGAGTTTGAAGATGCGTTGGGCATGAGGGCATTTGGCGAGTCATGATGATGGCAATTTGACAAAGTCTGGGAAGCAACCATCACAATAAAGAAACTGTGACGATCCTGTCCCATCAGGTCTCCCACCTCTTTCTCTCTCACCACATTGTGCACAAATGCACTTGTCATACACATCTGTGGTCAACAGGTGAGATACATCATTTGACTCAAGAGTGTGATTATTGCTACTAACCCATGAGATCATTCCTGAAATAGCAGTCACAGACAATGCGGTGGCAGAAACCCCAACTACAGGCATTAATGAACAGGAGCATAATCTCCTCTTCATACTCCTCATTTGACATCTGGTACAGTAAAGGAAATGGTAGCTTGGCAGGGTCACAGCAGATCAGCAAGGCCATTGGTGAGTGACAGTTTGGTGTTTTTTCTCGACTTGCTTCTGACACATGAGCCCTACCTCCAGAACCTCCCCTGATGTCTTGCACATCACTGCCAACTAGTAACCACCACTGTTTCACCCTTTTCCTATCCTCAACTTCCTGGCACTTTTGTTTTTGCTTGATGGCAGTGTTTGACTGAGGTGTGTTATCGATGTACTGAGCTTCAACAAGATAGATCATGATCGTCTCTCAATTTCATTTGCATGCACCTTGGCTGAATCACTGTAACAAGGTACACAATGATGATGTATAGCCCACCTGGATGACAAGCTCTACATTGGGCAAGTTGAGTCCCTTGATTGGAAAACAAGTGAGTATCAGTTTCAATCCATAAAGACCTCGACTCACCATTCCAGCAGCATCTGTACAGATAATGCCCCACAATTCACCATGCCTCAGCATTGCAATATGGCTCTCTTGAAATTCAGGGCTTATACCAGAATGGAAGTATGTGATTTTATCCTCAAGATATATCAGCATATCATTCCAAACCTCCTCCACTGCATCCTCCACCTCATGTTCCTTATTAACAAAGACTGTATCATCCCAGATTTTCTCTGCTGCATCCTCCACCTCACACTGCTTATTAACAAAAGCCATGAATTTTGGTGGTGGCTTGTCATTGGTGAGCTGCAAAACACAAACTAAATCTTTTGCACTACTGATTGGATATTGCATAGGTTTGACTGTAAGATGAATATTCGTACGATTATTTGATATCCAAATGATTGTTGTATTGCTCGAATACATGTTTAACTTCTCTTGCACATCTTGTAATATCCTATGGGGCATTATGGCAGATACAATGTGAAATGGAACTGGCACAGGTAGGATCCATTATAGGTGGGCTAGTTGACTGTATTTGGGGCGGAATTTCGTACCCCACTGGCTGATACAATGGCCTTCATCACAGGAGATCCTGATCAGTTTAGACACAAACTTGATGTCTTTCCATAGCGCCCAAATACGTATGTCCTGGAGAACCTTCTCAGGACTGATTATGACTACTCAGTACATGCCCGACTGAATTTCCTGTCATAGAGCATGAGTATACCGTCTATTTAGGATTATGTAGGAAAACCTTGAATAATCTATCTGTAGAGTTCTCAGCAGTCACATTGACTGCTTTGATACCCAATGCTTTGAGTTCTGCCACATTTTGATCTCCAAGGATGTTAAGAGCTGTTATCAGGATCAGAATTCCTGGTGAAAAAAGCAAGGGGATCCAGAAAGTCAGTGTCTTCCCAGAGCCAGTTGCAGCAATGGTGATGCAATCTTTGCCTCAGAATTGCACCAAAGCATCTTCTATCTGGAAGAGACAGGGCTCATAGCTGAAATGAGACTTGACTTTCTCGCGGATTTCCTGAATGGAAGGAGGACTTCTTCTGGGAAGCATGGGGCAGGGACCAATCAACAAACAATGCCGCGTGCCCTTCTCAATTTGGCAGTGGCGGGCGCAGTTCCCGCGCATCTGAGGTCATTTGTGTTGGGATACTGATGGCCTAGTGATGGCCTAATGATGGCCGTCTGAGAGCTGATGGCATCGATCAAATTGCGATGGCCGGACAACGGATGGTATTGGTAAATAAAGACAAGCAATGTAGTGTGCCAGTCGTCGGGATGCGTTAACTTACGAAGTTTCGGTTGAACTTCGGAAAAAAGTTACATAATCAGCATCCCGGCGTCTGGGAAGGAGTCTGCTTCAGTCCATGTAATCCACCATTCAAATACTGTAAGTATCTTCTAAATAGATAGAACTGTAAGGGAGGTATCGGGGCAGGGAAAAACACCGTGTGCTAAGGCAACGTCAATGAACGTTCCCCTAGGATATATCAAAGGACAAGGAACGGCTTCAGCGGTTGTCCAGTTGCTTACTGTCACCTTTGTAGCACCTAAAACCTTTGTTAACTAGTTAAAAAGTATGCGGTCTTGATTTGGTCTCCGAGGAAGCTTGCTTGACCATTCGTGACCATGGTCAATGGCACGCCACACACTGGCCCCAGTACATAGTAGCTCGGCATTGGTTTTCAAGCGCTGGGTGTTACTAAGTGCCATAACCGGCCATCTCCGTGTATTTATGAGCTTTGGTGCTGCCGTGAGTAAAACGGGCACGGTCATTTTTACCAATACCTCTCAAGAGGGCTTTACAGTGCACTACTTGATGAAACCCCAGACTCTACACTTCTTACTGTTCTGACAATGACGAGTACAGTAGTGGACATGAGGAGAAAGGCCGAGCTAAAGTTCATTCACAAGGTTCTGCAAGATGGTAGTTTCTGATACCTAGCTCATGTTTTCACTGAATTTTTCATTGCAACTACTCTCAGGTCCGGCAGGACACGAGCCGGTTATGATACCCTCGGATTTTGATGAGAGTTATGCAGATGACAAGCCTTGGTACCATTGTTTTCCCCAGACGCGAGTTCGAATTCTCGAGCAGATCACTCATTGGCTAAACCACGACTCTCGATCGACCAATATCATATGTTTGTATGGCGCTCAATCTGTCGGGAAAACAACTATCGCTCGTACCATTGCTGCTATAGCAGAACAGCAGAATCTCCTTGGTACAGTTGTTACTTCGGCAGCATACTGGGAGGGACTCCTCAAAACCGCCCCTGCACGCTTTTCCGAGCCCACATCGCACCGCATCACTACCCTGTCCATCGCCTACTCCCTCGCCACCCGAGACTCTGAGTATAGAAGATTACTCTACCATGTACTCGAAGACTTTGACTGGCTCGATGAAAGCTCGACCCACTTCATCAACCTCCTACTTCCATTATCAGACCTGAATCGTCACCATAAGCGTCTGGTCGTACTTGACGGAGAGATCGACCTGGACTTCCTTGCGAGCATTAGCCAAAAGCGACTGCAAGAATCGATCCCGCTCCTTTGGCTTATTGTTATGCAGCCAACTCAGAAGCTATGGTCGATGTTATCCCAACAAACAGCTTCTTGTCTTCCAATTGAGGTTCCAGCTGGAGGAGATGATGAAACACGCAGGGAGATAGAGATTTACCTGCGAGAGGGCCTTAGGAAAATTGGGGAGAATTTCGGCGAATTTGGCATAGAAACCCGAGAAATGTGGCCAGCGCCTCACGCTGTTACAAAGCTCGTGGAGGCATCAGCAAATCTGTTTGCTTATGCCAAGAACTTTCTTGAGCTCTGCCAGCCTCGGACACTATCATTCACTGATCCTGGTCCTGACCCGCGTAATCGACTGGAAAAGCTCCTGTGTCTGATTGACAGCGAGCACCGGAACAACCTACCGCCCTGGACAGTATTCCCATTCGACCAGGACTATACAGATACCCTTGCAGTGCACAATGAAACTGAAGGCCGGCTGTTGGAACTACAGCTCATCACCACCGTGTGCGCATCTTCCCCGTCCTTGACATTATTCGAGATATCTCTTCTTCTTGGCAGCCCTTTGGAAGTTATTGAGGCTGCCCATGACTGGTTCTTACACTCCGCTTTCACCATCGTGCCGTCACCTTCACAAGCCTCGCGTTACACAGTGAAACTAACCCACAGTTCTTTCCTTGGTTTCTTCCTCGACACCAAGCGATCTAGAGAATTGTCTCTCGATCCAAATGATATATATCCCCTTCTGATGCGCGCTTGTCTCACGGCAATTGAACAGAAACGGTTCTTTTCTAACCCACAAACCTTGCTCCTTCGGGTTAACGCCCTTTATTATGTTACTATGTTCGCTGTACAGAATATCTGGGATATCTCCTGCAAGATCCCGGACGAGAGCGTGTTTGTGAACCTCGCCATCAAGATTATGGCGATGCTGGATATATTAAGGTATCTTTCAGGAAGAATTCCTGTAGTGCCTTTCGTGAAATTTCTTCGTCGAGTTCAATCAGCTAAAGTACGCCTGTCGTTACTATTCACTTCATTGTATCAAACCTTTTAGACTCAACTACCTACCCCACAGCCTCACATGGTCCGCACAGCTCCACTGACATGGGTAGATCAAGAGTTGATTGATGTTTGTGAAACCATCGCAGAACCGATGGTAGGTTAGAGATATTACTGGTGTTGCATCATCATTGTTCAACCCTGATGCAATTTGCTGCTAGGATTTCGACTTATTACAACGACAACCTCCGGCCGACCATGCATTGCCCCATGGGATTGCATTCTACGCACTCATAGGTCACCCGAAGGAGCCATCGCTTGCCCTGTTAACCAACGAACAAGTTGATATATACATGAGGAAAGACCTTATTCATGGTGATATCCCAACTTTCATCGGCTCAAATCCCATCTTCGATTACGATCATTTATATGAGGAAATTTGATGATACCGGATGCGTTTACAGTGCAACAAGTTATTCTGTATAAATACTTATCGCTAGTTCATCGATGTCAGCTCTCACTCAGAGTGCTCTCACCTAGGTAAAATGCCCGAAAATTACAAATGAATTAATCAGAATCTGTGCTATGTACATAGTCCTACTTAGATAGTTCTGTTCTAATTGCCGAAGTCATTGCCACATACAGTTATTCGTGACGATGCATCCGAGTTGGGAGAGTGGGTTTGTGATGAGTAGGAGGAAGGATGAGGATGCTGATTGAGTGAAGCCTAAGCGAGATGGGAGGGCTCTAAGACGTTAGCGGGTCAAGCTACTATCATTGGCCCATTATTCGCATAAATGAATGTGTATGTATGTACAATTGAAAGTGTCTTGAGTATATGAAAATTTATAACAAGGCTGCAACGAACTTATCACCAACCTCCTTAGATTCAGCTTATAAAACTACTCGGTCACTCATCGACAGCTTGAGTGTTTCTGACGTGACTATGCCCTCCTGAAGCTCGGTTCCCCCTAGATCCTTTGCAGATTATTCAAACATCACATGTACAAGTTATTCAAACCACTGCTCGATGCTAGATTTGTACATACACGGGAAAGCTAAATAACAGATAGTACCACAGATAAATCCACATCAGATCAAAGAGGTAGCGAAACGATGAGATGCAAAGAGTAAAACTTAGTATGTACCGCGCCCCAATCCATGCGAATGAGACTAGCTAAAGTCAATAGTATTACGAGACACTCAAAGCTTGGTCTCAATGCCGCGAGCAGCGAGCTTCTTCTGGAGCTTAGCCTAATCCCCAAAACAATGAACACCTGAACATCATGAAAAGACAAAGAAGAAAACCCACGTTAACAGCATCCATATAAACATCAGTAATAACCCAATGCTCCCTCTTCATATCCTTCCCATGAATCGCAATCGCCAAATCCTTAGTCATCATCCCATCCTCATCAATCACCTCCACACACGCCTTTTCCAAATCCTCACAAAACACCCTCAACTTTTCATTCTTATCCAACTTGGCCCTATGCAACAACCCCCTCGTCCAAGCGAAAATCGAAGCCACAGGGTTTGTCGACGTCTCGTTACCCTTTTGGTATTCACGATAATGACGAGTGACGGTACCGTGGGCGGCCTCGGATTCGATGATTTGGCCGTCGGGGGTTAAGAGTTCGGATGTCATCATTCCGAGGGAGCCGAAACCTTGGGCGAGGATGTCGGATTGGACGTCGCCGTCGTAGTTTTTGCAGGCCCAGACGAAACCGCCGGAGGATTTGATGGCTTGGGCGACCATGTCGTCGATGAGGCGATGTTCGTAGTAGATGCCGAGGGCGTCGAATTGGGCTTTGTATGTCCTGGGGGGATGTATTGAGTGAGGTAACTGTGTGTATGTGTTAAAAGAGACTTACGTCTCGTAGATTTCTTGGAAGATGTCTTTGAATCGTCCGTCGTATTTCTTCATGATGGTGTTCTTGGTTGACATGAACTGCGCGAATATGTGAGCTTTGATTATTCCCGAGGAAGTCAGATCCACGTACGAGGTTCATCTTCTTGGCAATAGCCATTTTGAATGAAGAATGGGCGAAACCAGTGATAGACTAGGAAACCCTTGTGTTCAGACGTGTTTTCGTGGGCTCAACAAACGTAGTGACATACCTCGTCAGTGTTGTACATGCTCATAGCGACACCGGGGGCCTTGAAGTCATATACATTCAACGAAGTGGGCGATGAACCATCCGCAGGTGTATACACGAGCTGGAGCTTTCCTGGACCAGGAACGACATAGTCCGTCGAACGATACTAATTTCCGAGTTAACACACATCCTCGCTTGTGTGGAGTTGGGTGAAAGACGCACCTGGTCACCGAAAGCATGACGGCCAATGACGATAGGCTTGATCCAGCCAGGGATGGGACGGGGGATCCGTTTGAGGATGATAGGCTCACGGAACACAGTTCCTCCGAGAATATTACGAATCTGTATGATGGAACGAATTCAAGTGCAAGAAGTAGGAAGTAAATGAAATGACATGGTCAGTGCGTCAGTTGGTAGTCATGGGAAGGATTAAGAAAACATACAGTGCCATTAGGACTCTTCCACATCTCCTTGAGTTTGAACTCTTCTACACGAGCCTCGTCGGGCGTAATCGTCGCGCATTTGATACCGACTTTGTACTTTTGAATAGCATGGGCAGCTTCGATAGTGACTTGGTCGTTGGTCTAACAAGTAGGGCAACGAAAGAGACCGAATTAGGAATCCTGGGCAGAGGCGTTTGTGTACAGGGAAACGACAAACCTGGTCTCGGTATTCAAGTCCTAGATCGTAGTACTTGATGTCGAGTTGGAGGTATGGAAGAATGAGCTACAGGAGGAAAGCAGTTGAGCGTTTAACGCCTGAAACATCAGGAATGGAGATGTACATACCTCTTCACGGATCTTCTTCCAGATAATCCTAGTCATCTCATCTCCGTCCAACTCCACAACGGGATGATCGACAACAATCTTGTTGGCCATGCCACGGTCTGTGTGGTATGAACAAGTGTGTGTGAGAAGGAGGAGGGAAAGTGAAGAGATAGATCAATTGGTCAGACACGACGACTTAAACCCAAGGCGCCTCGTGTAGAAAGCAGTAGAGGACGCGGACGGACCGCCACGGAGTGGCGTCTGGTCCCGGGACACCATGGGCATGTGGAGGAGAATATGGACAAGGCAGGAAGGTGAAAATCCCACTCACATCGTCTCGTGGAAGTCGAGAACGTACGAGGCGTCGCAGACAAGTGCGATAATGTACGGAGGTTGCGAGTTTGAGATACCCACTGCATCTTCACTGAATTTGGAACTCTTCTCTGAGAGTTGGTTAAAAAAGCTGAACACAGAGGGATTGCCTGGTTTATGTGGCTGTGATGTGGATGATTATCAGCAGCCGGCGCCGGTTCAATGACAAGTCCGAAATGTCCGAATTCCTTCGAGTCTGTCCAAGCTTATGGAGGACGTGGGTGAGGTTGGGATGGGGGAGGAGGACAAATTGACAGCTGGTGAAGGCGTATCAGTTCAAATACTTACGTCTGACTCTTCTTGCGCAGCCGTCAGCGGCATGCGGGTTGGTACTCGTGGGGTCTGTCGTAATTCTTGTTCTGATCTTCCCTTCACCGAGCTTTCGCCACTTGTCTTCCCATGGCCTTGAATATGCACTTGTTTCTGTGGCACCTTGGATCCTTGGTGCTGGTTCTTGGACTGCACATCGGCAGAACTCGGACTCCTAGGATTGTCTTTCGTCCGTTCCCTCACTTATCTTGAAAATGAATACAAAGGCAATGTCCCTTCAAGTGCCTGTGGATGACGTCTTGGCCTTACGGAACCTTCAGCGCTCGAGGCGACCCTTCCCTTATCTCGAGTCTCATTTCGAAATTCGGACCATTGCCGTCGGGAGGTAACATGAACCAGTAAACCCCTCTCTGTCCCTCGTCCCAGCAAGCCCCGACCATGTCAGGAGCTTCGCCCAACCGCTTGTGGTACACAAGGTTACCCAAGCATATTCCCCGGCCCCTTTTTTTCCTGTGGCTGATCACTTCCTCTCGGAGCACCCAGGATGCACGAGGGAGAAATTCATTTTTTGTGTTTATTATTAGTTCCCCTCATGGGGTTTTATTACTTCTTATATCGTGAATATCTCTCCTTCTACGTGGCTCATCCCGGGCTAACCTTATCGATCCGAGACTCTACGCCTCTCAAAACCGTGTCCGGCGACTGGGGAAGAGACGGTGGAGATTCAATATGAAGAGTCCAAAATTAAATCTGCCTACCACACCATTCATTCATGTTATGAGCTGCGACCTCCTTTCTTCTACTTATCACCTCCGATGACGATGACACTCATCACTCCTTCCCTACATCCAGTGATGTCCTTTCAAGACGCTTCATCATCTCCCTCCAGCCCGACAAGACTCTTCACTCGGACTAAGCGCCATTTAGGCTTACGATTCACAGCAACGCCACTACGTCAATCTCTAACGCTTACTGCTGTGCTTGCCTACCCTCTCCCCGCCCGTTCCCCGCCCATCTTGAAAACAACCTGCCTGCTTGCTTGCAGCTTGGTTCCGCGAAATACCCCATACGCTTGAGAGGGAAACTACGAACTTGACCTCGAGTCGGGATCGAGTCGGACAGTCATGCCCTGATGTATTCGCGCATATTTTTGTGACTTCAATCCCAGATATGCACAACAGCGTGAGCGACTGTTGTGCTACGTCCACATGCCCGCTCCTGCTGGATACACTTGCACATGATTATGTCACTGAATAGAGTTTCGTGGCATTGCGACCCATCAATCATTTGTATCAAGACAAAATAAGCGACGACAAACACTCGTGTAACCCCTTTTCGGCGAGGTGACTCGGAAGGTGCGAATAAGTCGCGTCGCTGGTGGCCTATCTCCCTCCCTTCCTCTGTTTCAAGAAGGTTCAACCGTCTGACTCGAGACACGCGCCGGACTTTGCGAACTCGTTCGTTCCCCATAGGCACCGGATAAATCTCGGTTTAAGCTGCCATATTCGAATGCAGCCAGAATATAAGGTCTGAGCTGGTATCGTTTAACATCGGGGGCATAGCTCAGTTGGGAGAGCAGTAGACTGAAGTAAAACATGTATTCTAAAGGTCCCGCGTTCGATCCGCGGTGCCCCCAGTGGTTCTTGCGATCATTTTTCTTCTTCAGCGTGACCATGGTAGAGTTGTGATGACAATTGATGTTGCAATTTGAGTTCGATCAGTGGGTTTTAAAAATATAATTTAAACAATCTTCACCGCTTCCACATTGATTTCGAACATGTTCAATGGCCTCCGACACACAATGAACAGGAGCTATGATGTGGGTATTGTGTCTAGTATATGATGTGGGTGTCGGATCCTGCTACTAAGTTCTCAATCCTCTGGAACCTGGATTTTGAACATTTTGAATACTTATTTACAGGATTATTAGCTCAAGACTTTCGATTGGCTACCACTGCTTTTGTCAGGATCAGAGGTTTTCCTATGTTTTAGTGAAGGGGTAAAGAGAAGTAATCAAGGACTCAAACGAACCATGATCTTGAACTCTTCGTTTCTGTCAGTGAAATTACTTATATTCTTTCGCTAACATACATTCACTACCATGGTTTATCTATAAGTGCAGTTCCGATAATCAAACTGCAGCTGTAATGATTTAAGAGGCAGGGCAGAAGGTAATAGTGTAGTCTGCCTGGGCGCTAGCAGGGCAGTTCCACAAAGCAGTGCCGCTGGACTCGTCATAAGCATAGACGTAGGTCCTGGGGCAGTTGGACTTGAAGTAATCGTAGTACGCGACACCAGACGGTGGACATGTCGCAGCGGTGTTGTGAGAGCCAGAGCAGCAGTTGGGAGAATTGGCTACATAAAGTCAAATTATATGAGTGACAAGTTTTGGCTCGAACTAATGGGTTACAAACCTTGGTTGCCGTCCAGGTTGGCTTGGCAAGCGGACTTGCAGCCGACTGGGAAGCCACTAGAGTCGTAAGGGCCCTTAAGGGGAGCAGGGCAGTTAGGTCCCAGGTCGACTGCGCATTCAGCCATAGCGCAACCCTTGTTGTTGTCGATCCTCATGGGGAGGTTGTAACCATCGACGAGCGAGACTGTTAAAGAAAAACAACGGTTTATCAATAAAAGTATGGTACAGTATATTTGAAATTGCTTACCATCATACCAATCCAAACCATCGGCAGAACCCCCACCAAGAGTGAACTCGGCGACGGATGCAGGAGGAACACCGGTTCCAGTGTGAGGATCACACACGAGACCACCGTTGCAGCCACCATCAAGGCATGAGTTGGGACCTGGGTTTGTGGAAAAGTCGCAGTTGCGACGAGCCCAGATACGACCAGAACGCCAGTTGTCTGGGACAGAGAAGCTCACACTTGACCAAGCTGGAGCTTCCCAACCATTGGCGTGATTCGGAGTGGCAGTCCCGACGTTCAAGTCAGTAAACATCTACAATAAAACAGTGAGCAAATCTCTTGGAAAAGGTTGTTGAATCATGAACATACAGCTGGCCTGTCGAATGGCAATGAGCCTGAGCCGAGAGCGGTGGAATGGAATTAACATACCAAATAGTGAAAGGGCAAGCATTGTAGACCGTAAATGTACGAGCGGCAGCACCAGAGGCCAGAGCCAAAGAAGAAGCAAGAGTGAACTTCATGTTTTCTTGGATTTAGAAGAGATTCGGGAGACAACAGCAGAGAGACGAAGAGCTCGCTGGCCTCTATGGGCTGAAAATGCTAGCCTTATATATTTTTTATCGCTTCAAGCTTTGCATGCAAGCAGATTGTTCAACGGCTGGATTTTTCCAGTAGCTGCATTTTTCCGTGACCACAAGGTAGCTGCGAGTGCCGGACCCGATTTCCCGAGCTGAACGTAGATTGAATATCGAAAGAAAAAAACAAAAAGAAGCCTAGAAGCGTCATGCGAGGTGCTCATAAGCATGGCAGGTTTGATTGCATCCCTATTGAGTCAAAATAAATTTGATATATCAAGACCTGTGCCGTTTTGTTAGAGCTGATTCAGTCGGCCAGATGCTGCCGTCGACAATCGCAAAAGTGTGGGTTCGGAGCTCAAGGGATTGTATAGAATGTTTTCGAGCACATGCACACGAGAATGTCCAGGTCACTTGAATGATCTTGTATCCGGTTACGCATATTGAATACTGAAGCACGAAGCGGCACTCCATGTGGCTGCCCATCAGATAGCGATTACCCACTACTAGCGAACTACTAGGGGAAGAGCCAAATAAGCAATCCATTGGATTTGCTGTGACCTCCCGTCCTTTAGGCGAGGAGTTCGGTGCCGGTGACGCATGTGCATGCTTGTAGCTTGAATGCCTGAGGCTTGATAGTGATGGGAGTTAGAACCAGTGAGTCTAAGCTCTGAGTATGATCAGGATCAGGATCACGTGTGCCCCCGCAAAGCCCGAAATGCTCAGGAACACAGATTTACTAGATCCACGAGGGTCTAAATAAACCGCTACTTAGAGGTGTTTACAAGCGAGATCTGTTTCATAAAGGTGGGTTACATAGGATTTATAGCTAGCCTTTCAAACATCGCCAATGAAAGTCTGAAATCATGGACAAAAGGTCAGCGTATAATCTGCCTTAAGAGCTGCATTGCATGTCCAAAGCGCAGTCCCACTTGACTCGTCATATGCATAGGCGTACGCATTGCGGCAGTTGCTCTTAAAATAGTCGTAGTACTGCACACCTGGATCCAGGGCGAGTTTAGCCCTCGCCTGAACAAGTTGACATCATTGCATTGCAACTCACCAGAAGCAGGGCAAGTTTGTGGAGTACTATGGTTCCCAGAGCAGCAATTCGGAGAATTTCCTGGTCATTGAGGAAAGAGAACGCATGGTCAGCTTTCGGGAAATATTGATGGGCTTAAAGTACCTTGGTTTCCATCAAGATTCGCGAAGCATGCGCTCTTACAGCCCACGGGGTTGCCTGAAGGATCACGAGGTCCCCTCAGCGGGGAAGGACCTAAAGAGACATTTCAGCAAGCTCGTTACCGCCCACGAATTTCCTAGACACATGGTGACGTACAGCTGGGGTTCAAGTCTTTGGGACAGTCGGCTACTGGACATCCCTTGTTATTTGTAATGCGCACGGGGAGGTTGAAGCCGTCTACTAGCGACACTGTTTAACCGGTCATCGGCCAGAAACGACACAAATTTCGGACGAAAAGATTGTCATACTTACCATCATAAAAGTCACGGTTTCCGTCAGCTTCAAGTGTCCACTCAGCGACGGTCGCAGGTGGTACCCCCTGGAGAAGATAATACAGTGAGACATGTTTCGCTCTTTGGTCTTTATACGTCACTGACAGTTCCTGACCGAGGATCACAGTTCAAACCTCCATTACAGCCGCCCGTCAGGCAGGAGTTAGGGCCTGGATCCTTTGCAAAATTACAGAAGCTTCGCCCCTGTTGATGGCAAAAATCCATGAGCTTCAGGGTAGAAAGATTGAAAAGACCCTACCCAAATTCGACCAGCCTTCCAGTTGTCGGGGACTGTGAAAGAGACAGATGACCCCGGCTTGGCTTCCCAGCTGGTTTAAAAGGGTTGATTAGGTTAAAAAGGCCATCAGTCGTTTCAAAATGGGTGGAAAGATCCGACTGACCCAGTGGGATGGTTGGGTACGTTGGGCGCAACGTTCAAATCAGTAAATATAGCGGGCCTTTGGGACGAGAGAATCATGAGTAATAAGGTAAAGATTGCAACCGAAAAACGGATAGACCATATTGTGAACTTGCAAGAGTTGCGAACCTAAAGCAGGAAGAGGATATATGAGATATCCGGCTAGAAAATGACACCAATCCTCACAGTAAAGGTGCGGCCAAAAACGCCAGGAAGCGCAAGAAGGACGAGTAAACCCAACGTTATGTGCATAATGGTGGAGCTTTAAGGGTGAACTGTGATATGAAACTTGGTGGAGAACCCTTGACCTTCCGGCCAGCTTCTTATATGATATTGGCCTCCCTAAATTGTCGAGGCCAAGGAGCAGCTCTGATAGCGTGATTGGGATAGCAAGACAAAAAGCGAAGAGCTTGCCAAGATCCATAGGGCAAGGCAAGAACAACCCCTTGACGAATGTGTGTTTACCTTGACCATTCGGAGGCAAGTCACTCTCGCCCGAGCCTAAACTTGTGAACATAGGAGCATGTGCTTCAGCGCTCTTTGGGCGTAATGAAGGCATCTCCTTTCCTCGACGAGCTCGCTAGGATCAGTTATTGAAGGTTCCGTCGCAAATAGGCCCTAGCTCCTTTGGTTCTGGTGCAAGTTTAGTCGTGAAAAGATCCGAGACAAGCTTGATGGACCGCGTGTGTGCATGGTGATTCTGTCATGCACCGAAGTGAGAGGATATGGTTTTCCTCGCTGGTGAGCAGGCGTTGTTCAATGGTCCAATCAAGCCCATCTGACGTTCTCGAGCACCGAGGCTCAGAAGGAAAGACTTCTGTTCCAGATCATCACGTGGGGGAAACATAACTGCGTCGGAGCTAAATTCGGATTGCTTCCTCGGCGGTAAAAATAGAAATGGCAAGAGTAGCGTTGAAGGTGCTCGGACAATGGTACAGTAATCATCCGCGGAAGAAACTATTTTCTGGGCCATATTTCCCATATACCTCAAATATAACACCCGCTAGGTGTCGATGAATAGCACATGAATGCGCACGTACTACTTAGTTTTAACCATTAAAGTTTCCACGAGACAAATGATCTATTCCCTTTCTGAGTTCGACTTCTCCATATAGTCAGGTTAGAACATGGGGCAGGAGGGATATTGGAATTGCCGAGGTAAAAGGACTCGAGCAGAGCTTTACGCCTGCAGCTCACAGAGGCAGCCGAGTCACCGTGGAGCCGGGCAAAACTTGGCAACTACTATATTGAAAGCCTGAGGTTTGGGATAGAAATCGGCGACCTCACCGGTTGCCGATTGCCCAAGAACCTGCGATGAGGCGAGGGGGCCTTGTCGAACAGGTGTTCAAGTATAGTAGGCCCATATTGAAAGTGGTAGTCATCGAAGTCAGCTGGTAGTGTCACAAAAGAACAAGAAGGGGAACCCCACATGCACCTATTCACTTGATGTCAATGAAGGAAACTGCAGCTCAGCTGGCGTTTCCAGCTGACAGTTCGAAGCAACAGTCGCGTCATTGTTTCCGGCTGAAGGATGTGACCGTCTTGCGTTTGTCCGCTTCAAGGCTTGACTATGAAGGAATAGGTCTGGTTCTGCTTAGAAAGAGAGCGTCTTGTAGCCTCTTCGATCCCTGCCTTCACGGCGTTTGGCCTTCGCAGATTTACCTTTAGCTACTCAAGTCCCTTTGGGACCCATCAGTGACACGGCTTTTCACGGACTTCGATCATTTATTGAAACGACTCCGAGATACAGCAAACATATATTGCATTTTCCACACGGGTAGCAGACAAATAACACCATGATGCCGATTTACAAACCGAGGATGCAAAGTTCCGGCACTGCGTTTGATTCATAAGGCTCAGCTTAAGGACAGAAGGTGAGGGTATAATCAGCGTTGAGGCCTGAATCACAGGTCCAGAGTGCTGTGCCACTTGATTCGTCGAATGCATATGCATAAGAGTTGGGGCAGTTGCTCTTGAAGTAACTATAGAACGCGACGCCTGTATAATAGGACAACGTCAATTAAATGCTCCTATCAAGAAATCAACAAAGCACCTACCAGAGCTGGGGCAGGCTCCCGGACTACTGAATTGTCCAGAGCAGCAGTTGGGCGAATTGGCTAGAAGTATCTCGCAATGAGTATCTCTTATAGATCAGCTGTTTCTTTAGACTTACCTTGGTTACCGTCCAAGTTTGCCACGCAGGCGCTCTTGCAACCGACTGGGAAGCCGGAGCTATCAAATGGTCCCTTGAGTTGTGCGGGGCCTAGTATACTTCGTCAGAGGATTTCGATGCTCCACAGGTTTCTGTTGGCTTACAGTTGGGACCTAGGTCAACGGGACAATCAGCGACGTGACATCCCACGTTATTGGAAATCCTGGCGGGAAGGTTGTAGCCGTCCACCAATGAGACTTAGAAATAAGGATATGGTTAGATTCAATCAGACTATCTGCATATTGGGAGAACATACTGTCGTAAAAATCGCGGTTACCATCGCCTTGCAGGGTCCATTCGGCCACAGTGGCGGGGGAACACCCTGAAGGCGGGAGGAATGTCAACTCTCCGCCTCGATTGAGGCCAAAACCCCGTACCGTTCCTGTGCGAGGATCACACAACAGGCCTCCGTTGCAGCCTCCGTCAAGGCAAGAGTTTGGTCCAGGGTTAGATGAGAAGTTACAGTTGCGACGAGCCTTTGAAAAGTCGTGAGTCTGAGAGGAGATGCATCAACTTTCGAAGGATTTACCCAGATTCTGCCAGCCTTCCAGTTGTTAGGGACAGTGAAGCTAACACTGGTCAAAGAAGGTGCTTCCCATCTAGTATATAAAAGCGATCAAAATGACATTGTTTTCCAAAAGACGAGGCATATTTACCCCGTAGGAAAATTCGGCACGTTTGGAGCAACGTTCAAGTCAGTGAACATCTTTATAGAGTGTCAACGTGCATTTTTTTCCTGAAGTAAGCACCATACAGCTGGCCTGAAAAGGAGGTTAGCCAAGGTGTCTCATGGAAAACGAAGGTCCTGTCTCACCAAATAGTGAACGGGCAATGGTTGAAAACCTATTGAACGCGAAGACAACAGTCAGTCCGAATATATGTACACTTTCAATCCTGGGCGGTTGGCATTCGTACAGTAAATGTGCGAGCCGAAGCGGCAGCCACAAAGGCCAAGTTCACCAACAAGGAGGTCTTCATGCTTTGTTTCGTTAGTTTGAAAAGTCACGGAAAGGAGGCTGCTATGCAGTTATTGTTTCATTCTAAGTCCCAGTCAGAATTTAACTGAATCCACAACCATTTATTCTTGGTCGCATCAAATTATTTCGAAGACCAGTTCACAAGATCTGACCCGCACAAGACAGTCCTCGGCAAGAGTGACTATCAAAATCTCATAACGAACATTCCTCCACACGCCCAAGAAATCGAACATAGCAACACTGTTTGCAATGATCATCTGCTCACCTAGAATACTAAAAACTAGTGATCATTCTCATACCTCTGTATGTGTGAGACTGACTACCACATGCCGCAGATGCGAACACGAGTACGCTTGTGTGAGGAAAACAAGTCCAGAACAGCGCGGAGGCTCATGGAGGCACATCCCGGTTTCACCGAACTGCGGTTCTGAATATTGGGAAGCGAAAGGGCGTGAGATTTGGACGCGCGGAGCAACAATTATCAGGACATCAACTTACTTTTTCGTTCTCGAGTGCCTGAAAAGCTCCAACGACCATTCGAAGGAGTTAAGTACCAAGAGAACTCATCATCGACTTGGGTGCTGTATGGAGAGGGTATTCAATTCAGAAATAGATGTCGAGAAATCGCGCAACCGATATCGTTCATTGGTTAGGATTCGTAAATAACAAGATCGTGCTCATATTGTCTTGTAGTATGATAATAGGCGTACACTAGATGTCCGTGAATGATCAGAATATTAGGGATCCTATCGACGGCATTGACCATCAGAAGTATCAGACAGGAAGGCAGAGAGAATTCAAAGTCCATGAGCGAACGGATGGTCCAACTCCCTGTGAATGGTGGGGAATATATACTCGTGAAATGGGGATGAAGAACAGTCTATAATGTCGTAAAATCATATTCAAAGTTGTTCGCAGAAAGCACAGTTGATCCTCATGCTGGTATGCAATGCGGCAGCTACAGGTCGTCATGGTTAGATAAAACAGATTTGTAACGGAAGTGAAGCAACTCACGGAGAGCAATGAGAGCAACAAATACTCCGATAGCAACGACATACACAATGCCGTACTTGATGACAATCCAGCGGCGCTGCCTCCTCTGCTTGTTGGTATACACAGGAGCGCGAATCTGTTTCGAAGGGCGCAGCCAGACTAGAGTTCCCAAATCAAGTTATGTCAGTAAAGGAGGCCGTGCGGAAACGAGCGAGAAGAGAATGGAACATACACAAAATCGTCGCATGGAAGCGATCAAAGTAGGGTATCAAAACAGGCGGTGTGAGCATGAACAATAGCAGATGTCCAAGAATCAAATCCGAACTCCACAACGACAGCTCAATGATCTTGACGATAAACTCTCTCGCAGGCTGTGACATTACATGTGCACCCAACCCACGACCATACCACCGACCGGTCCACCATGCACGATTCGTCTCGTCATGCTTGAATTCACGGGAAAGGAAGACAGAAATAAGGATCTTGTGGATGGCCCTCTGGATGAAAATAACCGCAATGAGACCAAGGACCGCATGCGAGGTATCCCATGACTCTAGGAACCACTGTGATCGGAAAAAACATGATGTCAGTAAGTCACAAATTAAGCTCGAAAGCCCGGTCACAGCTCACCAAGAACTCGAAGAACCCAACCATGCCGACAGTTCCAAGAGCGTGCGCGATGAATGCGATGGCAGATCCAAATTTAGGGAAGACAGGGTCAAGCATCGGTCCGAGGAAGACAGAAAAGATGAACAATGTGAGCAGTACCGCCGCGTTCCAAACAATCGGTCCCAGGGAAATGACAGCAATACGAATGAGTGGACTTGGGGGGAACTGGTGTGTCTCCGGGTCAGGGAACGACTTGACGAACATGTAAGCAATGACGAAGAGAATCGCCATGAAAATGGGGAAGATGACCTCCGACCAGAGCACAGCCCTCCATCCAGCTCGGGGAACATCACCTGAAAGCTTTTCTGATGGGTGACCGAGTTTCTTCTTCTTGTACCCAGTGATCATTGTGCGCGAGAGACGGCAATAACCAATCCAGGAATTAGTGTGCGAGCGCGAGTTGCCACGGCACATCCATCTCAAGAATTCCCTATAAAATGACGCTCATAATCAATAATCTGCCCAGTATCGGGTTCGAGGGATACGTACCGGTAATCAATCACAAAGTCGGAGAATACGAATTGATGTGGGTTGAACAAGAAGGGCGCCACACAAAGAGCAACGATCGAAATCCAGAAGTAGATGAGGTAAGGGGACCATAGCGACAATGTCACATAGAGTAACATCACCAGCGTCCTCATCCCAAGATAAATACTTGGCCCAGCGAACCGGGAGAACAAGATGCTGAAGTAGATCCTCGTAGTCGCGAAACCACGCCCCGTGGCGATATAACGAGCACCTCCAAACGTCAAATTGCTCAGGATAGAGTGAGTATAGATCTGGGTGGAGAAGACCTCGAAGACAGGGGAAAGGGAGCCGAATTGCTTGGCAAGACGGAAAATGGCTTTCCATGTACCGCGCTCAACGAGTTCTGCGGGTTGAACGCCAATAAGCCTCAAGAATCGCAGACATCGGGTAATACTACATACCTTGGAGGAATAGTGGCAAGAACGAAATCATGAAGACCAAGAAGATACTGATGATGCAACGGTTGATCCAGTCGAAGACGGGGGTAAGGTTATAACAACCCTGCTGTCCACCAAACATCTGGCCGGAGGAAGTATATGTGCAGATCCTGAGCTGCGAATTGAGAGTGCCCAAAAAGACCACTAAGCCACAAGCATCAGCAATGCAAATATAATCAAGAAGAAAAGAAGAGAAAACTCACTGGTAACAATGAACGTCTGCACAGATAAAATGACCAACATGTTGTGGATATGGAAGCCGGGGTGCCCATAGTAGAACGTCAAGAACCGATCGATAGGCAACTGGGTTCCCAAATAATAATACTCCCGACTCAACATCTGTTCACCCATACCGGTTCCAATCTTCGTCTGGAAATTCAAAATCGTTCCAAACCCAAGATCACGACCCTTTCCACACTGGTAATACTCCGTATGCTTGATCCTTCCACCTCGCCCAAACGCATTCATACCCGCATAGATATCCTCATTCAGATGCAACCCCTTCTGCGCCTTGGAAACACCACCCCTCGTGGTCATATAGATCCCATTCAAGAAATCCGGGTGTCCATAGTGCAGTTTCCCCCCTATCCAAGCCATAGACCTCGCAGCGAGCGTACCAAACGTCTGTTCCTTCCCAGCGGCCAAGTCTCCCAAGATACCAATGTTCTCCGAAAAGATGTACTCGCGAGCACCAACGATGGCCACGGGGGATTTCCTGAAATCTTTATGACCCCACTGTGCATACGGACTCTGGTTCGGGGTACTGTACTCCTCGAATTCGCCCAACACGTTACGAATCTTCAGACACTCCTCGAGATAGTTATCCTGATTCGCATCGATGAGCTGGAGGTATTCACCACGATAGAAAATGATCGCGTGGTTTTGGTTATCCGATTTTCCATCTCCAAGAATTGGGTTGCCGGGGAGCTCAATGCGGAACTTTGGTCGCCTGCGACCCGTCTCCGGGACGAACTCACTGTGACCGTCGATCAGTGCTGAAAAGATCCTTGGGTCACCACCCTCCTTCCTCGGTGGCTCCTCCTCCAAATACGCGATCTGCAAGTCCGGGTATGCACGCAACAAGAACTCGGCATTCTCATGTTCCTCCTTGTTGAATTTGGAGTACCGTTGCATTGAGACCAGGAACTTGAACTTGCGACGCGCCATCCTCTCCAACTCCTGTTCCAACTTGTCTGTATTTCCACCATACATCTGCACCACCTCTGGGTTCTCGACACGATAAAGCAGCTTGATGGCTTTGGAGTAGTTCATCATGCCAGAAACCGTGCGATACAACGTCTGCGCGCGGAGCGAGGCCCAAATTCTGGTACGGAGCGTAAACTCGGGAGCAGCGCTCTTAAACCCGATGAAATAGAAAGGTAAATCATCGATCTTGGATCCACCTTTCTCGTCGTGTGCGAACGGATTGTTGCCATTGAACATCGCAGATTCTTCAGCCAAAATCTTGGTATCCTTCACGAAATTCTCCCACTCTATCGGGTGCAACTGCTTCAGGTATTCAAGAAGCGTTACGCGAGTGTTCTGATCTTCTTCACGAATGATCTCACGAAGCGAGAGCAGAGTCTAATGTTGATAGTCCATTGCATCAGTACATCATCTTCCCAAATTTTCCAGAAGCCACCAGCGCCCGAGCCATAGGGGCAAGAAGGGGCGCAAAGGATATGAAACGAAGTAAAGCAAGGGGGACATACCTTCTCACTGTAATGAGGAGTCAAGACGGTGAACGTCGGCATCGCATGGACGGGTATAGCTTCCGGAATAGCTGTAGTCAAGGACTGCGCGAAGAACGAAATTCGGCGTTCGGCCTCGCTTCCAGGAGGGAAGAATTCCGCAGTAGTAGTTCCTTTTTCGCCTTGCGAGATGAAGAATGCTGGGGCTCGTAAACTGCGACGACCACCTGCACCGGTATCTACCTGGTGATAGAGAAGATTCTGGACGTGATTGATTGAAAGTAGATGCTCGCGGTACATTGAGATGATGATGGCATTCCAGATTTGCGATACGAGGACCTATTCATAATTCATAATTCAGCAAAGATAGGAAGAAGAGTCGAGGCCTGAAACTCACCTTGGGTTTGTACTTGACTTCCATGTCTTGCGTAGCTAACAACTTGGCATAAATCCTCTTCGGCAACCGGGTATAAATGTCCTTCCAGGGCGTCCAAATCGAAAGTCCAAGGGTAAACGACCTCGCAATACTGAACACGGTGTTCCAAATGATATACCAAAGGAAAGTATCCAAGAAGAAAAGGATTAAATCCATGATAAACATAATTGCCAAAGTGAACGCAGCCTGATTGGTACAAAGTGCGTTACCAAAGAACCTATCGCGACATCCCTGAACCTTCATTCCGGTCATGACTGCGATAGGTCCGCTGAAGGACTGCGTAAGGTAAAAGTATGATTCGGCAAATTTGCACCCGAAGACGAGGAACCAGAGGAAGACCGAACCGAGGCGGTTGGGTTTGTCCAATTCCGGATAACTTGCAGTAAACGTTTGACTGGCCAGGTATTTTCTTGACTTTCCGGCTACACGATCACCGAACATCCGTCCGGAGGGCATGACGGCGAAAAGGACCGTGGCAATGACCGAGATGAAGAATTGAACGATACCCAAAATCAGTGAAAGCGAACCACCAGAGCCGTTGTGTTCGGCAATAGCGACGTAGAAGGTAGGGCCACAGGTGAGACCGAGAGTGATAAGCAAGAAGATCAGTCGACGTGTGAGGTGAGAAGTGTTGTTCCAGGTAGTGGGAATGTAAGAAAATTCGGCAAGGGTGGCGAAGATCATAATGACGGTGGCAACGGCGCCTCCCAGGGCGACCGCGCTCCAAGTCATCGCAGAGGATCCACCATCAGGGCGGTAGATCCTGGGTGCGTTGAAAGAGGTGTAAAAGTAGTACATGGCGACATGGATGACCCATATCCGATTGAAATTGACCAAAAGATGACCGAAGGATCGCTTCTCGTAATAGGTCTTGAAGAAAGCTCTATCCCAGTCAATTTCATGGAACCTCATGAACCGCTGTGACGGCGGAAGGTCCACCAATCGAGTCTTAAAGGCAGTGTTAGAATTCGAAGGCGAAAATCAGATCAGGTGGCATCTTACTTTGTTCCTGAGCGTAATCCGTGCAATACCCTCGGGATACCAGAAGAGTTGGTTGACATCATCGTACCCAATGATATCTTCGTGGTCCCTCTCTCTTCTCACAAATTTCCCATCAACAACCTCGTAACCCTGATCCCGAATGAAACGATAGAGCGGCTTGATGACAGACCGCAAGTAAACACCCTCTGGTACGGGATCAATGCGGTTTTGACACTCCGGGGATCGGTAATAATCGTCGGCGCACTTGAAGATGAAGCAGAGGCATTCGGGGACAAAGCGAACCTGGGCCGCTTCGCCCCAGCAAAGTAGATACAACGCAATCTGCCTGAGACGGTCGTACTGGCTCATGCCGTTCATTGCCTGGCGCCACCGTTCCAACGCAGAATTTAGCGACTTTTCGCTTGACGACCGCTTGCCTTTCCCGCGCTTTGATTTTAATCTGTTGAGGCCGGGATTCTGCGTTTGACCGATAGCATCATCAAGGTCCAGCTGTGCAGCAAAGTACCACTTTCGGTAGTTGGCATGGTGTCCGCCGATGTAGTCGGCATGTAGCGATATGAGGGCGTTATTGGGCGGCATACGAGACGCCCGACTGTCGAGCAGCTGCATGAGAAAATCGAACTGCGCGGCGGAGTAGTTAGTATAACATTCACGAGAGACTCCAAGAGGTAACGTGCAGCGCCACAAGAAGCGCCGCGCCAAATGAAGACAAGCCAACAGCAACGACTGTGCATGCCGAGCTAAGACCAAGAAGAAAATGAAAGAAACACACCATATTCCTCATCGAGTCTCTCTGAAAACCAAATTTTTGTGTAAGGTCTAGAAAAATATCCTCGATTTCCTCCTTTGAGAGCGGGATGTTGTTTTCTGGTGTCCATGCTGGGTAGGCGTCTCGAGAGCCATGCGGCATTGTAGGCTCCAAATAGGTAGGGGTCGGGGCCTCTGGGAAAGGTGTGCGCTGGCCTAAATCTTCCGACGATGGTACATTATATCGCTGGTAGACGTCACCGTCTGAATCTGTGTCTTGCGGTTCTGATTGCATTACGAAAATTGGGTTAGAAGACCAAATATCGCAGCTAGCGCAGGACAAGCAGCTCACGGTACATGTCGTACTGATGTGGAGCGTCGTAGTAGCCTTGCTCGTTGAGTGCTGGGCTACTTCCATCTGAGCCATAGGTCTCGCGATAACCGTCCCTGCGGGTGTAGTCGATGTCAGACTCATTGTCGTAGTATCCGCGCCTGCCATGAGCATTCTGTGAGCTGAAAGGATCGCCTGAATGAGTGTCAGCTGAGGGTGACGGGGAGGGATAGCCCTCCTGGCTTGCTGGCCCAGGACGGGCAGGCATTGGTGGTGGAGGAGAGAAGATGAGATGCTTCGACTCCAGCCGCCTGCCCGTCCCCAACCAACCATGACGAAGCGTGGGAACTTTACCCATATATGGTCTTCACTCCGAACACTGCCCACCACGGTCGGCCATCCCCGTACCCCTTTTCCTCGCTAGTAGCTTGTCTCCTCCCGACCGTCGTCCATAGCGGATATCACGGCCACGCTGTCAGAAATGCCACCGCCTCCGTCGTTCTCGCCGGTCTACACAGACTCCCTCCTCTTCTCACTCCCGGTCTGCCTCCCCACCGCAGCAGTGCTATTTTCGTGAAATTGACTTTCTCGTCGACCTTCTACTAGTGACCACCCTCTTTTCATGATCTTCTCCACATTGTTCGCAGGACTTTTGGACCGTGTGTTCTGTATCATGCACAAGGTCTGCTGGCACGCAATTTGCCAAGGCCCAGGCCACGCCGAGCTGCTCGGCTGTATGGCATCACCGCAGTGCATAATTTTTCTTTTCCATTCGTTCCACCTCATGGATACCTTGGAGTAAACACGCCAAACAGTTAAGAGCCCGTGTGAATCCTCAACCCTGTTTCTGACCAAGCTCTCTCCGACCCATCACCGAAAATCGTTCCCATCAACAAATCTATTTTTGTAATCGCTCATTTAACTTGTAACTTGAGAAGAACGGCAACGCACTTCTTGTGTAGAGCAACTTGTGTGCATCTAAAGTTTGATAAGCTCTATACAAGGAGGCAGCCTTGCACAGTGCACACTGACCTGCATGACATATGCCCACATGCATGCCCGCGCCCGCACGCAACCTTGTGGACAAACGCGCTTAACCAGATTTGTTCCGCTTCGAATGTGGTCACTTGTTCCTTGGGCGCTCATCAGGCGCCATCCCTTGTATCAGATTATAGGCGCCTGTTGATTGTCGCCCATCTTATCATTCAGTCAACCTTGCCCGCTGACAACTTTTTGAGTTCAAATGTGCTTCGTACAAGACTGCGTACACCAGGCTTCGGGCTGTTCTGTATTAAGTAACATGCACTCGTTGTGTTGAGTCGAGATTTGTAACCTAGAAAGTCGGTGTTTTTACCCAGAGAAATGTCTTCTGGGTTTTGTCTATCTGACGGGCGAGCCATTAGCTACCGCATAGTTTGAAAAGAAGACTGTTCATGTTTTCGAAGATGATCGTATCGATCGAGCCGAGCTGGTGGACGTCGTCCCTTGACCTAGTACACAAATTCATATGAAATGCGTGCGATGCCTTACTGAGCAGCCCACAACGCACTAAATCAGTAATTACAGCCCGAGGCACCAGGATTACCCGCAACTGACGACATCTGACGTTGAGATGGATGAAACGTGGTATGTCAGTGATGGGCCCTTGCATCTATTCCCTCGTTCAACTTCGCCTTGTGACGTTCACTGGCTGTTAGTGAATTGATCTCACTCACAAGTTGGCTATTTGGGACATAGTGTGTCATCGATAAGCTTCTGAAGTCTAAGTGCATTCACTGAATTCCTATCGTTATCTTATTTTTACTGTATAGTACCGGTAACCTTGATAAGCCGCGGGTCTCGGTCATTGTTACAGGTCAGAAGGGTAGAATCGATTGTGGGCCATCTAGCTGATCGCACTGCATGAAAAGAAGCATGCCTGATGCATAAGATACAGTTTAGACATTACGTGGAAGTTCTGACATGAACCGGATTTAAATGGAGAGGAATTTCACTCAGCTTCAAGTGCCGGACTCAGTAGGCGTCGATCAATGAACTTGATCATCCCACAGCCCACGCGGTAAGGTCATTGACAAATAAGCGCAAATAAATTCCATCAACAATGACGAAGGTTCGGAATCAGCAATTCCGTGTTCGGCCCTCGGGTTTCTTCGTTAGACCAAAACTCTTACCGGTATGTACATCTGCATTTTCTCAAATTTTGGCCAGCGACCACACACACAACGTTAAGCCGAATTAGAGGCTATTCGTGTGATCATATCGCTTCGACGTTCTTGCAGCTCTTCACGCATTCTCTGTTCGGGCTGACAAGATGTTTGAACGAAGGCCCCAACTCCTTACTACCTTTCCCAGACTCATTGTTGAGGCAATAATTTGTGATATTCGTGTTTTCTATCTTCCTCATAGACAGTCCAGTTTTATCGAGGATACTAACAAACCTTTAGTTTTCAGACACAAACCGCCATGTTATCACTTGCACGTAACGCTCTTCGCCCTGCCAGCTCCATTTTGTCCCGCAATCTGGCAGCTCGTGCAGCTACACTCCACACCCTACCCCCTCTGCCCTACGCTTACGACGTAAGCTTCCTCCTGAACTCCCTCTCTTCACATCTAATACTCATGGACAAACGTACGCGAATAGGCTCTGGAGCCCCACATCTGCAAAGAAATTATGGAGCTTCATCACACCAAGCACCATCAAACCTATGTTAATGGCCTTAATGCCGCGGAAGAAGCTTATGCCAAAACTGATGATGTTAAACAAAAAGTCAGTCTCCAAAGTGCTCTGAAGTTTAACGGCGGTGGTACGTATTTCATTATTTTCCGTTCGACTTTGAGACACTGTTTTACATCTTTCATAAAATAGGTCACATCAACCACTCCCTCTTCTGGAAAAACCTCTCTCCTGCATCCCAAGATGGTGGTAAACTCAACGACGGAATCCTCAAAGAGCAAATCATCAAGCATTTCGGCTCCATCGAAGGATTCAAGAAAGCTTTCAATACTACGACTGCTGCCATTCAAGGTAGCGGTTGGGGTTGGCTCGTGCGTGTTCCCATAATCGCAAAATGGCTGTCTTCTTTGCTGATAGAGACATTCTCTGACCAGGGCTTGAACCCTCAAACAAAGACTTTGGAAATTGTTACCACTGCCAACCAAGACCCTCTGCTTACCCATGTGCCGATTATTGGTGTTGATATTTGGGAGCATGTACGCCCTTCTGTTCTATTTTTGTTGGATTCGGATGACCAATATATTCTGCTTAATAGGCTTTCTACCTCCAATACAAGAATGTCAAACCCGACGTAAGCCCATTCATCCTCTATCTTATTACAAATTTCTGATTGAGTTTATTTAACCATATCCACAAACTCAAACTTGCTCAATGCCTCACTGGATCCATCCATTTCGACCTCATGACCACTCAAATGATCCCCGTTCCCAAAAATCATGCAGTATCTCAACGCCATCTGGAACGTGATCAACTTCAAGGAAGCCGAGAACCGTCTCATTGCAGCTCTCAACTGATCAGATGGGATCCCGCGGTGTAGTACCTGGGAACCCGATGGCGATTAGAAAGAAACCCGATATTCGTAGACTATGATGAAGTCTTGGACTTTGTTTATCTGAACTATTTCCACTCAACTTTCCCCGACGTTTCACAATGCTCATAAGTTGCTAATTCTGAACACCTCGGCATTGTGTGCCGTGAGTCGTGACGGCCGTTGGAGCATCACGCATCAATAAACAGTGTTCGCTAAATGTGGAAGCAAGTTGATTAACGGAGGTCCCGTCTATTGTAAAAACTCGTAAAATGCATGAGGCTCCTCTCGAATATATCATTGGAGCATTTCTATCCCTTTGGTGCCTCCATCTGTGTCACCTTAGAGGCTATGTGGTTCTCGATGGCGGTTAGTCGGCGGTGAACGGAAACCCTTTGCAAAGCAGCGTCTCGTCTCAACGCGTTTTCCTCGACGAAAATGCTTGAGCCAACGTAAACTAGGCTTCGTTGGCTACTTCTTTGTGACCAGTAAGCTTGCCGCTGATACACGGATACAGCATTGGTGGGGTGAGAAGACTGACTAGGCTGTGTTCCAGTGTATGCGGGCTTCAATGAGTCCTGTTCATTCATAAAACAGACTTCCGCTGTGGGCAAGTTCTGAAATCCTATGACCGATATCGCTACAAACATCCAATTACGAGACTGACAGGATGATAGGGCAGTAGCGTTTCTGGTTGTTACCGACCGAAAACCGAGAAAAATAGTGGTTCCTATTGGGTCTGGTGAACGACTTTTCGTCCTGAAGGACTAGGTGGGCTCGCGGTAGCCCACGCTCGGACTGCCGCCGCACAGATAACGCATGTCATCTCAGTTTGGTAACCGCCACCATCTCCGCTCGTTTGGGCTTTCCATACGCTCTGTACAATCCAGCGACGACTCCAAACCACTATTACTCCATGAACCTGGCTCACGAACGAGAAACATGCCGACCCTCCCTCTTTTCGCGGAACGAAGAGCTTTTGGCCGGGGCAGGTAATCTATCAGTATGCAAGGGATAATCTGATTCTTAACATCAAGGGGCAACATTACGATTCCTTCGTCTTTGCTCTATATGTACAATGTTCCGATTGTCACGATCTGTCTCTTGAGCAGCTGAGACTCGCTATGAGCATGGCTGTGCTTTAGAACAGTCCTCCGAACCCCAATATTCCCTCATATAGAGAATGGACTCGGTCCAACCGGAGTACTCCATCGTCAGGGCACATATCCCGTGTCCCTTAGAAAATTCCCCCGACACCACCGCATCGCTGGAAGCCTTTGCAACATTGTATTCGATTTGATGCCGCCGACATCACAGATTTATTCTGAGATAACCCTTGAAGCCTCGAGTCATTAGGGACAGATAAAGAAGTTCAGGGCTGCTGAAGTATCTATTGGATTCATTAAATCAGGTCGGACTTTCATATTGAAAGGATTTCAGAGTTGGTTGTGCTGCTACTGGGTTGCTACTAGACATGAGGCAAGAAGAGGGCCCAGATGTAGCTTTCCGTGAACGGCGATGAGCTGCTTTTCGGTTAACATAAGCAAATGAGAGAATGAGGTTAGGTGTGCATTCTCCAGTATTCGGTTCCGGTTTTATCGATGTACAAAGTGACTGCCACTTGTTATGATGCGATATGGGACAGATTGTCTAGACTCTCGGCCGACACTTGAGCGCCTGATCCGCCGGCAGGTGTTTTGAACAGCTGTTTTGGTTTGACCATAAGCTCCCAGGTAAGTTACACGCCCTCTTTTCTCCGTTACAGCTTTTTCAGCTAAGCTAAGCACTTATTAGGACAAGGGGTTGCACATGCGGGTTTTTGCCTCATCCTGTTATCTCCATCGGTAGACTATCGGCTATCGAGACCCTTTATTATCGTGACAGTCATAGGGAAGCCCGAGGGTTATAGAGACTGCGCTGTTCTCGCCTTTCGTAGAGAAGATTGTTTTCTAATTCTAAGGAAGAGCGAGGGTAAGCGGTGTGTCTGAATCTGGCAATATCAATGACATCATCACTGAACTTTGCAGCGCCTAGTAAGGTCTAGTAGATTCGAACATGTGACCCTGACGTGAAGCCAATGATCATGTAGTCGAATGTTCGGTCAGAGCTGGGCAACTTGGGGGGAATACGTCGTCGGCTTGGGAGATGAGACTCGGTCTGCGCATCCGAGTCATAAGAAGAATATCGACCTACCCCTATCCATATGCCCTGGCATGCTGTTTTCATAAATGAATGTGGAGACGCTCGAATGAGCTTTAGCGGGTAAGTGATACACTGCGGAGTTGAATCCACGAGTATGAAGAGGTATGAAGGAGGGGCAGCAGTTAGTCGGACTTGGGGAGACTTTCGGACTTGTAGAGCACGTTGTTGGAGTCTTGGGGTCACGACTGCTAGTAACGGACCGTGTTATTCTCGTGGCTTCAATACCGAAAGTGCTTCTGAGCGGAGTTAGAGTGAGAGGTACTATGTATGCAAATATTCCGACATCCCATGACGTCTGTCTTCCGAGGTTTCTGGTGGCTTCGCGGAGAGAGAGGGAAGTCGAGGAATCACAGCGGAGGAGTGATAATGTTTCAAAGCTGGTCTTCTGTCGTCGCCACTGGAGTACAGGAGATCGCCTGGTGACGTGAGTTACTTGAATTGGGGTTATTCTATGGCAGAGATGTTGCCCAGTGACGTTTTTTGCTCGCGCTAATTGCGTGTATCGATTGCGATTACTTTTTGGCAGTTCATAGTCGCAAATGAATCATCTGACGCGACTGTCCCTCTGCAAAGCTCGAGTGAACTGCTGATTCTAGGTTATCAAAGGACGCTACCGCACTCGTCTCAACACGCAATGTCAATTCAATCAAGCAATCAGTTAGGGAGCTCAACCACTCAAAAATAGCTGCTTCCTGCCTAAATCTTCTCCCTACGTCACCTGGCGCTCAACCTGAGGCGCAATTTCCCCTTGCTTGGGTCGATCACATTATCGATTCATCAATATCTATCCATCTTTCTCGGTAATTCCAGCCTGTTGTGAGCCCAGCATCAACACTGCCTTTACCAAAACAAATAGTAGGGTATCTAGTACCTAAACCGAAACCCGAGCGAAGCGATCATTACACAGGGATCAGTAGAGAGGGAGAGAAGAGCATCCCAAGCAAGGGGAGTGCGAAAATTAAAGACACAGGCGTCAGAACACACATACCATCACCCAATCTCCAGCCGACCTGAAAAAAGAAGTCGCCGTACTTCCACGTAAAGAAGAGTGACCACGTTTCTCCCGTGAAGATACCACATGTATTTTGATGGGTTTGCCTATGATTTCTAATAGATGCTTTTGACATTTCCATTCGTCACCCGTGCTACTAATAGTTCACGGTCTGAAGTATGACCCATTTCGGCGGATTGACAGGATACCCTAAACTCTTCGCGAATACCGATAGATGAGATCTCGGACCGCGCGGAGAGCAGGCGTACCTTTGGAGTAGATGGCCATTTTGGATATGGGATTTCCTAAGAAATCGTTATGAAGTCAAGTGGCAGGGGGATGGAGTTCCGTGAATGAATGGATGATTGAACTTTGTGTGAGGTTCTGTTTCGGGTGCTGGGGTCAAAGATTGGAGGAGGACCTAGAACGCTACGCAATCCAGAGAGAGCTAGGGTATTTATTTATCTAAGACGAGTTGTTATAAAAAGAAAGTCGAGCTGGCCACCTACTCAAGCATTCGTTTCGCGGAGTTGCAATTGTGATAGTTTGTGGGTGCCATATATTGATGGGGAAATCCAGAAGGGAACACCCGAACAGGGTGTCAAATAGACTCGGGATGGTGTTATCCGCGTGTGAGTAAATCTATCGAATATTCCCGGCTTTCACACATGTCACAGACTTCAGAAAATCGTTCATAAATGACCACATACTAGCGAAGCTTCGCTAGATCGAAGCGGTATGAGAACGGAAACGTTCTTGAGATACATTAACTACTTAGATCGGGGAGGATCGTCGGTGTAGAGTCGGATCGGTGTAGAGGGCGTCAGGAGGTGGGGCGGGTCCAGCCATATCGGTCGCGGATCTACCAATGAGGTTGATAAAGCCCTCCTACTTTCCAACTCTCAAGAATGTTGACTTAATCCAACCCCCCCTCACTTCAAATCATAATGCACCATCATGGGCCGACCGCAACTGGTAAACGAGATTTCCTTCAGTCGTCGAGCTCGCAGGACTCAATTACGCCTGGCGCAACAGTTGACCCTGTCCTCATCAATCGCCCCATTCAGTTTTCCTCTGGACAATTCGCTGGCGAGACTGTCCGCTACGAGCTTAAAGAAATTCAAAAAGCCTGTCTTGGACGCAAGTAATCGTCTGTTTTCTGTCCATTTGGCTACTCTCTGGTAATCATTGTGTTTTTGTTTCATTTTAGGTATGCGCGGGTAGACCGACGGCCTTTGGATCCTCCTCCAGTCGTTCTCGTACGCATCTGGAGGTATTCTCCAGAAACCGGGAAGGAGGAGGAGGTTAATTACGAGTACGACCTATTTCACCTTGATATCAAGAAGGAATTATGTCACTCATTCAATTATTACAGCGAAGTGCAAACTCATGGCCTGCTGTGCACGGTTGACTTGTTCCCCGTCCCTGCCAAGACATCGAAGGATCTACCTCCGTCATCCACGACTTCTGGCCATCGCACCTCGAAGACAATACAAACTAATGACGGATTTGTTCATTTCAACCCTTCCGGTCCGTCTCCCACCCCATCACTAAGTCCTTCACCATCGTACCGGCCCCAGTCGTATGGCCCATCAGACATTGTCCACTACTATGAAGGTATTTATCCACTCCTGGAGAGGTCTAAGACTACGCAGGCTCTCGTCGGCGCAACCTTTGTCCAGCCGGTACTCGTAGAACTATTTGGTAAGAAATGTATTGCTTTCGTGTTCTCCGTAAGCTTCGCATCTCCCTTGCCAGTTTCTTCGCTAACACTCCTTCTGAAGGACCTTGCAGTAAAATCCGAGGGAACATTTACTCTGCGATACCGTATTTTTGACCTCTTCTCGCCTAATGTAGAGCCCCATCGGCTGGCGCAGTCACCTCCAGGGCCCTACCCAACAACACCCTCAGCTTTGTCCATCTCGCCTACGCCTTCGCCCACATCGGTATCCGGATTCTCACCTTCTCCACCGTCCTACGTTCATTCCAGCTCATTGGCTCGCACTGCCCAACCACAATACCAGCGTTGCTCGATGCAATCACAGTTCCAGTCTCACCCTACGCAACACCCTCATCAGACCTCTATGAATCCGTACCCGGATCCTTCCCAAGATTACACAGCTCCTCCACCAGTACCTCAGCAGCCTCGTAGCAGGCGCTCTCAGCAAGAGCCAGAGGAGAGCCCAGATTATCAGGCGGTATTTGCCCCGCATGAGGTACAAACTCGGATAGAGCCGAGCGAAAGGGGCGCATCTTTGAGCATTCTAGCGGAATGCTGGGCCAAGGGTTCGTTTAGAATATTCAGCACAAAGGAATTTCCTGGTTTGCCTGCTTCGACGGATTTGACCAAGGTACGGAGGGCTATTTTTATGGCTTTCGTCTTCTGCGGGACTAATTGGGCTTTTTTAAATCGTGGCATGCAGCAATTGGCGATATGGGGTGTGAGACTCAATATACGCGAAACGGAAAGAAGGAGGAGACGGAGGTCTATGATAGACCAGCCTGAAGAGGAATCACGTTCCGATGGCGAAATTGACGATGTAGCCGAAACCATGGCACCAATGAGGGAACCGCAGCGTCCTCTACCTCGGAAAGCAACGAACATAAAACCCAGACCTACTCCGACAAATAGTCCCGATTATAAAGGTTCTCCCAGTCCATCCTCTTCTTCAACTCAACAGTCTCACCAGAGGCGCATCTCACCACTGCCAAGCCCTACCTCTGCACTTGGTTACGGTAAACATCGCCCAAGGCAAGACTCTGAGGGCTATGATGAGTATGAGCGCGAACGTGGGCAAGGGAGGCCCGAAGTAGGTGTCGAAACGGTGGACTACGACGAGAATTCCAGTAACTACTCTCACTCATCGGATCGCTTCCGCAATCCATCCCGGTCATCCATTCATTCGGGGATACCGGCATTCCAACCCTTGATGTATTCAAGCACTTCCGCGCCCTTTGATCCGGCGCCAAGCAGTTCCCTGACACACACTCAACCACACCTGTCCACTAGCCCGACAAGCCAAACGCATTTTGGTTATGGTGTTTCGGTCCAGCCGCAGGTACATAATGCTCCGCCGACGCATTCGGGAATGAGACCATCTATTAATGGCACTGGGCACTTTGAGGACTCACAGAACGCTCCAACAAGTACGGCTGCATTTTCGAGGTATGCGAGTTCGGCGAGAAAGAGGGATTCGGATGGAAGTTTGAGTACGACTTCGAGGCGTTCGGCAGGATCAGTGGGATCTGTCGGTGAATTTCAAGGGATGGCGCCCTCGTTCCATGCCTATGGGGCCGGACACGGGATGGACGGGAACCCACGCACATGAATGAACCATGAAGCATCTGTTCTAGGGATCTTTGGTCACCGTTAATACTTATAGACATCACCAGAAACGATTCTCTTCTAATCATAGGGACATGGTCTTGTAGTGCGCATGTAGTTGGAGTTTTAAGTAAATTTCTCGTTCAAGTAGGGGTATACACCATTCTATCGATGAGATGGCCATTGAGCCAGCGGGAGCCCTATTTTTGGATACCGCTGGAGTACAACTTTCAGATCAAGAATCAAATCGTCTAGGACTTCGATTACCGAGCCGAAGGTCAATTCATTAACATTTATCTATACTTACGAACTACGCTGTGGTAGGTATTGATGCTTACCGTGGGTCTCCTGTGGTCTATGTATGGTCTCCGCGAAGCTTAACAAAACCTAATCCATGGCCAAGGCTCACGTTGACCTGACAATAACGGTATCTCCGTTTGCTCATCTTATTGAAAAATCTCTCTTCGGTATGAGTTCTAGCTATATTAGGGGTGGAAGCCAATCTGGTGGATTTCTGAGTTTATTGGCGTGGTATAATCCAGAATCCGGTTTCTAGGCCCAAGGCTGCTGACGGGTTAATGAATCCTCGGCCTCGAAGCAAAATTCCTCGAATAGTCAAATGTCCGCAAAGAAAGGCGAACCCTATATACCCCTGTATGAGTCGACTTCTAAAAGTTCTATACCTTGATAATTGGCCAGGACAGACAACAGTGACACATAGGTTGCACCTCACAAGAAGGCTCACTAGGTTTGTCTGATAGCGTGGAAAATCCGTATGTTATCACATAAATTTTACTTCGCTGAACTGTTTGACATCGAGCGGGCAATGTCAGAAATCAGGCAGGGGTGACACTTACCTGCACTTTAAATAGGAGGGAAGATGAGGCTTTGTTATAGGAGGTTATAGGCTCTCTCACGACTCCGGCTCGTGTGGAGTTGGTACGATACAGTGAAAACCACCGAGACATTGATGGGTTGCAAAACTTCTGAAGAAAATTTAGGGAATGTAGGATACACCCAGTGCAATCGTACGGAGCACTAACAATTCGACAACACTGGTCGGGTCCGACTAAGTAAGGGGACAGTTAACCATCACGGTCGATATCGTGGGACTTCTCTGTTTGTATACGTAACTGTCGTAACACATGACGCATATGGTCACAAGACACAATACGCCTATGTAGCTAAGCATCCAAAGTAGAATAATCTTTGACCACGGACGATCCTGATCGCAATAGCGGCAACATACATACGACTCTTGCTACTGTCTTGTTCAGCTGCAATGGCTTTTCTCGGAGCCTCCGCCCCGAGGAAGTCGTCGGTTAAAGTCGGTGAGGGTCGGTGTAGGTTAAGCGAGAGGGTGCCCAAGATAGTAATGTGGATCATTGATTAGTCCGGTGCCCAAAAATAAGTACCCGAGTTGTATTCTGAGGTTTTCAGGCTGTTGGCCCAGCTCGACAGATATGTGTGTGTTTAGCTGCGTAGCCTCGTGTTTTCACTTCCAGAGGCTCGGCATACGTTTTGAGAAACGTAGCAACATGTGAGATAGTGCGGGCAGCGAGTGACAAGGCGGAGACTATGAGGTACGACATCTGAAGGGTCCCTGTATGAGAAGACACACTGACCCTTAAACTAGAACGCAGCCTTTTCCTTGCTTTCTTCCTTCCCCTCTTCGCTCTTCCTATCACTTCTATCCCGTATTTCTGCACGCCATCTATCAGTGGTTTTTTTGGCTGACTGCCAACTCGCTAGTGTCGTGTATTACCGGCCCTGTCAGCCATACTTCACAACTTGCCCCTCTCAGAAAACGTATTCCCATTTCCATACGCGTACCAACCATATAACAGTTCAATACTCTGCGTGAGTTTCCTCTCCCTTCACCTAAGGATTATTGACCGACTCATTAAAAGTCTTCATAACAGCAGGTTTAATACTAATAACTGTATGAACTGCCGCTCGGTCACACCTTCTACCGAATACCAAGCGCCCAGGCCGCAACCTAAGCTGTAACAGCCAACTCTACCATGTTAATCAGGCTCTTACCAGTCCCCCCTCACCCGAGTGTCCTATTCAATATTAATTTCGAGGACCTGCCTGATGGACTATCCCTTCCCATGACATGGACGACCCAGTTGTCCAATCTCATGCAAGATGAGCTTCCGATGCCGAGGTGGCAGCATGCACTGGACAAGGCCACATTCCTGCCTTCCATTATTGAGGAAGTTGTATTCGACATCCCTGCTATGGTGGTGACTTGTCGCTTCATTGATGGAAGCGCCGAGGAATGGAAAATTGACTTGGGAAGACTCGGCACCAAGTGTCTCAAGACTCTTGAAAGTGTCGTTGACGATGTGTGTATGAGTACGCTCGAAACAGAGAGGGAGCGGCAGAGAGAGAAGCAGAGAGAACGGGAAAGGGAGTGGGAGAGGGAACGAGAAAGATTGAGGTTGTTGCAGCAAAGTTCTCCCTCGTCGTCAGTCAAGAGTTCCAAGCACAAGAAAAAGCGCTCGCTACTAATGGCCATTGTTTCAAGCCTTTCCTCTCTGAAGTAGGTGTTATTTTCATGGGCTATATCAACAATATTGATGGTACTACTTTCTAGTTCTATTATCAATCTTTCTCTCCCGTCCCCGACAATTTCTAGCTTTTCCTCTCCTCCTCCTCCATCGCTACATAAATCACCTTCAAGCCTTTCGTTACTTAATCCCAAATCAATAGTGCCTCCTCAAGAGGTCTGTCCTCGTTTCCTCCGGCGGAGGGCTCGCTCTTCCCTCGTAGATGCCTTCCGGTTATATGTTCTTCACGAGCTCAGTCAACGAGTTCCTAAAGGAGGGTACTACGTGTGGGTGTTACACAGCCTTCTCAACGATACCAAACAACAGCGAGATGAGTTCCTCGCAAGGGAAAGAGAATTCGAGAGGGAACGCGAACGGGAAAGGGAGCGAGAAAGGCTAAAATTATTGGGCCCTCCGCCACCGTATATGCCACCGACGCCACCAAGTCCTAGCTCGGTCTCTAGTCTAAGCACATCTTCGACTGGGTCTAGCTCGCTGATTCTGTTCGGTCGAAGGAAGCCGAATCCTAGGCATACCCGAGGTCCCTCAAGTGAGGCATTCTCAGCCACAACTGCGAGTGAACCTCCGACGTCGGATGACGAAGAGGAGGCTGACTCTATAGCAGGTCGTCTGCACGGCAAAGAGAGCAGTGACGAGACAGATGGGGACACTGAGACCATCGACACCGACACGGACGGGAGTTCTATTCAGACTCCTACATCTGAACATTTCACCCTTCCGCTTCCATCCGATCTACCTCTAGCGGCAGCCTCCCAAGATTTACCGTCGCTCCTCAATCCACATTCCACCCCCAATAGTCTTGAATCCTACTCTACTCTGCCAGTGTCGGTCCCGAATGCGACTGAGCTTCAGATCAAGAATCTCACTCACCTAATCCTCCTTCACAACTCCCACTCTGCTAGGACATCACACGACGAAAACACTCGTCTCGATGCTCTTGAGGTTCGAGGCAAACGTCGTGCTTGGTTGAATCGTGCCTTGTGCCCGAACGGTATGAGACTAACGAGTTCAACGAGAGCAAGACCAAGCATCGACTTGCAGAATTTGAAGATTGGTTTCGGTGCGCCACACAGCGGCCTAGGATTCTCTATTCCCATTCGACGAAGTGCCTTGAGTATGTGGGTTATGAATGCCGAAGACGTGGAGTTTGAGGAAACTCTATCGCTGACCTCCGGGGCTGCTGGGTCGGGTCAAGTTGATGCAATAATGCTCGAGGATGATGTACAGCTTGTTGGTGGAGAAAGGTTCTCTGGGTACGACGAGCGCAATGGGGTCGAGCCAAAGAGGTTCAGAGTTCCTGTACCCTCAAATGGCGCTCAACTTTTTCCGGTGAATGAACTGGAGGAGGAAGAAGATTTGGAATCTGATCAACCACCTCCACCTCCCAAGACTTCCGGCTCGACTGAACACGCGGATGACGAGTTCGCCAATCTCAACCTTAGCCAATATGACGATCTGCGGGAGCTCCAGATGGACCTGGACATTGTTACAGGTGTAGGGTTCGATATGGACTCCAGCGATGACGAGGAAGGCCTTGATTCTCATTTAAATGTCAGCCTTCCTGATGGACAAGGCGAAGTAATCGAAGGTAGAATTCCTGAGGGTGGTTTACGCGTTGCTTTTGATATTCCGAGGCCCAAAGCTCTTCACGCACGCTCCCCCCATCTACTTTCCGGTCAAAAGCAACGCCAGCACCAGCGGGTATTGGGTTCGTCCTGTGATCAAGAACATCATGTTCACCAGTATTCCCATCCTGACGCTCTCCCTGAGAGGTGTCATACCCCACTTCCTACAACACCCTCTTCTCATGCCTCCGGGCTGGTATTGGAATCAACGAACGCCAAGTCCCCCGTTCCTGCTCCCTTGGCTACTTCGATACCTCTCATTCCATCCATATCGGTGCCACAACCTGCACACTTCCCTACCCCAACGGTTTCGCCGGCATATACAACTCACACTCCCAAAATACCACATTGCACTACCCCTGTCCGACCAGCAGTCAAAGAGCCCTTCGAAGTGCCATTCCGACCTTCCTCGCGAGCAACAATCCGCGATCTTGAATCTGGCTTTTACCCGGGCACTGCCAAGTCGGAGCTCAAGTCTATCCCTTTTGACATATCCGTGAATGAGATGGGAGAACTAGTTGCTGGGATGGATTCAGTAGGCTTAGGAGAAGACGAAGGAGAGGAGTTTACTCTTGCGATGGACCTACCCTCCAGGTTGGTGTCCTCGAGGTATGGTGGGACGAGCTTCGTGACGATGGGACAGTCTAAGGTGCTCAAAGGACGTACCCGGAGCGCAGGAAGGCTATGTGGTGCAGTCGATGGGGGTATGGGTGTGGTTGAGGAGGAGGTTGAGGGTGATGATGTTTGGGCTTGATTTCGCAGTATGTGGATCGGGGGTGATGACGATTGATGACGATGAGAGTGGATTCGGGGTGTCGATGGGCTTCAAGGGCGCGGGTATATCTCGACTGGCAGCTACCTGCTATGCTTTATGTGTCACCCGTCCACCCCGTGGAGTCCTGGATGATAAATGAACTCTTCATGTTTTCACCCTACCCCCTATCTTCCTTGCCGTCAATTGCATTCCATCGTGTTCTAACTCCTCCCACAAACCTGTCTCCGTTATATTTTTGTTCCTTTGCCACTCTTCACCACACCTGTTTATCATATTCCAACTACATTCACTCTTTATGACGCAAAACCTCAGTGCACTTTCATTACACCGTATACCCATCCTCTTCACACTTCTAACATTTCCTTTCATCTAAATTAGCATTGGGCTCAAGTGGTCATATTCTCTTTCACGCTGTAGCATAAATTTCCTTATGATTTCGCATTTTTTGCCATATCTTTTCATCGTCCATAGTTGCAAGACATCCATGTGGACTCTGGTCATCATTCTTTCTACTGTGCGTTTCTAATAAATCATAGATACCTCACACAATACCCTCTTGCTGACACCGGCTCGTCAGTATTCACTTACCGTACACATTCATTCACCCGTCCTTTCGCCGCATGTACTTATAATGACTCAGGAATTAGCACGACTGGCTCTGTTGCATACTTTTATCAATTTAATCAACGTCGTTGGAGAGCTTGAGGCTGACTTGAGAGAAAATACTGCTTGAAAATCGGAGGATCAAGGTCTCACAAGTAAGCAGGTATATTGCAAATGTAAAAGATACGTTCCCTAATGTGGGGTGGGTTTACACCATAGATATAACATATATTATAATATTAGATTGAAGTGGTGGTATGCGCCAATCCAAAGTTGCGGCAGTGTGCCAAAAGCCACGCTTCGTATGATTTGTGAGTACGTTAGAAAGAATCCACATAGCGAACTCTGGCATCTCCGCTTTTTCTACCTTTCATATCATCTTTGGTGGAACGATTGAACATATCTGAGACCTGGATTGCCTGGTAAGTACTTTATCCGAGATCCAAGGGAAGAGAAACATACGTCTATTTGCTGAGTCGTCTCAGTCCTCGTGCGTATTTGAACAGATTTAATTGCCCCTAGTTCCATGGCATTCCCCTGTGTGCGGATATTGTTCCCAGCCCTTCTCTACGGCGAAAGTGGATCGCAGTTCGATTCAAGCCAATGGTAGCAAAGAAACTGGCACTCACCCTCACTTGACGAAGACCATCGCTATCAAATTCGCTGGAAAAGATGGGATCTTGAGCCGGCTCCCCAGATCGGGGACGGGAATTGAGAGACCACATCATGGAAATGGCGTAAAGTTTCGGAAGAGCGAGATTGAAGGCGATTGAGATTAGTCTTTTGTCGCTAGACCATATCTGTGAGAAGATTAAATTGAACATGGCGCTATAAAGCGTGGTGGGTGAGCATAAGGAGCGTCGAATTACAATCGGATCCTCACCAGATAGTAGCCGGTGCGGAAGTCAAAAAAGTCAACCTCCAAACAGAACCGAGTATGCCAACATTCCTGTTGCTGGGATATGAAGCAGATGGAAAGATGGTAGGACGAAGTCACTCATACCGGAACCGAGCCTCTTCTGTATTTTTAATGAGGAAATATGACATGAGCAGAGTCAGGACAGCGTCTCCGGCTGAAAGAAGATAATCGGTTAATTCCGTTATGTACAGAGCTTCAAGTGGGACTCGAACATACCGAATACGGAGCCAAAGTGAATGGTGACTGCGCAGTACCGTCAGCAAATGAAGAAACAGAGAAGAGATAGGGCCTACGCCAAAGCTCGATGTTGAAAGCAGCATCTGCCCCGCGACTGATAAAATACGTCTTTGGGAATCATAAGTTATCAAATATTTCTTGAAGGCCGAACTTACCGCCGCGCACGCTGAAGCAAAGGCAAAGGCAAACACAACCGCTAAGGGCACAACAATCCACCAACGCCGTGATATACGATACAAGCTATGGCAGAAAAAAAGCTGAACATAGACACCGATGAGAGCAACCTGACATGCATGTTAACCCTAGCAAGAACTTCTTGAGGAGGGGCATACCATAAGCGGATTCCCAGTCTGCCACCAAGCAGTATAGTTGAGGAGTATGGCAGTCTGGAGATCAGTGAAATGTTTAATGAACAGGATCCAGGTGAGAGCACTGATGAAGGGTGAGCCGATGAGATATGGAAGGACATGGTCTCAGACACACAAGGACTGTATTGACTTTAACGATGTCAGGAGAGTAAGGCCAAGGACCAACAACTTAAGGACTAGTTTATCCTCTCGATACCAGGCGATATAACGAGAGAACTGCAAGATGTGCTTGGCGTCAGACTAGCGTCCTGCATAAGGCACGGGGTCGGCGACTGACCTGGCAGAATAGGATGCCCTGAAAGAGGACATCGAGTAAACTGCCTGCCAGCTGATCAATGAAGAGCTTAATTCAACGAGTCTTGAAGGATAATTGGCTACTCACCCACGGACCCAACTGGTGTTGAGCTAATGAAAGCTCCTCAGGTGTCATGGAGGTCGTCGGGAGGATGTCGACGCGATCCAATGCTTTGCATAGTAATTTCTAATTGGCCGAGACCGCATATGGCCAAGGAACAATCGTGCCGATCCTTGTGGAGATAGAGCCCAATTTGTCACGCTGGACAGTGAGAAAATTGAACATCAGCCGAAACCCCATCTCGCGCAAAATCCGGGTCGCTGGGAAAAGGAGGCATCCATCCGTGCTCTACTCGGGGGACAAGACGGCCGCAAGCATACCTTCTGGATGATGATCGGCAACTTGTTCACAGAAAGGTTCTTGAGTTTCACCAGCCTACGACACGAAGATTTTTGAACTGCTACAAAGCTTTATGAGTTTAACCTGTGGGCCACATTTGTAGTCGGAGGAGGGTAGGCCAAAGGGATCAACTCCAGATTTATTTCTAGAAAGAGCGTGTAAATTGAAAATTTCCCACGAATTACCAACCCGACAGAACTAGCGTCGTTCCTGGGCTTCAGTCCACTGTTCCTTCCCCTCCTTTCAAAGTTCAATGCCAAGAATGACTCAATCGTTATCGTCCGTGATATATGCTCTGCGTAGTCAAGACTTGCCATCGGAAAAGAGAATTATATCAATTTTCAGCGGGAACATTACCAAACTTGCCCTGAAACAATAATTTTAAATGCATATGCCCTCAAGTAGGTGACCGAGGGCCATCTTGTATTTCACTCAATTTCCGATATGACGGGTCGCTCGGCTGACAGTAACGATGACAAAAATGCCAATAAGCATCACCGTAACTATGGTCCGCGATGCCAGGCGACGTGGCTGCATTCGTATTCCCGAGCGACCATGCGGAAAGCCCTCACTTCACTTCACCCAGCTTCACCCCCAATATTTAAGACTCCATTCAGTGAATTCTGCGCTTATTATTCGAGCGATCTCTACGAGACTTGCCTCAGGCTGGTCCCCAAGACCGGATCTAGCAACGTATTCTAAACGCGGTAGTCGCTGCAGCTGTATGCCGCATTTACGAGCGTGGAAGATGCCCTCAAGCTAGAACCCATCTCAGTGGCTTAAAAGATGATTAACTTTTATAAGGACTCTCGAAACGTGCTTTCACCTCAGCGTTCCCGATGTCTGGCTAGGGCCCACCAGTCTCGAAAGCATGGTCGTCGCTTTACCATGTGCACTAGGTCACCTTTACCTTAGGACTGTCGAAGGCCTGGAGAGATTTTTTCCTATACACGTGTGTCGGTGACTTAGGGCTGGTAGAGCGTAAATACACAAGCCACAATGGTCAGGGAACATGGGTCCAAGAAAGGAGGAAGACCAAGGGTGAAGTCAACCTAGGTTCGACCCTGGTCTTGAGCTTGGTACTGCAAGATTGATACTCTCAAGTTTGCGGTTTGGGTCTGCCGCTGAAAAGGAGGACTCAAGGAACAAGCTTGATTTATTCCTCTCATGCTATTGATAGCTCTGCTGAGCGTAATGAGAACCGGCAAGGCGTTTGAAACCATACATTCCGTATTTCCGGGCTGGAGGGCATTAGCCCACAGACAATACTTATATTGCTGTGCGCACATGTGGGCGATGTAAAAGATAGCCTAAGGCTAGTTATATTGAAGTAAGATAACGTCGATCAAACCTTAGCGGACAAGATCAATCGTTTTTAGGATTGAGCATCATGTGTGCGCACTTCTCTGCTACCATGACCGTGGGTGCCTGCAAGTGTGTCCCAAGAACCCATGGAAATACACTCGAGTCTGCCACCCTCAGCTTGTTAACACCGAACACCCTCAGCTGCTCATCTACAACTGCACCACCATCGGGAATATCTTCTCTGGGTCCCATGCGGCATGTCGAACTATAATGATACGTCGTCCTGTTTCGCCATTGTATGAATTTATCGAGTGATGCGTCGTCTTCGTCTTGAGGCATTTCGGATTTCCAATCTTCAATTGGATACCCACTTGCACGCATGTCTTCACCGATACGGAGTGCAAGTTTTAACACCGCACGGAGGGGAAGGAAGTCATCAGGGTTGGATAGATATCGGGGGTCGACTCTCAACGGCGCATCGAATGCATTGAAAGCTAAGCGAACAGTGCCTTTGCTTTTTGGGCGCAAAAGGACGCATAAGAAACTGAATACGCCCCTGGATTTATCGAAGCCAAGGTCACTGCTGTCATATGCCATCTGATCATGAACGTAAGTTAGACAAGGGGGTCTCAGAGATACTCAGGAGCATGAAACTAACTGGCATAATTTCGACGTCTGGGATTTCATCAGAATTGCCCTGCTTTCCTGGGATGGGTCGCCCTTCGTCATCCAGTAAGGAGCTTGAGGCAAAGACGGCGAGTTGAAGGACGGGAGCAAGGAGCATTCCCGTGCCCCATATCAACCATTTGATGAGTTCAACGAGAAATATCCAAGGGCGTGTCTCTAATGAAACGAGGGAATGACTCATCGGTATTCGTTGGGCGATGGAAACGGCGAAATGGTCTTGCTGGTAGGGTACCGAAACTATCAATGATTATATCATAACTTACGAGGAGTATGACGTACCAGGTTTTCACCGACGGGAAGGTCCTTATGGACCTGAATCCCAAGCTCTTTCAGGTGTTGAGCCGGCCCAATTCCACTCAGCATCAGAATTTGTGGTGATCCAAAAGGCCCCGCACAAACAACGACCTCTAACTCGCAAGTCACTATCTTTCTCTGGGAAACGAGACGAGAGGAGACTTGTACCCCCTTCACAGCTGGCCCGTTATTCCCTTTGCCAATGATGAGTTTCTCAGCGATTGTATTGGTCAGGATGTGAAGGTTTGGTCGCTGGCTGACAAGTCGTGAGGGAAGGAATGCATAATATGTCGAGTTTCTGTGCTGGTTTTCATCTCGTGTAAAGTGAAGTCGCCCACAACCGATGTCAGGGTTCTTCTCGGAGTTAAAGTCGTCGATATATGGAAGCGAAAGGTTCTTGCAACTCTCAACCAACCTAGATGATTTCCTTAGCTAAGGTTTAGCTCGGGAAGATGTCAAGCCACCCACTGTCGAAACCCCGGGAAAACTAACGGACCAGTCCTGTTCCTCCATTCGCCTTCGGATTTCGTTTAAGATCATGACTATGGAGAATAGCGTGTATCACGAAAAGACAATCTTACCTTTAGTGCCGTGGGAGGTCAGATCACCGTTTCCATCCAAGAAACGCTCGGATTTCTTGAAGAAAGGCTCGACATCATTCCAGCCCCAGCCCTTGCAGCCGCTCTCTGCCCACATATCATACTCCTGCTTTACCCCTCTTAGGTAGAGCATTTGGTTGATGCGCGTGCTGCCACCCAGGGCAGACCCATTGATCAGCTGGAATTTTTTACGCATCCCTGGTTGGTCGTCCGACATTCGCTTTTGACTACGGGTTCCATCAGATGAAAAGTCGGACGAGAGAAGGGAACGCGCGAGGCCCAGCTATCGGCGATAGGGCCACGTTCAATCAAGAGCACAGTCTTATCCGGCGACGCGCTCAGTCGATTTGCCAGCGCGCAGCCTGCAGCTCCTCCACCTATTATTCCACAAATGTCAGCCCGATTATGTGGACATCTGCCGTATGAAGACAGCTCACCAATAATGATATAGTCATAGTTTTCGCGAAGGTCATGAAAAGAGACCTCTGGATAGACAGAATCGAATGGCCACATCAAGATAGATTCCACTGGACAACAGGTAGTGGAGCGTGCAGTCTGGGATCGTATTCCAACACGATGCTTCTTATGGGGAGATTGGTGCTTGTGTGTTCACCGTGCCGGGCGCCCATAGACTTGAAACTTGAAAGCTTCGACCGGCTCTGAAGCTTGAAGGGTCGCCGTTGCATCATCAGGATTGCGATGGCCGATCCGAACGGTAAGCACATGGAGCACAAACAGTGAGGAATTTGTCCTCACCATACCTAGAAAAGCTTGCTCGTCAAACATAACCTCCTTCGTGTATCACTGCGTACCGAAATTGACTGCCAGGAAATAGCTTGTAACGTTCACAGACATCTCGAAAAGCTATAGACGAGCAGAGGTGTTCCAAACGTTTAGAGAATTGTCAAGGTATAGTACTGGGCTGCAACAGCATCATTGGTTTAGCCAAGACCAAAGAGAAACAAATCATGAGCGCTGAGCTCCGGCACGTTAAGTTTATCCACGCGGGCATTGATCGCTCTGGTCTCTTTCCTTGGGCCGCTACAATAACTCATAGGTCCATCGGGATTGTCTTCCAGTTTGAAATACGCCTTACGGACCAGTCTCCCATAGTCAGACTCAGCTAGTGTGATTTTATGATATTTGATGTAACACACCCAGTAAGACTTACAGACTGACAAGGCAAAGAGCTCCTGGCCCAATCTGAGCCCTCGCTGCTCAGACACCCGCCAGTAAATAACTCGTTCCATGTTGTAGGGATACGGACAGTTGAGGGCCAACAGAAAGCATTAGGCCAGTAGTTTTGGACTGGCGCAAGGTCACACGATTGCCCTCTTCCATACAAAGGTACTACTTTTCGTCTGACAGGTTTATTGCAAATGGGAGTTACAGAGGTCCACCAGTCAGTCAGATTCCGGCTGATGGTGCGAACTAAGGTTGACGAGGTTGACGTTTGAGATCCAGGTGTGAGGTCAAACGAGGAAGGCACCGTCATCCTTACAAAGTCCCACTTGGCAACTTCTTTAAAACCCAGTGATCCAATTGCTATTAGGTACACACATGAGGGGTAACGAACGGAAGGGGGGAGGAAAAGCCTCTTGGCCCAGAATCAAAGATTTTAAAAGCCAGTGGCTATTGAACATGAGAAACCGAATGAGAAACCGATCCGCAAACAACAAAGGAAAGGAATAACCAATAAGTGATAGAAACGAATGGGGAAGAGTACGTCCAGTCGCCTCCGGTCAACCAGGTGTTACTCTCGCTTAGGATGTAGAATCATATCCGCACACTTTTCCGCGACCATCACAACGGGTGCTTGAAGGTGGACCCCTAGGACCCAAGGCAACACACTTGCATCCGCAACCCTCAAACCACGAACACCAAACACCTTCAGCTGTTCATCCACAACAGCACCACCACCTGGTATATCCTCGTGGGGTCCCATGCGACATGTCGAGCTGTAGTGATATGTCGTTCTACTCCGTCGTCGGATGAAGTTGTCCATCGACTCGTCATCCTCCCCCTGGGGCATCTCAGCCTCCCAGTTCTCGAGAGGATGTCCACGGCCACGCATGTCCTCGCCAATACGAAGTGCGAGCTTGAGCCCAGCACGTAGAGGCTCAAAGTCATCGGCGTTTGAAAGATATTTGGGATCGATCATTAATGGTGCATCCGGGGTTGCAGACGTGAGCCTAAGGTTGCCTGTGCTCTGAGGATGGAGGAGCATGGACATGAAACTGAACACCCCGCGAGATCTATCAAATTCAGAGCTAAAACCGTAATATGCCATCTGGTCAAAAATGAATGTTATTACGCCTTGTGGTGTCGCGAAAGCCAGTGTAAACCCACCGGAATGAGCTCAATATCTGGAAGTGTATCAGGGTCCAAAGGTTTTGTCTCAGTAGGCAAACCTTCAGAATTCAGCATGGAGCTGGAAAAGAAGACCGCGAGCTGTAGAACAGGAGCGAGGAACATTCCAGTGCCCCAAATAAGCCAATAAAAGAGGTGGGTCAAGAACAACCATGGGCTTTTCTCCACTGAAACCAAGGAGTGATCCATCGGTATACGGTAGGCGATAGACACCCCTAGGTGATCTTGCTGTTGAAAAAGTCAGTGGAAATTGGCTGGTATACAGCGGTTTGCATAGCACATACAAGGTTATCCCCCACCGCTGGGAGATCTTTGATAACTTGGATTCCATGTTCTCTTAGATGTTCGCTCGGGCCGATACCACTAAGCATCAGGAGCTGTGGAGAACCAAATGCCCCACCGCAGAGGACGATCTCGTGTTCGGACATTACAGTCCTTCTTTTTGTGCTAGTACGAGAAGCGATCTCCACTCCCTCAGCGAATGTCCCAGTATTCTGCTGTCCAACGACAACTTTCTCAACCACGGCATCGGTGAGAATATGAAGGTTGCGCCGCTGCTTAACGAGTTTGGCTGGGAGGAAGGCATGATAAGTCGAGTTTCTGTACTGATTCTCGTCTCGAGTGAAATGTAGTTGAGCACAACCGAACGGTGAATTCTTGGTCGAGTTAATATCGTCGATGAATGGAAGCCCAATCTTCTTGCAGCTTGCAAGAACCCTGTAAAAATCAGTGCTCTGGAAGTAGTTTTATCCGTTTAAAGGGCTCACTGGTGGTAACTCGGAAAGAAAAGCGGACCGGATCTGTTTCTCCACTCCCCTATGCCGTGTCATGTAAATCAGTCCACGAAATTCCCAAGTACTGAGGAGCGGTGTCGAAACGCCTTACCATCTTTTCCGTGACAACCTGGATCGTCGACCTCCTCCAAAGATCTCTCTGACTTCTTGAAGAAGGGCTCCACGTCCTTCCACGCCCAGCCCTCACACCCACTCTCAGCCCAGATGTCGTACTCTCGTTGGACACCCCTCGTGTAAAGCATTTGGTTGATACGCGAGCTTCCACCGAGTGCAGATCCATTGACCAGCTCCAATTGTCTTCCAAGTTCAGGCTGGTACTCTGTCAGACGCCTCTGATTGCCGGTTCCACCAGAAAAGTCAGAAGAAAGCAAAGGGACGCGGGAAGCCCATGTATCGGCTACTGGTCCGCGTTCAACAAGGAGAACAGTCTTGTCTGGTAGTGCACTCAATCGATTGGCCAAGACACACCCCGCGGTCCCTCCGCCTGGACGGAACGTTCAACATCAACTTGGACGCCGCGCAATAGAGAGTGTTCAAGTTTGAGAAAAGCTTACCGACGATGATGTAGTCGTACTTTTCGTGAAGTTCGTGAAACGCGACTTCTGGGTAGCTGGAACCGAATGGCCACATCGCGGTGTTAGACCAACTCTGCTCTTCTTGCTCGGGGGAGAATGTTGCTATTGAGGCTGTTGAACATTCTAAGATGCTTCATACATACTTATGTGCGGGCCGTGTTCATTTGCAAACTTCAGGGGCCCTCAAGGGTCCAAGCTATGATCATGCCTACATCATCAGATTACGGCGTATTCGCCAGCCAATTGGATTGGGTAAAATCCCTACATATCTGGTATCGTTCATTTCACACAGCAGAAGATTTAGCCATTTTCAGTGACAATGACACCGCCTGGGAATGCCAACTGTTGGAAGTCGCGTTAAATATTCACCAATCAGCCAGTAAACGTCAGGCTTGCATCTCGCCATTCCCAATTTCCAAGGGTTTCCCTTATATTCGGTCACTCAAGGCAGACGATGAAAATGCATTGTGAGTAAATCCCGGTCAACCTATTCCGGCCTGACACCCGCATTGGTAAATGAACAATAGCTTCGTGCGGCTCTTTCGCGCACTGGGAGGTTTGAAGACGTGTTTAGACGTAAAATAGTCTACTTGCAATAAACAATAAATGTTGGCCGTAATAGGCAAGCTATTACAACTGGATTATGGATATCATTGTTCGTGGAAGGGGAATGACATGACTGGCTATACAGGGACCGGAGGGTCGAGACATAATAGATGATAATACAACAAGGGTGCAAGGATTAGTTCTGAAGGGCAGTGAGCGAGTAACTCCACGCTTTAAACAAATATCACATACCTCTGGTATCCTAAAGATGGTAATCTCCTGGATCGCAATTGTAGAGTAAGTATCATTTGTGAGGTTAGGATAAAATTAGCTTGCCTGCTGCTTAAAGTAGCGACGATTTTCCTCGTCAATCAGCACCAAATTAAGGTAGTATCGTGTGCTGAACTTCTTGTTGACATCACGGAATGTTGGAGTAAGATCGAACCCTCCCAAGAACAATCGTATAGGTATTGTCTCGCCTATCGTTCATTTCAGCGCTGACATAGTTGACAGGAGTGGCATAGACTAACCTCGTACGGGAGCACCATCCATAATTTCGAATTTCGTGATAGTCTCACTCTCGTTATATTGATTGGGCGGCGAACCTGTGGTTTCACGCCGAATAATGGACAATTCCATGTGCTTGATCTTGATTCGCACAAGGAGGAAGTAGATTTTGCCAACTATCACGTCCTTCAAATGATATCTAGCGCGGAAATTTATTCAGCGCCTTTAGTGATAGACAGAATAACTGAGGGCTCACTTGGACTTGTTATACTCGAATTCAATGTGTAGACAGTCCTCAATGCCGACTTCCATCTTGATTGAGTTATTGCTGTCTGGCGGCATCCGGAATGAATGGACCCAGATATCTTTCTCTTTATTCACTTCCGCCATTCGCCGTGAGATCGACACTCGCACGAAATATCTGGATTGACTGTTAGTTCCAGAGAACGAGGAAAATAGCCGAAAGGACACACCTGAGCTTGACATTGATCCCTTGATAGCTCTCATACTGTTTCTCCACGTTCTTGAAATTGAATTCATAGGTCTGCGCTTGTCGCATCTCTCCAGGTGCTGCAAGTTCCTGGGACAACGACAGAAACTCATGATGGTGTCCTCTGTCATAGAATAGCTCTATTCAACACAACACATTAACTTCTGGACTGCGAACGGACAAAATTATGCTCACCGATACTCCCAACAAACTCCACTTTAATCCCTTCATGCACTACCTTCTTTCCGTCACGTACGTGTATTGAAACCTGGAAAGCCTATCTGTCAAACCACAGCCAACTAATTGGTTATCAAAACTGCGCACTGACCGTCCCACTGACTGAATCACCATCGTAGTATACAGGACAGGAAACTACCTTTTCCTTCTCTGTCTTCAATTCCATTTGCTTGCGGGCATCTTCCCCCTCCAGTTTGATGTCGACATCAATCGGTGACGAAAAGAAGAACGCGGCCATCGGTATTGAGGATATGCAGTTATCCTCGTTGGCAAAGTGTGGTACTTGTGTTGGACGACAGAAATGCAATTATGATAAAGGACGGGGTCGAACGATCAGTTTTAGAGTAGAGAATCTATGTAGACATTCAAAGTCCTCACAGCCCAGCGTGGAGGCCTGGATTGAGTGTGTGACATGACAGAGACGTGGGTTGTGACATCACTGGCATAGCTCGGCAAGCATGGCGGTCAATGTCGGAGTTCGATCCCCATGGTGGACTATCAATTACTCCGATTCCCTCATTCTCGGCTGTGTATACAAAATCCCATCCAAATGCCATCTACCTAGAACCTAGAGTGTTGCCCCAAAAGATGTGGAGCGTTATCAAGCGAGAAGCTCAACGACTCCCTGGACAAGACTCTTCATGACCTCGGCCTTCTCTTTTCCAATTGCCAAAACCTCTTCGTGTGATACTATCTGTGAAGTTGGAAGAACCACCGGCTTTCCTGCTAACTTTTCGTTTTTTGAGAGAGTTGTGTACAGCAGCATCAATGAAAACCAACCTCAGCTTCAACTTCTTCCCTGATACTCCAGTATGAGGGGGGAATGACAACGAAGTTGGTAACGAGACTGAGCACCATCACTTCCATTCCTTCGTCTCTGGCAGCAACAACCTCTGGTACAGTACTCATACCAACCACATCTGCGCCTGCATGACGGAGAAAACGTCCTTCAGCTGGGGACTCATAAGTTGGTCCACAGACCCAAGCATAAGTTCCTTCTGCAAGAGCAGATTTCTCAAGGGAGAGTTGGTGGGCTGCACGGAAAACAAGTCGACGGAGGGACGACGAGTAGGCATCGGAGAGAGGAAGGAAACGTCTGTGGTTTGGTGACAGTAGCGGACCAAGTAATGGGTTTGTTCCAACCAGGTTTGGGAGAGCAAGATGATCATGGACGACGACAACTGGCCAATAAATCAAGTTGACGGCGGCATCAAGCACGATAAAGTTAATGACCTACTTGTTCCGACGGGTATATCTGGGTTTAGGGATCCGGCAGCATTGGTAACTGAATATAACGATTAACATCGTCGGATGATAGAAAGCTATCAAACCAACTTACTGATAACTTCTTTGACGCCTAGTTTGGCCATGACACGGATAGGATATACTACCGTTGATATTGGATGTCCTTCGTAAAAATGAAACTTCCGGGTCTCAGTAAAGAGAGCAAATAGGAGATTCTAAGGGCTCACCCTGCCAAGCATGACGACAACTGGGACGTTGTTCTTTCCTAATAGCCCGAAGGCTAGTTCACTATGGTGACCTTGTACTAAATTCGAAGCTCAGCGCTCAGCGCTGTTATGTTATGGTTGCAAGACCATTCACTCATACCTGTGCTTGTTCCAAATCCAGGTATACTTTCATAGGGTATTTTCTGTATATTATGAATGACAGCTGCAAGTCCGCTTAGACCCGAGCCACAAACGATCCCTATCCTGGGGTGCTGAAGTTCAGAAGGCAGCTGGGACCTGATGAAATCAGTAGTAGCAGTCAAGTCAGCCATGGTTGTTGATATGGTCGGGGTCAGAGGTAATAGGAATTGGCCGAGTTTTGTCGTAGAAAACGGCAACCCTGGGATCTCAGGGGTGTAGGAAATGCCCGCAAGTTATGGTTCGCGAAATGATGAAGATGGGTTTGCACAGATAGCTTTCGGGTTACGGATCATCATTTTGAGGAAGCTTATCTTGGGTTATCTGATCACTTTTGCCCTTTGATGTAGTCCATTGATGCGAGCCTGGGGATGTGGGAACATTATGTCAGCTTTTCATCATCATTAATTGACAGTCGAACGGCCAGGTTCGAGAGACGGGCTGAAAAAAAAAATCTTTCAGTGCAAGTCGCCATTCACTCGCCTGCCTACTGTGTTTCTTGACGTTACTAGCTCCATTTATATCTTCTTTTTGAATCAAGGAAACGTTACGCAAACACCCTGATTTCTTATTCTCGACAGTGTCGACATCAAGCTTCGCAGAACACAGCACAGGGCTTCCCTGAGGCAGTTCGGATCCTTTGGCACTTTCTTTCAACCGGGTGCAATTGCACCTGTAATTCATGCAGTACGGATGAAGCCATTAGGCTCGTCGCGTTAATTAGGCTTCACGCGCCCCCAGAGCCTATAAACTCGCCATCAGTTTGCCCAAAAATCCAACGGAAACCTCTCTGTTCTCAATCAAGGCCTAATCGTTGCAACGCATGCATACCCACGCATGTCACGTACTTACTGGGCCGTTCCTAAAACCAACCAAATCATTTCTTTCAGGTATCCATCTTTGGGATGATTAAAACAAACCTGCAGATCTTTTCTCGTACTCTATAGGTATACGCCCCGCAACGAGTCAGCTTGTTTTGTCAGAAGGGTCTCCTTCTTTACGCCGTGCGAAAGGACCAAAAAAACCACAGCAAGAGGGTAGCCTCCCTGCACAGCACTACATCAAGTTGGTCGAGACGCTGCCGAGACCCTTTCGTGTTTTCGTCCCTTCAGCAGCACTCGGTTGGCTCCTCGGAGTGCCATAGTGTCTAGTCGATTTGTTGGTGCACATTAAACAGGCGAGAAGGGTAGGAGAGCTGCAATAATCATGTTACCCTCCCTCCGCCCTCTCACGCATAGTTTGCACCGAGCGAGAAACTTTGTTCATTGGCTATTTTTCTGGTCAAATATTTCAACTGCCCTGAAGAACCTCGAAACTTGTTCAACACATCCTTCGTAAGCACGGCATAGGGACCATATGCTTGGTATCGCAGTACGTTCTCGGACTGTGGCTGACTCCCATTCTTGGACGTTTTCTCTCAGATCATAACTCGTAAGTATCAGCTCGGTTATACGACGTATGTCATCCATTCTTCTTTTGTCACGATCACCAAGATTACCAAACGAACCTCGGCACTCGGTTTGACAACCATAGGGTCAGGCTTGATAGTACAACATAAACCACCGACAATATTCCCCCGACTTGATCTTAAAAGCCATTCAACCTTCATTAACTCGCCAAATCAGGGCGCTTCCGCGCGGCCAATGGCCCTTTTCAATAGTCACCCAGTCCAACAAGCTCCATTCTTAATGTGTCACACAAACCAGTCCGACCGTCTTGAAATCAGGGATCATAGTAGTGAATGAGCCAGTACACCGATTTATCTTCGCCGTTTAGCCCGAAGACGTATTTTCTTCTCATTTCTCTGACCACGCGATCGTTACTAGCATCGTTCAAAGTATGTCCAGGTCACTGGGACCCAAATTGGAGGGACACGGCACCAATGCCTGATCAGCTGGACTTGCCCCTTCCAAGCAGGGAATGAACCGCTCATACTCGGAAATTCGGGGATCCACTTTCCAAGCCGACGACAAAAAGAGAACAACAGGTATATCCATCCATCAGAAATCATAAAATAGATGTCTGCAACACTCATGGCATGTGTCCAGCTCGTGTCTGAATAGTATGTCGGCTTAGGTCGATAGCTTTGGGCCAGTAACCCCAGGGCAGCACAATTGGTTTCCACGGCTCCCATCAGCAATACAATATCTATTGGGTACTGGAGTAAGGACTGCTGTCGACGACAAGACATCTCTTTCGATACCAGTTCAGGGTTCGGGAGATAGTCCTTTCGTCATAGCCTCCTAAAATCCTCCGCCGCTGCTTCTGAGAAGTTCTCACAGCTAGCTACGTGACTAGGAACATCCGAGGTTCGCACAAACAAGATCTATGAACCCCAGAAGGCTGGTTCGGCCGTCCCGCAATGTGATCAAGGCGGAGGATGGCCACATAACGGTCATATTTCAACCTTAGGACCCTGATTGTGAGCACGCCCAGTAGGTAATGAAGTAGCCACTGCCACAAACCGCGTGATCACTGGTTGATCGAAAGTAAGTTCCTGTTACATAGATGGAAGAAGCCAGGGAAGCTCGGAGTGAGAACCGTGAACTAAGTTGAGATCTCCACCAGTAGGATCTCGTCCCCAAAAGTTCAGAGCTAAGTTTAGTAACCCATTTTACTTGATCGTAGCAGTCCAATTGGCTACCTAATGGGCACCATCCATGTAGTACAATCTTCGCGGTGCTTAGAGTTGCGCATCGCAACGCTTCCAAGTCGGGCGTTATTTCCTCCGCACCCCAATCCTCTCACAGAGCGCCTTCTCCTGTGTGCTCTTTTTACCTATCCCGAAAAGCGGAACCGGCCACGTGGGATTCTTGCCTTTGACTTATCATTTCCTAGCGAGAGAAGAAAAATCTAGACATGGTCGAGGGAAGGAACAGAGGGAAAGTGAGGTGCGTTTAGTTCGGAGCTTTAATATCCCAATATCAATACAAGGTTCTCACGCCTAATCACTTCTAAGTTGGCCGTTACGGTACTCCATTAACCCACGAATTCTTCAAGCTTTTACCAAGTTATGGCATTGGGCGTGAGGACATATGGTTGCTCTTTTCTCCGCACAGTGACCATACATTTCTTTGCATTCTGAGAGCGATTCGCAATCCATTTTCACCCATGGGCCTGGCAACAGCCTTCGTAAGGAAAATCCCAAAGCTTATCGCCGAAAGAGGCCATGTGTAAGACTTCATGGTACCATACTTCAGAAGCCTCTATTCGGACAATGGGACGCAGATGCCGACTCCAGATTTATGACATGGCCGCTCCGATGGACTAGGACCAACGTACATGCCAGATATCTATAACACCACCGCGGGCGGAAGCAGCCTTAGATTAATGGACTGAACGCGCCGCGCCGTTCTTGGACAGTAATTCTCTATGAAGGACCATTCTGAGGACATTGGGGCCGCACGCAAGTCAGAATTCGAACTATCTTTGGATCAAGTGAATCTTCCGGGGCTATTCTCAAACACTCTCCCTAATTCAACTCCGCCAGTCTCAGCGCTCAATAGATGCCCCTGATGAAGAACTACTTACTATAGGTTTAGAATACCAGAGAATACTCCGTGCGCTTGATCTCTCTACGAAAGGCAGTGGTATCTCTCTGAGATGAGAGAATCAGCAGCAGCGAGCTCCACCCGAAACTTTCCCTGAAAACCATGCTACCATTTCCCCCTACTTAACACACCAGTCACCAGGCCCCTGGAATTGTCCATCAGTCAATTCCAAATCTTACAACACAACCTGGGGAAGTAAATTGAACCATGATCGGCCTCTGAGCTTCTTGAGGTCGGATACAGCTTCCGGACTGTCAGACCTTGAACTCTACTGAACAAAACACAAAAGTTGAACAGAAAAGAAATCACAATAAAGCAGATATCTGCCAAGTTATTAGATTTAGAGATCGTCAAGAACGTACCAAGTAATTCATTAACAGGTGATAACTGCCAAAACCGAGAGCATTGATCCTGAGGCAGGGTTCGAGGTCCGACTTGCCGTTCCACCTCACTTCACGTGAACGGGGGAGTTCCAGCCTCCAGGGTAGTCCAAATCTGTCGGGATATAAAATCTATCGTCATCTCTGCAGCATGAATGTCGCTGAGCTCAACATCCAACCGGAATAATCTGTTTTCTAAATCACGATATCGAAGCACCCCCACCTCTCCAGTGACGAGTCACGACTCGAAACTGCAGCTGGAAAGGAACTCCGCACCCAAGTATTCGGATTCACTCGGAAATCCACGCGAGCAGCACGCGATATCCCAGTCTTCATATTCTTAGTCTCATCCCAAAACAAAAACAACGGTCACCTCACTCACTAATCCGGAAATCACTTACAAAAGCGATCAGAAAAGTGCTCCAACCGAACTAGCTCAAGAGCTTACGACTCGGAAACAAATCCTCACAGACCCCATTCGTCTCGAGTCCACAATTCCCGGAGATCCAATTTTTCTCATCGCTCAATCTGATTCTCTCATTAATTAATTGGTATTTCAGCTAGCCACTCAACAACCAGGAATGGAAAAACACTAGCCGAGTTGTCCATTCAAGTCCAACTAGAATCCTTAATTTCCACTTATTATATGAGCGACCCCTGTCTTGCGCAGTGCTCACAAAAGGACACTAAACCCTCTATAGGCCGTGTCGTCAAAAGCTTGTACGACATTTTGCTCTTTCATAGCCAGTCAGTAGGCACTGGAAGTGATGGAGCTAGAGCCCTCACTATCCATCAACGCAATAAACAACTCACAAAGAAGACTCTAGAGAAAATCCTCCTATGAAATGGCCGCCGCTCAAAGTGGACTTGACAGTAAATCGAACAGTAGCCGGTCCACTGCCATGTAAGATCTACCAATTCACCACGGAGATTACACATTAGACCTTGGCTTCGTTTCATATCGAACCCATAGCAACAGATTGAACCATACTTCGTAGCGCCCGCAAGCGTAAAGGTACGCGTCAATTCTCCAAGCGGTAAGCTCACATAGCAGGTGTCTGATAAACACAGAGGGCGCCAATGAGGTGAATGGACAATCAATATGTATCCACAAACTATGAGGAACAAATTATACTGATTTTTGCCGATGCTAGAAATACTAGGAGGATAGAAGTATAATTCCTAGTCCTGAGGCTACGATGCCGATCAAAGGAGCCTATCAAATGCCATGTATTAATGAGAAAAAATAGCGAGCGAAAAGAATACCAAGGAATACCAATACTTCGAAATTTTAATACAAAGAGTATGAATATGAGAAACCCGAATGAAGCGGCCAAGAAACGAGTGCGGCAGACCAAGACAAGGAAGAAACTGTCCCGCGGACTGTCAGTCTGTGTGATGTCAACCGGGCGGCGAGGAATAGTGGATAACTGAGGGGAAGATTTACTAATAGCATGAAGTGGATACTAATATGGCCAGAGGATACGTTACAACCCAAATGAATAAACAACTATATTCGGTGTGAGGTGAGAATATGAGCATGAAAATGATCAAGATCGACAGCGGGAACGAATGAAGAGTAACAAGTGAGGTGAGAGATAAAATAACATTACAATAAATAATACGTGAACATTCAAGTCACTGTAGGCTCGATCAACGATAACCTGCTCCTGTGATACATCGAATCACTCAGAATATATTCATGTACAATACCATAAAACAACTGTCTACTCACCGTATGACTCATAAGGCGCAGACATGTACATCCCTGGCAGACTTGCGAGATTGGAGTGTGGCTGGTGTGAAAGGGTGTGTTGTTGATGTGGGTGTTGTTGGTGCTGTGAGTGAGGATGTGGATGTGGATGATGATGCTGATGTGGATGTTGATGATGAACGCTGGGGTGTGGGTTTTCTTGCAGCGTCAAATCAATTTCGCTCGCGCCACCGACGCCCATACCCAACCCATTATATACTCCGCCAGCATCGGCCGTTGTCCCAAGTTGGGAAAAAGTGGAGTAATCACTCCAATACTGAGGCTGAGGTTGAACCTGAGGTGGCACCTTGGACGCATGAGAGTATTGGTGAGGATACTGAGGCTGAGGATGTGCATGCACGGGTCGATGTGTTTGTGTTTGGGATGGACGGTGAGAGGACGCAGTGAGCGAAGACTGAAGACCTTGTTCGTCAACTAAACCAGTTGAATAGAGCTGAGGCAAGACGCTCGTAGAAAGCGGTCCGCTGAACTCGGGATCCTCTTCGGGGTGAAGCTGATCACCAAGTTGACCGCTAGCAACCCGAAGGTGACTTTCTCCACTGGTAAGAACCGGTGACAAGTTTGAAGCAGCGCCAACATTTCTACCTTCAGCCCACTGGTAATCGGCCGTCGCCAAAAGGCTTGGTGGTTGAATGGCATATGTCCTTGTGGCAGCGGGATAGGATGGCGGGTGGATAGGGCTAGTTAGGGTGGTAGCCTGAGCCAGCTCCCGTTGTGATGTTTGCCGATGGATAGCATGGTGAACCTGAGGAGTAGCGCCCGATCGAATCGGTGCGACATATTCACCGGTGCTACCAAAAATGCCATTGATTGGAGGTTGCAAGCTAATGCTCTCATTCTGAGCCTCGTCCTCAAGTGTTGACTTTCTCTTGTTACCATTCCCTGCTGAGGGGGCGTCTCTTCTTAGTGCGTTGGTGCCAGTAGCGGCAGGGGCACTAGTGCCAGGAGAAGTCGTCAGGTTCGTCTTCGCCCCCTTAAGCAGCACCAAAGCTCTCTCAGCACTGGGCCAAACGTAACGCATTGCAGTCAGGACTGCCAGGCACCGACGAAGATTGATATGTGCCTGAGGATCATCCGGATAGGCCGACACTGAGCATGGAAAATTAGTAAGAAAATAATGGAACTGGCAAGGTAATACATACTACTGATGACGTGCATGATGCTCGCGGTGAACACATAATAGCACAAAAACACCGAGGACCTATTCAGTGGATAGTGATCGTGATAGGCCGTTACTGTTTCAAACTTCGTAAGCAATGGAAAAGAGTTCACTCCAAGCGCCACCTACCGATCGAGGTGATGTGGTTCGCAGCGCTGGCACAAAGCTCGTAACTCTTCCTCGAGTTGATCAGGCCAACGTCATCAGAATCGGATGAATCATCCGAACCAGCCCGTGCCTTCTTGTTCAGAGCTCGCCGAATACTGTCCAGCCCACTCAATACTTTTCTGCATGGAAAAAAAAGGAAGATACTTACAAGGGTCGGTGTAAGAGAAGCACGGCACACCAGTATTGCATATGTAGTGTCAGTATGTGCGCTGGAGGTATGCTTGACGATGCATCTCGATCAGGAGTGGCCGCAATGTCATAACGAAGGTGTTCGGGCAGATCAAGGTACCATTTGTTTAGTACACCTTCTAGGATAGCTGCCTGTTTGACAGTCTCGGCTTGACGACCAGCAGGCCGAGCTATCGGCGAACCAAGGGTGCCGGTGGTACTAGCAAAAGGTCGAACTGCATAGATCGCTTGTATAATTGAGCTGAGGATGCCAGCTGAGAGTATCAAACTATATCAGGACGGCCTTATGAACATATCGTGGAAAAAGACGTACAAAGCTCAGCACATTTGTTGAAGCACGATACCACGCGACCAGGAACAGGTGTCGTCCACTGACCATCGACCCCAAGGGACTTCCAATCTTCCATTTCTTCGGACTAGGGTCCCCAAAGTTAGCATATGAGTCGATCGGGAATCGAGGGAACAACTTGCCTCCGTAAGTTCGGGGAATTCTGTATCGAAATCCTTCTCAGAGATCATGAGTGGCCTCCCGATGTAGGCCGACACGTATTTGTCCATAACAACACATCCAAACCAGATTCGGCGCCGCTCACCGAGTTCCCAGTCTCCAAATATACGACCTTCCTCTTCTCCCGCAGCAGCTGCGCTGGGATTTCCAAGTCCAGGCCGCCTCCACCCATCAGCCTTTCTGTGCATACCAAGATCTTGAGCCATACGAATAGCCATTCCAATATATGTCCATGCGAGGGCCATAGCGCCAATTCCAATCTCCCGATAACCCATGAGTAGTAATGCTTGACATGTACATGAACGCGATGAAGTGTAGGAGGTGTCCAGTAGACTTTTAGCAGCGCTGAAATACTCCTCGCCAGCAGCCCACATAGTGGCACCATCAGTGGGTAGTGGAGTGGTTGAGGTGGAAGATCGAGAAGACTCTGACGCAGATGGCGAGGGAAACGCAAGGGCACTTGGATTAGGCGCTGGAACGTCGTAGCGAGCAGCAACAGCGAACATAGCAAGCAAGAGTAGAGGTGCAATACGACGATTACGTTTCAAGTAAAGGTTGGTGTTGCCGCTGAAATAATGTCAATGCGCGAACTTGAAATTAGAAATTCGCCAAAAAGAAAAAAGACTTGCCCATTATTCCAAACCTCCCAAAAAGCTTTCTTATGAACGACGGGGAATGAGGGATGGACATATGTGAAGTACAGCTCCAATAACCGTTCCTGCTCGCCTCTGGGTGGAAGGTATTTCGCAGCGAGCTGATCACTATCAGCTCGTTGCATAATGGGAGAATGCTCCACGCTTTTTTCTTTAGCTGTTCTCAAAAATGGAGCTTGCTCTGCAGCGGTGGGAACGTCAGAGTCTGTGTGAGCCATACCCTCGGCAACGGAAGGCAGAGGCGGCCAGACGCGTGCACCAGGGAACCTCCTAAAGTCAAAAATCAGTTCCATCAATAAAAGGGACCATGCAGCGGACGTACCATATACCACCCTCGTTTCTATTATCAACCCGCTCTTGAACTCCCAGGAGATAGAGGCCGCTAGCTTGACCGTGATACCTGACTTCCTCATCCTCGTTAATACTGAGTTCTCCTACGGCTTGCGCAAGCAGCTTCTCATCTTCTCCATCCCGAGCACTCTCTTCTTCCCGAGCTACCGAGCCAGCCGAGTGTGGGACAGAAGCAGAAGTGCTAGCTGGACTGGGAAGGCTAGGATTGATGTCGTCATAGCCATAATCTTCATCACCGAGCCGTCTGCGTTGGCGCTCACGCCCATCCTCAGAACGCGCATTATCGTCGCTAGAATACGTTGCTACGCGTAGTGATGGTTTGCCGTTTGTAGACGGTGTTGCTCGAACGTATGCCGGCTCGCCAGTTCTCCCGGCACCGAGCATGTCAATCACATTGTCCTGCCATTCATTAGACGGGCTGATGGAGCGTGAGTACGATCGACGAGACGATTGGCATAGAGACGGTATACATACTGCGTAGAAGTAAGGTCCAGCTTTTCGCTCTCCTTCTCTTTTGGGACACCTGGAGCGGACGAGTCGGCTTTTTTACTACTGCCAGATGTAGACGCAGAGGCTTCAGAGGCCCGCTTACGGCCCTTGACACCGTAGGGCGAGTTGTCAACCCGAGTGATGATCTCTTTTGCGAGTGGGTCCTAAAAATACACATACAGTCAGCAGGAACCGACAAGACGAGTGTGTATACGTGCCTGGGCGATGTCTCGGAGCAGCGACTGCGCCCGCGAGTCTCTGCTGGAGAGCATGATGCCAACAAGGGCCTCTGTTTGGTGAAGACGTGCTTCGATGGCGTCTATGTAGCCCTTGGGCGGGCCGCGCTTCCTGGAGGGCCCGAGAAAGGTGCAGGCTGGATGTATGCGTCGTAAGCATGCATATAAACGCATATAAGGACGTAAAACGTACGCGTGCCGAGGATAATGCAGCTCTTGCATGGTTCGTTGAGCCCTGAGCGCTCGCACTTGCATTTTGATTTTCTACATTGATCACAAGCTGAAGCGAATAAGACATCAGAGTAGCGCCCAAAAGAAGGCGATTACCTTTGCTGCTTCTGCGACGAACAGTACGCTCTGCGGCAGAGGCGGAGAGCTGACCAGAGGAGTAGGGCACAACGTCGTCGTAGTCATCCGAGTAGGACATGTAGGGATGGTGGTGGTTATTGGGAGAGGCGGAATGGGGGTACGAGCCGAAGCGGTAGAGAGGCGTGGGTGGGTCCTCGGGAGAGTGAGACGGATGATCGTGGGACGGGGGAAACTTGAAGTGGAAGGTGAGATCGGGCGAGGTCGAAGCCTCAGCCTTGATGTGTGGGTAGAACATACTGTGAGCAAACTCTCCGTCCTTCCCAGTTATATCGTCTCTCTGGCTCGCCTTGCCCGCGAACCACCCCGATCTCCTTCGATCGCAGATCCACAACTCAATTTTTCACCCTGGCGCATCATACTTGACACACCGGTCCGCCTGCCCTTGTGTTGGCGTATTTAATCCATCATCTGAACCTGCCCTCTTCGATCTCACACCCATCTCCGCGCCCAGTAGTCTAGTGCCGTACCTTGTCTCGACGCGGATCTGAGCTGCGGTGTGGTTCAGCATCTCAGCACAGACGCCGAGAGCTTCCATCCAACAACAAACAGGACCCTGATCCATCATCCTGCATCAGGAAATTTACTAATCAGGTATCACGTCATCTCATCAGCCCACCAATCGACCGACCACCTGCTCCTGACTCTTCATCATCACGCCAATCGCAGCACTTTTCTCTTTCTACTTCCCACCCTAGTCCCATTCCATTACATCAGCCCGTCCATTGTCAGTCCCTTTTTCCGAAGCAAAACTTCTCCACAGCCCCTCCAATTTTATTTTATTTTTCATTTATGACATGATACATCCGCCCATCAAAACAAGCCAAACAACCAAAGGTGTCCTGTCAAGTTTCTCTCCGCTCTGTCGAGGTGCATACACGCATATATACGTGTATGCAGCTGCAAGAAAGCACAAATAGCAAACAGGACCGTGGTACACAGCCCACAGATATTTTCTAGCATTGTTCGTGCTGCATACAAAGACATGACATCACCAATTGGAATTTCTTCCAGTTTGCGTTCCGCTCCGTTTCTTTACCTCCAGACGCTCCTGTTTTCCGGGGGCCGCCAGAGCACAAGTTTGCCAGGTCTCCTACCCAAACAATCCAAAAAGTCAAGCATCCTCGCATAACGATCGGTTACCACCAAATGACATCATGCCGTCCACACCCCGAAGTCTCAAGTCAGTGCCCAGCACTTACACAAGCGTACTCATGGTCTATTAGAGCAAAGCGAAGCTGCAGACGGCACCGAAGCCACTGCAAAACACTTCAAAAGAGGAAAAAAGGGCAACCCACATCCAAGGCGGATAATCACTCTATCCGGTTGCCGACGCCTCACCTGGTTACCTGTGTCTCACCGCAAATACCGTCAGCACCACCAGCAATATGAAAACCTGATCGTGTCCATAAATATCCTCCCGCAAAGTCAGTGCACCATCCAAAGCCTCGGATAGTATGACAAGGGTCAATTTGAGTGAGTATATAGCTTCACAGCCGCGACATCGCTCTGGGAAAGATTAAGACTTTCCATATTCCAATACGAGATCGTTTCAGCGGCGCACGTTGGTGTTTCAAGAGATCCCGAAGCAGCATACTGCAGCTTCCACACTGTCTATATTTTCAAACGCGGCGAAGCCTTTCCTTCGGTAACCGAACCTAATCCTCTTCGACACCAATATCCCCACCAAGCATGATCCTCACACAATCCCCCACCAGAATTCATATTTCGCGGTAGATACTCTCCACGTGTCTCCGGCCCTCAGATAAGATCACCGTCCAAGTCCGTGACCGGTTCTTGGACCAACGAGTACTCATCGATCACTGACATTCCTGAGAGACCTATGGAGACTCGCATGCGCTACTCATTCATTCGAAAATTCTTCTTTACACTTCATAGCAACAGGAACGACGAATCTTTCTGAGCTGACTAACAAACCAAAGAGTTCCTCCCTACGTACGCCATCGAACTTCCCTCATGGTCCAGACGTAAACAAGGAACCCACTTTCCAATATAGCAAGATTCTCTCATATATTCACAAACTCAATACCTAACTAAAATCAGATCGGCGGCGACAAGGGAGAACCTATCAAGGACAGTTTCAGTTATTACTCGACACTTCACTTTCCCATACACCTTCCCGAACTCATCAGCTCACCAGGCAAGGTATCTTCAAAAGTAGAGCATTTCAATTGTTCCCCTCCTCCCTACTCAACTTCGGCTACACCTCGGGCTTTCAACAAGGGACGTGGACGTACAAGAATAATGGCATTCACCGTGTCGTCATTCTATCATCGACATTCTGTGCGAGGAAGTTGCTTCTTGGAGATATCTGCTTCCAAGTTGTTTAAGGGACCCTCAACCGTACCAAGGGTTACAGTTCCCCGTAATCCCCTTTCAATTCAGTTAATTCAGTCAAATTACAACAATACTTTATATATCTAAGGTCGACCTCCCACCGTTCATACCTCGAATCATGTATATACCGGATATAAACCGTGTGCTGCGGAGTTATCCATTAGATATCACTGGTAAGGTGCTTTCTACACCGGGCACACATACTCACGTACTCTTTCGGGTTCCATTTACGCTCGGCTTCGTTATGGTGATCAGTGCCAGTTCATTCACCAGGTCATCCAAGGGGCTCAACTCTACCCCTTGCATCAACATCTGAGAATGATGTTTGGGGGTCAAATCTACCGCATCTTTCGGCGGCTAGAACATGTGTTTGAGAGGAGTCAGTAGATTCATAAAACTCAATCCTTTTTAAAAGGTCCACCGGGATTGCATTGTCAGCGTTGCCGGAAATGAACGGAAGTGGCTCTCTCACAAGTCAAAGTAAACATACTTTTGTACTAGCGCAGGGAAAGCATTGCAGCCTCATCGTCCGGAGATCCAGTCGATAAAATCAGCTCTTGATGTATGATACACACTCTCTGTATGGTAAAGTACATAACTTCCGCAAATCTGGCGGTTCCAGCCGCTGGTTCCCAAAACTCCAGAACCCTTTAAATCTGAAAAAACACTTCGGGTATGAGGTTCTAAACTTAATTAGATGGGCTCTAGCCTTGCAACAACACGGCAAACAAGCCGCCCACGCTTTTGTCAAGTGGTCTAGGCCTAGAGACCCCAGCATACTCGCCAAGTCCCACTGGCCTCTGAGGCATGATCAAGCTGGTTTGGCTCAAAGCCATTTCTCTCTCTCAGTCAGAAGGAGCTCCAAGAGAATCAATCAAAGAAAGAAAATACCTTGCACTAATCCGTTCAAGGACAAATTAGCAACCCGACGATACAGTGTTATATTTAGCTTAGTTTTTTGGTCAATCCGCAAACCTGGCCGGAGCTCCTCGGAAGCATGAAGGAGAAACTCCAAACATGGTGCAATGCTAACGATAAACCAGCGCCAAGATAAACGACGTAACTCGAAGTCGAGAGACGGTCGAGAACAATCATCATCCCTGGTACTACTAGTGGCATAGCCCGCCCCTTCGAATAAATTCCTAGTCACCGTTCCAAGCCGAAAAAAAATTCACTCGATATTTCTGACTCTCCATCAACAGTGTCCTCACATCCAGCCCGAGCAAACCGCTAAATCTACACCCTCCCGAACCCACCGTCCGTTTCATTCTTCCCCGTCGGCGCGCCAAGAGGACTGCATTCACTAAAAGTTCCGAATTGAGACACCTTCTGTGACCGCAGCCAAAAAAATCTCATAAGTCGGCTCGGAACACATCCACCTCCGCTGATACAAAAAAGCTCACTCTGCCTCTCATCTATCTCCCTCGAGTCGGTATACAATGTACCCCAGAAAGAGATCAAGTCGATCACATTGTAAGTTGATTGGATAGTGGCGCAATTTCCGGTAATTAAACCTAAAAACGGCAACTCTTGTCCAGTTCCATGTTAAATCGACCATAGAAATCTGAAACCTGTAGCTAAATGAACATTCAGCACTTTTTGGTAAACACAATTGTAGTGCTGAACAGAACAGTCAGTTCCAGAGTCCGACAGGATCATGATCTCTGGGCAGGCTGAAGCAGTGGAAGCAGGGAAGTTCTATTATCACTGTTATCATCAAAGAACCACCACCGCCGTCTAGCTTCTTAGTTTTGGTCAGAAAACCGGGCCTTTCTATACAACGATAAGACCTCAAGCTCCGTTACGACTCGAAAGTTGGGTATTCAACATGTTGTGCAAGCCTGAGACTGAGGTTTCTTCTTCGCAGTGGGCACGCCAAGTCAACTAGCAAGGAACAACCGAGCCAGTCCCAGGAACCAATATGATATTGAAGCATCAAAACTAAGCAAACTGGGAATGTACTTTCTCTTAGCCCTCCCGTATCTTGTGCCAATCGACATCTAACATCTAACTCATCAATCTCAGGACCTACCGGTGAGAAGACCGCATGTCTTACACACTCAAAGTCTACAGACACCGGCACAACGCCAAGGAGGTTTGTCTTCATCCTTACTTCCATCTCAACATCAGCGGCCCACACAGATTGAGAAGAATACAAATATCTTTTCATAGCACTAGTAAGGACACTTAACGGATCCTATCTTAGTCTATGTTTGACGAGTGGCAGGCGCACGTTAAGATAAGAAGCGAAAAACACAGCGAAATACAGGTATGTAACATCACAAGAATAAAGGCGAGAGAGCGAGAGGTAGGACTAGGATGGGGGAGGGGGGAATAAGCAAGTACCTATAGAAAATATGGACGAAAGAAAAGAACGTTCCAGAACCCCCAGAAATCAACATTAGCGAAGGGAAAAGGGAAAACAGTAATTACGTCTCCAGGTTCGAGGAAAGTAGAGCGTGAGGAAATACGGAGAATAGACAGAACAAACCAAAAATACATATTACAGCCCGTCATCACGGTCCATCCACCATCTGCGGCACACTCATCTTTGAAGGCGGGGGTAACACTACACCCGAACTCGCCGTTGGGGGCACACCAGGTCCCGCTATCGTGGTCGAACTCGAACTCGAACTGGAATTCGACATCTTCACATCATCCTTCACATCCCTCTCCACATCCGAAACACCATTCATACTCCGCGAAGCACCCCTGCCATCAGATCCAGTAGCAGTACCAACAGGCGTAACAGCCCTCCCAGGTCCAGCAAGTCCCATTCTAGGACTCACAACAGGCGCCGGTAATGACTGACTTGTGGGCGTAGCTTTCCCGATAGGTGGTGGCGACGACGGTCGGATTTTATACCCAACAGAAGGTGATCTCAGCCGATCCCGTTCACTCGCACTTGACGATGACGAACCACCAGTAGCCGATGCTGGAGGTGGTGGAGGCGGGGGTCCAAATTTCACCGGTTGCGCTGATGATGTTGACGCTGAGACTGGCGACCTCACCCTCTGCGACCGCGGGCTCGAGCTCACCATCCCCCCACTTCCACCTACACTACTCCCTCTCGACCCCATCTCCCTCTCCCTCTCCCGCCCTCGTCCCCGCTCAGCAACAAGCGTCGGACTCTGCTCCAACATCGCCCTCCTCATTGGAGGCGACATCCCTAACCCCTCCCTACTTCCAGCAGGGGTCGAAGGCCCAGCAGTAGGCGGTGCACTTCTCCCTGCACCAGGCCCAACACTCGAATATCTATGACTCGGTGACCTAACATGCTGTCTCTCTCTCTCCCTATCTCGGTCTCGATCTCTGTCATGTCCATCATATCCAGATGGTACTACATATTCAAGATGACCCCACAATAAGAAGCAAGGAAACGAAACAAAAACAAAAAGCAGAGAAAAATAAATCAGCAAGCATCTACACAATTGCGAAAATCTCACACACCTCGGGGTGATACAGTCCCATTTAACGAACTAGCCTGCATGGCCTGCGTCGAAGCCATCGCAAACGGCGTAGGTATCGGTCTATCACTCTCCGGCCCAGAAGAAGCTGCGCCTCCATGCGAATGAGACTGCGGTTGCGGTTGTGCCAATGAACTAGAAGGCGCTCCAGGAATAGGCGAAGATCTCCGCGAAGATAATCTCGTTCGAGGCTCTCCAGTTCTCTCTCTCTCCCGTTCACGCTCCCGTTCCCTATCTCGATACATGTCCTGTTCCCGACTCATCATCGGATGCTCTCCATGTGCTGATGACTGCGGTGGACCATGCTTCGACGATGAAGAAGATAGATTAATCACCTCCGTCGGATACTGTCCATGTCCATGTCCATGTCCGGACGACCCAGGCCTCCCATCTCTTTCCCTCTCACGTTCAACGTACTCCCTCTCCCTCTCACCTGCCCTCGGCGGCATCCTTGGACTATGCATAGCTGATCCAGGACCCGCATGACCATGCGGAGGACCAACAGACTGTCCATGATGATGGTGCACAACATGATGATGATGATGCGGTGGTGGTGGTGGTGGCGCACGAGGATGATGATGCCCTCCACCCGACATATGATGATGTTGACCCGGGGGCATACTGTGCGAATGAGGGTGCATTGAAGGAGGTGGTGGTCCTCCTGGTGGTCCAGGATGCCCAGGCGCAGAAGATAGGGGCGGAGGAGGACCTTGACCTTGCTGTCGATGAGCCATCATCTGCATATGCCGCTCCCTGTCCCTGTCCCTCTCAACATCCACCACTAGTCCCTCTCTTTCTCTCTCCCTTTCTCTCTCCCGCTCTCTCTCCCTATCAACCCGATCCATCATCATCTCCCTCTTTTCCCGGTGCTCCCTCTCCCTGTGCTCCCTCTCCCGATGCTCCCTCTCCTTCATAATCATGATCCTCTCTCTCTCCTCCTCCTCCATCCCCATCACATACTCCCTCCTCCTCTCATCACCTATCCACTCCCCCTTCGTCCCAGGTGGTGGGGGTGGCCTTCCTTGTCCAGGAGGATACCCACCAGGTCCAATCGGGGGTGGAGGCGGCCCAGCACTAGGCGCCATCCCAGGTCCAATCCACGCACCACCACCATGTCCATGAGACCCTTGCTTCCCATTCATGCCCATCCCCACACCATTCATAGGCGAAGGCGATCGTCTTCCATGATGTCCCGGAGGTGGGCCAGACATTGGCAGAGGTACACCTTCAGGCGGATACCCACCTCCATTGAGCTGTGATCCGTAATAATGATGTGGAGGTGGCGGTCCGGGAGGCATTCCAGGAGGCATCATCTCTTCGGGATACATCCCAGGCCCTCCAGGCGGTCCTCCGTGGGGTGGTGGCGGATGTCCATGTCCGTGAGGTGGAGGTGGTATCCTCCCATTCCCTGGAGGAGGATACGCGTATCCTTGGTGGGGGGGCTGCATTTGATGAGGGGGGAACGGAGGTACATGTTGTGGTGGCATTCGACCTCCACCGGGTGGAGGTGGAACCATAGGATTACCCATATGATCGGAATATCCATCATAACCACCAAAACCCATCGGAGGGCCCATTTGCGCTTGAAATCCGATAACTGGATCAGCGCCACGGAAGCCATAACGACGATTAGAGAAAAATATCTCAAGATCGGCGTTAATTTCGGAGGGCGAGAGACCTGAGAGCTCGGGGTAAACGCCTTGTTTAGGTGTGGGTTGGGCGTTGTGAGGTTTTTGTTTATCTCCGAATGGGAATGTTTTGACGATTTTGCGTAATGAAGGGGCTGGTGGTACTTCGGAAGGTGGCATGGGTATGCGCCGAACTGAAATAAATGAGACTCTGAAAATAGATACTTAACGTATGAATACTTACTAGGTTGAGGTCGTTCAATAGCTCGACGTTCGCGTTCTAACCGTCGCCGCTTCCTACTAGTCTCTGCAATCATATCTGTTTGAAGCTCGTCACGAGCAAGCTAAGCGAGAGGTTAGGGCTCGTTTGTAATGCATCCAGGGGGAAAAGAACACACTCTCCACCAACTCCATGTCGCGTCCTCATTGACTCGTCGCTTCTTCGCTATATTCGCGAGTTCGTACTCGCGTTTCCGTGAAGCAAGCTCAAGGCGTTTGTCACGACGCTTCAGTAGCTCCTTCTGTATGTGTATCAGTTCAGGATGTGTCCCTAAAGAAATTCATTAGTTGGATCTGTGAGCTTGTCCAGAACACTTACCCTCATTCACAAGTTTCTCCTCCCAAGCCAAACCTTCCATCTTTTCGACATAAACACGCTCTCGCAAAAGTGCAAATTTGAGTTCGATCGTCGCAAGCACGTCAAGAGCCTCAGCTCGATGAGCAGGTTGCAAGTCACTTTCCAGTTCGACTTCGAGATCGTCGTCTGGTATTGGCTCTTCTGCTTCTGCTTCTGCCTCGATCTCATTCTCAGCTTCAGGCTCCTGCTCTTGGTCATTCTCAGCTTCCTCCACGTCTACCTCTGCAGATGGCTCGTTGTCCACATCACCCTCAGTCTCGGGGACATCGATGTCCATGTTCAAGGGTGGAGGGATATGTTTTGGTGGTCTCTCTTTCTTTTCCGAGTCGAGTGGCTTGTCGTCGTCGTCATCTTCATCTTCAGCAGCTTCGGTTACCTTTTTGTTTTTGACTGCGGTTGGGTCGGGGGACTCGGATCGGGAGGTTGCAGAGGGAGAAGGTGGGTCGATGACTTCAGAACCGGCCATGATGGATGAAGCCGCAGCTGCAGCAGTGATGGTGCCAATCAAGCCAACCGTAGGCCCGGTATGATCAACAACGCGAGACGAGGCCTTGGGTGGAGAACTAGCAGACTTGAGGGATGCACTGCTGATGACGGGGGCATAATCATCAGCCGTAGGGGTTGTTTCCGGGGGATCTACGTCCTCGGGAGGAGGATCAAGAGGGTCAGCGTCACCATCGTCCTTTTCATCGTCCTTCTCGCTGTCTTCTTCATCTTCCGATTTGACGTCGTCCTTGCTGGTCGCCTTGTTACCTGGTTTGTTAGTCATGGGGGTAGGGTGATATCCACGTCTGGAACGGAGGGGCCACCTGCGAGCGTATTCAGGAAGTGTATTTGGTCTCTTCGTACGGGGGAGCCCAGAAAACTCTTCTTCCGATTCGCTTTCAGTCTGACCCACAGAATCAGTTCCAGCAGCGCTGCTCGATGCTTTCGGGCGACGGATCCTTACATGTTTGTTCTCCTCCTCGGTCTCGCCTTCTTCACTTTCGGGTTCTTCTTCCTCTTCTCCGTTCTCCTGGTCTGACGGCCCATCTGTGTTTTTGGGAGAATTAGAACCGGCGTTGAGGGCTGCGGGGTCATCAACGTCCATGGTGTCGTCGGGATCGACATTGCGGCTAGTAGCTTTCTTTCCCTTGGCCTTCCTGACAAGGGAAGTGGACGCAGTGGGCTCGTCCTCAGCCACTTCTCCCTCTTCCTCGTCTTCCTCCTCCTCGAGAGCCTTAGGCTGGGCCGACGTCTCCTCCTCTTCCTCTTCTTCCTGGACATTGCTGGCCTTCGTTTCTGCCCATCCCCACATTGGGGCTGGCACTAGGCTGCTCCTCTTTTTGCGGCCACCTCCCCTCCTTCCTCCAGGTACAGACGTCTTATTCACCGCGCGCTTAGACGCGTTGGTGGAGGTGCTGGTCGACGCACCCCCTCCGTTCGAGGTGCCACCAGCAGACTCATCGTCGCCAGCTGTGGTGCTGTCCCCGTCGGGGCCATTCGGAGCATGTTCCCGCTTCTCTCCATTCTCTTGCTCCTCTTCCGTCAGCTCTGAAAGCTCAGAGTCGCTCCCAAGGCCATGCGGTGGTGCCGCTTGCTTGTTGTTCGTATGTGTTGCCTGGACCCTGTGTGCTGCTGACCCTCTGGCTCGTGGGGGAGGCGGTGAGGGTGTTGAGGATGGTGTACTGAGGGGTTCAGAAGACATTCTGGACGCCGACATCGCTGAGGACGACGGCGGAAGCGTTGGTTATGACACCAGAGGAATTGTGTGATGTGATGTTATGAAGAACGCCGTCCGTGCGCGAGAAAGCCTCCGATTAGGTCCATTACCTTTTTTGGAATACAAAAATAATGCGTATTTTTATCTAATCTTATCTCTTATTTACTTCGACCCCATCATGTGCGTGAACAGTGCTAGCAGGCTGATGCCTCTTTCTGTTCCGAGTTGTTGGTAACTCGTGCTTCCGTTCAATTTAGCCTTCACCTCTGTCGATCAGATTTTCAAAGACTAAACGCTCACACTTAGCTTAAATTCCAGAACGAACATACTACCTCCATACTCCACTCAAGCGCTTTGGCAGCTGTTCCAGTCCAGGCGGCCTAGTGACTTCTAGTTAGATTATTGAGCGTTTGAATTTACATAGCCTTCAAGAGCATGGTGCTCGAATTTATCACTTGGCTTTCGGACGACAACAATCACTCTCGTCTAGACACATGACGTCCTCTTGCCAGGTCAGGAGGTATTTTGCTGGACCCACTCACGGAACACCCATCCGGAACTAAGTAACTTATCGTACTTCAAAGTCACACCATTCAGTTTCAGTTGGTCCGCTCCCAGAAAATGAAGTACCACAGACCCCGCATTTATCCTGTCATCTACGGCGATTTAGGACACAATAGCAAGCATAGTTCATGGCGTTTTAGACATTTGCACTCCAAGGCACTGCGGTCGCCTCACCTTTCGCGCACCACCACTACCCCTTTGCGCACCCTCGGCGGCCAAATCCTCAGCTTTCTTCTCGCTCTCTTTGCACAAACTTTTGAACATCAGGACACATTAATCTACCATTTTTTGCAGTTTTTTGAAGTGTACAGCTTCAATACGGTGGTGGCAGATGTGTGACCCGCGAAGGGGGTGGTTGGTGCACAAAAGGTGGGGTGACCATAGTAGTGAAGTAAATTGGAGCATCGTTAGCCATCGAAAAACTCATCTTATCTGACCTTCGGAGCGTTTCACGGCCCTATACCATAGTAAGCCAAATTCCATCAGTTCAGCCACCTATCCTCGCTTTTTCTCTTCAGTACGCCACACAATGCTCGTTTAGACTCCATAAGTAAGTGCCGAGCTCAAGCCGAACTCAATTTACCAAGCGGCTCTTAGAGCTCCGACTCGGAAAACCCCACACTCACCCACACCCATCCTACCCTGCTACGCCTCACCGACGATCGCAAAGAAAACAGCCAACACATGTAGATAGATATCATACAATACAATGCAATAAGTAAGGAACCACATAATTTACCTCAAAATGTCCTCCAATCTGAACAATAAAATAAAAATAAATAAAGTACTAAGATCATTCGATCCCAGTATTCAAATCACTCCGCGTCGCCACTCCTGCAAACTGGAGTGATGTAACCATACTTATCTGCTGTTCAATGCGATACAATCGACGTGTGTGCAGGATCATTCTCGTTGACAGAATCATACGAATAACCAACCATGGCCTGCAAAATACATATCCAAACCGGCGGCATGGAGTGAGAGTTGCAGATCGTTACCATCGTGAGTGCCTGCGCTGAGTGGCGTTGGAGTAAAAGGAGACTTACGGTACCATCAGAAATAGGTGTCGAGGCTGGTAAGTAAAAGCCGAGTCAATACCAGGCTTTCTTTGACGCATCTACACTCACCTCGTGCACATTCACCACTAAACAGACAGCAGATATAACTGAATAATGGTCAAACAAATAAGGATCCCTCTTCTTTACACTCGAGAGCCCACAGTGACGTACTGAATTGGTAGAAATAAAATAGTACACCTATCGTAAAAACCATGGCGTTAATCCGATTCCGATCGGTCATAAAAGAACAGCTTCACACACACCTTCACGATGTACCTGATGCATCAAACTTGAACTTCCTCCCTGCCCTCGTCTTGGCCTTGTTCTGTCTTTACACACACACAAGTATAAACCTTCTGCACCCGAATCATCACCAAGATGGCAAGAACAAAAAAAACTCACATATCTGAATGGTGGGGATCAACGCCATCGCAAGAACGACTAGAAAAAAATACGGCTCAGAAGGGGATGCCAACGCAATGGGGAAATCGACACAAAGTGGCGGTGGCTTACTGAAGTCCGGACATAAGTTGACAATGTACAAAATATAGGTGCTTGTTAAGCTCGTATGAAACGAGCAGCCACTCAAGTCACCAGGAAGCGCCACAAAGTGATCTGTCCAACAAGATCAATAGCTGAAACTCTGAAGGAGAATAAACTGAGGCACGTACAAACGTTCGTATGATAGCTTTGGGCAGCAAAAACCATCTGGAATACAGTGACCCCAATGAATAATGTGAACAATCCTGTCAGGACCCTTTTGTCGTTACCCCACATTACCCACAGGCGCAGGCAGAGTACAGCTGGAATGTGGACGCGGGCTCAGTTCGGCGCGCAGGAAGCTCGACGAAGAATTAGCGACCCACAATCGGAGAGAAGCATCCCGACTAACGTCATATCTACAAGAAAGTCAAGCAGTCAGCGTGCCCCTTGCTAAAAATACCTGACATCGAACTTACATCCAAACGCCTCCCCCAACCGCTGACAGTCCACCTCCCAACCTGGTTTTATCGTACCCATCACTATTCCATTCCACAAATCAGGACGCCGCCAAGATACCAAAACGGAGGATTTTCGGACTGACGGATTTGCTGCACCACAAAATTTGGTACAATAAAGTACCGATCCAGCAGAAACACCAATTTCATCATCGTAAATCGTGACTTCCACACAAGCTCCAACTCTTGAGACAATGTCAAGAGGTAATCAAAAACCTAGACCAAGAACAGAAAAACAATCAAACACGGGTCATACACAAGAAGCAGAAAGACAATTTGGCTGCTTACATAGAGCGCTAATGCGACGCCTTTAGAAGAGAGCCGATGATCGTAAGTACACCACAGGATCGGATTCTACAGAACAATACACCCCCACCATCGAGATACTAGACAAAAGGCAAACGATAGAAAATCAACATAAGGCGGCTGGGCGGCTTTGACAATAATCCGGCAACTCACCTTGTATAACTGAATCTGGCTCAAATCCTGAGCAAGCTTCCCAACATCCATACTCAATAGCCCCCTTGGGCACTTGTCAGTTTGAGAGGACAGGAAGGGCAAAAGTAGACCGCATGCAATAAATTATTCTTATATATAAGGCCCGGGGTACTGCGCCAACATAACAGTAGTTGACATCCAGTACATTAGCACCCCTGAGCCTGTGATCTCCCATCACCATTACCAAAGAAATCTAGAAGTCATTAAGACCCTCCAACAGCGCGCCATTCCTGCTTTTCCATTTTGGAATGTAGAGTTGCACTGCGTTGGAATATTTTATGCCATTGAGCCCGGCGAGACAACTAGCGTTCGTAGCCCTTAGGCACCAGGTTGCTTCCAGGCGCCAATGCCAAATGGAAAGAAACAGAAGTCTGCACCCGAGGCCCAAGCGCTGGCCATGTGTCTGGTGGAGGCTGATAGAGGTGGAAAAACACGAACATGCAGCTTCAATGAGGCGTCGACTTGGGATACAGCCACTGGGCTTTGCGCGTGGGTCGTTTCATCAGTGTAGAGCGCGCCCCGGACCTCGCCAATTCGGATGCGATGAGCGATGGCGAAACAGGGTTAAGCAGTAAGCGTCTGTCATCGTAAGACGGTCAAAGTTCCTTTCGGACTCCAGCGAAGGGCCCTTCCAAGAGCCCTTGAATGTCAGAATTTGTGTTGCCTTGGCGGAAATTCCCGCCGTTTACTGAATATATGGTTGAGTAACCGATCATGATGACAGTATTCGTTGTGTAACCTGCATTAGGGAAATACATAGTTCCAGATTGTTCCTCATTCACCAACATGAAACGCGTCTTTCTTTCGTTTTTGATCGGCTCAGGCGTCTTACGGTCCTATTCATTTTGGAGATCACTACATTCGCTGAATCCGTAGCGGACAGCCCTATTGTGTTCGGCCTGTCGAAGTCCGAAGGCCGAGATCGCAATAAGTACCGGGACATAGCAGTACGTTCGATGCAGTGTCGCAAGCTTCAAGAAGACGTCGTGGTGGTTCATCGTATCTATGAACAAGTCTCTCAGAACGTTCCACCGGCGATGCCTTGGGCGTTGAAAAAGGCTACCAATAAACGGGCATGAGGAATCTTCCTTGTCAATGAAATTGTGTATACCATAATGTCGGTTTGCAATTAAACTAAATTGTTACAAGAACGCTCAGCGCTCGTCCGACATACCCTTTTACAACCTCTTGATTTCCACTTAAAGCTCAAACTCAATCCGTGGCTCCATTCGTATCAAAAAACTGTCGCCCAAGATCATATTCAGTGGGGGTTCGCGCCCTCCGGAAAGTGAGCCCATCTTTTGCTACCAACAGTGCTTCCAGTCAAAATATGGAACTAGATGGTTTTCGATACGGTTGGCTTGTTCTTTGGTACTTCTGACATCTTTTGAAACAGAAAAGTAGAAGGATAGCGAGTAACATGGGGGCGCCAGCACGTGTTCATAGCAATGCTTAATATCGCTAGTGTGGACAAATTTGGACTCGAAAGCTTCAATTTCTATCTTTTTAATCGCGCCAGATCATTGTCCTTCAAGTCGTCGCACTTGTGGCGTCAATCGCATCCGACTGATCAATGATCAGTGATATTAAACCGCCCATTATTTTGATCGTCGAGTCGGCACAAAACGTTCACATGGACGGTGCGCCCATAGTGTCTAGCGTTCCGGGCAGGCACTGAGGCCAGATGTATTTTTGTCACGAAACCAGTACGGTCCTCCGAGTCTGCTGCGTGTTGGTATAGATATTGAATGATTCTGGGGAGCCGGTCTGTCGGTATTTTACCCATTGGTACTCGAAGCACTGGGTGACCGTACAAATCCAAGACTACTGCCAGACACACTGGGTAAACAGGATCTCATGCTACCATGAGGCTGGTATCACTTTTTTTCGCGGGGAAAACTGAGAAGAGACGTCGAGCACAATTATTCTTGAGATTTGAAGTGAATATATGAAGGAAATTATCTCTTCTATATATACAGGCAAAATTCTGAGAGATAATCAAGTGGTATACTGTACCCTGCGGTACGAAAGTCACCAAGCTTGATGGTCCCAAAGCGAATGTAACTGGACATACAACCGAGTTGCATTGAAGTGTTCTAGCCCTACAGGCCCACCCATCGCATCAGAAGGGAAAGATTCAATGACTTGGAAACCAGTCAGGTACGGCGGTGAACAGGAACAGACGGAGGCGTTGATAACCCGCGACATCGTAGCCGCCAGGCGCTTAATGTAGGTTCTTTCCAGAAACCCACCCGCTCTAAAGCCTCACATTGCTCGAAGTTCCCGTTGAATTACTCGCCCGTTTATAAACGAATATCATCAAAGGTTAATATTCTCTGCTTTAATCCTGCCACTCTATCTCTGACCCTCTCCCCCGTCCCCCGAATTCGTCGTGTTCAGCAGAAAATCGAGGCATAGGTTGTAATGATGGATCTTGAACTGTTATTTGGGCGTTATTGGGTTCCTTGTGACTCGGCAAAGAGAAAATCGCATGGTGAGGTGACTGTACACCACCCTGTTGAGATGGCTGCACATCGCCCTATTGTACCCAAATTTCCGGTGCTATAGACAGCATTGAAGAGAATAGAACAAGGCCGTACTTTGCTTCCATCCGTCAAGGGATCGACTCGTTCAAGGTTGACCTACACAAGTGTGATGGTTGGGCTACGTTTTTATATAGCTGACGGGTGTGAAGAATCATTCTCGTCGAGGTGATCACTCGGACGACCATATATGGCCTACGAGTTTGACAGGTATTCAGCAAAGGAATAATTAAAATTCGAAGCGACTGACGGGAGAAGCAGAAAGGTGTTTGAAGGCTGCAATACACATGACTCATCAGCCACCAAGGAAGACCGAGAAGAATAGACCTTGACTAACCGTTCTGACTACTAGGGCATAACAAAGAGAGCTCAGCCCTAAGGTATCAGCCAGGCGTTAGGTAGTGATTTCTCATGGTGAATATCTGTATTACCGAAAACGTAGGCGTAGAATAAGATTCCTATAGGAAGCAACGGTGAGAAAAATGGAGGGATTGAGATCAGATAGAGGAATCACCTTCGTGATAAACTTGGTACAGCAAACTCCCTCGCGTTAGCCACCCTCTTGTGGAGATATCTTTCCCACATTGTGAGTCTGAGATCATCCAAGTACTTATTTCACTCACACAATCTAATTGTCGGGACAGAGGCCAAAATAACCATCACTGATAGCTTTGATTAAGTATTGTTCGACTTGCTTTGGGGAAGTTTTCACCGTACCGAAATCTACTGTCAAAGTCACCAGGTAGGCAACACCTGCGTGATTCACTCGAGCGTCGAAGACACAACCTTTAGACAAGTGACTGAGCAGGGGATCGAAGGTGTCTGTCCGAACTTGTGTGTCAGTGGTCGATGTCAATGAGCTGATAAATCGGAGTTATGGCTTACAGTCTCCTGTTCTGAAGGCCATCTCGGCGTCATATTGCTGCCAGAGCGCAGTTCCAATGAACATGGATAACACGGTGATAAAAAGCCATTTATTATTTCCCCACATAGCCCAAAGACGGAGGGAGAGAATGGCTGGAGGCGTATATTAGTCCCCTGCTTCATTTGTGAAGTCGCTTGCGAGGCAACCACATACCTTCTGAGAGAAGTAATTCAATCGTACATAGATCTAGAGAGCGAATAAGCTTCTCAGACGATGGGTTTCGGGAGGAGGTGTATCTCACAATCCCAAGCGCGTGCAAGGCCTTGGCAATTAAGGCCTCGATCCCACTCGACGGTACCTATAACTGAGAAAACCCAACGATAAGCACTCCCCAAGGTAAGGCACGGTTTGCTACATACGGAATTGTTGCATGAGGAAGTTCGCTACCATGAGGTACCGATCCATAAGGAAAAGAAATTTCATCCAAGTCCATCTCGAAGCCCAGACCAAGGAGATCTCTTGGTCGATTGTCAGCAGGTAGTCAAAAACCTGAGAGCAGAGATCAGCATCGATATGCTTGCACTGTATGCCAACATACATAAAGCGTGAGCGCTGCGGCTTGAAAACGAAACGGCTATATGTCACTAGGAGGGAGCGGAGGACGCAAGTGTTCGTACCATTGACGAGCTAGCATATACCAAAAACATGAGGTCCAAAGGCAAGAGCGTTGGGGTATAAATGCTTACCTGATATATCTGAAACTGATGCAAGCTTTCAGCATAATTTGTCTCAGAGGACATACTCTAGAGCAAAGAAGGGAAGATATACGAAGCGAAGTGCTTTTAAGACGGACAGATATAAGGGTTCCAGGCCCACAGGGGTTGCCGACCCGTGATATTTTGCCTATTTGTGGTCTTGTAGTAACAGGTACCGAGAGGTCGTTCGCGGAAGGGCCCTTGTGAGTTGATGCGAAAATCACGGAGCTCCACCGCCGCAAGTGTTATGTTGTCGAAGCAGCCTTCAAAGGTTGGTTCGACCCAACTCTCCGAGAAGAATCGAAAACTATGCACTAGATATCATAGGTTGGCGTGCAACGCACTGGGGCATCTAAGAAGGTTCTAGCATCACTTGATTGAGCTATCTCTCTTCGATTGGAAGCGGCGGACATGCAGGACTGTCAGAACAATGGTTCGGTCGAATCCGGAAAACTGGCCATCAGGGGCTCTTGATAGTAGGAAAACCATGTCAAGCTTCAAGCATCAAATTTGGCGCTGATGGATCCGAGTCGGTGTCGTGGATTAATTAAGTAATATTTCATGGATTCGGTTTAAAATTTACATCGATAAAGGTGGGAGTAGCTCGTACATGAGCATCAAAGAGAATGTTGAGTGGCTTTTTATTGGCAATTTAAACTGGTAAAATGAGGACTAAACGCTGAATTTGGCTGAGCGATGTAACGGAGGCCCGAATCGCCAATTAGAACCAAGATATCACAAAATCTATGGGCTTTAGAAATATGAATTGAGCAGGGCTCTTGGCTTTGGATGCACCCAGGGATCTTAAAACAGTTGTGCCCTTGAAAATTGATAGGTCACCGGACAAGAAAGATGCCTTGAAGTGCAGAAAACATATCTCCAAGAGAGCCAGTGAATAATATCTACCGTAAGCTTATTCAAGCACAACACATTGCCGTACCGCGTATAGTCTGACATTGACATGTGTCGCCACCAACTTCATAAAAAGACACACGAAGAAGCTGACCCCGGGAGGCTAGGTTTGGCATGTCGGAGAACTACCGGATAGAGTATCCACGGGCGCTCACTAATTGCTGGTGAGCGTCCTCCACTAATGCAATCGATAGCCAGATTGGATAACGGGAATCAAGCCACATGGAAAAAGCCGACACCTCTTTGATTCTGGATGCGGCCTCCGTCCCGTCTCATGAGTACCAGTTGAGAATACCTAGTATGTAAGCACAGGGAGTAAGAGATCGGACTGTCAGGTTCACAGTGCACAAGCAAGCACCAGGATAGCGGGTGTAACACTCCTGCTCATCAGTGCCTAGAACTCTTACTACACGCCAAACAATTTGACAAATCTTATCGATTACAACATGGCGCAGCCGCGCTCAGCAAAACCCAGTATATTGACTAGTATGACAGAAAGCCCCTATCCAACCATGAAAGCAATAAGCAAAACAACCAAGCAAACTAGAAATCCCCCAAGTCAACATCAACTGCGTCGATGATGGACGCCTCGAAAGTCTTAGCACCTCCATTAGTCTTGCCAGATAATGCCGAAGGAGGAAGAGGTGATGCCCGAGCCGATTGAGATGGCTGTGGCGTCCCACCTGCTGGTGTGCCCGGCCTATCACTCCGAGGTCAATAAAAGGTGGGCCACAAAAAAATCTTTGATGAAACGTCAGCCAAACGAACCTTGAAGTTGTTGGCGTTGCCGAGTTGAACATCCGCGGCACAGTCTTTAACCTTGCGCTAGGATCGAGCACAGGTACCGGCGACCCAGCAGCCGCCAACTTCCTTTCCCTCCGCTTTCTATCAGCTTCAGCGATCTCTGCTTTCCTTACAGCCTCTATGTTCGCTCTCCGGTTTCTTTCGTTCACCTTGGCCAATAGGTCTGCAGCCTCTTCGGAATGTCGAGGTTTTGCTGGAGAACCAAGTGCAGCCAGTTGAGCATCAATCTGCGCGACTTCGTCAGGTTCGTTTCGACGCAGTGCGAGGGTACGAGCGGCGTTTAGCCTTGAACGCTCCACTGTGACCATTCCCAACGATTTCCCAGACTGGAGCTGGGACTTGCGAGCGAGCATGGCGCTAACGTCACTCTGGGGTATCTTAAGTTTCACAAATAAAGCTGGGTGGGAGATACGACCCACCTCTGTCATGGGCTGTGTCGATAGTTTTAATAGTTGTGCAGCCTTCTGCTCAATACCGCGTTTTGTCGGGAGCTTGATATCATCCGTGGCGAGAGTAGCCTTCCAGAAGTTGAACTCTTGCTAGTCAATGTTCAGCAACAAATCCCCTCGTGTACTCAAAAAAAAAAAAACGTACAAGCGTGAATTTCCCATTTGACACCTTATCCATTGGGTAGACGCGCACAGATTTGGACAACTTGAGCTCCAAAGCTTGATTCACGGACTTGTCCTCGATCTTGTAAGGTTTCACAAAATCGGCGGCAGGGTCTTGGGATACAATAAGTGTACGGAGTGTAAGGAACATGATAGATGCGTACTCTGAACTTCGCAAATTCGATATACTGGTTTGTTATCGTCGTTTCCGACCAAGTATCGTACCCATGCACCTGGACAACAATTAGCCTGAACAGAAGGCTAGGAGCAGAGTAGAGAACCTTTCACATAGTCCTCAAACCATGGTGCCAGTGCGTGCTTGACAAGTTGATCTCTGGACAACCGACATTTCTCAAGGTCATCCAGCGTGATGGGCTCGCTCTCTACTGATGTTGGTTTGTTAAATATCCGTCCAACCTTCTCTTCTTCCTGTTCGAACTTGGTAATTTGACCATCTTCGGATTCACCGTCCGAAATCTCCATGTCCATTGGAGACGACGAGCGGTCACGTTTAGGAGAAGAATGCTATATAATTGGTTGAGTGGGTAGTCATTAGGGGATGATGATGCGATTTACCCTCTTCCTCTCGTCCTTTGCTTTTCGCTTTGCTTTGAGTTCTGCAAGCTTGCTGGTCTTCTCCTTTGTTGCGCCTCTCGCTGTGTGTTGGCCTGCACACTGACTTTAAAAAAGTTTCATAAGTTGTATCGGTATTCCTCACGCTTGGCGGCCTTAGCCACACTGTCCTCCGCTCCGCCTCCTCGTTGCTGTTGAACCATCTGGGAAAGTAGGCGTTTATCCAATAGTTGCTGTTTCTCCTCCAGTCGCTGTGCAAGGATATCTTCTCTCTCGACCTCTGACATTTGGAGGAGGCTAAGCAGGGGGTCATCAGCATTAGAAGGATGAAATTGTTATGTCGTACGTACTGTTGTCTGTCTTTCTCATCTTTATATTTCCCCTCGAGGGGATACGGGTCGTCCTCTTCCTCTCCGCTCCCTGCTGCATGGTCTTCGTCGCTAGTCGCCAGGTGACTGTCAGGCAATTATTAATGGTCTTCAATGGGTGTAAGTCTACTTACTCCTCCTTGCGCCGCTTGTTGGACTTGGAAGAGTGAGGCTTTTTGCGCTTCTTCTCTCCGGCTCCGGCAAGCTCAAGAATCTCATCATCGAGGTCGGACATCCTATGGTTGTAATGGTGAAGAGTTAAGGGTCAAGCTCGGGTCAAGTCATGGTGTATGAAATGCACCAGTTGTGACGGAGGACTGTTGGTCCGAAGTTCCCACGGACTGTACCTGTGTAGCGGTGTTCCGACTCCAGGACTCTAGCATGCTACTAACCTTGACCTGTCCTTGGCGAACCTTTCTGGGTCTTGTTGAGGCGACCAGATGATTTTACTACAAAGAGGCTCAGCAGGAAGAACCCGAGCCAACAAAGAATATTGCCACAACACTTGACTCCCCGGACTGATGTAGGCCTTCACCAAAAGAGGCACTGTACGCTGATGTCAACTTTTGTGTCTGAATCTCTCCTTCGAACTACTCACCATGTTTGGCTGCTGCGTCGCTGGTCGCCTCCTACAAACCAACCTCCAGCAAATCGACGAGACTCACGCATTATTTGAGCTTCCACATGCGAGCGTAATAAATCATGTGTGTGTCTTTTTGCTTGGGACAGGTGTGTCGTCTCCAAATGATACCATCACTAGCCTGATTCATCTCGCCCATCCATTCGCAGTGCCTTTCCCCGATGGATATGCCGCAACTGTACACTTCTTTTGGCCAGGAAAGGGCTTTCAGCTTTTGGGAATGCAAGTATTATTCTCTTGTTTCTTAATCTTCTTCTGATAAAGTTGCCATTAGGCTCTCCAACGAAAAACCCTCTGCTGTCTTCCGCCTCCGTGGCACCTTCACCTCTACACCAGCCTCAGATCATACACAAAACGCATTCACTACTACTGCGGTGCACAACTCCGATGCGGAGGTGACAGCGGTCCTTGGTATCTCCATCGAAACCATCGAGCAAGTACAGATACAGATGTCGACCCTCAATTCTGCTTTGGTCAAGAGCGCTCCGAACCTCACGAAAGACCCATCTCTCCTCGCGAGCCGTATCATCAATCACCTTTTCAATTACGTTTCAAGTTTCGTTGATGCTTCGGGAACTATGACACCAAACGTCATGGTCCCTATGAGCATCATAACCAAATGGTACGAAAGCTTCTCGAACAAGATAAAAGCAGGGGGTATCGGGTTCCTAGAGCGTAGTGAATAAGAATCTCGTATTCAGATATTTTGGTCTGTGATCAGGGCTGTTCCTGATCAATTAGGAATTGTGCTTGTCATTATCAAGGCCGCCTGGCGAAATGGCATCGCGTCTGACTACGATACTATTCTTGTAATCAGGAGATTGTAGGTTCGACCCCTGCGGTGGTCATTGCCTTTTTAGCATATTCACAAACTGAAGTTCATCAAGGCTGTAAAGATGTATCTTAATCGCCGCCTCTAGTGGGAGGTTACGCCACAGCAGATACCTTGCCACTCTTCTGACCTACTCGGCAGCCACCACCCTCAAGATGCCAATTAGTACATCAGAGCTTCAAGTCTAATGAGTGTATAGCCTTCATCACAACTTGGCATCATTGCGCTAGTCTCTCCATACTTCTAGAGTTGGACAACTTAGGTTTTTGAACTGTTTGAACATGGCAAGAGTTCCCATGGTGTAACACAGTGTAGCTTGAAGGCTTCAAGTAGTAATTGATTATCAGACTAGCCCGGATGATCCTCATCGCGAAGGGTCAACCGGTCACCTGCTATCACTTGCCACTGATTTCGCTCATCCACGACGACAAACAAGTTCGCCCAAATGACACAATCAGCAAGTGTCAAGCACATCAGGCGTCGAGATCATCATTGAAATCAGCTTTTAAGGGCTTGGCAACTTCACGAAGGTCTCAGGCTCCGGTTCTTGGCTTTCTAAATTTGTCGATTCCAAAAGGTGGCTTTCCAAATTCCTCAGGCGCAACAAATGCATCGGTTTTTTCCTCTGTATCAAATGGACACAGAAAAAGTTTAGAAGGTCAAGCAACAGAATTTTCTCTGAACTGGGCCTCAGCGGACTTATAGGTTATAATGTCAACCGTTATCTGTGTTGTTTCGGCGCATCAATCACAAGCTGATCCGAATCTTTACTTGCGAAAACCATGATCTATCGAACCTCGACTTCATCATCATCATGGAGTGCAGCATGAGAAATGAACGACGAAAATGATAAGTCGAGCACAAAATATTTTTTTATCTGGTTGTATATAAGAACATCTTGATGCGGCACCCCCACCTTTGCCCTCTAACGAACCGCGAGACCGTTATGACAATCTTTCTTGCTCAGGATTTGTACGCGATTCAGGTTTATCGGGTAAGTCTTAGCTAGACCCTATCGAGCCATCTCTGAAACGTTCTCTTTATTTCAGTATGTCGATGGTAGGAGCACACTTGCTGAATCCACCGTGGCAGTCTGCTTACTCTGTAGCCGTTACTAGGGGCTGCATTGGCGCTCTATGTAGGCATTCAATCTCAGTTCAGTCCTTTTCTCTCTCTAAGACTATTTCTTCAGATATATGACTACCTTTTGAACTTCCCTAAAGAGCTGGAACTGATCTGGAAATCACGATCATTTTCCTCCATGAAGTTGGCTTTCCTCTTGAATAGATATTTTCTCGTGCCAAGCTTTGTGATACAACAACTTTGTGAGTTCAGCCGTCGTCATTCCCACTCAGCAGTCCTTATTTTCACCTTGGCAGTGCTGGGTACGTTGCAAATAAGTCTGCGGTTTGATTGTCAGAAGATGGGGATAGCATTCGCGAGTAAGTTAAGGCTTGTACGGACTCCCGGTCGTAGCATTCAGTGAGCTCCTCCTTAGTAACGATATTGGTCACTTTGTTCCTCTCCGATGGTCAGTTGCCATCGACCTAGATACTAGACCAAAGTAATGGTGACCATTCTACAGCTATTCTTTGTCTTCGTCTTTGGGTCATGTGGAACAACGACAAACGAGTGCTAGTCTGGCTGTTTATACTGTTTGCTGGAGTGACACTGTTCCAGATGGGTTTCGCTCTGCGGAATTTCAGCGAAGGTATTTGTAGGTTCGCTCACTTTGTCTCACTGAGATGTCAACGCTAAGTCTTGGATGCTTTAGACCTCTACAAAGCGCTTCCCGGGAAATGGGGCGGTTGTGCTTTCCACTCTAGCCTCAAATATAACTATCTTTTGTATGTTGTAAACCTCATGCAGGACATCTGTGAGTCTATCCCCACTGTCTTAGGGGTATCTCAAAAATATAGACTTCAAGTTTCAGTTGTTCTTGTAATGTCCGTGATTCCCACAATCAGAGTTTGTGAGTTCAGCGCTAGGATCCTCCGTCTATGCTCCAGCCTGATGCCTCACGTTTTTATTTGAAGACAGATCGAATCTCAGAGGACTTGGACGGTTGACAAGTAACAGTCTTTCTCAAGAAGTGTACCGTGAAGGTGAGGTTTAAACTGGGGTTGTTTTGGCTCCCTTCCTCAACCAGGACCAATAGGGCTTTTGTTCTACATCTACGAATGCCGTGAGTCTTCGTACAATGGCTGGCGGAGATCATTAACCCCCCTCTGTTCTGAATAAATAGTGATCACTTCAGTTTGCCTGGCATTCGCGATCGCGTCGGTAAGCAAAACCTGACGATCGAAGAAAAAATAATCGCCTGATATGAATGAATCTCAGCCTAACAACATGCTTATGCTGGTCCCGTAAGTATCGGTTTGTGTGAGGAAGCACCGCTAGCCCTGACACAGTCTCCCAATTTGAACCAGAATTTTCATCGTCCTCCGGATGATTTTATCGACAAGAATGATTCTGCACACACGTGCTCTATTTACCATTAAGCCAGAGTCCACGAAAGCACAGACCAGCCTAGCGTTCAATCATACTGCTAACAGTAGTTCTGCGACTAGCGCGGATCACTGCTAGTCGCTCGTCTTCGGATTTGTGGGTGTTCCTCCCCTTGTCGTGAGTGTTTGATAACGACCAATTCTCGGCTAGCAGCTGGAGAAGTGAATAATCTTCAGATTTTATACCTAAGACGTAGCCCCTAGTAGTTTGTATGAACCAAATTGATCAGCTCTGCTACCAGTCTACAACTTCAAAGGTTTTTTTGCGAGTCAATGTATCTCTTCCGGGCCGCATCGCGGAACCTCTTATGGTATATCAGTCTTTCAATCCTTGATTCTTCATTATCACTTTTCCTACTCTAGATATCTGGGATTGGGTAGTCCTATTTGAATATTTGGGCAGGAGAACTGGATTCCTAATATTTGATTCGACGGCTCTCATTATAACCTTCCAGCTTTTAATTTACAAAAAACATATAAGAAAAATAGTCGCTCGAACCTTAACGAACAAGCCCAGTATAGGTGAAGTTGACTATAAATTAGTACTCCACGCCTACAATTGGGACCAGCACAACGTATAGACAAATTAAACTACTAAAACAAGAGGTCGACCTTCACCACCGACTCCTCTACTGGAGTAATAATCAGTTCTAAAAATCAGAAGTTTTCTGGAAAGAAATTTCAATCAGACAGAGTTCAAGTGCGTCGTGAAAGAAGAACGCACCTTTGCCAAAGAAGAACCTGGTACCCTTGGGATCAGACCACTTGTTGGACATCTGGTGCAAAGTCTTTGACAGAACCGCTGGGCCACAGAAGAACTTTTGCGCTTAGATTAGTCTCAGGGCTAGCTGACGGCAACTACTGTAACTTACCACACCGACATCGGTTTCGGGATGTTTGTCACCGATAGAGCTGAAGACCCGATCCCAGTTGGGGCGACCAAAGTGGGTGGGAGCCCGGAGAGAAGTGATGGCGTCCTTCTCAGCACCAACATCTTGGACAATGATGTTGTTCATTTCGTCTTCCTTCAGTTTCGCAGTAAGGTAAATGTTGATCTCGATACGGTTTTGGGTGTCTTGTTCCTCAATAGCATGGAGAAGGGAGTGGAACCACTCAGCAGCACCGAAGTCACGGATAACCCAGGTGAAGTAAACCTGTATTATTGGTTAGGAAGCGTTCGAGTATGGGTGTCAAGCGAAAAACAACGGACTTTGGAGAGGCGGGTGCGCTTGGAGTTGTGGAGATTGTTCATGCGATACCAGATGCTCTTGAGAATCCTAGATGAAACTGGGTCAATATCGTTTCTGCTGTTTGGATCCAGCTCTAACTTACGAGGCAAAAGGGGTGACACCAATACCAGCTCCAACCAATAAGATCGTTTCAAAATTGGAAAAGTCTTCACTAGCACTACCAAATGGGCCGTCTACCATGACACGCGGGAGAGTTACGTTGAGTGGTGAATTAACGTTAGTAGCGACGACCTTGCCACCAGTGGCCTCCTTCTTATCACCCTTGCCTCCTTTACCCTTCGAGAAGTCGCATCCGCAAGCTTTGGCAAGGGTGGTCGTAAAATCACCCTTGACTGAGATATGAACGGACAGATAGTCTTCTTCAGGAGCGCTGGGAATAGTCAGAATGAGCTCGACTAGATGGGAAAGTCGAGTGGTTACCTTGTGAGAGTGAAAGGGTGCCATTGGAAATAAGAGACCTCGGGGCAGCAGATGAAAATATATTGGCCAGCCCTGGCCTTGGTCTTTTCCTTCTTTATTTGGAGCTCCATGACGTTCGAGGGGTGCTGGACGACTTTGGAAATGTACGTGTAGTGGCGGGAGCGGACTTCTCGCAGTATACGCTCGAAAATCCAGATAACGCCACCAATGAGCCAGTACCTCTGTGAACTTGTCAGTAGCTAATTATATATCAAAGGACAAACAACTTACCCAAAAGACTCCAATAGTGTTGGAGGAGCAGAACGGAGGACGATCGGGCTTGATCATACAGAACATTCCATGGAGTTGCCAGTTGATGAAGAAGACGATGAACAAATGGTGGGAGTACCAAAAGCGCTCAAAGTGGGCTCTGCGTTGCTTCTCGAGCGCAAAGAAAACCATGACGCCCAATACCACGGTCATGATCCAACCAGTAACACCTGGTCCGGTGGTAAAGTTGGCAGCAAGAAAGGCCACAATCCTCTGTCCAGTGTTCTTTGCGTCTGGGTCAGCCATCGCGAGCTTCGCGAAGTTCACCATGTGCGCAAGAATGTGCACCACACTGCCAACAACAATAGACCACGCAGTCGCTTTGTGGAAAGTGATGTTCTTGTCAAATGGAATGATGTCGTTAAGGGGAGTGCGGCGAAGGAATGAGATAAAGTTGCGGCAGACGGGGAGAAGGATGTAGATGACATCAACGTGCAAGACCAACGCTGCAGTACGGGCAATTGCTGTAGGACAAAGTTAGAAGCAAACAAATCAACACTACGAGCGAACTGACCGAACGTGATACCAAAAGTTGCCCGAGCACTCTCCAAATTATCTTTGATTTGGTAGTGAAAAAAGCCAAAGACTGCGACCAGTAAATGCAAGAGAATCCAAACACCAAAGAACAGCTGTCGCCCTCCCTCGTTGATCATCCATACATTGAATTTCTGCCTGAACGTCTTTGGCTGACCCGGGGCCTGCGCCGTGATTGAGCCTGTAGTATTAGAGCGTTGAAGACCTTGCAGCCTCCTTCTCTCGGTCTTGTTTCGTTGCAGGTGGCTGGGCTGTGTACCGAGAGAGTACGTCGTATCTAGGTCTGGGTGCTGCTGAAGCTGGTCCATTGGATATTTGCCATCTGAGAAGTCTAAACCCGAGGAACGTTTGGAAGCCATGAAGGTACTGAAAGAACGCCCAGCGTGAAAAGGAAAAGGAGAGGAAAGGTACCTGCCAGCTGGTGAAGATGGTAGAAGAAAGAGAAGGGAAGATGAAAGAATAAAAGCGGTGAGGTGCTGATCCAGAGTTTCAGGTCCTGGCTGATGGGAACTTGACAAGCGATGTCCGGCTTCGTCGTTGCCATAGTTCCTGTCACTAATCCTATTTGTCACTTAACAAAACAAACATTGACTCTTTTTCGACTCAATGAGCTAGTGCGGTCTAGACTTGCGTAGAGCTCGTAGAATACTGTTCACAAGGTATGGGCCGAATGGACTTTCTATGGGCTTCCTCACAACGGTCTCATATCTGCGTGAAGCACTGATGGTGATCAAACTGATACTACTTGAGAATAAAAAAATTCTCGTGATTGACATCCTTAACGACTCCAGAAGGTCTTCAGGCATACGAGAGCAGCCAGCACCGGAGTCCATCTCTCCCCTCTCCCCTCTCTCCCTCTCTCCCTGAGATATTACAACTCAGCGTTACGCACTGCCCGTGGTGTTGCACGGAGCTGATGAGAAAGTTGATGAGACGCTGATGGTGTTGTCTGAGTAAAACATCTGATGCACGAACCCTCTAATCCTGTCAAGCCCTCAACGTTTCTGCATATCAAACTCGCCGCTTGGCCGGCAGGGATAGTCACATCAAAGTCCTGGAAGGTGATATTCCGGCATCCAGAGATGGGACTGCACTCAATGTCCACAACTGCCAACAGCAGTTAGTCAAGGCGATGATGGTCCAAGCTCCTTGGCACTTACGCCGTGCCGAAAGGGAGTTACCAGCCCAATTGAAGAATCTCAGGTTACTAAAGTTGAGCGAGGAAGGCAGATCCGCTCTAGATGAGGGACAGGTGAATGATGGGGGCTTCGCCTAAGCTTTCTGTTTCACTTACGAGTGGCCTCCATTGGTTTGATAGATGTGCAAAGGTAGATTCACTCGGTCCAAGCGAACGTTCCTTACGGTAACGTTTGTGACCGTACCTAAAATTAGTGATTAGGAAGACCATCATGCCGACCACTGGCAGAAACTTAACCAGGACCGGCACCACCACCCGTAGGAGGGGAGCCATTGACAGACCCATCCCAAGTCTTGAAATAGACCTGGTAACAACGCAGAGGTCAGCTAGCAGGTATAAATGGCCTACGTGAACACCTACGCCATTTTGCATGTTGGGTTGTACACTCGAGCTGATCCTCGTCATCTAGATAATCCGGGTAAAATATGCGCTTGCCTTGGTATGTAAACAAGCGTACCAGCAAATCTTCCATTAATACATTCTCGACAAGGTCGCTCTTAAAAAATTATTAGACGATGCTCACGATCAATATTTCTGTCGATACGCACCATATTGGCGTATTGACCCAATGATCCAAATGCTATTCCATTCCCACCACGACAAGTAATGTTGCGAGCAACAATGTTCGATGAGTTCTAGTTCGTGACCATCTCAGTGGATGCCACATTTTCTGGAAATTGCCGACGGCATTAACGTACTCCTTTGATAGCAAGGCAATCATCTCCGCACGTAACATCCCAATTTACCATGGTGACATTATCGCTGCGATAGGTATTAATACCTATCAGAAATTATCAGCCACAATCAAGCCCGAGGTATTGTAGGAAGGAGAGCTCGCCATCGGTGTTGGGAACGATGCTATTCCACTATTAGACCTGATCCTAATACAGAAAATAAATCACCCACTTTTGCCCAGCAAATTGAGGGTTAGTATTGCTTGCATTCACGAACATTCCATCATACAGGATATCTTGCGACTCTGCAGCCGTGTTAGCCCAAAACGGCGGGGATTCAATCCTAAAGTTCCGGACAATGGCCTGGGTTGCTCTCCAGAGTGTCAAGGAGATGGGTCTACCATCCCCATCCCGCCTGGTGTGTGATGTGAAGAAGTTCCACCAAGGCTAGTGCCAGAGGTTGAATGAAGGCAATTACATACACACGATATAAGTAGCCTCACCTGACCGTTCCCTTGGATTCCACCAGTGTTGTGCGCATCAATTACGAAGTCAGACCCTGTGAGGACAAACCAGGATGCCTGGCTCTGTGGAACTGTAACTTAATAGTTTAACGATATTTCAATGGAATAACTACCTGGATGAAAACTACTCTGAACGTATTGGCGGAATCCAACCAGAATTCAATGTTAGGTTGAAACTAGCCGTGGAATCAACGTCAACACATATGTCACAGCGTAGCAAAGGGAACGTACACTCAAAAACCCATGCAGATCGACCGTTGCGTTCTTCAAATTCCACATCATTTTCCTATTTCTTGCTCAAAATCCAGCAATCACTGGTTTAGCAAGTGCAACGCACCTCGTGACATTGAATGATCCAGCTTCGAAGACTGTTGCGCCGTTGTGGCCACAGGTCGCGATGGCCTGTTCAATCTACCCGGTTCAGTCAGCCCCAGCTATATAAGCCACAAGTTATAATCGCCAAATACCTGGTCCGTATCATCATGTCCTTTACCCAGAGGTTTTAGGGTACAAAGCGCAGCATATGTTGCTCTGACAAGCACAAAACTCAAAAAAATACGCGAAATGCTTAACATGCTTCGAGGTGAGTCGGAATGAACTGGACACTTAGGACCACCATCATAGTCGGGCATATATTCTCTTCTCAGCTTCGAGAAGGGGTGCCAAAGAAGCGAGCACCACGGTCAACAGACAAAGTCATGAGAACACACAAACGCTTCCCCCGGCCCGCGAGCGGGCTCGGCTACATTACGCGACGAGAAGCAGGATAATTTGATGTTTCGAGATACTTCAAATACTTCGGGACATATCAAATCTAGGTACAGGGTACTGGAAATTTTGATACAAAGTAAGTTTTAGAAGCATGCAGAAGTGGTGCACGACGTACCACTCAAGCCTGTCACGTTCTGAGCGTTCGAGCACACCACCTCACCCGTCCCATTGAGGCTTCTCACGTTGAAATTGGTGAAACTCAAGTTCGCACAACCGACCGCCGAGCTACAGGCAAAATTGACAACTGAATGAATGAAGATTTTAGTGGCCTACTCGCTGACGCGGAGTTTACATACTTGTGCTGGTATTTGTAGTTCCGGTGATATTATCGAACGTCAAATTTTCAAACTTGAATTGGGATGGAGCCGCACCACTGAGGAGGTTAAATTAATCAAATTACCCTCCACTTGAAAAAGTATGTAAGCTTGTCTTACCCTCCTCCAAAATTCTGCAAGATTTGGACAGCTGTTTCGACTCGATCCAGCTCGAAATTGCGGAATACTGCACCGCTGACCAGACCTTTCGCCAAATTGAGTATAATAATGGCGCTTTTCAGGCGTGTTTCGTACCTCCACCCCCACCTCCGCCAGTGGGGGGCATGCCATTGATAGCACCGTCCCAGGATTTGAAGTAGATCTAAAAACTTCAGTCAACGACGATAGAAAACAGAGGTTGTATCAACCTCTTACGCCATGAACATTATTCGGCTGTTGTTCAGGTTCAAGACGCACAACCTATCAAAACAATATCAGCGACTGATGCATACAGAAGGTAGAGAGGAGGAAATAAACCTACCTTTACGTTCTCTACGAGGACGTCGGAGACAAAATCGCTCTTGATTCACGTTTGAGAAAGCACAACAGGCACGGTAGTCTATAATACTTACCATGTTTGCGTATTGGCCGAGGGAGCCAAAAGCTATACCTTCGCCCCCTCTGCAAACGAAATTCCGAGCCAGGATGCGAGAAGAATTCTGCAAAAGTTGTGAGTGATACAGGACAGTTACAAGGGAGCATTTGATTGAGCCTTACACCCTTGATCGCGATGCAGTCATCTCCGGAGGTTACATCCCAGTTGAGCATCGTGATATTGTCGCTTCGGTAAGTGTCAATGCCTAACCATGGCAATGAGCACAGACAACAGTGGAACGTTCTGACGCTCACCATCGGTATTCCAGACAATGCTGAGTAGAATATCACCATATTATCAAATAGGTTAAAAAACTGTTCATACTTTTGACCAGCAAAGGTCGGATCAGAATTGGTGGCATTGACCAACATGCCATCATACACGACATTAGACGATTCGGCGACTATATTTGCCCAAAAAGGAGGGGATAAGACGGTGAAGTTACGGACTAAACCCCTTGTAACTCTCCATAAGGTGAGGGAAATGGGTCGACCATCTCCATCTTGACGGGGAAGGTCGGTTGCAAAGAGATTCCACCAAGGCTGATACTGTTATCAATGGAGTATTTAATCACAGAAAAACACGACCGTACTTGACCATTGCCGTCAATACCACCAGTATTGTGTGCGTCAATGACAAAATCTTTGCCTGTCACTATAAACCAGGATGATTGGCTCTAGTTCGAGTATTTGAGATACAGGAACCATGCAAAGAAGATGCATATACGTACCTGGATGAACACAACTTGGAATGTATTCGTGAAATTCAGCCAATGATTGATGTCTGGGTGAAACTACAAACATAGATGAGCAACCAAAAGATCGATGTCCAGCATTCATGGAACTTACGCTCAGCATTCCTTTCAGATCAACTCGCGCAGAATCTAAATCCCAAATCATCTTTCTGCCATTAGAGGTGCATAAGGGCTGCCACGTTTGAAATGTGCCGGTCATGTATGCGCACCTGGTGATGTTGAATGTTCCGGCCTCAAATACAGTGGTACCGCCGTGGCCACAGGACGCAATAGCTGCCTCAACCTAAAGTAGCTCTCTACTCAATCTCTTCGACATCAACGAGCATAAAAGTACTTGCCTGGTCAGTATCGTCCATACCAGGACCCAATGGAGTCACATTGCATGTCCTTTCACCTCCCAAAGCTTGAGCGCTACACGTCGGTGCCAACAAACACGCTCCCAAAGCCAACAGGATCCATCTCTTGAATGTCATGGTTGTGGGCGGAAAGCTCAAGGAGGACGTGAGAGGGGTTTAAAAGTATCGACCAGGCCGTGGGCCAAGTTGGGATCGAAGAATCTCGGTATGTATTGGTACCTTGGCATCGAAACTGTAAATGGTATTTGATCAAAGAACGTGAACCCTCGGCGTCATTGTGCGGTGGGCCGGTGTGCGAAGCGAAGTTTGGAGTCGTCCTGCTGACCGTGCCGCCAGTGGAACTTCCACTCTGCCGTAGCTACCAGGCTCGCACTGATGTTGGAGAAGTGGAAAGCATGAGAGTAGGAAGTCGATTGGTGATCAACTGAGAGCAAAGCTGGCTAAAACTGAATTCGGTCTCATATTTGATTTCTCGAAATATTTGATCGTTCCTCTCATTGCGTCACAGAGGCGATTCTCGAGAAGATGCCGGGAGAATATTCAGAGGCGGATTTGAGTTCAGTACTTTGCAAAGTCTACTCAGCTAGATATAATCGTCTTTGCCTTTTACTCAGTCGGACCGCCAGGCATCCATTGCTGGAACCAGAGAAGAGACTGCGTGACATGCGATATAAATACAAGTTCATGTTAAGAAACAGACGAGAGTGTGTATGTGTTCTGATGTTATGACGAAAGCGAAAACACGAAAAATAATAACGATGCGAAGGCGCAAGGCGCTGTAAACGAGAAGCCTTACCTAAGAAATGCGAATGCAAATGCAGTGAATAATGCTTAGGATTATAACCATCCTATCAATGAAAATAATTGCCTGAAACCTCGATGTCACATCCTCAAAAAATTGTACTCTGCTGAAGGTTCGATGTCGGTTTCGGTGTAACCGCCTTCACCAAAGGTGTACCAGCAATCTCCGAGGATCGTATCACAGTGATCGTCGCACCGCCGTTCGTCCTCTGCGATGGTACAGCAGGAGGCTTACGCCTCTTGGGAGGTGCAGGTGGTGGTCGCCTACGTGGTTGTAGCTGATCTGAAGCGGCAGAAGAGATGGTAGAGGTAGGTGATGGTGCGGATACTAATGCTGGGGCTGAGCGCGTTTGCAGGGGCGGTGGAGGTGGAGGTCGGGTCCGAGCGCGGGGAGAGGTTTGCTGCGCTTGCGGAGGATCGGTAGGAGCAAGAAGTTGGTGATGGTAAGTGTGGAATCCATGCTCTGCACCATGAGAACCTGTGCGATCGTGATGTTTATGTGCATGAGCACCTCCAACGATGGTGGAACCTGCTGTCCCCCTTCGTTTAGGCGCACTTGGAACGGGTTTTGAGTCAGCCACTGCAGGTAAACTAGCAGAGCTTGAGTTACTCGTTCTCCGGAGCTTTTCGAGGGATGGCATTGGCGGCCGGGGTTCACTGTGTCGAATTTTCATATTCTCCACACTTTTACTCGACTTTAGGGTCTTAACTTTAGAGTTGGAACGCTCGAGCTTGACTGCCGTCGGAATGTGTTGTTCTGGGCTAACCACGTTCGGAGAGGTGTCGCTATGATCCGAGACTTGGCTTGCATCCTCTGCATCCCGTCGTGCTCGTAATTGCACGCTCCAATCACCAGTCAAGCAACGCTCAACCAGACGTTTAGTTGTGGGGTTTATGTCTCGGATCTTTGACCGGCCGACCAGAGATTCCAAGGTGTAAAGGATTTGAGGGCGCTTATACGGATAATCCCGTAGCTGAGTTTTGGTAAGGAGGGGATGAAGAACGCGAAGGTAGTTGTGGCGGAGCTAATTCACGTCTTAGTGTGAGGCAAAGAATAGACATGAAATGACATACTGATTCACTCTCCTCGTCCAAGTCGAGCAGTTCACGCAAAAACACATCAACAAGAACACAGAGGTCATTCGTATAGAAGTACTCCGAGGTTCCCTTGGTCGTGAAAATGAGGTACAGAATCTTCAGGATCAGCAGCTGCATGCATAAATCCTCCTGTGTGCGCCCTAGTGCTTTCTCAGAAACAAGACCGGTTTCAAGATAACCATTCACTTACTCGCACGGTTCAGCATGAAGATCATGTTCTCTCCGAACGTTTTACTAAACCCAAGACGGCGCATCAGAACTCGAAGAACACGATTCTTTTTCTCCGGAGATGGAGTATCAACTTGGTGCGGAGAATCAGATGGGAGAGAGGCGACCATAAATTGCTCGTTTAGCGAGACCTAAAACAATCAAATCAATCCACGAGGCGGGAAACTGTATCACCAAACATACAATCAACTTAATAACCGAATAATTGAAAGTATCATCCTGCATGTTTCTAGTCTGTTCCACAAGGTCAAAGAGCTGGTCTATAAACTCGTCATCGAATATACCTGGGGAAGAGTAAGGTAGGAAGGATGAGATTCGTCCTCACGAGCAGAAACAGGAATCACATACGAAGATCCTGAAGAGAAAAGTTTTGCATCCTGCACACCTCATACAACAGTTTAACAGCGACCGTCCTTAATCTAGCCTCGATAGGGACAGGAATCGATGGTATCCCAACGGAAGTTCCTGCGGTCCCAGTGTAGATGTCTTCGACGTCAGGGTCGATATCGACCATGATGTGATCCATGAGTAATGGAAGGAGTGGGTGCCAGCGTTTATGTGACCTAAAGAACTCCGGCTTCCGCTTCCCAAACCAGAACAGAACGTTATAGGAGATGAACTGGGAATGTGGATCTGTGTTCTACACAAAAATATCATACATCAGTAAGATTCGGGGGTGCAGCGGGGCAGTGCCAGCATAGAGGGCCACAAATATAGACATATTTGGCAGGGAACTTACCGTCTGCGTGTCGTCCACGATTATTTCACACATGCGTTCTGAGTGGAACTCGAAGAGCTCCGAGTCGAGCAACATCTCAAAGGCATGTTCCAGCTGTAGATGACTCTGCAAGTATTGCTCTAGACATCTCCATCAGTTACTCCGAATCGTGGTCGGGATGAATAAACATGCCATGGTAAGCTGTACAGAGCGACAAGAACCGCCTGAGCGCAGCATCAAGGAGCGTCAATGTCTGATACTCGTTGCTGGGAAGTTTAAGAACATCATCGAGTTCTAGATGGGTTTTGCGTTAGTGCATCGAACACTAGTGATCCAGAGCAGGGAACTCACCAGACCAAAATTGTTGCGCAGTTTCGATAAGATATACGATACCTAGGTCGTCGTCTATGGCTACTGCGGGCACTAAAGTGGGGTCTGAATGTGCCATGTCACAGCGCCCATGAAAGTTGTTTGGAGAACTCCAAAGCTGAGAACCAGACCTGGAACGTGGGGTTCTATTTAAGAACCCTAACCATAAGAGTTTGATCGTGTTTCAATTATTGCTACAGGCCACTGCCAAACAACGGCCCTCGGCTTGGGACTCAATGAGAAGCTGTTGAGAAGCTGTTTGGGTCCCTGTGGCACCGTCAGTGATTGAGCTTCTATCAGTATCTAAACGGGCATAAAACATAGCCAAATCGAGTTATGACCCTCAGTCATTGGGTGTCCTGCAGGGCTCCTATGATTCTGAATTGAGGTTTCTCCGGCCTCGTCTCGTTATCTCAGGTGCCAGTGGTCGGTCGTATCTGTGTTGGTGCATGCCGCAAGTGTCAGCGTCACTCCAACTGCAGTCCCACCCACTGAGCGAGCTATATTCGAATTCCGGAGACAGCCTACTGCCACTACCACAACAAGAACAAGCATAATGTCCTTCAACTCAGTGCCTGACGGCCATTGAACTCGAAAACTACTACATGTTTATCGCAAAGTAAATGAAGAAAGTTCTTACACAGAATCAATTACCGAGGGAAGGATAATTTCTACTCTCGATACTTGGAAGATCCTGACCTGTATTTATTGAAGAGGACGACGAGAAATTATCATCTGTCAGAGGGCCGACACGGTTATGTTCCAAAGCTGGCTTGCTGATCTCTCGTTATTCTCCAGCGTGACCTGTCAGCGAGGTGTAAGGCAACAACCCCCGCGAGAAATTTTCAATACTGACTGTGCTATTGGCGTGGCGTGTCCAAACCAGGACTTTGTAAGGATCAAAGGCAATCTACGCAAAATGCCTTGTTGTTCAACATTAACCAAAGAATGGCACGCCGCAGAACACACCTGGTATGCTGAACCGCCCTGGGCTAGTTCGATATGGAAAAACTCTGGTGAACTGGCATCGTTATTCGTGTAGACTGTTGCACCCTGGCCATGATATTGAGCCGCCGGTCAGTCCTTGAATCAAAACACTGAACAGAGCCTTATACTCACAGGGACACCTGTTGTCCCGACTACAAACGTAGTCCCCCGATATAGAACTTTATATCCAGGCGACGAAGCACTAGGATGTAGTTCCAGATACCACTGAAGATGATACTGCAGATGAGATGCGACGTTCCCTTGAATAATTGAACTTACGACGCCGTCGTTCCGAAACGCTGTGTTGGTGAGCCGAAGGGGAGTGGAGGCACCTCCATCACTAATTACGAGCTCATTGCTACTGGGGTCACCGATGGTGTAATTACCGCTCGCCAGCCCCACAGCCTGGGTGAGGACAGTTAAGAGTCAGAGTCTAGTTATTCGAAAGAAGACCAAGCGCTTGCCCAAGCCGTGCTCAGAGATGTCACAAGATAGACAAGAGTAAGGACGTTCGCGTACATGCCACCGGTGTTTGTTCCAAGATGTAGCGGGGGGCTTGCTTATATGTAGAAAATCGACTGTCTCGCAGATTTTATTAGAGTATAATCCCGACTTGCACCCGATACTAAACCCAATGCCACATACGTCCATTCTGTTAGCTCTCTGGACGAGGCTTCTTTGCACTAGCGCTTGGTGCTTCCACTTTGTGAACTCGAGAGCGGGTTCTTTGCGCCATTGTCTTTCTCGTCGGTCAAAAGTATTCATACCACTAAGCGCTTGAGGCAAGACATATAATAGATATGACCATCTTTCTTCGAGTACGGTGGCCACGATAGCAGGGGATACTTGTATTCTGAGAATAGGCTCTGGCTGCCTGAGCTGCGGTCCAGCCACAGAATGTCATTCAGACAAGACCTTTCCCTATAAGAAAAAACATTGGTCTACTCCTATGCAAAAATGGAGCCCTTTCTGCGGCTAGTGACAATCCAGGCAGTAGTCAGAGATGAAGAGAAGTAATAGTGATGACATACACTCGACAACAAATAAAACAAAAAATGTGACCCTGGTGATGCAACCGGTCACTATGATTGCCGAAAAAACGCATGTCAATGGATATCCGCTGACTGCGATGTCAAATTCCCCGCTCATCCTTGGGCGCATCAGGTCCCGAGACTCCTCTTGGGGCATTTTTACCAAAAATAACAATCAGGATCACCGGCTACCCTGTTTCCAGCTTGTTCAGGCGGTCCTTGCGAGGGCTGAGTACTTCATTTCGGCCAGCTTTAACCATGGCCCCTCAGCGCCGCCTGAACCAGATCCTGAACGAGCTTCGGCTCAATCCACCAGTTGTTGGGACGCTAAAACTTGGAGACATTACGTATGAGGTGCCTGCGGCGTTAACACCGACAAGGCTGCCCCGAACCACCTCACTCCTCGAGCCCAAGGATGGCGTCAACCTGGATAATCTGCATTTCATGCTGCAGAAATACCTGCTTGGGCAAGATATCTTCTTGGTGTCGCAACCTGGGCCATATGCACGGCGTCTGGCGCTAACTTTTGCCAGGTAAGCAGATCTGCAGACTACTCTTTTCTCCTGCCTTATTAAACATTTATTAGCTTGATCAATGCGGAATATGAGTACATTGCTTTGCACAGAGACGCAGGAGAAACTGAACTCAAACAGGCGCGTCTCATCACTGAGCATTCAGAAACGAAAAGCTTATAAAACAGAACAGGGACGAGAGATCCGTAAAGGCGGAAATTTGGTCTATGTTGATAGTCCTGCAGTCAGCGCCGTCAAATATGGCAGGATCCTGATCCTGGAGGGCATAGAAAAGGCGGAAAGGGGTATTATGCCGGTTCGTTCGCTAGATTGTTTTGCTTGAATTTACTGATAAATGGTGTTCGTCAGGTCTTGAACAATCTTTTAGAGAACCGGGAAATGTGAGAAATTAGCATATTCCCTCTCGAAATCTCTCGAAATACTGATATATCCTCAGGAACCTTGATGACGGAACACACATCATCCACCCTCATCGATACACCCAATTAGAAGCTGCTGGAACCACCAAATCCGACCAAGGCAAAGCATTCATTCCAGCCCACAGGAATTTTCGGGTTATCGCCATTGCTGCCCCAGTACCACCCTATCCTGGATATCCTTTAGACCCACCGTTTAGGAGTCGATTCCAAGCACGTTTCGTTGACCCAATCGGAGCTCTCTTATCACTCGACACACCGACACAACGCGCAGCTACCTTACCCCCGCTCTACACTAAACTCCGTGACCTGATCTTAACCACACAATACGCAAGTGAAACCCGACATGCTCTTGAAGTAATCTCAAAGACATCCTTACCGCCTTTCCCTCAAACTGCGCTGACCAAGCTTCGCGCTCTTGTCCAATTATTCCCTCCTCCTTCCGAACTTTCACCTTCTCAACTTGCTCGACTATTCATCACTCTTCATCCTGCCTTAATCCACTCCGCCTTTCAAGCATGGGCCATCCTTGGACGTCAAACCCAAGAAGCTGGGCTCGGAGAACTGGGGAGCCCTTCAATGGTTTCCCCGGACGAGCGGATCGGCTTATTAGGCTATTCCATCAGCAGCATCGACCGTCTTGACGACAGGACTGCAAAGCTTACCTTCGACGGGCCATCCCGCGTCGAGGTTGTCGTGCCAGCAGGCCCACGGCCTCTCCGTCCATTCCCCTTCACTGGAAAGCTGGACTTTCAGCCCACGCCTCGGTTCACGGGTCTTTTGACATGCTTCATGCAGGCACACGCGCTCGGGTGGGATATCTCCCTCGTTCCACCAGCAGTTCTCTCCTCGGCCTCGACATCGACGTCAACTCTTGTGAGAGTGTTTGGTGAGCTGTTGGGTTATGAAACTGAGGTGTTGCATATGTACAAAGAGCTAGGAGGCCGTGAGTTGGTCATGAGGAGGAAGATTGAAGATGGGGGTGCAACAACTTGGGAACCGAGGTGAGTTATACGACAAGGAGAATGAGTAACATAACTCTGACACTCATGTCAATTTCAGTCCTCTGGTGGAAGCAGCATGGGCTGGTCGACTTCTTCATCTATCGGGGTTGGATGTCATTGGTTCCACTGCCGGCTCATTATCCCGTATGTTCCAAGATCGCGAGACTGAATTGTGGGAAGGAAAGCGCATCGTTGGATCCGCTACTGATGAGGAGGTACGCGGTGGAGATTCTCCCTGTGACATACCATACTCACAAAGCGCAGATTCAGGGTAGGGAGCTCAGTGTTGCCCATCCATCCTTCCGCATAATCAGCACCGCATCCAAGTCATTGCCTCTCAAGGACTGGCTTTTTGATGAACACGCCAACATGTTCTTCCCCATCCCCAGCCAACCCATGGATAGACAAGAAGAATCAAATATCCTTCTCGCAACGGGCTGCCCGGAGGAACTGGTGCATAAACTATTGCGGTTTGCTGAGGGATACAGACAAAGTATATCCGCTGACAATGTCCTCAAAAGTCGACGGCTTGGCACTCGGTCGTTAGTCAGAATCGCCCGAAAACTTGCAATGTTTCCGAAGACTCTAGACCTGAGCTTTGTTATATCTCAATCCTTGCTCGCAGAATTTCTACCCGCGATGGAGCGTCTGAATCTGAATACCCTTCTCGAGGAATCTGATATCCTAAGGAAATCGGACAATGTGGGTCATCGAACCTCTCCTTTTCACCGGCATGCTGATTCTTTCCCTTGATAGTTCAACCCAAGTCCTCGTTTGGAAGGAGACTCCCTTGTTTTTCCTCCTCCCAGTAGTAGTGGCGAGCAGACTTATCCAACGTCCATTCCTATATTCAAAGCGACTGAGGACCCAACTGGCGCATCATCTCATATTCCTCACATGGACAATTTTTACGACAACAGCTTGCAAACCGGTCTCATGCGTGACCTAGCCATTGATTTAGAGCTTCTCGACGAGCACATTGTTTTGTTAGGAAATCAAGGCGTCGGCAAGAACAAGATTGTTGATAGGCTCTGCCAAGTGCGCTTTCCCCGATATGAACTTCTCGACATACGCTGACAGAAGTCCCTAACATCAGCTCCTTCGCCGACCACGCGAGTATATCCAGCTCCACAGAGACACGACTGTCAACCAGCTCATGTTCACGACTTCACTTGAGGGTGGAATCATCAATTATACCGACTCTCCTCTTCTCAGAGCGATCAAATACGGCCGTTTCATTATCATCGACGAGGCTGACAAGGCACCTGAACATGTTGTGGCAATATTCCGTAGTCTTGCTGGACAAGGCGAGCTGACACTTTCGGATGGACGTCGAGTACGGCCGACGAAGGGACGAGATGAAGATATCGTGGTCCATCCTAACTTCCGGCTGATTTTATTAGCCAATAGACCAGGCTATCGTATGTACCATTTCCATGGCTCATTGACACTGTCTAGAGTTGACGATACCTTGATGCACAGCTTTCCTTGGAAACCACTTCTTACAGGTCCTCGGGGAGAATTTTAGTGCACATTCCGTTAGCAATCCAGATCCTGAATCAGAGAAGAACCTCTTGAATCAGCTGGCCCCAGAGATGGACTCTAAGCTGATTGGGCGTCTAGTGGCCGCTTTTCAGGACTTGAGAGCGGGATATGAAAGTGGTGTTTTGAATTATCCTTATTCATTAAGAGGTGGGTACGATCTCTTCCATCGTCTAATAAAGCGCTGAGTGATTCTCGCCCCAGAACTTATCAACCTTGTACGTCACATGAGGGCATATCCCAACGATACCCTAGGCGAAGCACTGCGTAACATCTTCGATTTTGACATCTACAAGCCCGAAGCTATTGATAAATTGTCGGAGATCCTGATTAAACATGGGTATGTCCCTCTCTCCGCATTCCAAATTAGTATTTAATGGCTTTCCTGCAGGTTAGAGGTCCCTAATCTAGGCCTAGACGCTGCCCGCGAGGCCGCAAAGAAAGGAAAGGACGTCGAATTCGAACCGGCGAATAAAACTCTAGATGAGCCGAAGGAAGGAAAACACGATGACAAGGAGCACTCAGGCGGTGATACTTATGCTGGAGGTGTAGGTTCCGTTGACTGAAGCCATAACGTTGATGATACTGACATCTTATCACCAGACTGGGGGCCGGAGTACGGCCGGTATGGGAGGTATAGGTGGCTATAAGCGGTTTTATAAGGGAGGGGATATCAAGCAGGTGTGACATCTTATCCAGAACTTCAATAATCTGTAATACGTCTGAGAGCGATTTAGGTTCCTGATGCATTGAAGGAAAGTGTCCCGGAAGATGTCAAGGAGAAAGCACGGGAGATGGCACGTCTGGAATTGCAGCAACGCCTGGAAGAACTGGACATGTCACAGTCTGAAGCACGGGGTTATGGTCAACTCTTGAACGCAACACAAGCACATATGCAATCCCTTCATATTATGCTTGAACGTCTGTCTGTTTCTAGCTTCTACATGAAAGTTTATTCATCATTTTCCTAGATCTCGCTGCAAAGGAAGAGGAGCGTGTCTGGGTAAAAAGACAGACAGACGGAGAGTTAGACGATAGTCGGTTGACGGAAGGATTGACCGGGGAGGCGACGGTTTACAAACGTCGTGGTATGGAAAAGCCAGAGCTAGGGCGACCGCAGTTGAAGTGCGTTCCACGTATCCATATCAATCTAATGAGTTGAGTATTGACTATTGTTGATCTAGGCCAAAGCGAATTCGATTCATATTTGATTTGAGTGGCTCAATGTAATCCATCGCTACTTTCCGTGGCTTCGACCGAGTATCACCACTGACGATTAGTACAGGTATCGATTCCAATACGACGGTCGGCTGGAGAGGAGCATGCAAACTGGTGAGTAATGGGAAGCATCCGATTCGTTCACCGGCGAGATTGCTGAATTAATTGCAGCTGTTATGCTAATGGAAACATTTGACCGCCTTTCGCGGAAGGAGAAGTATGTCTGGGATGTAAGTATTTACCTGTCTGTGGCTCCAATCTTGACACAAGCTTACTTCCACCATTTCAGATTTATGGCCATGTGAGTATCTCGCAATCAAACGCCCTCTGAAATCTCACAACATTTTGCCCTGCCTAGTCTGGTGATGGTCCCGATATTCCCTTAGTCGAAGCAGATAAACCTCCAACTGAGCTCAAGGAACGGTGGAAAGTTGCTGAGAAAATGTACATGGTTCCTCAGTACGCCTTTGCCGGTGATTTCACTGGTGAGTTTATTTTCATCTCCAGAAACGGTAGTCCAACAAATTGTTTTCGTCATTTCAGTTGAGGCCATCGCAAAGGGTGTGGCCGAAGTCGCGAAATATGATGCGGGTAAGCATTTGAAAAGAAAAAAGTCAAGGGTCGTGTGTGTTTGATGTATGAAACCACTTCAGATGACTGGTTTGTCATCGCAATCACGGACGCGAATTTCAGCCGATACGGAATTACACCTGAGGAGCTGACCAACGCAATGAAGCGGGACCCCAAAGTCCACACAGCCTTGATCTGCATTGGTGAAGGGGCTGAGGCAACATGGTCTGTCCCCGCCCAAGCTTGTTTTTGCGCCAGGGTTTATGAAACATTCTCTAGGATCACAAAGCGCCTTCCAGGCCGCGGGTTTCGTGTAGCAAATACGGGAGATATCCCGATTGTTTTACGAAGCATTTTATCAACTATGGTAGACAGATAGAAGCAAGTCTAGGCTTCACACAGGCAATTGATGAGAAGTAACGATAAATTAGGTGTCGCGATTTCTATGACAATGTCTTAGCCAGTTTTTTGCCTAGACTTGCTAATCAAGATCCCTACCCTTTGAGGGAACAGCTGGAGAACTATGTATACCCCGGGTTTCAGGGGAAACGCTGGCAAGCGAAACACAGCTTGAATTTCATTCATGTTAGAGTTTGACCTGGTGCTGAACCTGAGGGACCTCAGCGGTCCACAGTACACCGTCATGAGTAGATTATCCACTTGACCTGTGTAAATTTTATTGCAAGAGCTGCATGAGAGAAGTGTGGGTTGAATGCCGGCCGAAAATATCTGTTGCTATTTTGCTACTTTCTGATAGTCTGCTATTTCAGTACTGTATAGGAAATGAACAGCCTCGAAGCTTGGAGTCGCATCACTTCTTGGCTCACATCCACATGCTTTTTTTGAACCTGGGCGTCTCCACAACTTAATTGAGCCTTGAGTTTGAAGAACACCGCGCAAGTGGAGCCTGCAACTCTATTTCGACCGACGACCATACTCCAGATATCACCAGCCGCGTCAGCTGGCTTCCGTAAGCAAAACTTGTTTGAGGCCGCCAGTCGGGAGTGCCTCGCGACTATTTATCTCCGGTGCTAATGGCAACAATGTCCCATCTGTCATTGGCAGATCCGGACATTGACATGGGACAGCATCATGAATACGCATGTACGACTACCAAATGAATGTGATCCAGCGACCCTGTTGCAAGGTGACATCCCCCATCACGACGACCCTGGTCAAGAGGGTTTCGACATCCCACTAGGCATATAAGTGAGTACGTCTGGGAAGGTCTCAAAGGTGGTTCCGCGCTAACCTCGTTCTGACTAGCCGGAGTGTTGATCCTGGCTTGAAGCAAAATGGATCTCACCTCAAACACTCAGTACGTTCTGTGCAGGCTGCGTTACGTCTCGATGCTGAAGATCGACTAGAAAAATGGCAGGACCATTGGTACGTCGCTATTTGTAACATGATCTTTCCCCGCAGCTCAAGGATCTGCGAAGCTCTTTGGATACTTGCTCAACCTTTGCCTACTGGGAATCCTCATCGTTCAAGTTTGTAGGTGATTTCCTCGAAGTCATCGGAATCACACCACCTTGACAAACTTCCGCAGTCATTTACTCTGTTGCCTTCAACAAGCCCAACTCTAGGGACAGATTTGGGCTCAAACTCCTGGTTTACATCGTTCTCTTCTTGGAAGTGTTACAGTCTGCCTTCATCTTGAGGGACGCATATGTCACATTTGCAGAAACGTATGGCAATCCAGGTGACCTAGGGGAAGTTCGCTTTACATGGTTGACAATGCCGGTGTTAGGCGGTGTAGGCGAGTAACCTTTTGGCATCAGTACTACGACTAGTACTAATTATCCATTCACAGTCGGGTGCATTGTTCAGTCCTTCTACGCCTTTCGAATCCATGTACTTGCTGGGCACACATACGTACTTCCCATGTTCGTTGTACTTGTGGGTCATTCGATCTCCAAGCACCACGCTATAATCTCACGAATCGTAGCTTGCATTAACACAGTGCGCTGCTTCGATGGCAGTCGGCATTGACGAGTATTATCACCAGCAAATAACGGACCTCAGTCGAGTTGGAAAAGTTGGAAATTATGTCCGTATCCCGATGGAACCAAAATCATTCCGTTGACTCATGCAATGCTGCAGATCTGGCCAATTGTTAGCGCCGCTTGTGATGTTACAATTGCCGTCGCAACGTCTTACTACGTGAGTTTCGATCCAAGTATCAGTGTCGAGGAAAGGATTTCACTAACATGTTGCATGCTCTCTAGCTAGTGAAAGTCAGCAAGCAGCTGAGAGACTCACAAGGTGGAAATACGTCGTCTAGGCCAACGAGAACTATCCTAGGGCGCACGTTTCACCTCGCCATCGAGACCGGCACTCTTACTGGTAAGCCAAATTTGTATCCCCAGCTTGAAGAGATAAAGTCAAACTCAGGTTTACCAGCTACTTTCTCTTTGATTTACCTTGGTCTCTGGGTTACATATCCAATGGAGTATTATTACACAACCTTCGCCTTTATCCTGGGGAAGGTCTACGCAAACTCTTTGATGGTCATTTTCAACAGCCGGGTGCTGATTTCGGATCTACGAGATGAACCGAGATTTATTGAAGATGGAGACGAGAGAGATTTTCGCAGTTTCGGTCGCATGGCTCTCTCTATCGAGCGAGTGGTCGAAGTCTCAGTAGACAGCGAGTCGATATCAAAACCTTCTTTTGAAAAGTGTCACTCAGTAATTGTAGGGTGAACCTAATGTTTCCTGCATATCTTGGACGTTGGGTTACCACAATTTTCACAGAAACCAGGCAGCAGTATAACTTGATAGGATGTATATACCACAGTTGTACCACTATAGTGCAACGATCAGGATTTCTTTGTATTACTTCGTATTCCCCAGCCTTGTCTACGTGCCGATTAGCTTTATCTTAGACAGTTTATCACTTCGATCAATATCAAACGTCATTTCCCCGCGTCGTTTGCCGCCCCTCGTATCACTTTATGATCAAAGTTGACATGGACCCCGGGCGGTCGAATACCTATTCATGTTCATCTACTGATACGATTTGCTGATGGAAAACTCAGTTCCTCGGCGTCAGATAGACAGCGTCAAGGTGTTTATACGCGTGCGAGCCACATCCCAAACAGGCGAATACTCTTCGCAGAGGTGGTTTCAATATATGCACAACAAGGTATTTAGTAATGTGCTCTACTGTGCTAGTGTTAATTTAGAGGGTACATCGGGAAGTGATGCCTTCAACCAGTCGTTAATCTATCATAATTCGCAAAGGCAGCAAACGTCACAGAAGGCACCTCTCTGACTTTTAACTTGGTTTGCTTTGATTGATTCCAGGCAATCTGAGGTGAGATGTAAACCAATTAAAGGGCATATACAGATGTCAGCTCCATGTGAGAGCCCTTCCTGTAGAGATATCTGAGATGCAACACCATCCGACTGGCAAGTACCGCCCGCAAAATCCTTGCGACACTGAGATACAGTAAGTCTTAGTAAGTCAGGTCTGATAGTATGGTGAGTCGCACGTACTATACGAACGTGAACAAGTTATCTCTCTATAAGAGGAACTTGTACATGAGATGCTGTGTCTGTCACAATACTGATCGAACGTACGAAGTAGTACATTAATAGAAAGGTGATTGTCGAAAGCGCTGTGTTACTTTGGATCAGAACACTGTCATTGTTTGATGAGGCTCGGACTCACCAAGGAGGTATACATAGAACAGTACGCCTGGAAGAAAATTCCGTCATCATGTTAGCCGTACACGAGTAAGTATGTCGACAGCTGGAGCTTACCTTCTGTATACATCACCTCGAAACACTGCGATTTGTGTCGTTTGGCATATTTACCTACAAATATTGTTGTAAGGCAGCTGCCGGGAGAGATTGTGGACATGGGCGAGACGTACGTTTGATGGACATGAAAGGAATAATCATGAAGACGAGCATGACTTGATTGACAGCTCTTACTGACAAATTGTTTCAGATTTGTTGACATGGACTCACTAACATCATAGACAGTCGCGACAATAAATCCAATGAAGAGCAAAGAATTGGATGGCATGGTCAAGCAGCCAGTGAAGGGCGGAAGATCAAAGACTGTGTGAGAATAAGTCACAACTAATCAATGATACGATGAGGTCAAAACGTACATCGAAGCGGATGAATTGTCAGTTCGGCCACCGTTCCGATGATGGCGAAGTCAACAATGTTCAGAATTATACTCCCAATTATAAGTGGGGTCTTCATTCTCCAAATGGCCAGAACACGTAAGGTTAGAATAACTAACGAAGGTCAGGCGGTGAAGGGGTAGTCAGCTCTTTGGACTAACTTTCCGAAAGAAAAATCCCAGCAATGTAGAGCCCTAGATTCTTTGGGTATCAGCGATTTTAAGGTATGTTTCATAAAATCTCGCACTCACAGGTAATGACATGAAGCAAGAAGTAACAGTAGGGTGCCATCCCGCCGACATTATCGCCTTGGAAATTAACAAAGCTCAGCATCCTTATCTCTGCAAAATAGGGTTGTGATCATACGGAAATAATTCAATATGAACTCGAGGAATGGAAGATATCGGTTCAAGAGAAACAGGGCCTTTGGTATGCTCCATGGACTTTCCCAGATCAACTGAACTTCCAAGTTGAGAGTCAAGAGGTAGTCGTAGATCTAGCCATGGTCTGATTCAGCATGTTGTAGGTGATCGCGTTAAAAACACTGTACAAAAAAGGCCGCAGCAGCTCCTGAGTAGGTGAGATGAACGAAAGCCGTTGTTTGAATGGAAAGTTGAGGGCCTACCGTCAGAATACTGTAGTAGAGAGAACCTAGGAGTTAATTTAAGAGCGTAGACCGCTGGTAAGTTTCGTACTCACCCGGCCTATCTCATAATGGTAGAGGGATGAAAGGACTTCAGGTGGGAGCTGAAAGAGTTCCATTGAGGACGACAGGTATGCTGGCGGGTGGAACCTAGTTGCTGCGCCAGTGAAGAATTTAAATAGTTGAGCTACACTGAGCCTAATTCTGATATAGCACGTTGATAGTTCCCCTGTTGACGGATGCAGAACAATTCAGTAAGTATAGTCTCTTAGTCGGTAAAAGGACACACGTAAGCAATAATGATCGTTGCCGTCTGTGACTGGAGGGGGTGAATTTCGCCGAGAGGTCAACAGAGATGGATTGTGGACAGGTTACCTATCTACGTCACGTTCTGATACCGGAGAGAGCCAGAGTGAGCTTGTGAATGGCTTGAGAGGCTTGGTATGTAGTTGCTGAGAAAGAGGTCGGGACTCGGAGCGCGCAGAAGAAAGATCTTCCCACTGAGTCGCAGCGGGGTTCGGTTGTTTCTTTGTTTGCCGGAGTGCCAAATCACTAAAGTGAGATTTTCAGCCTGATCTCCAATTTCTAGAATTCGTAGAAGTATATGTGGTCGCTGGTGGGTGTGTCCAGAGTATGAAAGTTAGTATATTTGATCGACGATGGATGATCTCGAATTTAAGGAAATGATGGAATCAGATTAGATTGATGTTCAACTGAGTAATGGAGGTGATCATTTTGCGGGATTCGTGAGCATCGCAAAAAGAACTCCCACTCGCTCTCCGAACGCTGATCCTGTGTGGCTGAGGACGAGTGTCTTGTTCATGACTCAACGAAGGAAAGTGAGGCTCGCGGCGTCTAAATGCCATCAACGCTATCTAGTGGCCAAATAAATAATACGCTCGAGCGCCTTCCCTAGCATTCAAGACGTCATCCATCTGACATCTGGCGCGAACCGAGGACGCCAACATTTTGGTTCAACTCGGCTTCGTCTTGAGGTTTCACCAGTCACCGTTCTTGCCAGGCGGACACTCTCAGGCCGAGCAAATTCCAGTCGTTGGATCTACCCAGTTCTCACCGAGGCCCTCTACTCGTCCACTCGACTCCGGAGTTCAACCCGGCTGACGCCTCCCATAAACATGGTCTTTGACTCTATTTTCTCCCTGCCATTCTATCTGGCCTCCATCCTTGGCGTTCACTGGCTTGGCAGGCCGCTCATTACCACTGAGGCCTACCAATCCACAATTTCCGAGCACAACTTGTTCAGACACGCAGAAAATCTTTTCGCTTTCGCTCAGATAGGGGGCGCAAACACGCGGTCAGCCGGTTCTATCGGACACAATGCAACAGTCGACTACATTAAATCTCAACTCGACTCTACTGGTTTCTACGATACCTATTTGCAACACTTCACGTATACCTACTCCGTCGGAAATGCGACGTTCTTGGTCGGAGATACCTCCTATGATACTGGTTACTTCAGCTACGGTCCTGCAGGAAGGGCCAGTGCGCCACTCACCGTTGTGAGCAACTTCGGTTGTGTCAAGGTGTGCATTGTTTTCCTTATTCTGGAAAGTCATCTGTTAAACCACCCTCTAGGATGATTTCCCTGTTGAAGTCGCCGGGAGAATTGCTCTAATCAGCCGCGGAAATTGCCCGTTCTCCGACAAAGTTGCTCTATCCGGGGCTGCTGGCGCAGTTGGAGCCATAATCTACAACAATCAAGATGGCCCGCTTGGCTCAGCTACTCTCAGCAGTGCGACCAATCCTTTAGGACCTTATGTCCCTGCTGGTGGTATACCTGGTCGTGATGGCAAAGCCCTTGTTGCTGCGGTCCAGTCAGGCCAGGAGGTAATCGGAAAACTTCATGTCATTGCCACCGTCGAGAATCGCAAGACAGCCAACGTCGTTGCCACTACAAAGTCTGGCGACCATGACAATATTGTTGCACTCGGTGGTCATACGGACTCTGTTCCCCAAGGCCCTGTAAGTAATATCGCCCCTCTCTCCCTCTTTCAGCCCGTCCCTGATAATATGGGTTAGGGCATAAACGATAATGGCTCTGGATCAATGGCCGTCCTCGAGCTCGCTCTCCAATTACCTCGCTTCAAGATTAACAATGCAGTGCGTTTTGGCTTTTGGGCCGGCGAAGAATTTGGACTACTTGGCGCCAAATATTATGCTGAACACCTTTCGGAAGAAGAACGCTCGAAGATTGCGCTTTACCTTAATTTTGACATGTTGGCCTCTCCAAACTTTGGTTATTTCATTTACGACGGTGATGGGAGCGCTTTTGGCGTAGCAGGTCCTCCTGGAAGTGGACATATCGAGAAAACCTTCCAGGACTTCTTCAAAGCTTCCGATCTCAAGGCAGTTCCTACCAAATTTGATGGCCGCAGCGACTACGCTCCTTTCTTTAACACTGGCATTCCAGCGGGCGGTCTCCTCACTGGTGCGGAAGAAATCAAGGATGGAGAGGGTGTTGCACAGTGCGTTCACATATCTTATTAAGACATACACTCTCTGACTATGTACAGGTGGGGTGGAGAGGCAGGTGTTGCATATGACGACTGCTACCATCAAGCATGCGACACATTGGATAATCTGAACGTGACGGCTTGGGTTCAGAACACGAAGGGGGCAGCGCATGCTGTTGCTACCTACTCCAAATCTTTGGAGGGTATTCCTCGCTTGGTCGAGGAAAGAAACCCAACCAAGGGCATTACACCTGTAAATGCGCCCCAAGTAGTTTGACCCGGTGGTCATAGTGGATATCCTAAGCCTCACTCCTGTAAATCGCGTTCTCGTACTCGCTGCTCGTTCCCCTAGATAGAGCTGTTCAAACGATAGACATCAAGTAACTGGTCATACTGTCTTGACAAGACTTCAAAGTGGCTTCAACATCAGGCTCTGAAATTCGCACTTGACTGCAATTGGAGTTATTTGAGGCTTATTGAAGGCTCACGGATATCTTTATACTTTGATCCGAACACTCAATGCCACAAATGGGAATCTCTGACTATGAGGATTGTGTTCGGAACGACTTTTGATGTGCGGTACAGACATCTTTCACCCCCCTCAAACCAAATATGTGCTATTGAGGCGATGTCAACAGTACTTTCTCTCGTCATGAACTGGACCGCGCCATCGCGTTTATCATCCAATTACTAGAATACAAATACAACTACACAATCAATTGATCACAATTCTTTGGTCTCTTCTTCATAGGGCTCAAGGTCAACACCACGGTCCTCCAGCTCGGTCTCGGCGTGCTGCTTGGCTTCCTTAGAGACGCGTGGATCTATGCAAAATCAACTCCACATCGCGAACTGACCAGGAGAACTATTGACTTACTTTTGAGCGTCGCTTTGTACCCTCCTATGACATTGCCTTCATTTTTACCCTAAAAAAACTCGCTTAGAGTTACAATCCTTGGATAAATCATCCCAAAGCGGACCTCGACATCGGCAGTATCTATCTATGATCAGACTCGTGTTTCATAATGAAATCCTAGAATAAGCTTACGTTTCGTGGGCGAACGGGATCGAGTATTGGTAGAAGCTTCCTGAGACGGCTGGTCGAATTCATGGATTCCCATTTTATCCAGCTGCTCAGAAGCGTGCTCCTTGGCCTCGTTGGAAGTATTCTTGTTGTGAATAGTTGCCTTGTAGCCGGCGGCGACGTGTCCAGGATCTTTAGAGGTGTATTCTGAAGAAGGTCGTGTCAATCCTGGTCATAACACGATAGTATCCATCGACAAACTCACCAGGCATGTTCAGTCAGTTATCAGTGTTGTTTGTGGGTTCAGGTGCTTGTTGCTAACCATGTATCGCCCGGTGAATGAAGTTATATAGGCCACTGGTTTCAGGGTGGGCGGTTTTGCGACGTCATTGTGGCGGAACGGTGAAGTCAGATGCGCCATTTACTCCAGGTCCAGAATTTGGACCAGTGATGGTTTGACTCCTATGCAGATCCACGCAGATCCACTTTTGATTGAAATATTTTGACCAAGGTTGAGTAAACACGTCCCCATCCCCGGGGCCATTGTTCGGAAACGGACAACATCATTTTGGAATGACTTCGCCGCGGAGCTTGGCGGTCTTCTTCGAACTCCCCTACTTATGTCACGCTCCTCAATGAACCAGATTCACCTTGATATCGGTCGCATACTTGATCATGGATGACGTCTCAGTTTTTCCGTTGGCCAGTGGCCATGATGATATTGATGATGAAATCATACTTTGGCAACGGTGACCCCGTTTAGAGGCGCTCAACATGGTGTACTAGCTGCCCTGCCGTCGAAAGCCATTGGCATGGCCAATTTATGTCAATGTCATTGATTTCCTCGACGTGCTTGGACAGTACTTGGAGTTAGACCTCAACTTATTGCATGTTTTACTTTGTCAATCCGCGCGCTCTCTCGGAATTTTATTCAACATTGTAGTGCCACGCCCGGGTCGGCACTTTGAGCGCATTTTGCAGTGCCTCAGATGAGAATACAACCAAGTTATATTCTCTCCATCCTGTACTATACTGATTACCCTCGTAGTCGCGTATGACCTGTACCTCGTCAGATGAAGCGTCGCGCGAACACACTCGGAGATCAAGTAATTTGAACATAGACTCTTATCTACGAATACATTGAATAATCTGACTAAAGGGCAAGTCTCGATGTTTATGCACTGCTTAACGAGTGGATAAAGGCTCGTCGTGTTCTTCCAAAACTTCCCTGGCGTGCTCCTTGGCCTGTTCAGAGACACGCGGGTCTTGAGGAGAATATCAGTTCCATAAATCAATGCGTATCAGATGATGGCTCACTTTTCAGGGTGGCTCGATATCCACCCATCTCACGAGCCTCACCCGGCTGGCCGCCCTGAGCCCCACGCGAGCGCCCAATGTTATCAAACGTTTCGGGATCATCGTCATCCAAGGAATTGTCGACGTCCATCCCGGCATATCCTGAAATTTTTCGGGTCTTAGTACTCGTGGATGTACCCATTTGATGCCGAGGAATGCCTGTAGAGGAGACCATCAGTCGAAGCTGGCGAAGAATCGTCGTCGGAGTGACTTACCGACGTCAGCTTCCTTAGGGTTGTCTGTATAATCAAGCGTCGTATAGCCTCCCTTTCTAAATTCGCCAGTCGCGGGAGCACCTGTGCCGGCTTTGTGTGTAGACGCTGGTTGCTCGATTTCGACGCCCATGTCATCCAAACGCTGGGCAGCATTCAACTTGGCTTCTTCTGAAGTTTTGGCATTGTGAACGGTGGCTTTGAGGCCGGCCGCAACGCGCTCGGGATTCTTTTCTGTGAGCCAGAGTCAGTGGATGAATTCCTGGGGAAATAATCACTCACGTTCGGACATAATAGCTTGAGGATTGAGGATTCAGCAATGAAAGCGGTGATGGAAAAGGTTGGGCACAGTCAAACGTTTATAAAGTTTATGAAGGGTTCGAATGTTTCAAATATGGTCTGTGATTATGGGTCTCGACGGCACTGATGACATGAACATGCACGTCATCCGTCTATAGATCATATCGTCACTCCTTACGAGGACTGAAAATATTTGAGGAACGACCGGGTGGTGAAAGGGAACCTGAGTCAGCCAACGGACATTCCAACGTCGCAGACCGCGAGGTCAATGGAAGGCGGCTCCTTGACTCATATGTACGTCACTACTCCAAGGCAGACATTGAATGAACCGATGAGGAAGCAGCGGGTGGTGAGTTAGGGTCAATGAAACCAAGACTTGAGAGTAGTCAGTTTATCGACATTTCGAGCACGGACCATCAAATACTGAGCACTGAATTCCAATACACAAGTGAGATGTTTTGAATGTCGGGCAGGTGATGGTGATGGTGTTCCGGTTCGGTTGGCGCTCTGCTGATGCAAAATTAATTAAAAGGAAACAGCGTCACTTGTCTGGTAGTAAGCTTCAGCGGTGGCTCGCCTCGAATAGTGACTAATAGGTTATGCCAGGGTCGGCCCACAAGTTACAGTATTATTTGACTTTTGCCACTCAGAAATCGGAGTGACACAACCAAATTACGGATGACATTAGTCTGCGTAATTGCTGAATTACTTTAACATGCACCTCCCGCTATATCAATCTGGGCAAGTGAAGGTATTTCCGAATCATTGTAAATGCGGAACCTATCCTTCGGTACACCAACAAACGCCGCGGCAAAACGCTCGTCAGTGTTGTTAGCACCGTCGACTCGACGAATCCAGCTGCACGCGATAGCATCTCCGTATTTCCTGAACCTGATTACAACTTGAGGATTCAGAAAATCATTTCGTCTCGAGAATAGGACTCACGCTTCGCCATAGGTTTCGGGGTCCTTCTCCGTCGAGTCACCGACACAAAGGAATTTCTTATTCGGATACATGCCCTTGATTCGATCGATCATGGAAACCTTGTAGTCAAAAACATTCCCGCCACCAACAAAGTCAGCGACCTCCGGTATATCCACAAGCGTCAAGTTGCGAAGGAAGATAGGACCATTGGATGCGGAGTAAGTAGTGTCGATGAAACTGCGAAGGAAGGGATAGAGTTGAAAGGGAGAGCCAGAGACATAGATGAACTGGGGATTCAATGAACGAGCAAGCGACGCATAGAGTTCGGGCATCCCGGTGACGGGAGCGGGATCATCAAGAAGAGTCGCTTTGAGAAGAGCGAGTTTATCAAGCACGTGCGAGATCTTGACAGTATCATCAATATCTACATTTGGAGATTATGATTTAACCGCAGATATTGTACTCTTGAATTGACCTACCGGAAATGACACCAAAACCAGAATCAGGTGAGTTGAATATCCTGGATTTAATATCACGGTTATCGAGGAAAGACGTGTCAACCTTCGCGTTGAACACTTTTCCGTCACCGCACTGTCCCGCAGAAACGTTCTTGAGCACCATTCCAAGATCTGGGAGGCCTGAAGTAGAGGAAAGGCTGAGAGCCTCGCTGCATCCTTCAACTTTCAACGTCAAATCCTTTCCTGAGACCCCAACCGCTCCAAGAAGTTTGATGCGATCTTGAAGTGTTGTCAGCTTGTCGCCTATGTCAATCCCAAGCGCATTAAGCCCCTTTTCGATTGCAGATGTGACCACTGACAGATCAATCGACCGCAAAGAGACGAAAGCTTGTTGTTGTACGAGGACTGATCCGGCCTGAGTAGGGTTGGGAAACGCTGGCGCGTCGAAAACCAGAACATCTTCTAGTAAAGAAGTTCGTGTGCGGAGTGGGATCGCGAATCCACAATGAAAAATAAAGGAAAAATAAAAAAGAGCAGAAAGCAACATCGAAAATGCAGAAGAAAAGGTAATTAGAAAAGATACAAGTCCGACACACAAAATGGGGGCACAAAAAAGGGAGGTCCGGCTCTCCTGAAAAGATGGGGGAAAAGAAAAGGATATGCTGTCCGAAGGGTCAAGCGTGCTATTATGAGAAATAGCTGCGTTTCATGTTGTTTTGAAGGCAATGTGGTTTAAACGAAAAAAGATGACTATTGGTTGATCGTTGATGGGTGTGATTGAAACATTTCGTGATGAATCACGATGGTTATGGCGACGGGTGATCATAACCAACCATATCACATGGGATCGGCCTCATAAAAGGACTGTTTCTACACGAGAATCAATGGCTTCATTGGCCGTGCAAAACGCTCGCACTTGGCGAGCGCAACGGCTTTGCCAGTCGAGATGTTTTTCACGTGTTCAACGACTCAGCCAATCGGCCATTTGTTGCTTCGATCCTACGAAGGGTATGCCAATGGAGATAAGCTATCTCCTGGTCAACTGCTTCGCCACAGAAATGTGCCAAAACACGCGACTAACCATGTCCTCTTCGGAGTAGCCATCCCTAGCGCTTTCTTGGCCGTGATTCCTCGCGTCGGTGCCCACGAGCACTGTCAACAGACGGCGTGCTACTTAGCAAGAAACAGCAGTTTATCGGGCGGTGCTGTCAGTACACATTTTTCTGCGTTAGCGCAACACCAAGCTTAGAGGACAGGATATTTGGCAGCAGCGGAGACGAGCAGACGAGAGCTGAGCTCAGAGAACCAGTGTCACGCAGTGATAATTCAATTCGGCAAATTTCGAGCCAGGAATACGATTTTGTAGATGTTCCTAAGGTGCTCGAGAAGGCATGGATCAATTTCAATAGTCGCGTGCGATGGGAATCACGGGATGCTGTGGCTGTGAGCTCAACACTAGGTGAAATGTTTGACCTCGAGAGGGCCTTCAGCTCTATGGTTGCTCAACTCAACACGCTTGTGAACGAGGTGACGAGAGTGAGTTTAGAGGTCATCACGGAGGGTATACTTGGTGGACAGACTACAGTAATTATGCCTAGAGAAAACAAAGAAATTGGATCAAAACTCCAAGGTCACAACGCGAATAGTTCGACCCCGGGAATGGATGCTGATACGCCCTGAAATGCCCATGGCTAGGCAAAAATCAGCTCACTATTTGCTGAAAAGCTGGCTTGTAAGGTTGCCCATCGTGACCTCCGATCTGCCAGCTCCCGGATATGGAGCAAAACTCGACAGGCCAGCACCTCTCGAATCACGCGATTCGGCCTGTTTACAAAATATCAACGGTAGTGAATGATTGGTTTCCTAATCAGAGGAAACCATACTTACAGCAAAAACAGAACAGCATTGTCGGGCTGAATTTTTATTTTTATTTCGTTTTTACAAGCACTATTAGCTGTAGTATTCCCTCGAACCCATAAAGAAACTTACGACTTCGAGACCAACGGTGAGAGTCACAATTGACACGACTTGAAACATCACCGGGAATTATTAACCCCAAATTAGCAAGTTGTCATACTCTTACACTCACGCAGAAGATACACATAGAACAGAACACCTGTGAACGTTGAAGACCCTTACAATCTTGGAATGTAGCTCTGTGTTTCACTCACCTTCTGCATAGACACTCGTGATGAGTCTTGATCTAATACGAATTGTATCTCTAACCTGAGGTCGGCAGGAGTCTTTCGGGGGTCAAAATCAGAGACATATCCATGAAATGAATAGAAAGCAACTCACACTCCTTGATGGTAGGATAAACCATCAAAATCAACATGGCTAATACGGACACCATTTAAGCCCAGTCGTTAAAGCTACGCAGATCGGCGAACCTGTGTCATACACCACCAACATGAGAAACTCAACGTGGATCATTCGCACCTCCGATTGAACCTGGAAACATCCATCAAGTGGAGGGACGCGGATTGCTAGAATAATTGGCATGAATCTTCATCAATTCCAATATAGATAATAATAATGCCAGAGGACGTAACTCACGGCCCTGTCCGATAACATGTACGTTGAAATAGTAAACGTTGGAGAAAAATGACCCAATGTGATAAACCACGAACAAGGCAACAAGTGCCTTATTGAAGCCCCAGACAGCACATGTCCGCATTGCAAGTATATCTGTAGAGTTTCCTGAGTAATTTAGAGGACAATTTCATGTCCGGACGGCATACAGTCAGCAACAAAGAGGCTTATAATATAAAACCCTGTAGATCTCTCATTGAAGCACAATCTGATTGGTCTTCCATCGATGGAGACACTCACAGAGAGCGGCTTTGGTGAGCGACCTACACGCGTCAATCTGTGCCGCATGTTCGCCTAGCCAAGACAGGTACGACATCAGGCACAAATCGAGACCCAACAAGAACAGCGCACTCGCCAAAATATCCGAGAAAAAAGTCTACAATGGGCGAGTAGCGGTTGATGAAAAAAATAACTTTTGCAAACGACCACGGAGAGTTCCACACATGCAAGATTTCAAGATCAATCGTGATCAGCCAATCAAAGGCCTAAAGCCAGTTGGTGAGTAACGAAATCATGCTCAAAACCTTGTCATAAAAACATACAGCGAGGGTATACGAGGCCACTTTGTAAAACGATTGAGGATTCTTGTAAAATGGACCCGATGCAAGCCGAACGGTGCACTCACTCTGGATATACTAGTGATCGGCACTAAATAACTCAATGATAATGACAGTGTGAGTAAGCTGACCTGGCCCACTTGTATATGATACACAGTAGTCGATAGTGCCTGGCTCATTGAATCTTTCTCCGAGTCGTCAGATGATGGTCGAAGTCGCAAGACCTACCCCGATCTCTGAAGCGGCTCATGCCCTTTATAAAGTTATGGTGTCCCGTGTAATTTTGGGTTAGTCGTTTATACAAGGCCTCGTGGTCTCTCGTCTTGACCGGCATCGGCCCACAGGCGAATGAGCTGTTAGAGAAGCAACGTTTTAGCATGCCATCAGTTGCACAGTACTATCGACAGCGAAGGATTGGCTTATCAGATCTTTAAGTTCCAGAACACATCCCAAGCTCAACAGTGAAAACCAAGCACCAATGTGTAAACGGTGATTCGTGACATCCGTGAGTTATTTCTAACTTGCGGTCTCTCTCTCTCTCTCTCTCTCCCTCTCTCTCTCTCTCTCTCTCTCCCTCTCTCTCTCTCTCTCTCTCTCTCCCCGACAAAGGCGACTGCATACATTTACCTTTCAACCTTGAAAAAAGTCGGAAATACCTGTACACGCGGCATCGGACATCGAGAGCGCACAACCTAGTAGCCTGAGATGCAGACGCTCATACTTAGTTGGTGGAGTGGCTTTGAGACCCGAGAAAAGTCAATGTCACGAAGCATTTCCGGTGCGTCCGGAAAGAAGTATCCGTCAGGCAAAAGCCATTATAACTTCTTGATCCGGGGGAATCGTACCGCGAATAAAAACAAATCGATACCAATTTGTTGGCAGTAACATCAAGCGAATGAGTATCACGAAAGTTTGGGAGTAACTGGAAGAGAGTAACCAATAATAACGGTCACACGAGACTCGGAGACACAACAAGGCCAGTTCAGTGCAAAGAAAATCTTCCGAAGATAGTCCGTACCACCAAATTTGGTTACGCCACACCACTGGATTCATTTCGCGTTATGGACGAGAAAGTAACTCAGGCTCCTAGCTTTATTCAGGAGGAAGGAAGAGGGAAAAAGGATCAGATCCACAACAGCGAGTTAAGGTTTCAAACTTACCTATAGTGCGGGACGATTCGTTGATGTCGAAGGATGGAATATATCACTTGTCTGGACCTTTTAGCAGTGTTAGCAACAAGAGCCTGAAGTATTATAGAAACCTAGTCACCATGTACTGCGTTCAATATTCCTCATCCATCCCAAGCGGAGTCACCAAAAAGAGCCGGATACTCGATTAAATGAGTATTCTCAGGTATATTAAGAGATATACCTTTCTGAGCTTAGTCCACCTCTCCATTGTGGTTAGGCGTTGGGAACTATATATTGAAAGAAGGGTTTATATGGTCAACACCGCTATAGAAGGGAACATCAATGGCACACGCGCAAACCCGCATTAGTACATATCACTATTACACAAATAAGAAAAATACACGCAAGCATATCTCAAACTATCACAAGACCTCCTCAAATCACCCCTCAACTATCATCCTACCAAATCCCCTCTCTCCAAACCCACCAACAACCCTAACAACTCCCTCGGTCTTCAAAGCCCTCATGATCTCTCCAAACTCAACCAAATCAACCCTCACACTATTCTGCTCCTCAAACGTTCAAATAACCAGCTCATTCCACTCAGTACCCCTCATGCCCCTCGCACCCCTCCCCACATCATTCTCACCATCCAACAGCACAACCAGAGCTTTCCGTATATCCTCACGAAGTTTGAGCATACCCGAAGAAGTACCAGTCGTAAGTAACGACATGTTGATCTTGCCTGTGCGTGGATCCATAGCAGAGGTTTTAATCGTTTTGCGCATGAATCGATAAGCTTCCACGATATCTCGTTCTTCCACGAAAGGTGAGAAGCGCATTCGCGGTGTGCTTCAGAGAGACGAATAATAGATTCAAGCTATCGCGTGGTTGCTGTGATACGGTTTTCAGAGGAGTGAGGGTCAGAGGAGCCTAGGTTGCGCATGTCAACATAGGAGGTAACAAGGCCGTTGGATGCTGCTTCGGAGATGACGGGGTGGACATTGGTTCACTCATAAATTATGAATGCTGATAATTCGTTTAGCGGCTATATGCATGGTCAATTTCCGTATTCTTTCCAATAATTGGAAGACCTACCAGAACATCACCCCTCTCAAACCAAGCTCATCACGTTCACCTCATCTCCTGAGCTGGACCCCCCGATCCGAGATATCTAAGGCTCCACGCCTCTGTCTGTAGGGTGACCCATGTGTCGGGAGCTGCAGAGTGCTTGGATAAATATGACGGTGGCATGGAACTAATGTTGGTTCTAGCCCAAGATGGCTCTTCAAACGATCTTCTCGCATTTCGCCTTCAGAGATTTGTTCTCGCCCCATAGTACTTTATATACGATTTTGTGGATGTTCCTACAGTGTTCGAGCAGGCATGGATCAAGTTTGAGTTTTCGTGCGCAATGGGAATGACGGGGTGCTGTGCCTATGAGCTCAACTCTAGGTGAAATGTTTGACCTTGAGAGGATCGTCAACTCTATAGTCGCTCAACTCAATACGCTTGCGAGTGAGTTGACGAGAGTGAGTTTGGAGGTCAATACAGAGGGGGTAGGTCCTAGTAAGTATGCCCAGATAAAACAAAAGAAAAAACTCCAAGATCACAACGCGAATAGTTCGACCCCGAGAGTGGATGCCAATACATCCTGAAACGACCGTGGCTAGGCAAAAACCAGCTCACTATTTGCTGAAAAGCTGGCCTGTATGGTTGTCCATCGTGACCTCCGATCTGCCAACTGTCGGATATGGAGCAACACTCGACAGGCCAGCACCTCTCGAATCACGCGATTCGGCCTGTTTTGAAAGTATCGACGGTAGTGAATGATTGGTTTCCCCATCAGAGGAAACCATACTTACAGCAACAACAGAACAGCATTGTCGGGCTGGAATTTTTATTTTTATTTCGTTTTTTTAACACCCACTATTAGTTGTAGTATTCCCTCGAATCCATAAAGCAACTTACGACTTCGAGACCAACGGTGAGAGTCACAATTGACACGACTTGAAACATCACCGCGAATTATTAACCCTGAATTAGCAAGTTGTCATACTCTTACACTCACGCAGAAGATACACGTAGAACAGAACACCTGTGAACGTTGAAGACCCTTACAATCTTGGAATGTAGCTCTGTGTTTCACTCACCTTCTGCATAGACACTCGTGATGAGTCTTGATCTAATACGAATTGTATCTCTAACCTGAGGTCGGCAGGAGTCTTTCGGGGGTCAAAATCAGAGACATATCCATGAAATGAATAGAAAGCAACTCACACTCCTTGATGGTAGGATAAACCATCAAAATCAACATGGCTAATACGGACATCATTTATGCCCAGTCGTTAGAGCTATGCAGATCGGCGAACCTGTATCATACACCACCAGCATGCTAAACTCGGCAAGGGCATTTCGGCCCTCCGATTGAATCGGGAAGCAACCATTGAATGGAGGGACGCGGATCGCTAGAATGATTGGCATGAATCTTCATAAACTCTAATATAGATAACAATAATGCCAGAGGACGTAACTCACGGCCTTGTCCGATAACATGTACGTTGAAATAGTAAACGTTGAAGAAAAACGACCCGATGTGAGAAAGCAGGAGCCCGACAACAAGTGTCTTATTGAAGCCCCAGACAGCACAGGTCCGCATTGCAAGTATATCTGTAGAGGATCCTGAGTAATTGCGAGATCAATTTCATTTTTGAAATGCATACAATCAGCAGCATAGATGCTTATAACATAAAGCCCTGTTGGTCTCTCGTTGAAGCACATTCTGATTAGTCTTCCATAAATGGGGGCACTCACAGAGAGCAGCTTTGGTGAGTGTTTTGCATGTATCGATATGTGCCTCATGTTCACCTAGCCAAGTCAAATACGACATCAGGCATGAATCGAGACCCAAGAACGACAGCGTACTCGCCAAAATACCCCAGAAAAAAGTCTACAATGGGCAAGTAGCGATTGATGAAGTAAACAACCTTTGCAAGCGACCACGGAGAGTTCCATACGTGCAAGATTTCGAGATCGATCGTGATCAGCCAATCAAAGGCCTAGGTCCAGTCAATGAGTAGCGGAATTGGACACAAGACCTTGTCATGAAGACATACAGCGACGGTATACGAGGCCACTTTGTTGAAACGATTGAGGATTCTTTTAAAATAGACCCGATAACAGTTGAACGGCGTACTCACTCTGGCATCACAAAATTCCTGAAAAAAAGATATCACGTCGTGGCAGTGATCACTGGCATCAGAACCGATGCAATATTGTAAGGTCCGGTAACATATGACATTCCTTTCATCAGCATTACAGAGGTTTGAGAGGTGATTACCGGTTCACGGCTGACCGTTGTAATATTATGAAATGATGTCATCCGATACTCCAATGTTAGCCTCATATATTCAAAAGTTCGCCAGATCTATTCCCTATAAGCCCATTTCAGGCAGTTGGCACCATCATGCAAATCTGAACTTACATTATCATGCTAGGTCTTGAGAGGTAGAACGTCATAAGATCATGTCAAACTATATCAGGGGCCTGGGCAAATGGACGGGGGTCATCAGTTAGGGACTATCATGATAAATGACGCTGAGATGATAAATGTCACGGTCTTGCTTCCTTCGTGAGACCGAAATAAAAAAAGATAGTATTTAAAAAACTCTTGGTCAGAAATCTCGGGGGATGGGGAGGAATGGGAGGATATCTACTGATAGGTTGATTACAAGGTGTCGTATTCTAAATCATCATCTGAATCACTAGCATACCCTCTATCAACACCATCTTGTTCGTCTTCATCTTCCTCTCGAGCACCCTCGAGGCTCTCATACAAACCTTCTTCATCCTCTCCTTCATCCTTATTCCTAGCATCCTCTGTATCTGCTCGGTTGAATGGTATTCCTTCCTCGCTGGTATCTTCCTCATCTGAGGGTCCTTCATCAAGTAGCTCGTCTGATTCGGAGCTGGCTACTGTGGAACTCGGGTTTGCGGCAACACCAGCACCTTGATGACCAATACCAAGGCCAAGGTATCTCATGTACATGTCACGATCCACAAATCTGTTAGCAATTGTTAGTGTTATGAAGTAGTTGAGCATATGAGGTGTTCCGTACATGTTAACATAGTAGTTAGCCCAATCATCGGTCTCACCATTAGGTCTGGCTTCGGTTGGACCCTGAAATGGTAATAATTGTGTTGTATGTCCTTCGGCAAAGGCAGGTACCAAGTGACAACCACGAATCACCTGTGATGGGTCAAGAAAGCTGAAGCAGTAATCATCGGAGTCCGGAACAAAGCCAATTTTGGGTAACTTAGCGAGATGCCGCCCAGACAAGTAGCCGGGTTCAAATCCGAGCCATCGAACCCAAAGGAATTCCATGGGTTTCCAACGAAAATCTTGGGAGGTGGCTCCTGTTTGTCGTACTTCGGTATGGAAGATGCCAATCACTTGGGCATACCAAAACGGATGAGCCCTTTGATCAAACTCAGTGTCGGCGGAGGCGACCATACAAAATGGGCGATTTCGAGGATTCAGAGTATCATGGTCACGCCGAACATCATATGTCGTGTAATTAATTCGGGCAGTTTTGTGACGGAAGATAGTGCCGTTTCGGAGGTGAACTGTATTCCGGTCTGAATCCGAGAAGTCTTCATGCATGTCTCCATCGAAAGCACGTCCCTGGAGGCGTCCCAACAAGTGATCCTTGAGCTTGGAAATGAATCTCTACAGCGATGTCAACATATGGTAACGTAGCACCATGACAGGGCATAAAACATACTTTTTTAGCAGGATCTGTAGGGGTTTCTCACACGAATGAATATACATTGATTGGTTCATCTGTAATGTGTGAGATGACATAGTGACGTCCAGTGTTTGCTGGATCTTCAGCTCCATGAATTTCTTGTTTTTCGATGGAACGAAAGGCCTGCTGACGAAGATATTTGTTACCAATCTGGGAAAGCGCATTCTTCTTATTTGTTACACTGTATAGTCTCTTTATTGTCCGATGAGCCTGCTCTCCCTGATTTCAAGTCGAAGGATTAGTAAATATATTCAATAGTTTACAAGATTGACATACCAGTTGTGTTGAATATGAGTCGGTGGTTCCAAAATAGCGTATATGGGCTACATAGTCTCCCATAAAGTGGAACTTGACTGTTGAGAGGTTCAGAGATTTTGGAGTTCGCGAGACTGACCGTGTTGCCTGCTGGTTGGAACCTTGATGCCGTTGTCGTGCTACAGCTTCTCGAGGGAGCTCCATAGTTGAGAAAGAGGGGCACGTGTCATCACGAAAATGGCGCAGTAAGTGTCCGATTTCGTTGGTAAGACTGCCAAGGAGCTTCAGGGTGCTGTCGCTATGCATGCGAAGTTTTGCAAGTGCATGCCACTCTGCAAACCGGTAGAGTAGTTTCATGAGACGCCGATCATGTGGTGGGGGCAATAATGCCTCGAAACAAGGTAGAGCACACTAAGGGTATAAGACATCACACAAGTAGTACTTTAATAGGGAAAATTACCTGGAGGAGGTCCTCGAAATCACGAGCTGCCATTTTCTTCATCTCAGAACTATTGGAAGAGAAATGACGTATTCCACTTCCACCACTTCCAAATACTGGTACCGATCGATATCTAGATATAGATCAGAGTTGGTGATGGATAGGATTATGGGCTTGAATGACAGGCAGCTTACCTTTCATCAAGAGTAGCGACAAGATTATCACCAGCGGAATGGAGGATCCGAACTAGGTGAGTGAACAACGTTTTCCAGGTCCCCAGTTCAATTTCGTGAAGAAGATCAACCGTGAATATATTTGAGGGGTTGAAGTTATCACCCAACTGTTCGACGAATGCATTCTACATAAAAGCTTGAGCAATTTAACCCTGCATGGCTCAAGTACTATTAACTTACTGCAGTTGGTACTGCTGAGATGTTCCGCAGTAGCACTTCAACTGCTGTGCTACGGATAGCAAGGCCAAGGTCGTAGATACATCGACGAGCAGTGGCAATCTTGTCAGCTAGATATGTTCGAATCTTTTCAGCTCGAGTTTTTTGATCACGTTTTAGGCCAAGATTTTGAAGCTCTGATCGATGCACCAGGCAGCGCGGGCAGGGGAACAGGCCCTTGTCTCAAATTGTTGCCAGAAGAACCCTGGTGCTGTGTTAGCTTGCACTTTAGGGGATTAAAAACGATGACTCACTTTTCGGGATAATCAGCTGAGTAGCTAAAAATCCGCGGATAAACCCGTCGTTCGACACCATCAATGCATTCAATGATGATCCCATAGTGATATGCATTAATGAACTCATCATCAAGTATAATCTTCCATGCTCCGTGCATAAGCTCACATCGGCAGTGAGTCTTGATCTCATCTTTCTTCGACCGCCATGATGCATGGAATTTCGAGCCGAAATCATCAAATGAGTCGGGAAGCTAGAATATAAGACATACGTCAGTAAAGCGGACTAGATTGAACTGAAACAATACGCACTGTTGGTATATAGGCCAGATGATGCAGAGCCCCAGAGCTAGCCTCTGATCGAACATACTTGGATATGTTTCCCAGCATCATATAAATAGGCCAGGCCTTCGCATTCCCAAAATCGGCCAGATGAGTAGCATCGGAGGCAAACATCAAAGCCGCAATTGTCTTCTCGCGCTTGCAGTGTGGATCATCAGGTGGCAGTTTCCTGTGGCATTGGACATCTTTGTACTCTTCAATGAACACGTCCGAGGAGTAAGTTTCACCGTAAACACGCTCACTGCGTGAATTGTCATCGGTGCTCTGGTAAAAAAGCTTGAAAGGGGAGTAGTGAATGAGGTGGGCCAGGGGACCATTGAAAGCATCGCGGATGACAGATGTGAGATTGCGGTGTAGGAGGCCAGGGACACAGTGTTTCTGTGCCAGTTTGTTGGGAGATCCACTTGGGACGAGAATATCAATAGGCGACTCGTGAAAACGGGAGTGAAAGTCTTCACTGTTGAGTTGTTGATTCATCCTCTGGTTTTCTCGGTGGGCATCAAATCCTTTCATATCCTCAGCGTGGAATTCAGGATTAAGGATACATCCGTGAACCAATGAGTTCACCTCAGATTCTGACTTAGATGGGTTACCATTGTTTAGCCACCCCATCACGAGCTGCGTGCTTTTATTTCGAAAGGGCCAGTATGAAGGCTTGTCGGATCTGAGTTCCCCTTCTCCACGCAGGCGAAAACTGGTCTGAGTTCCATTGGTAGTGGAAGAAGTACGGTGTGCATTTGTGAGATCATCGAGCCCGAGATGTGCTTCAGGATCAAAGGTAGGGCGCTGGGGATACTCTCTCCAAAGCCTGAATTGGTTAGCCACTGTCCGAAAACGCTCCCAGACAATGAGCGTGACACGACGGACTGAGGGTGCTGAGTCTGATGTCTGTGGTTCTTGTGAGCTGCCCATAGTTGACTGAGCCGGAGGCGGCGGTTCAGGAAGAATGTCCCGTATTTTTTTGGGCAGGCGGTAGTTTCGTTGAGGCCGTCCAGATGCTGTCACGGGCACTGGAGAGGCATGGTCGGGGGACTGGTTGGCTGTTTCGTCAACATGCATTGCGGTATCCAAGTGCTCATGGGGACGCGGGGTGGGTGCTGAGTCCATCACCGGGCTGTCTTCCTGGAGCGAAGGTTCAGACTCGAAATCCTATTGAACTGTTAGATAATTTGTTTATTTCGATAGAAAAATACATTACTGGTCTAGCAGAAGAATATTTGATGTGTGTAATGTCCCGCAGTGCCTGTCGCAACCGTATCTCCTGTGACTGCTTGCGAGCACGCAGCAAGTGCGTGCATGTCTGCTGATGCAAAGCCAATGCTGATGTCTTTGCATATCCCTTTCCGCATTCAGCAATACAGGTGTGCTTAATTAACCCGACAGAACGCAGCATGGAGCATGAAAGTGTGAAGACAACGAGAAGAAATAGTGTTAGCTCTGTCCCTCAGCAAGGCGAATGTATAGAGATCCTGGCGGAACGCTGATAGTCTCGTAGTAGGCGGGACGGTTGATCTTGAAGTTGATCTTGGAGAATTCCATTGGTGCATAGACACATGCCGAAAGTGGCTTTCATTAAAAATGACGACGATGAAGTGCATTGACAAGGTATATAGGTGGTGGTTGACAAGAGCAGGAGCCACTTGCGATGCACTAAATGGTCACAAATCGTGCCACGTGATCGATATATGAAGGGCACATGCTCATTTTGGGGTGCTCGATCTTCATTGAACCTACTAAGTTGTTTGTTCTGCCCACTCTATCCCGGCTGCGCAGCTCGCGGTACAAATCTCAACTCACCACCTAATGACAATGGTGGAAACTTGGGCATTCTACACAATGAGATAAATAGAGGTGCGCCGTCAATTCATCTGTATTTCATCATAACTCATTCACCATGTCCGAGTCGCCGAAATCTCTACGTCAACTTCTTTCAAGGCGTAGGGCACCTCAGATTCATGCTGCTGGTGGTTCTATCCCTTCCCTTTCACCAGAAAGATCGGACAATCCAAGGCACCCCTTGATACGCCGGACTGCTTTCCGTCGCTCGCCTCTGTCCACTGATTCCTCTGCGTCCAACAAACCTCTTCCATCCAACGCTGAGGTTCGACATTCCTCGGATGAATCCTGTCTGGTCAACGTTGATTCCCCTACTAACATTTCGGTTCACTCTGACCTCGACGATGCGGCTACCCAACCTATACCTGACGATGCAAAACCTGCCCAATGCGTTCCTCCATTCCACGCCATAGGTTTGCCGTCCCCGGAACGTACCCTATTGCCTAGCGAACGTCAAGTCACGCTTAAAACAGCCGAAGATACTCCCTTGGCTGCCAGCATCAGCTCGCATGATGAGCCGAGTCAGTTTTCGACGAGGCGCTCATGTAGTCCAGCTGAGATGGATATTGGCTCCAGTCCTTCCCGCCTCAGCCTTGACCGATCACTTGAAGAGGCTGAAGGGATGACAGAGGCCCAGTTCCCTCAAGCATTGGGAAGACATCATGCCGTTGCCAGTGAGTTGGTTCTTTGAGCTTATGAGCCTTTCCTACTTTGATTCACTAACTGATGATTTCTCAGACTTAGAGGATCCAGACAAAGTTTCCGCGGCCGAGAGAGCTGATCACAAGAGCCGGCGCTGATATCTCACTTCCAACATGGCCAACCTCCCATCAACCTCATCTTTGCCTATCACCCCCCCTCATCAAGCTCACAAGGGAAAAAAGAGAGGCTTTTGCTCAGGTAGTAGCTCAGGCAGCCCGAGCAGCTCATTGGTATGTTTTCATTCTTTCAATTCCTGAATCCCAGGATTTCTGAATTTATTACAGGATGAAAATTTCTTCAGTGACTCGCCGCCTCCTCGCAGCCCTAAGAAGAAGAAGGCTCGTCGCTTGGGGTACGACTGATGGTTTCGCAATTTGACTTGGAGGGCCCCGACTAAAGCACCGTTTCGTATTCTGCATTAGTACAACGCCTGTGATGTAGCCGATGTACGATCGTTTTCCGCCTCTCGATGGATGATAGCTCCTTTATCATCCGCGGGTTCTTATAGGCCATTTTGAGGCCATTTCCAATATCAAGTATTCGAAGTTGTCAAATCATGTATACTATATACTGAGGTTCACATTGTAAACACAAACTGAGCATGAAATGCGAATATTTATTTGATTGGGCTTTAAGCCTACAAAGTGAAGTAAGGGCCGGGATGCTGCTGTGTCATGTGTGAACGTGACACGCTCACACTTGCCAGGAGACTGTGCGAGCGCCAAAAATAAATGATTTATTCTCTCTCCAACAAGATGGATAGTTGCTCGCCACCCTCTGGACCATGTCCACTGTTGACATGCCTCCATCCTCTTCATCCTGGCGGCACATGGCTTCCACCTCATCCAGACTTTCTTCTCTCAAAGGTCTAATAAATCATTCAGTTTCCTCGACCAATGTTGTCGGATCGCTATCCCGTGCGGCGAATGCTGTGGGCGCGACTGAGGAGCGGAGACAATCCTGGCGTACCTGGGCGACGCAGAAGATACGGGGGATAACCAAACCAGGAAGCTCAGCTAATGAAGTTTTGACCCTGTTCCCTGGCTGGGTTGCCCGGAGATATGCTGTGAATGAAGGCTTGGCCGCAGATAATTCCGGCCAGCCAGTTCCATTCAGGATTGACGTATTTGTATCTGGATATGCAGTCAGCCATCGCTCGAAAGAACAGGCTACTCGGTCCCAGCGTGCATTCCTGTGTCTCGCTAAAAGTATGTTTTCTTATTCGTCTGTCGAGGCTTCTCTTAGGCTAACAATGGATTATAGGTTTTGCTGCACTACCTAGAATTATAGATCATCAGTTGCTTCTTGATAGCACCCCAACAGGGGAGTCGCTCAGTCAGGTCAACATTCCACAGGTATCGGAAGAATTTCGAGTCCTTGATCAGCAGCCCCAGGCTCCGGGGTATGACGATTCGGGATCTGAGAATGAATCCGAATCTGACACCTCCCCCACGACTTCTCAACCATCTTCATTTTCCTCACTAACACTTCCTCCCAAACAACTTGATACCCCTTCTGACGTTCTCCAAAAACTACATTATAATCTCGAGTCTCGACTACAACTCTTATGGTCCTCAACACTCCCTTCGCGAACTATTCGACTACACCTCTTCGCAGCCGCGCAATCCATTGGCTAATCACCCCACAAAGAATCCAGACGCGTTTGAAAACCAACCTCTTGCCTCACAGGATGTTGAAACAGGTGTCGACGGAAGCTTCAATGCGAAGCTCTGTATCGATTGGGAAAACCTATGTCAGCACCCAGGTGGCGTCCACATTGCCTATTACGAAATGTTTGAGCATGACTTGGTGGTAGTGGCTGAGCTCCTTCCCCCGCCACCCAATTCGTTGAGAGAAACCTCTTCTACCTCTACACCTACCCTAGCTTCTTCACCACAAGTAGTTCCATCAACTTTCCCAGCACCCCCGTCCCAGCCGCAAGCTAGCACTTCACACCTCCATGCACATTCTCATTCGCATTCACATCATCACCATCATCCGCACTTGCATAGTATCGTCACAGCTATTCCCAATCTCACCTCGTCACATCCATTTCCCTCACTTCCCTCGCTTTCCCGCTTCTTGACACCGGTGAGAACACGCACCCGCACTCCCATTCCTATCACAAATTCTCCTATACGCGTCACTTCTGACATCGATGATACTGTAAAACATTCAGGAGTGACAGAGGGAACGAGGATAGTATTTCATAATGTGTTTGCAAAGGAGTTGAAGGATGGGGTAATTCCTGGCATGGGAGATCGGTATACCAGCATGTGGCAGAAGGGGGTCCGATTTCACTATGTTGTGAGCATTCTCTTTATGATTAGTCCCTAACTGGACTTGCTAACGATCACGTAGAGTAACGGGCCATACGAATATCTCTCTCCTTCATGAGTTTTTCGAAATCTCAAAGCTCCCACCTGGTCCGTTAATCTAAATCAATTCCATCACAAATTTCTACTCACATCAGCATTTTTATAGGCTCAATCAAGCTTAAATCATACGCGGGCAGGTCCCTTTTTAGTGGCCTCCTTTCAACGCCAGCTGCACGTAAACAAGCGGGAGTGGTTGATATTCTGAATTCGTTGTCTTCTTCAAGATTCATTTTGATCAGTGATTCCGGGGAGCAGGACTTGGAGCTGTATGCTAAGTGAGACCCATTCTCTTGACCACCAGATTCTCTGTGGTCTGACCATACGATTCATCCAGCTTTGCAAAAGAGAGGCCAGAACAGATACTAGCAGTTTTCATTCGCGACAGTGAAGAAGCACTTTACGAGCCAATAGATAATCCAACAGGCTGGAATGGGATCAGTGCCAATACCCCTTATCAAACGGGTTCAGCTGGAAATACTGATGTTTTGGCTACTGCATCAAGTCCAATACTAACGGCCAACAGAGGCGAGCCGGTACCATCATGACCTGGAAAGGCGAAATGCGCATTTTCAGATACATTCACCTCCATGCGAGCGAGCATATCAGGGAGATCTCCGGACGGGTTACTGCGAGAGGAACCCTCGGGGGATGAGTCAATTGACACACCCAAGCCGCAGCATCTTCCTACCTTCACGTTCTCACCCCAAACACCTCATGCTGCGATATCCTCCTCACCGTCTACTGCCTCCTCTCTTTCCTCTGCGTCTTCCACTTCATTGACATCTTCCCCCATGACCTTGACACCCGCTTCCGGATATATCACAACACCACCTGCCCCCGTCTCTCCTCCTAGTGTCCCTGCTTCCGTACCGGCCTCCTATTTAAATAGCGCAACTGGCTCAAGGAGGTCTGAAACAAATTCGTTCAGTTTATTGCAACCAAACAGGCCACTGGCCTCAATCAGTGCGGCCATTCTTCTGGATACTTCCCTATCGAAGGCATACCAGCATGATTTCCTTCTGCTCTGGTCAGACTTTGACTTTGACTTTTAGATGATATCGTTTCTTTGGGAGGCGAGGATGAGCGATATACCCTCGAGGATCCGGCTTCAGCCTCGCAAAATGGACCTACAGGTCCCTCGTCTGGCCCAGATGCGTCAGCTCCTCCTTTGCGACCCTATTCCTTGCCGCCCACAGAGGGAGACTCGCGGGCTGGGGCACTGGATCATAGACCCACAACGTCAACTCCAGAGCTTTCCAAACCGTCGCCAACCCTCGCAAACCGGACCAGCCATACACTGCCAATTCCGAAGGCTAGACTAATTCACGCCCTTTCTCCAAAACCTGTCACAGCAAATATCCCTTATGCTCCCCCTTCCAACCAACCACAGCAATGGCTTCTCGGCCCACAAAGAAGTTGATACTTCCGGCCGTGAGCTGCAAGACAGGGGTCGTAGCAACCACATTGGACCTCTTCCACCCCAATGGGAGATGCGCTTTTTGCGTGAGCGACCCAACGAGTTTTATTATTATGACCAGCGATACAAAGTCTCAACCTGGGACCGTCTCGTGAGTCTTTCTGTTCGTCTGTCCTCTGCCTTTGTTGACCCCAAACACTGCTCTAGCTACTACTGGCTCTTGTGCCTAGTCTGTGATTGATTCCAGAACACCAGGAGCCCCTGCACCTCTTTCTCATGGTGATTGTCACTATTGACCTGATGGGCGGCATGCATCGAGTACAGGGAGGCGATATGAGTTGTCATCCTTCAGGTAATACTGATCGGTCTCCCCAAAGAGGCCGCGACCATTCAAGGTCACTTTCTCCCCAAGCCAGGCATTCTCATAGCCGCAATAACCAACGTTTAGCAAGCAGACATGGTAACAAACCCAATAGTGGTTCCCAAAAAGGTACTGCTTCCCTGGGTGCGTCGAAGAACGACAATTGGCATTAATCCAACTTCATTACCCGCTCAGCCTGCAGACGCTGCACGGTAACAGTGTCAGAGTTGTTCCACAGCTCCAGAAATGTACGTCGTTACTCTTCCTCACTGTTTACTAGCTGTTATATACTATGGTTTATTACCAGTCTCACATTGGTCAGGAGCGACCGCCAGATCCACCACCCCAGCAAAAGGCTTGGCCAGCAGAATACGACACCTCACCGCATGGACGGTATGATTCTGTGCGGAAAGCTAACCGCCTCCAATATTTCAAGACTCATCATTCACCTCTCCAAACTGGGACCCCCATTTCCAATTCCATGAGCCCCTTCCACGGGCTATGGATATCCTGAAGCTCCTGGTTATTGCAGTCCTTCCCCTTAAGTACCACAGATGGCGGCTGATTTGGCCCCGGTGAGACAGATCTGTGCCTTCAGTTCTGCATAGCGCTCAGCCAATTCGGGGCATTATTGGTGTCAAGATGCAGGGTTTGCTGGGCTTCCTTGACCGCCCCAGCCTCTGCCGTGTGCAAACCGCCGATGGAACCCGTCACCTTATTCCCCCGAGGCCTAACATGCTCTACCAGCTCAGCATGTCCAATCGGATGTCATGGAATGTGGCAGCCGTCAACCGGAGTGGAGGGATATGGTTGCTGCACCTATGGATGAAAGCATGCACGATGAGCAGCTTCAAGTTGGAGCTGAGTGGGGCACTACCGTCACGATAGCGTATGCAAGCTGACAATCCTCAGGAAGGCAGCTCCTCTTCAACCACCACTTCATCGCCACCCTTACGGAAACACCGACAAGTATTTAATACCGGGCTCATAATGGTTACTCACCCCAGAGAGTTGCTAGCCCACACCCATGAGCCATCCCGCATCTCGAGAATCCACGCCAGCTGACAGGCGGTCACCTTCTTTCCACATACCTGAGGAAGAGAATGCCGTGCTCAAGCGCAGGCTCCATGACACTGAAGAAGAGCTTCGTGAATTAATGCAACAGGTCACCAAACGACCATTGTAAGCCATAATATTTCTATATTTCTTCCCACTCACTTACGATTCTGTTATGCAGCACCACTAGAACCTTGGGTCGGGCCATTTGAAGGCTCGTCTCATGCTATGAACCTCTCTTAAGCATGACTGCAGAGGCCAATCACCATGTCATTGCTGAGGCAGAGGGAAATGTAGTCAATTCCCTTCCCGCTACCAACGAGGAAGCCAGACTATCTAGAGCGTACGTACTTCTTTCTCTCATCCTGCCTGTACCCACCTCACATGCACCCCATGTAGGAGAGACCGTACTTTCAGGGCCTATCATCTTTTGATCGAGACTGCCCCTAATATCCGAGAGCTCATGAAGAAGCCTGACTCAAATAAGCTCAAGGCATATCTCAATCAGGTGTGTTGTCTAGGTTCAGTGTTATCATTAACAATCCAACCTCATGCCTTCTCAGTTACAAGACGGTGCTAATGCAGCCCGCATTGATGACAACTCACGGCTCAAATGCAAGGTTGCTAACTGGATAAATGAAGCATACCAACCTTCACCCAACCAGCGACTCAGTTCCGATGATCGAAGCAACCGTGGATTTCAGCATGATATCTGCAGAAAGCTTCTGAGCCCCATTGAGGTAGACTGGAACAATCCCATGTATGTTATCTCTCCTGCCTGCACTACAACTAGAGCTGATGTTGTGAAAGGGTTCGAGAAGCTATTCGAAGCGGTACATTGGACTTTGATATCGGTGATAGCTACTTCCTCCGGTGCCTCTATCCCAATGGTAAAGGTGATCCCAACGATCCCGAGAAAGAGTTCCTCCGTAGCCACTGGCTACTTTTGGTATTTGACTTGCTCTTTATCAGCTCTACTCTTGTTCACATTACTTGTTATCCCTAGGCATTCCATGCTATATTTATATCGCCGTCCATCAAAGAGGATCAATACCAAGACCAGGAGTCCAATAATCCACCTCGGAAAAGGCGAAAGACTTCGGAAAAAACCAGGTCTAGTGTCTCCTCCATCCTCAACATGAGTGGAAGGGTCACCACTCGTTCAATTGCTTACACAGCTGTCTTGGTGAGCGATTAGCCAATGCAGCTTTCTGGTATTCACTGATGGCTTACCCTAGCTTGTGTTTAACTTGCATGACGCCAGTAGTTGGAGAGAACATCACAATGGATTCAGCTTCGACAGATTTTATAACTATCTCGTTGATTTTCTTGAATTTACTCCAGATCAGACATCAAAGGATCGTGTTCGCTCACTCTTGAACTGGTGGAACCGGTATGTACACCTCGCACATCAGACTGAGTCGCTTTCTAAGATATCAACAGCCATATATTTCCTCATCAAACAGCATCCTCGTCCGGCTCATATGCTTCTCATGATAAACTTTTGGCCCAACGTTCGGCGGCAGCCTGGTGTCACTAGATCAACCCCTTGAAGTAGACTCACTGTACTACCGTTCATGTACCGAAACTACAGCTAGTTATGAAATGTTTTTATTCCTGAACATCAGTCATCATAATTAGCCTCTTGTCGAAGATCCGGACCATCTCTGATCAGAGTCACAGTCAAGGGAATGGTGTGCCAGGAAATTCAACCACCATGGATCAACATAACATGGCCCTTAGATTAACAGGCATTATCGGTGAACCATGATCCTGGATTTGAATGATCATGTTATATATGAATGTATAGTCAGGGTATCTATCAACGTCCTGAAGCTGGGCTATATGACATGAGATGGTTACTAAAATATGGTGACACCTGGATTTCCATGACCATGTTATATCTGAAAGTACAATCAGAACACCTGTTGGCATCCCGAGACTAGGTTATATGGTACGACATGACCACTAAAATATGGTGACACCCGAGCTTCCATGATCATGTCATACCGGAAAGTACAACCAGAGCACCAGTCAGCATCCCGAGAATGGGTTATATGGTATGATATGACCGCCGAAATATGGTGACAATTGCCAATGACTTATGTAGTGACAAGGATGATAGATTGGAGTCATCCTGATGGAGAAATGATGCCACCGATTTGATGTCGAGTACCGGGATCCTGGCACATAATGGTAGTCATCATATTATGTCAAATCTAGTGCACGATGGTAGATGACGGTACATTATGGACCTGATAATGCCCTACCATTTTTTCAGGAATTTAGTGATGGGATATACTAGTATTGACCAGTCACGAAATATATTAAGTAACTCAACGACAACGTCAATTCAATCGAGCTGATGTAGAGATCGGACGTCGCGTGACGTCATATCACCACCGTCACGCGTTCTCTCTCTACTACTGATTAAGTCCCCTCCCTCTTCGACAACTCCTCATCTACTAACCGATACCCCACTACCCTGGCAACAAACCGATCGTCAAACATAGCCGGCAACTATATCAAGACGACCCTGCACAGTCCTCGCCCAGTAGCCGCCGCTTACCACCACTATCCCCCTCAGCTTTCCCCTTTCCTCTCTCAATTCCAGATGCCCCTTTCCCCTCTCCATTCTACACTTCCCTTTTACTACTCGCTACGTACATTTCGCACTCGGCATCTCCGCTTCAACGCAACCGAGTTAGGATCTGTCATCCAACTGACAGAAGTCCGAATATTTAATGTTTGCTTTATATTCCCTTTTCCATTCCTCCTCTCTTTCTCATTCTAAAAATCTAATAAAATCGTCACTCATGCTCCGGCTCAACCGCTATTGTTTCGTCTCATCGCTTAATGTAATAGTGTAGGTCTAAACGGCCACATGGACCCTTCTCTCCACCTACTTCTCCACCACTAATATTCCTTAGAATTCCCTTTCCCTTACAAAATCTCAACAAATCGTCTCGTAAACTGCTCCTTCCTGCTCTCTATAGTCAGCTGCAGTATTGTAGATACTCATAGAACCGTAGCTTTAAATACTGCGATGTATTTCCGTTTTTCTTTAGTGAAATTGACCCCATCTCTCTGACTCAGTTTAGCTCTAAGTTGGAGCTTCTTAAACGTCGTTCTCACTCAAACCGGCCGCCCTCATCATAGTTTCACTCCTCAGCAACATCTCATATCGTCGCACTAGCGCTGAGTTATCATTTCAATTAAAATCTCATTAAAAACAATCAATAATCAAACTATCTACTTGGGTCAGAACCAACGACAGACGGACGCTGTCGTGCTCGCAAACACATCCGCACTCACCTATCCCACCTTCCCTTCACTGACCTGGCCCACTTGTATATGATATACAGTACTCGATAGTGCCTGGCTCATTGAATATTCCTCAAAAGTCGTCAGATGATGGTCGAAGTTGTAAGAACTACCTTAATCTCTCAGATAGCCCATGCTCTTTATAAAGCCATGAAGTCCCATGTAATCTTGGGCTAGACGTTTACACAAGACCTCGTGGTCTCTCATCTTGACCGGCATCGGCCCATGAGCCAATGAGCTGTTAGAGAAGCAACGAAGTTTTAGCATGCCATCCACCGTACAGTAAGTACCATCGACAGCGAAGGATTGGCTTATCAGATCTTCGAGACTCAGAACACATCCCAAGCTCATCAGTGAAAACCAAGCACAGTTGTGTACACGGCGATTCATGAAATACGCGAGCTATTCCTAGCCCCCCTGCGACTGCTCTCTTTCTCTCCCAGACAAAGGCGACTACATACACTTACCTCTTAGTCTTGAAAAAAATCGGAAACACCTGTACACACAGCATCGGATGTCGAGAGCACACAACCTAGCAGCCTGAGAGGCAGACACCCATAGCTGGTCTAGTGGTGTTGAAATTCGAGGAAGACGATATCACCAAGCATTTCCGGTCCCTACGGAAAGAAGCATGTGTGGGCAAAAGTCACTCTAGCTTCTTGATCCGGGGAAATCGAACCATGAACAAAAAGCAAATCCATACAAATATGTTGGCGGTAACACTAATTAGAGGAGGATTAGGAAAGTTTGAGAGAGAGTGTCGTGATAGTCACTGTACTGTAGGCCGGTTCAGTGCCAGGGGGGATCTTCCGGGGATATTCCGTATCACCAAATTTGGTTCCGCCACCGATTTCATTTAGATGAAAAAGTAACTCAGGCTTAGCTTCAAGAACCGTATTGAGGAGGAAGGAAGGAGAAGAAGAATTAGATTTAAACCAGCGAGTCAAGATTTCAAACTTACCTATGATGCGAGATAATACTGGGGATGGAATATATCAATTGTCTGGATCTTTGAGAGACTGTTAGTAACTCCAAAAAGTGCCTGACGCGTTATACTCAACTGGATACCCAGTCACTCTGTACTGCATTCAATTGTCCTCATCATGTCGGGTCACCAAAAGAGGATTCTTCTCTGAGCATCAGTCCACTCCTCCGCTGAGAGTAAGCCTCTGGATCTATACGGTGAAAGAAGGGTTTATATGGTCAACGCAGCTCTAGAAGGGAACATGATAACATCAATAGCACGCACGCAAACCCGCATTGGTACATATCACTATTACACAAATAAGAAAAATACACGCAAGTAAATCCCAAACTATCACAAGGCACCCCAGATCACCCCTCAACTATCCTCTTAACAACCCCCCTCTCTCCAAACCCACCAACAACCCTAATAACTCCCTCAGCCTCCAAAGCCCTCACAACCTCTCCAAACTCAACCAAATCAACCCTCACACTACTCTGCTCCTCAAACGCCCTAGCCAAGTCATTCCACTTAACACCCCTCGTGCCCCTCGCACTTCTCCCCGCATCATTCTCACCATCCAACAGCACAACCAGGGCTTTCCGCATATCCTCACGAAGTTTGAGCGTGCCAGAAGAAGTACCAGTCGTAAGTAACGACATGTCGATCTTTCCTGTGCGTGGATCCATAGCGGAGGTTTTAATCGCTTCGCGCATGAGTCGATAAGCTTCCACGACATCTCGTTCTTCCACGAACGGTGAGAAGCGCATTCGCGCGTGTGCTTCAGATAGACGAATCATGGATTCAAGTTGCCGCGTGGTTGCTGTGATACGTTTTTCAGAGGAGCGAGGGTCAGAGGAGCCGAGGTTGCGCATTTCGACGTAGGAGGTGACAAGGGCATTGGATGCTGCTTCGGAGATGACAGGATGGACGTTGGTTCGCGCATAAGTTATGAATGCTGATAATTCGTTTAGCGGCTATTTGCATGGTCAATTCCCATATTCTTTCTGATAATCGAGAGACCTACCAGGACATCACCCTTCTCAAACCTCGGCACATCCTCCAAATACAGCCCAACCAAAAACCCAGCCAACTTCCTATCCAACCCCTCATCGACTCGATCCAATACCAAATACAACAAATCAAATCTCGAAATCAACGTCGGTGGCAAATCAATATTCCGTGTGATAGGCAACTCTGTATCGTATTTCGACCCAACGGGATTGGCGGCTGCGAGAATGGAAGTACGTGCGTTGAGGGTGGTGATAATACCGGCTTTGGCTATGGAAACGGTTTGTTGTTCCATGACTTCGTGTAGGACACTGCGGGTGGAGTCGGACATCTTGTCAAACTCGTCGATGCAGCATGTTCCTCCGTCAGAGAGGACTAGGGCGCCGCTGTGTACAGTGGAAGGTTAGAAGAGAGAGGAGAGGAGGGTAGGAGGGTAGAAGGCGTACCTCTCGAGTACGAGTTGTTTGGAATCCGGATCTCGAGTGACGTATGCAGTCAAACCAACCGCTGAAGATCCTTTACCAGACGTGTAAACACCTCGAGGGGCAATCTTGTGCACATACTAAAATGTCGTGAGACTTCCCATGAGAATTGCCATTACCACAACTGCATAAAATCGATGCAACGCACCTGAAGAATCTGACTCTTACTAACACCAGGATCACCAACCAACAGCACATTGATGTCCCCTCTATATCTCGGCCCACCAGCTCCGCCGCCTCTCGACACACTCTTGTTCGTCCCTCCAAACAATTGCAGCAAAATTCCCTTCTTTACGTCGTCCATCTCCCAAATCGATGGAGCAAGTGAACGAGAGAGAAGATCATAAATATCCTCCCGTTGACTGAGTTCTCGCAACCTGGCCTCCAACTCCGCCCTTGTTGATCGTGATGCGGGTTCATTGGCGTTGTCGGCGTTGCCAAACCCGAAATCGTCAACCTCGAGGTCATCGTTCCCAACGCCCGGGATACGATCTCCGCCTGCAGGCCTTGTGCTCCTATCTAATCCTAGCCCTCCATCCGCACCTCCAACGCCTCCAGCAGCATGTTTATCCTTCCCAATTCTTACATGCACAACGTCCAAGTACGTCTTGAATAGACTCTTCACCACTCTCTGCCTCGGATTCACTCTAACCGGCACACTCCTGAAGATTCCGGTTATGACTACTCTATCACCCGGCTTGACTACGTCAACCAGCTCGTCGTAGACGCTCAAACTGACGGTGTGCGGTGTCTGGCCATCTGGTACTGAGTCGGGGGTTTCTTGTAATCGGATGACTTGTCGGTCGGCGAATTCGGAACGATTGTGGATGAGTGTGAGGGATGAGAGTTGTGCACAGACATCTCGCGGACAACGGGTTGGTTCTTCAATTTTACCGCGGTCGATTTCGACTTGAAGGGTATGCGAGCAAACGGAACAGCGGAAGAAGGCGATTTTCATGTCGGGGATGATAGGTGTCGTACGAATGACAAGACCCTTGATGCATACGAGCTTGTCGGTATCTGTGAGCAGCCAGTGGGTGGAGCTATCCGAAGTGAGAGGAGAAAGGCGTACCACTGGGATTTAGTTCTCGCATGTTTACAGCTGGAAGACCAAACGGCCGGACTTTGTACACCTTGCTGATGATCTCAGCAATTTCGGCGTCACCTTCAGCGCCACGCATTCCCTCCCTTCCCTCTTGCTGATCCAAGTCAGCAATCTCCAACATCAAGTCCTTCAACACCTGATCCATGGCAGGTATCACTTCCTGTGGGAATTTAATCAACTGCCCGTACAGTTTCTTAGCGGGCGGATAAGCTTGCAGGTTCCGACAATCAACATTCAAGTTTGTGTCGCCAGTCTGGCGCATTCTTCTTAGTAGGCCCTCGTAGTAGATAACTTCACCGGCCTCTGGCGATTCTTGAGCAGGTGTGGGAACACCGATTGAGCGGTTATAGGCGAGACGGTATTTGGGTTTAAATCCTTTGAGAAAATCACGGAAGGTTTTCATGGTATCGCCGAGGTTGACAGTAGTACCCCAGATGGCACGGATCTCATCTGGTTCGTCAGAGGTGGGAACAGGGAGGGCGGAGAGATTTGGAGCAGCAGCTGATGAGGGAGGAATATCGAGGGCATCCGAGTTCATGTTTGCGTCTGCTCGATCAGTTCGGGCTGCAGTTCGACGAGTGGATGAGCTAGGGGTGAAAGCGAGGGAGGAGTGGATATCGCCGCGTCTGATGCGTGGTGTTGTTGTATTAATCGGACTCCTTGGGGCACATGAGTAACTACTGGGATCGCTTGAGAGAGAACATACGAAGGAAAGTCAAGTGGATCAGAGTCTTGTGGGGCATTATATCCACTCGCGCGGGGAGTCTTTGCAGGCGATGAAGAAGGATATGCCAGTGGAGATGAGCTTCCCGCTAGTCAACTAATTTAGAACAAAAAAAAACGCGTCCTAAATGCACATTACTCACGCGCAAACAAGGGAGTTCCCTTCGGTGTAGTCATTCCTAGTGCTCTCCTCGCCGTAGCGCCTCTTATCGGCGTCTCAGGCGGTGCGCCTCGACGCGGAGGCGTACCAGCAGCAGACGGTGTGCTGGCAAGAAAAAGCGGATTTACGGGGGGCGCAGCAGGCACAGATTGCTCTGCGCTTGCGCCATCTCCCATTTCAATGTCATCGAGCTCAGAGGATGGAAAGTCAAGGGGCGGAGGAGACGACATCCTGATAGTAGATGAGAAAATCAATTGGACGCGTCGCGTCGCGTCACAATCCATTTCGGCAAATTCCGAACACCATCTGATTGGTCAGTGGCTGGTGCTCGAGTTTACTTTACCTACGCCACACTTTTGGGTCGTCCTGAGGCACACGTTACCATCGCGCGCGAAAACTCAAAATTGATCCATGCTTTCTCGAACACCGTACGAACATCCATAAATCGTATATAAAGTACTAAAAGGCAAGAACGAGTCCCTGAAGGCGAGATGCAAGAAGTTCATTTGAAGAGCCATCTTGGGCTAGAACCGAAATTAATTCCATGTCACGGTCATATTTATCCAAGTGCTCTGCAGCTCCCGACATATGGGCCACCCTACAGACAGTGGCGTGGAGCTTTATGTTGAATCACGTGCGCATTTACACGCCGCTACGTTCGTGTTCACTCTCAATTATGACATATGCATTCTATTATTAGATACCACTATGTTTACGTACCGATACTTCGTGCGGACCTTACATGTTTTACTATACGTTTTACTTGTACCCTTTACCACCTCGAAACGATGGTGTAATACCCTCTTTATAGTAGAATTATTCGAACTCTTTAGTATAAATACCTTGTATTTTCTTCGTTATTCTACAGTCAATTCTATCTACTCAGTCGCAACTACTACCTCGATAACACTCCCATAACAGACTAACTGCCTAGTAAAGTGAGTACTGACCTCGTCATCTACCTTCACCGCTACGCTCCCCGTTGCTGCTTCGACAGGTTATGGGCCCCGATCGCCAGCTCGATATCACACTAGCCGACTAGATCGCTGTGCTTGATGTCTGAGAAGGACTAGATCGACCTGTTATGGGAAGGCCACTTTCCAAGCGCCACCGCTGTACCTTGTGAAGGGCCCAGCATCCCTTCTCATTTCTGTGTCTTACCCTAGCCCTTAGGCGATTTGGGTTCGAAACCTTGATCGATTAGCGCATCACTGCTGCTTCTAACGAACAACGTTGACTGACGACTTCTTTTCAGAATGTCTTCTATCAACAATGGAGCTTCTCGCATTCCCGTCCTTCAAGGCCCCCAGAACTACCAGTTTTGGTCCATGAGGATGCAGGGATATCTTTCTATGATCACGACCCCTGGAACCCCTCTTACGGGTTGGACTGTCACAACCGGCCTACTCCCCGCACTTCCTCCTGTTATTGCCCCAGCAATAGACGAAGAAGGAAACGTCTCGAATGCTGCGGAAGCTTCTGCTTCACTTGCGCTTCGAACAGAGGAAGAACGCCGGAGAAACTTCCTCGAGCAATCTGCGATTGGCCTGCTGATCCAAGCGGTCCCAGATTTGATGCTCCACTTGATAGTCCAAGGAGATCCCACTGCCACTTGGGAAGGTCTCCAACGCCTTTACGGCGTCCAAGGTCCTGCATCTGTTTATGGCGACTTCGTATGCGCCGTCTCCTGGTCTCTCCCCGGAAACATGGATCCGGCTCAGTCCATCGCTGAGCTTGAATCTCTCTTCACTCGGATCGAAGGTGCGACCGCGCGACTTCCCGAGGTGATCCGTGCCATGATTCTGCTTCGCGCTGTCCCACAAGGGATGGAAACCTTAGCGCAGTCAATCCTTGCGAATCAAACGCAAATGTCCCAGCTTACATGGGATCTGGTCCGTAGCGCCATCCAGGCTGCTTGGTCCCAGAAGATGACTGCTTCCGCTTCTCGCGCCGGCCGCTCCAACGGCCAATGGCAGCAGAACTGGAACCCCGGCAATCAACAACGCCAGGGGCAAGGACAACAACAAGGGCCGTTTCGATCACAGCCCCAGCAGCAGCCACAGCAGCAGCAGCCTCCTAATCAGGGCGCTGGCCAGAAGCCTGGTAACCCCCAGACTGGCAATCCCGGCGGAGATGGCAAGAAAGGAAAACGCGGTAAGAGAGGAGGCAAAAAGGGTAAGGGCGCTGCTAATGAAGCTGCAACCGATGCCGATGCCACCAACACCTCCGGAGTCACCAACGTCGCTCCTCAATATGGCGCTTCCAGTGCCATCGGTTTCGCTGCCCCCGCTATCGCTAACCGTCCTCTCCTCGCGAACCGGATCGCCTCGCTGGCAGAACCGGCTAATGCAGGCCCTTCATCATCCACACGCCACCTTGTTGCAGAAGCGCGAAAGAATACACCGCGGCTTCAGGAGCAAATCTCTGAATCTCCTCAGTCCGAGGGATATCGTCGCAGAAGCTCAAAAGCTACCAAGGATAAGGTGTTGAAAATTTGGGATGAAAGGCTCGCCGACCTCGCGGTCGAAGCCGAAACGACGGGCTCCATCATTGAGGAAATCCCTTATTATGGAGGAGATATGGACGAATGCCCACCGTCGCCGAGGATGACACCTCCGGCTGATCCGATGCTCGAATCTGACTCTGAGGGGGAGGATTCTGACGGGTGGACTTCTGGGTTGTGGACAACGCAAGTCTTTTCTTCTATCTCTGATTGGATTAACACTGATACGGTGACGCCACAGCACGACCGAGAAGGGGCCTGTTGCCCCACTCGAGCCCGCTCCCATGTGAGCGCTCCTGGCCACGCTGAACATTTTCGCGGACTAGTTACGTCGTCTCCGGCTCCTGTATATACTTCCTTTGTATCGCGCACTATTTCGGTCACCCCTGTGGGGCTTTTATTAAACTGTGATTTGACCTCTGTGCCGCGCTGTGTGAATCTGTCTAAGTGTGAGAAAGCTCTATGTTGCCACTGTAAGGGAAAGAAAGCGCCTTCACGGGCTGCTTCTTGGATTCTTGATTCGGGTGCTTCCGCACATTTCACACCCTATTTGGACGATTTCTCTACAATCGAAATGGGGAAATTCGGTGAAATTCAGACAGCTAACAAGAACGCTCCCCTATTCATATCGGGTCGAGGCACTGTCTTGATCGAACACGAGATTCATGATAACGGAAAAACGATCACTGCGACGACTTCATTGTCTCCTGTGTTCTATGTAAAGGGTATGCACGATCGCCTCATGTCTGCCGGTCAACTCCTGGAATCCGGGTTGCGCAGCGAGGCCGATAAACATGGTACAATCTTTCGGGATGAGTCAGGCAATGCTGTTTTGTCAGCGGCTCCTCGCTCTGAGTCGCAGCCTACGCTACAAACGGTAAGATGTCGAATTGTACATTCGAATGCTTCGAGCCACGTCGCTCAGCATCCTGACTATAATATCTGGCATCAACGTTTAGGACATCCGTCTAATTGCGTGTTGAGCAAAACTACCGACTCCATGCTGAATGGACCTCAGGTTTCAATTCCCGATCATTCGCGCCCTTGTCCAGGCTGCATGAAAGGGAAGATGCACCAGAAACCCTTTAACGATAACCCAATTCGGGCTAAAGAAGCCTTTGAGCACGTTCACAGTGATCTCTTTGAGCTCCCCATCGTATCTTATCACAAGTACAAATGGGTCATGACCTTATTGGACGATTACTCCTCATTTGCCCACGTGGTGCTTCTGCGATCAAAAGCTGAAGCAGCTCCCCGCATGGTTGAGCTTCTAACTTACGTTCAGAACCAATTTGGCAAATCGATTCGTCGATTCACATCCGATCGAGGAGGAGAATTCGTAGCAGGTACCCTGCAAGATTATCTTAGGGTGAAAGGGATTGAGTTCACACCGAGTGCGCCCCGCGTCCATCAACAGAACGGGCGACCAGAAAGATTGAATCGAACACTGCATGAGAAGGCGCAAGCCATGCGACTTCACGCGTGTCTTCCAGATTCATGGTGGGATTTCGCGATTAACACTGCAACCCACATCTACAATCGCACATCGATGAACCGCATCCAATGGAAAACTCCGTTTGAGTTAGTACATGGACATAAACCTGACATCAGTCACCTACGAGTATTCGGTTGTGCTGCATATGTGTTCCTTCCGGACGAAATGCGCCCGAATAAATTATCTGTGAAATCTGAACTGATGATCTTCGTTGGATATGATCGGGAGAAGAATTACATCTTTCTCCGCCATACTCAAGGGAACGCCGAGTTTATCTCGCCGACTGTCATCTTTGATGAAAAGATGTTCCCAAAATGTCCAGACCAAAAACCCGCGGTTTACCCCGAGCCGCCTCGCACTGAGATTCCTCCAATCTCGACTGTTCCGAATGTTCCAAATATAGACCATCCGCCTGCACCTCGAGGAGGAGAGCCGCCTCGTGCGCCTTCACCTCGTGCTCCTCCACGCCCTAAAACACCTTCACCTCCTAGATCGCCAAGCCCACCTCTTTCTTATGCTGATCCGGAAGATCGCGATCCAAAAGAAGAGGAAGAAGAAGTTGAGTTACCTCCTTCTCTGGGACCTTCGCGAAAGGAACCTGGTCCACATAAACGTGCTCGGTCTCCATCTCCACCCGAGGTACCGCCACTGCGACCTTCGGTCCAGGATGATCTTGATGCACTAGAACGGCTCGACCGCTGGGTCACCGAACGTGAAAACCGCCGTCCTAGGCGAAATGTTCAACCTCCAAACAGACCAGGAAATGTGTATGGTGATAGGAGCGACCCTCTTGATGTCATCCGACGATATAGGGAACTAAATCCTAACTTACCACGCAATCGTGGCCAATATCGACCTATTCCTGGAGCAATTTCCGATGAGGAAGCTCGGAACAGATTACGAAATTGGAATATCCCTCACCCGGATAGTAGTATCGACACTAAACTGTCATCTACCGATTTTGCGAAGTTCGTGAAGGAAGGGGGGGTAAAATTAGTCGATTTCCTTCTCGCACAACGCGCCAACGGGCCAGTTCCCGAACAGTTTCGAGACATCGCGAATTTAGATGCTGATACTCAAACCAAATGGCAAAAAGCGATGCTTGAGGAATTAGACGCGCTTCACAAGCGTGGTGTATACGAGCTTGTTGATCTCCCAAAAGGAAGGAGAGCTATTAAAAATAGATGGGTTTATAACATCAAGTCCGATAATCGCTATCGCTCTCGCCTTGTTGTGAAAGGGTTCTCCCAGATCGAGGGAATCGACTTCGATGAACTCTTTTCTCCAGTTGTCCGATATGAGACCGTGCGCCTACTTCTTGGCATTGCAGCGCTTGAGGACTTTGACCTTCACTCTGTTGACGTCAAAACAGCCTATTTATATGGCGATCTGGATGAAGAGATCTATATGGAGCAGCCAGAAGGATTCCGACTTCCTGGCCATGAGAAGAAAGTCTGGAGATTACGCAAAGCGATCTACGGTCTAAAACAAGCCGGCTTATCCTGGTGGAAAGCACTCACTTCATCGATGCTGAAACTTGGATTCAAGCGCTGTAAGTCCGACGCTGGCGTTTATCATTTCACACATCCCAAGACCGGCAAGTGAGTCTTTGCGGTCGTTTACGTGGATGATGTCTTCTTTATGGGTAAAAAGAATTCCCTGCTCCTCTCCGAGTTGAAGCAAAAATTCATGACTACTTGGGAATGTCGTGACCAAGGTGAACTTTCTGAGTTCCTAGGCATGAACATATCACGCAATCAAAAAGAGAGAAAACTCTATATAGATCAAGTGAAATACCTCGATAAGGTTCTTGAGAAGTTTGATATCCCTAAAGGCGCGAAATTCACACCGCTGCCATCAGGATTCGTCTTCGAACCCTATGTCGATAAGGTAGATCCTAAGTTTAGAACTCGTTACCAACAGTTAGTCAGATCGCTGATGTATCTTATGATCGGATCGAGACCTGACATATCCTTTGCGGTTGTCAAACTCTCCCAGCAATCTGCCGCCCCTTCCAATGCGCACTTCCGGGCTGGACTCCACGTGCTGCAATATTTGCAATCAACGCGCAATTATCGACTCGTCTTTGATGGAGCTTCTAACCAGGCCATCATCGCTTGTTCCGATAGTGATTGGGCGCAAGACGGACAGTCTCGACGATCTGTCACAGGTAACTTTGTTACAATAGCGCGTGGACCTGTAAGCTGGCTTAGCCGCAAGCAGAAAACTGTCGCTTTGTCATCTACTGAAGCTGAGTATATGGCGCTATCTGATTGCAGCCGCCAGCTGATGTGGATTCGACAACTTCTCGAAGAGATAGGTTTTAAAATTCCTGCTCCGATTCTCTATGGTGATAATATCGGATCTATCTTCTGGAGCGAGAACCCTGTTCAAGAAAAACGCTCGAAGCATATTGATATACGATACCACTATATCCGAGATATCGTAGAAGAAGGTTCCGTTGAGTTGGAATTTATTGAGGGCTCAAACAACCCTGCCGATATTCTGACGAAAAACCTCGGTTCAATTCTCTTCAATAAATTTGTTTATTCTCTGGGTATCGAATTTCTTTAGCGCTTTCATAGCCGCTTAAACGAAGCGCTCTTATAGCCGCTCAATTATGCATCTCCCGCCATTTCGAGTGAGGAGGAGTGTTGAATCACGTGCGCGTTTACACGCCGCTACGTTCATGTTCACTCTCAATTATGACATATGCATTCTATTATTAGATACCACTATGTTTACGCACCGATACTTCGTGCGGACCTTACATGTTTTACTATACGTTTTACTTGTACCCTTTACCACCTCGAAACGATGGTGTAATACCCTCTTTATAGTAGAATTATTCGAACTCTTTAGTATAAATACCTTGTATTTTCTTCGTTATTCTACAGTCAATTCTATCTACTCAGTCGCAACTACTACCTCGATAACACTCCCATAACAGACTAACTGCCTAGTAAAGTGAGTACTGACCTCGTCGTCTACCTTCACCGCTACGCTCCCCGTTGCTGCTTCGACACTTTAGATACCTTGGATCGGGGAGCTCCAGCTTAAGAGACGAGGAGGTGAACGTGATGGGGGTGGTCGGAGCTTCCACTATTTCCTCCATGCTACGAAGAAAGTACGTGTTCGGAGGACCATTCTAAGGGATTGTAAATTTCAGAAAAACATGTGCCAACTATGAAAGAGCATATCACTCACCGGGACTTCCTCGAGCCACAAACGCAAATCGTCAAATTAATCGTGCACGTGTATGGCCAACGTCAACCCATTCGACAGTCTGTGAATGCTGTCTCCGTTCAGCTCGTCAAGAACCTGGATCCCACCAAAAGCGTAGATAAGATTCCACATATGCTCAGCGTGAGTGGTCTACAAGGAAGTTGAGTGGCTGATACAACAAGGAACAAGGGTGATTGAACCAAACCTTGGGATGATTGGGTTCGTTCAGTTCCAGTTCCCAGTTGGTCGACGGTGGAAAGATGTGACAGAAATTCGTCTTCATGGAAAGCCTATTCCATCCCCGGGCAGCTCGGTCTGCAGGTGTCAGCTGTATATACTTGCCTTTATCATGGAGACCGGTAACCATGCAATTATAACCATCACGTTCCAAAGCCTTTCAAAGGGTTAGAGTCCATAAATAAGGAGATACGAACCGGCGGGGGGGGGGTTAGGGTTTGACGAACGAAACACTCACAGCAAGTTTTGCGGCTCTGTGATCTTGGGGTGCTGGCTCAATCGTGGCAGAGTAAAAGAGACTGTTATCATCGAAAGATGGCCGACTGGGGTGATACGAGGGTGCTGGAGTTTTTCCTTTGTTCTGCCGGACTGAACGCGAGCATCAAGACTGCAGTGAGCGTCGAGATTGGCAGATGCTGACTCACAAAGAAGAATGATATGATTTATATATAGCTGAGCCAAATGATCCATTGCGCGTTTATCACCGTTGCAGAGAAGGATATCTTTAGCGACGGTGTGTTGGCCATGGACAACAGGCGCTTCAATGAGGAAGTATCCAAGGCACCGCGCACACATGAGTTCTTGCTCTGACCCTGCCTCGCGCTCACTAGCCAAACATTGATCATAGGCATCATGAAGGTCGGGTTGATCCTGTTCGTCGAAAGGATTCAGGGGAAGTGGCTGCTTTTGTGGAACGGCGGGGATGGTGGCCATTGTGGTAAGAGATGGACTGTGTGACAGTGACAACACGAAGACAAGTGTCATGTTGTGTACAGACATGAAGGTACCACGAAAAACAAGATAATGACGAAACTCGAAAAGACAAAAAAGGGCTCGGAAATTTGGTTCCAAATAGTATGCATCATAGCTTTAACATCCTAGACTCATTAGTCAGTCTCCTTGGGTCATTTCAGAGAAAACGGATATAAAAAGAGTGAAAGATAGTTATTACATACTGTCCGAGGAGTAAGGCCTTGCAGGCGTTTTCAAGCTCAGCATGTCGCAAACAGGGATTCCTCGATCATCATCAAGTACATTATCGACGCGTCGCAGTTTTTCTCTGTACCTTTATGTTGAATCACGTGCGCGTTTACACGCTGCTACGTTCATGTTCACTCTCAATTATGATATATGCATTCTATTATTAGATACCACTATGCTCACGCACCGATACTTCGTGCGGACTTTACATGTTTCACTATACGTTTTACCTGTACCCTTTACCATCTCGAAACGAGTGTGTAATACCCTCTTTATAGTAGAATTATTCGAACTCTTTAGTATAAATACCTTGTATTTTCTTCGTAATTCTACAGTCAATTCTATCTACTCAGTCGCAACTACTACCTCGATAACACTCCCATAACAGACTAACTGCCTAGTAAAGTGAGTACTGACCTCGTCGTCTACCTTCACCGCTACGCTCCCCGTTGCTGCTTCGACAGGTTATGGGCCCCGATCGCCAGCTCGATATCGCACTAGCTGACTAGCTCGCTGTGCTTGATGTCTGAGAAGGACTAGATCGACCTGTTATGGGAAGGCCGCTTTCCAAGCGCCACCGCTGTACCTTGTGAAGGGCCCAGCATCCCTTCTCATTTCTGTGTCTTACCCTAGCCCTTAGGCGATTTGGGTTCGAAACCTTGATCGATTAGCGCATCACTGCAGCTTCTAACGAACAACGTTGACTGACGACTTCTTAGTAAAAATGTCTTCTATCAACAACGGAGCTTCTCGTGTCCCCGTCCTTCAAGGCCCCCAGAACTATCAATTTTGGTCCATGAGGATGCAGGGATATCTCTCTATGATCACGACCCCTGGAACCCCTCTTACGGGTTGGACTGTCACAACCGGCTTAGTTCCCTCACTTCCTGCTGTCGTTGCTCCAGCAATTGACGAAAGCGGAAACGTCACGAATGCTGCAGAAGCTGCTGCTTCTCTTGCGCTTCGTACAGAGGAAGAACGCCGAAGAAACTTCCTTGAGCAATCTGCGATTGGCCTGCTGATTCAAGCGGTCCCAGATTCCATGCTCCATTTGATCGTCCAAGGAGATCCCACCCGTACCTGGGATGAACTCCAACGCCTTTACGGCACCCAAGGTCCTGCATCAGTATATGGCGACTTCGTCCGCGCCGTCTCCTGGTCTCTCCCCGGAAACATGGATCCGGCTCAGTCCATCGCTGAGCTCGAATCTCTATTCACTCGGATCGAAGGCGCGACCGCGCGACTTCCCGAGGTGATCCGTGCCATGATTTTGCTTCGCGCTGTCCCGCAAGGGATGGAAACCTTAGCGCAGTCTATCCTTGCGAACCAAACGCAAATGTCCCAACTTACGTGGGATCTGGTCCGTAGCGCCATCCAGGCTGCTTGGTCCCAGAAGATGACTGCTTCCGCTTCCCGCGCCGGCCGCTCCAATGGCCAATGGCAGCAGAACCGGAACCCCGGCAATCAACAACGTCAGGGGCAAGGACAACAACAGCAAGGGCCGTTTCGATCACAGCCCCAGCAGCAGCAGCAGCAACAGCAGCCTCCTAATCAAGGCGCTGGCCAGAAGCCTGGTAACCCCCAGACTGGCAATCCCGGCGGAGATGGCAAGAAAGGAAAACGCGGTAAGAGAGGAGGCAAAAAGGGTAAGGGCGCTGCTAATGAAGCTGCGACCGATGCCGACGCCACCAACACCTCCGGAGTCACCAACATCGCTCCTCAATATGGCGCTTCCAGTGCCATCGGTTTCGCTGCCCCCGCTATCACTAACCGTCCTCTCCTCGCGAACCGGATCGCCTCGATGGCAGAACCGGTTAACGCAAGCCCTTCGTCATCCACACGCCACCTTGTTGCAGAAGCGCGAAAGAATACACCGCGGCTTCAAGAGCGAATCTCCGAATCTCCTCAGTCCGAGGGATATCGTCGCAGAAGCTCAAAAGCTACCAAGGATAAGGTGTTGAAAATTTGGGATGAAAGGCTCGCCGACCTCGCGGTCGAAGCCGAAACGACGGGCTCCATTATTGAGGAAATCCCTTACTATGGAGGAGATATGGACGAATGTCCACCGTCGCCGAGGATGACACCTCCGGCTGATCCGATGCTCGAATCCGACTCCGAGGGGGAGGATTCTGACGGGTGGACTTCTGGGTTGTGGACAACGCAAGTCTTTTCTTCTATCTCTGATTGGATTAACACTGATACGGTGATGCCACAGCACGACCGAGAAGGGCCCTGTCGCCTCGCTCGAGCCTGCTCCCATGTGAGCGCTCCTGGCCACGCTGAACATTTTCGCGGACTAGTTACGTCGTCTCCAGCTCCTGTATATACTGCTTTTGTATCGCGCACTATTTCGGTCACCCCTGTGGGGCTTTTATTAAACTGTGATTTGACCTCCGTGCCGCACTGTGTGAACCTTTCTAAGTGTGAGAAAGCTCTATGTTGCCACTGTAAGGGAAAGAAAGCGCCTTCACGGGCTGCTTCTTGGATCCTTGATTCGGGTGCTTCCGCACATTTCACACCCTATTTAGACGATTTTTCTACAATCGAAATGGGGAAATTCGGTGAAATTCAGACAGCTAACAAAAACGCTCCCCTATTCATTTCGGGTCGAGGCACTGTCTTGATCGAACACGAGATTCATGATAACGGAAAAACGATCACTGCGACGACTTCATTGTCTCCTGTGTTCTATGTAAAGGGTATGCACGATCGCCTCATGTCTGCTGGCCAACTCCTGGAATCCGGGTTGCGCAGTGAGGCTGATAAACATGGTACTATCTTTCGGGATGAGTCAGGCAATGCTGTTTTGTCAGCGGCTCCTCGCTCTGAGTCGCAGCCTACGCTACAAACGGTAAGATGTCGAATTGTACATTCGAATGCTTCGAGCCACGTTGCTCAGCATCCTGACTATAACACCTGGCATCAACGTTTAGGACATCCGTCTAATCGCGTGTTGAGCAAAACTACCGACTCCACGTTGAATGGACCTCAGGTTTCAATTCCCGATCATTCGCGCCCTTGTCCAGGCTGCATGAAAGGGAAGATGCACCAGAAACCCTTTAACGATAACCCAATTCGGGCAAAAGAAGCCTTTGAGCACGTTCACAGTGATCTCTTTGAGCTCCCCATCGTATCTTATCACAAGTATAAATGGGTCATGACCTTATTGGACGATTACTCCTCATTTGCCCACGTGGTGCTTCTGCGATCAAAAGCTGAAGCAGCTCCCCGTATGGTTGAGCTTCTAACTTATGTTCAGAACCAATTTGGCAAATCGATTCGTCGATTCACATCCGATCGAGGAGGAGAATTCGTAGCAGGTACCCTGCAAGATTATCTTAGGGTGAAAGGGATCGAGTTCACACCAAGTGCGCCCCGCGTCCATCAACAGAACGGGCGACCAGAAAGATTGAATCGAACACTGCATGAGAAGGCGCAAGCCATGCGACTTCACGCGTGTCTTCCAGATTCATGGTGGGATTTCGCGATTAACACCGCAACCCACATCTACAATCGCACATCGATGAACCGCATCCAATGGAAAACTCCGTTTGAGTTAGTACATGGACATAAACCTGATATCAGTCACCTACGAGTATTCGGTTGTGCTGCATATGTGTTCCTTCCGGACGAAATGCGCCCGAATAAATTATCTGCGAAATCTGAACTGATGATCTTCGTTGGATATGATTGGGAGAAGAATTACATCTTTCTCCGCCATACTCGAGGGAACGCTGAGTTTATCTCGCCGACTGTCATCTTTGATGAAAAGATGTTCCCAAAATGTCCAGATCAAAAACCCGCGGTTTACCCCGAACCGCCTCGCGCTGAGATTCCTCCAATCTCGACTATTCCGAATGTTCCTAATATAGACCATCCGCCTACACCTCGAGGAGGAGAGCCGCCTCGTGCGCCTTCACCTCGTGCTCCTCCACGCCCTAAAACACCTTCACCTCCTAGATCGCCAAGCCCACCTCTTTCTTACGCTGATCCGGAAGATCGCGATCCAAAAGAAGAGGAAGAAGAAGTCGAGTTACCTCCTTCTCCGGGACCTTCGCGAAAGGAACCTGGTCCACGTAAATGTGCTCGGTCTCCATCTCCACCCGAGGTACCGCCACCGCGACCTTCGGTCCAAGATGACCTTGATGCATTAGAACGGCTCGACCGCTGGGTCACCGAACGTGAAAATAGCCGTCCTAGGCGAAATGTTCAACCTCCGAACAGACCAGGAAACGTGTATGGTGATAGGAGCGACCCTCTTGATGTCATTCGACGATATAGGGAACTCAATCCTAACTTACCACGCAATCGTGCCCAATATCGACCTATTCCTGGAGCAATTTCCGATGAGGAAGCTCGGAACAGACTACGAAATTGGAATATCCCTCACCTGGATAGTAGTATCGACAATAAACCGTCATCTACCGATTTTGCGAAGTTCGTGAAGGAAGGGGGGGTAAAATTAGTCGATTTCCTTCTCGCACAACGCGCCAACGGACCAGTTCCCGAACAGTTTCGAGATATCGCGAACTTAGACGCTGATACTCAAACCAAATGGCAAAAAGCGATGCTTGAGGAATTAGACGCGCTTCATAAGCGTGGTGTATACGAGCTCGTTGATCTCCCAAAAGGAAGGAGAGCTATTAAAAATAGATGGGTTTATAACATCAAGTCCGATAATCGCTATCGCTCTCGCCTAGTTGCGAAAGGGTTCTCCCAGATCGAGGGAATCGACTTCGATGAACTCTTTTCTCCAGTTGTCCGATATGAGACCACGCGCCTTCTTCTTGGCATTGCAGCGCTTGAGGATTTTGACCTTCACTCTGTTGACGTCAAAACAGCCTATTTATATGGCGATCTGGATGAAGAGATCTATATGGAACAGCCAGAAGGATTCCGACTTCCTGGCCATGAGAAGAAAGTCTGGAGATTACGCAAAGCGATCTACGGTCTAAAACAAGCCGGCTTATCCTGGTGGAAAGCACTCACTTCATCGATGCTGAAACTTGGATTCAAGCGCTGTAAGTCCGACGCTGGCGTTTATCATTTTACACATCCCAAGACCGGCGAGCGTGTCTTTGCGGTCGTTTATGTGGATGATGTCTTCTTTATGGGTAAAAAGAATTCCCTGCTCCTCTCCGAGTTGAAGCAAAAATTCATGACTACTTGGGAATGTCGTGACCAAGGTGAACTTTCCGAGTTCCTAGGCATGAACATATCACGCGATCGAAAAGAGAGAAAACTCTATATAGATCAAGTGAAATACCTCGATAAGGTTCTTGAGAAGTTTGATATCCCTAAAGGTGCGAAATTCACACCGCTGCCATCAGGATTTGTCTTCGAACCCTATGTCGATAAAGTAGATCCTAAGTTTAGAACTCGCTACCAACAGTTAGTCGGATCGCTGATGTATCTTATGATCGGATCGAGACCTGACATATCCTTTGCGGTTGTCAAACTCTCCCAGCAATCTGCCGCCCCTTCCAATGCGCACTTTCGGGCTGGACTCCATGTGCTGCAATATTTGCGATCAACGCGCAATTATCGACTCGTCTTTGATGGAGCTTCTAATCAGGCCGTCATTGCTTGTTCTGATAGTGATTGGGCGCAAGACGGACAGTCTCGACGATCTGTCACGGGTAATTTTGTTACGATAGCGCGTGGACCTGTAAGCTGGCTTAGCCGCAAGCAGAAAACTGTCGCTTTGTCATCTACTGAAGCTGAGTATATGGCGCTATCTGATTGCAGCCGCCAGTTAATGTGGATTCGACAACTTCTCGAAGAGATAGGTTTTAAAATTCCTGCTCCGATTCTCTATGGTGATAATATCGGATCTATCTTCTGGAGCGAGAACCCTGTTCAAGAAAAACGCTCAAAGCATATTGATATACGATACCACTATATCCGAGATATCGTTGAAGAAGGTTCCGTTGAGTTGGAATTTATCGAGGGCTCAAACAACCCTGCCGATATTCTGACGAAAAACCTCGGTTCAATTCTCTTCAATAAATTTGTTTATTCTCTGGGTATCGAATTTCTTTAGCGCTTTTATAGCCGCTTAAATGAAGCGCTCTCATAGCTGCTCAATTATGCATCTCCCGCCATTTCGAGTGAGGAGGAGTGTTGAATCACGTGCGCGTTTACACGCTGCTACGTTCATGTTCACTCTCAATTATGATATATGCATTCTATTATTAGATACCACTATGCTCACGCACCGATACTTCGTGCGGACTTTACATGTTTCACTATACGTTTTACCTGTACCCTTTACCATCTCGAAACGAGTGTGTAATACCCTCTTTATAGTAGAATTATTCGAACTCTTTAGTATAAATACCTTGTATTTTCTTCGTAATTCTACAGTCAATTCTATCTACTCAGTCGCAACTACTACCTCGATAACACTCCCATAACAGACTAACTGCCTAGTAAAGTGAGTACTGACCTCGTCGTCTACCTTCACCGCTACGCTCCCCGTTGCTGCTTCGACACTTTATCACCTCTCCTACGATCTCTTAGTGACCGAAATGGGGTGGGGACTCGATGATAGTCGGAACTTGCCGCCCCCATCCGCTCATCTTGAACAGATTAGAACCTTGACAAATCCACTCTTGGCCTCAAAAACTCGTTTAGGTGACCGGTGCTGGACCTATTCTCCGCATTGGAGTGCACGAGCACTTCGATTAGAGTCATCCTGAGGAATGATTAAACTTCTAGCCTGTACTTACGAGTGAGTAGCATCTAATAATAGTTCTACTATAGAGGGCAGACAGGAGTCTTACCCACTTGCACCTATAGGTGGTCTAGTGTGCTTGAGAGCTGACGAAAGCCTCTTCTAGAAGCCAGTCAGCTGATTCGACCCAGCTGGCTGGTCCTTCGAGCATATATATGCAGGCCGTCTTATCGTAGCATCTCAGCTTGGCTTGCATTCTTACGATGTCGCTCCCTCAAACTACCCGCGAGTATTCCTTTCCTTCGGTGCGTTTTTTTGTGCTGAGAGGCTCTGCCCGCATATATTTGTCGATTCTGACAGACTCTTCTCCCTTCTTCAGTTCGGCTCCTACAAAAACCTAGTCGTTAATGAAAAGCCAGTGGATGCTCCAAAGCCTCACGAAGTCCTCGTCAAAGTCCATGCCGTCTCTCTCAATGTGGGTCCTATATGCTATAAACCCGGCCGCAAAACTAACGAGAAACGACGATCAGTATCGCGACAACGTCATGGCGTCTGGCTTCTACGCAAAATCTGGTGTAAAGTTAGCAAAAATAAATAAATCTTAACGATCCAAGTCATCCCAGTTAACCAAACTTGTTTTTGCAGGATTCCAGATAACCTCATCCCATGCTCGGATATGGCTGGAGAAATCATTGCTCTCGGGAAAGGCGTGAAGGGATGGCAAATCGGTGACCGCGTCTGCGCGAATTTCGCCACCGATCATATTTATGGCGACACCAATCCCGATATTCAATCATCTTCCATGGGAGGCCAAGCGCATGGAACTCTCACTCAATATCGTACTTTCCCATCTCACGTAGGTTTCGTAATTCGTACTACAGATATATAAATTTGACTCATCATGAATAGTCTCTCGTCAAATTCCCGGACTTTTGGAGTTACAAAGAAGCATCGACTTTGCCGTACGTTCGACTAGTCAATTTCATCCTCATCTCAAGGTTGAGGACTTGATAGTTGCGCAGCATTGACTGCATACAACGCTCTCAACGGACCCCGCCGTATCAAAGCTGGGGATTACGTTCTCATACTCGGAACCGGCGGGGTATCCATGTGCGTACTTTAGCTTGTTATATATAGTAGCCATACTCAACGCTAGCTTTCAAGTTTTGGTCTCCAATTTGCTATAGCATCAGGCGCCATTGTTATTGCAACTTCTTCATCGGACGAGAAACTTAAAATCGTCTCGGGTCTTGGGGCTCAACATGTGATAAACTACAAGAAGACTCTAGAATGGGACCAAGAAGTGTTAAGAATCGTGAGTACAACCGTCAATCTTTACGATTGGACCATCTCAGCTGGGCCCCTTGTACTTCCTCGTTTCCAGACAAATGGAGTTGGCGTTGACCACGTCCTCGAGGTTCGTCACACCCAGAGTACTAAAAGTCAGAGCTAACATGCATATATGTGCTTAGGTGGGCGGGGACGGAACTCTTTCTCGGAGTATTAACTCCGTCAGGATGGCCGGATATGTACATGTTATTGGCGCAGTGTCAAAGGTACTGGGCCTCCGAGTCCCTCTACAACCATTATATGACAACTCAACCATTAACAGGGACCGGGTGATACAAACATCGTTTGGCGTACAATCAGAAAGGGAATCCTACTGAGAGGCATTCAGATTGGATCCGTGGAACAGTGGGCCGCTTTCTTGTTTCCTCCATCCAGCAATGAGGCATTAACGAGATTATATCAGGTTCAGGGATATGGTTAGGCTCATCATTGCGAACCCGGAGAAAACCAAGCCTGTTATTGATAAAGTATTCTCCTTTGATGAGGCCGTTGATGCCTTTGCCCACTTTGAGTCGCAGCAGCATGTTGGAAAGATAGTCATCAAGGTAGCATAACCCAAATTTGAGAAGACTGCCTGGTGTAGTGTATAATTTGCATCATAAATACTCGAAATGGCACACGTATTCCCAAAACAAAAGTAAACCCCAGAATCACTCAACGGCTCCGACCTAGTGTGTATAACTACCTGCTAGGCAACAAATCAGCTCACTGGCTGTCGATGAAGTACTGGACTGCAAGACTGCAGATTGTGGCCTCGAGCATGCCAGCTGTCTGATATGGAGCAAAAGTCTGACCATCTTCGTGCAGCTTGTCTTTGAAGTTCAACGCTGTAACTAAACAGTGTGACGGAACGTGTGGATCTGCGCCCACCAACCACATGGATAGCTCTAACGTATGGACAAAGCTATGATGCATTGAAAAAGTTTAGTTGTCAGCTGGAGAAGCAATAAGTCAACCACAAGCAAATCATACCCCATGACATCGAAGCAAGTAAATGGTCGTCTCTTCTCGGGGGACGCGACGCCTCTTCAAGGAATGCGACCTTTGTACTGTGGTTCAGAAATTGAAGGAGATTACGCTGTTTTAGGAGGTGCAAGAACGAGTCTCTGAAGACGAGATGCGAGAAGTTCGCTAGAAGAGCCATCTTGGGCTAGAACCGACATTTGTTCCATGTCACGGTCGTTTTTGTACAAGTACTCTGCAGCTCCCGACATTTGGTCCACCCTACAAACAGCAGCGTGGAGCCTTAGATATCTCGGATCGAGGAGCTCCAGCTCAGGAGACGAAGAGGTGAACGTGATGGGGGTGATCGGACCTTTCATTACTGGAAGCATGGTACAAAGAATATACGTGTGCGGAGGACCATTCTAAAGGGATTGCGAGTGTCAGAAAAAACATGTGTCAACCATGAAAGGGCATATCACTCACCGGGACTTCCTCGAACCATAATTCAAGCTCGTCAAATTGATCATGCACGTATAAAGACAACGTCAACCCATTTGACATTCTGTGAATGCTGTCCCCGTTCAGTTCGTCAAGAACCTGGATCCCGCCAAAAGCGTAGATAAGATTCCACATGTGCTCAGCGTGAGTGGTCTACAAGGAAGTTGAGCGGCCTACACAAGGAACAAGGGTGATTGAACCAAAACCTTGGGATGATTGGGTAAGTTCAGTTCCAGTTCCCAGTTGGTCGACGGTGGAAAGATATGACAGAAATGCGTCTTAATAGGGAAGTTATTCCATCCCCGGGCAGCTCGGTCTGCAGGGGTCAGCTCTCTGTACTTGCCGCTATCATGTAGACCGGTAATCATGCAGTTATAACCATCGCGTTCCAAAGCCTTTCAAAGGGTTAGAGTCCATAAATGAGGATATACGAATGGCGGGTAAAGAATTGACGAACGAAACACTCACAGCACGTTTTGCGGCTCTGTGATCTTGGGGCGCTGGCTCAACTGTGGAAGAGTAGAGACAACTGTCATAGTCGGAATATGGCCGACTGGAGTGATGCGACGGTTCTGGGGTTTTTCCTTTGTTCTGTCGGACTGAACGCGAATATCGAGACTGTAATAAATGTCGAGATTGGCAGATGCTGACTCACAAAGAAGAATGATATTATTTATATAAAGCTGAGCCAAACGATCCATTGCGCGTTTATCATCGTTGCAGAGAAGGATATCTTTAGCGACGGTGTGTTGGCCATGGACAACAGGCGCTTCGCTCAGGAAGTATGCAAGGCACCGTGCATACATGAGTTTTTGGTCGGACTCTGCCTCACGCTCACTCGCCAAACATTGATCATGGGCAGCGTGAAAGTCGGGTTGATTCTGTAAGTGAAAAGGGTTCTGGGGAAGCGGCTGCTTTTGTGGAGCGGCGGGGATAGTGGCCACTGTGGTGAAAGATCCGCTGTGTACTAAAGTCACATAGACTCCTCCCAAAAAAAAGAAGAAGAAAAAAGAGATCGACTGTGTGACAGTGACAACACGGATCCAAGTGTCATAATATGTTTAGCGCAGGTCCGAAGGCTGAAAAAGGTAGCACGCACAGACTGCTCTGTGCTGGTGAAGGGATGACGAAGCAAGTTCGTCCAAATTTGAATGCGAGTGCGACAGCGTCCGTCTGTCGCTGGCTAGTGACCCAAATATAGACCAGAGTAATTAGAATTTTTGAGTGGAAAATAAATTGGAACAAAGACTCAGCGCGAATGCGACGATGCAAATCGTTGCTGAGGAGTGAGATCGAGTGGTAGAGTGCGCTTTTGAGCTGTAGGGTCGGTCTTAAGCTCCTAAGTTCAGACAAGAATAAGATAGAAAGTAGGGGTAGATTTCACTAAGGGAATATTCATAGATACATGATAGTATTTATACTAACCGCCTGGTAGTACCTACGAATGTTAGGGGCAATAGAGACGAGTAGAAACGAGTGTTTATGGCGACGATTTTCCGATATTTTAAGGTCATAAGGATATATCTGAGAAATATTAGTGGTGGAAAAGGGAGTGGAGAGAGGATACATGTGGTCGCCTGGATCCACACTATTAGGCGAAGCGATGGGACAAGGCACAAGAGAGCAGAGTGGGGCGCGTATGACGATTTTATGGGGATTTTTCGAGCAAGGTACAAGAGGAAAGAAAATGATTGGATAAAGCAAAATGAAAAAGAGCGGACTTCTGTCAGTTGAATGACAAGTCCTAACTCGGCAGCGTTGAAGCCATCAAAACCGAGTAGAAAGAGTGGGTTGGAAGCTGGAAAGGGAAATGATAACGGGGAAATGAGGGACGAGATTTAAAATAAAGAAATGAGGGGAAAGTGAGGGAGAGATTGTGGGTGCAAGCGGTGGTTATTCTTGATCGGATGTGACGGGTCGGCTTGATGTGCATAGGCGGCGGCCGTTCTTGATGATTGCGAGGTTGTTGAGATAGTGTAGTGGCAGTGATGAATGGGGAAACAGGGAATGTCTGCAGACTCGGTAGTAGAGGGAGGGCGGCTGATGGCAGTGATCTGACATCAGTGGGCGTCCGATCTCTACATCTGGGGGTTGCTTTTCGTACTGACGTCCCCGTCAGTCGGCCTTATGATGGGATCGGGTGTGCAGGGGGGTGTTGAGAGTGGGGATATCGGGCCAGCAGTCTGAGAAATCGTCGGGTTCGTGGGTTTCATCGACGAATTTGTCGATGTCATCGACGGTGAGGCGCGTGAGAGGAACTGATCGGGGATCACGAGCGTGGTAAGGGATGAGTCGAAAGGCGGCAAACTGGAGCTTGGACAGCGTTCCATCCATTTCTGCTAACACATAGCTCCCTCCTTTCATTCTGCGCACAACAACCATGGGGCCAAAGTACCGCGGTTTAGTCTTACCGCCAATATCTCCATCATGACGTGAGTTCCTAACCAAAACAAGTGTTCCCTCATCGAAATTGAAATCGCGAATTAGGTTCTTGTGTGCTTCTTCAAACTGTCGGACGGACTCCCACCGAGCTTTCAAGAGACGCCGTTTGGCCTCAGCAAGATCTTCAGGCCGTTTTTGGAGCTGGATTGCACGATAGGCAACAAGATCGGCAGTGGGGAGGGGACTAGCGAGGATAGGGGCCAGATAGGTTGCTTCAAAGAGGTCGAAGGGGAAGAGGGGCTCAGTACCGTGTGCGAGGAAATACGGTGAGTAGCCTGTTGATTTCTGAATAGTGACTCGTTCTGCCCAAAATACTGACGGTGCCACTGTTGTCCATCTGGATTCCTGGCCCTCTGCTGCCTTGACCAGCGACTCCCGAACATCGCGATGACGACGTTCAACCGGACCATTTGCGCGGGAATTGTAAGGTGAGATTCGAATGTGGTTTATATGGTATTGCTTGGAGAGGTACTCAACCGCTTGGATGAATGCAGGGCCGTTGTCGGTGACAATTTCCTCGATCGCTCCCCACCGACACAAGATATCTTCGAAGATGAACGATCCGAGGGTGCGGCCGTTTTCGTGACGAAGCATGCGCCATTCCGGATACGACGAGAGGGAACACCGCGCGTGCACAATATAACGGTACCCATTCGACTTTGGCATGAGCATGGTGTCGATATAGACTTTGCGAAAAAGGGAGAGGGGAACAGGAACGGTAGGTGGTATATAGAGATGTTGTGTGGATCGCGTCTGACATTCATGGCAGGTCTTCAGATACCAGCGGATGTCGCCGTCGAGGTACGGCCACCAGAAGCGTTCGAGAATGCGTGCGCGAGTTGTGAAAATGCCCTTGTGGCCGAGCTCGTCATGTGCTTGTCGCAGTATGTCCAGACGTTTGTCTTCTTCTATCACCAGCTTATGCTTTGCCTTAGGATCCTTCCTCCACAACCTTCCATCCGCAATAAAGAAACCCGATGCCTTCCTGACTAGAGCCTTGAGTTCTTCGTCCTCCTTCCCATCTCGTTTGCGTTCTTCGGCCTCCTTCCCAGCTCGCCTCAGTGGATCCTTCAAAAACTCCAACATCTTCTTCAACTCCAAATCCTTTGCCTGTGCACGATCTGACCGGGGAATAATCGTCGGAGGGGGTGGATGAGTATCAAGGGTGGTAGTCGCAAAGGTGGAGAAATCACGGCTGGGTACCAGAGTTGGGAACACCGTATGCCCTCCATGCGGCAGTGGTGCTAGTGGGGGTGCAAGCTCCTGAGTAGGAACTGCCACTTGCTGCATCCTGCTTTGAGAAGGGGGCCGTGCAGTATCGGTGTAGGAGCGTGTTGAACATAGTAAGTGCTGAATTGACTGCTGTGTGTTGAGTACTTCGATACTGAACGTGTTTGCAGCTTGGATCCATGGGGGTGACGTAGGGGAGTTGCTCTTAGTAGTGGATAAGGAAGGTGGGGTCGACTCATAGTAGAACGAGTTCGCGTGGTCGATCCAATCTTCATAATCATCCACGTCAGTAGAGTCTTCGGGTGCACGAGGGCGTCGAGAGAGACCGTCGGGGCCATGTGAGTGCCCAGGAACGTGGCGTAGTCGGAAGTCGAAGAGGAGAATAGCTGAGATCCAGCGGTTGATGGTAGCGTTGGGTTGAATATCGGGGTTGTTAATCATGCCCTTGATGTATTTCGCGTCGACCTCCACGACAAGATTCTTTACCCCAATAATCCATATCCGACAGTCTTTCAATGCCCGAAACAGACCGAACAACTCCAATTTCGCCTGCGAATAGCGACTTTCTCGTTCGGACAGGGTGAGTGATCCATATCGCGATGGATAGCGTTTTGCGTCGGCACCGATCTGAGATAAAATATAGCCAACTGCAATCATGGATGTATCAACGGCAAGGATGACCTCACGGCCGCTCGTGTAATCGATTGCGCGAATTGCAGGTGAGGTCTTCGTCAATGCCTTCAACCTTTCCAACGCAACCAGCTCCTCCTCTCCAAATTCAAACTCAACATCCTTTCTAGTGAGGCGAACGAGCGGGCGTGCGATGGTGGCATAGTCTTTGATGAAAATGCGAATTGTGCCAACAGTACCGAGAAAGCCACGGACTTCGGTGAGTGATTTCGGAACAGGCCAGTCGAGTACCTTCTGAACTCGAGCTGTGTCAGGCAAACGACCTTCGTACGTGCACTGGTGACCAACGACCACTGCAGAAGGAACACAGATGTGTGACTTGGCCGCAGAGAAGGTACCTCCAGCATGCCTGACTCGCTGGAGAATACGATTGACATTCTGGAAATGCTCCCAGGTGAAGCGACGTATGCCAGGGTTTTCTGGAATAGTCTCGAAGGTGTCGGGACCGGTTTCGTAGTGAGTGAGGGGTCCTTTAACAGGAACATCGTCCACAAAAGGGACAGCAACATCGGGAATTTCGTCCTGAAGCAAGAAGGTGAGGTCACCATGTTGGATTTGCATGGAATTGGTGTAACCCATTGGAATAGACGTGAGACGAAGGGTGCCCAGGGGAGATTGGAATGTGGTAAGGTCTCTGGACTGTGGTGCGAGCTCTCGCTGATCGAATCCAACCATTAGGTCAAATACTCCGTAGCATCCGCGGCCGCCGAACGACTCGGCGTACTGTTCGACCATGGGCGGAAGACCGGCATCCTTGATTACCACAGCATTCAATGGCTGCAGGTCATGCACGAGGCGCAGGGATTTTCCGTCCTTCTTCAAGACACAGAACCAACGGGAGCGATACGACGAATTTGATGGCTCATAGACACCAGCAGCAATCTTCGCCTTGATGATCTCAACAACACGGGGAAAGATCCCTGGCGGAATGGGGATGTTCTTGAGGCTCCATGGTACGTGTTCAATAGTCGGGATAACCACGGGATCAAAGTAGTCTGATGAGAACTTCCCTTTCTCTTCTTTGCACCAGGCAAAAGCCATCTCCTGGAGTTTGATAAGGTGATGTGCAAGCTTCTCTTCTTCTGGCCATAAAAACTGACTGTTGTTGACCTGCATTGTAGATTGGCGTTCGAGGGTATAGCGAATACCGGGAGTGAAGTCAGGAGGGTGGAAAGGAAGTGTGGGAAGTGTTTCGAGGGGGTCTGAAGGGATACGTCGTACGATACGGAAATCTTCGGGGAGAGTGGTGGCGACTGGCTTAATACGGTGTGCAACTTTCTTGTAAGCAAATGACAAGACTGTCTCCCGGGTCGGTAGGAGGGCTGATAAAGAGACTTCATAGATTTCTTTCGGGCGTACGAGCGGTTCGAAGCGTTGTGCAGTAAAGGCAATTGGAGATAGCATGAAACAGGATAGGGGTTGGACAGAAATGGAAGGTAAGTTTGTCGATTTGGAAATTGTGAAGATGTCTGATTGATGGGAATGATAGTTGTCTCCTCGACAGTTAGCCGAATCATCGATGTTCAAAAACCCGGGTTCGGTGGAGGAGAATTGGGATGACGATTGCGAGCACGAGTGGGAACAGTGATGACAGCTTGGGAGTTGGGATCGACGAGAGTGAGGTGTGAATCGCCGTTACTGAAGTGGCGAGTGTTGGCTTGTGCAAGAGTGAGGAACGGTCGACCCAGCAACATTTCATAGGATGTTCCATCAATCACCTGAGCCTGGAGGTAAAAGTCGCAATTCCCGATGGTGACACGAAGATTTGGTAGAAGACCCTTAGTCACATTGCATGACTTGTTAGCTGACTGCATAACCATAGTTTGGTTTGAGTGAATCGGCAACCCGAGCTTTTCCCATACATCAGAACGGAGACCTATCACCTGGGATCCCTCATCAAGGACAGCATCGATGTCAATGCACCCTTCAAGCTTGACTGGAACAGTGCGAAGCTCAACAACAGATTTGGCGACGATAAGATTGGGAGGGGATGTAGCTGACTGAATGAGAGTCTCGACAGGTTCGTCACCTCCTGAGGCTTCCTCTAGAATGTTTGCTGAAGCAGAGTCCGCAGGAACTCGTTTTCCTGTGATCTCGTTACGGATGATTTTCCGAACTTCAGGCGAAACCGCTAAAAGCTCTCGTTGGGTAAGCATAACGGTGGTGTCTAAGGCTCTTTCAACAACACGCTGAATAATAGCTGGGTCCTCAACCGGTGTGTGATAGCGAGTTTGCATCCTGGGGGCTGACATAGAGGCAGGTGGAGGTTGTGACGAGGGTTGACTATGGGCAGGGTTCGAGAGCATAGGAGCGAGTGAAGATTTTCCGGCTTTTACTGCAGCTCGAGTGGCAACCCCGGACGTAGGTTTCTCATTAATGGCCTTTCCGATGCGCTTTCTGATGTCCTCTGCCTTCTTTAGGGTTGATATGGCAAATGTGTCAAGAACGTGAAGCTCATCAAGCTCAGCAGCTGTGACTTCACCAAGCAACACGTCCTGCATGGATGTCTCGGCAGGGGAATAGCTGTACGATGCAGCCGGATCAGAGGTGACGGTAAGTGCTTCCACCATGTTAGTGGAGACAGTAGGTGGTCCACGCGACTTAAGCCAATTGTCTAGGCGCTCCCTGATGCACCTTCCAGGAGCAAGTTGTGCCGTGATTAAGGTTCCATCCATCAGGACAACTCGCTTCATCTCGTCGCGTTTGCACAGTCCTCGGGCAATGTAGTCAGCAATTACTGGGCATGACTGGTGATAGTGCGAGGAATCAAGACAGCCAATGCAACCATCTGGACGAGGTGGGCGAGGACGACGTTCGGCAGAGGGCACAGATGAGGTTGGTGAGTGGCTCCCTTGGTTTCCCAATCCGAGTTTACTGGCTAACTTCGAGATAAAGACATCGGACACCATCAATTGCTCAAACGAGGACATATCGAATGTTTCGCGAACAGGTGCTGGTGTAGGATAAGCTGGGGTGTCAAGGCGGGGCTGAGGATAGTGGGATGAATGAGTATATGGATAGGGCTCGCTGGAGGCAGAATTAGAATCAAGGAGGAATTTGGCGGCAGCATTAATGTCATCCATATTCCATGGACGGTGAAGAGGGTGGTCGGGGTTCTTCAGACGCAAGCAATCTGTAAGCTTGTCCCGAAAACTACGGTCAAATCCATTGAAGAAAGATGTATTCCTTTCTCGAATAGATATCTCGTTCCGTGCAAGAAGCCAGTCAGAAATAGTCACGAATTTCCGATAGTAGTCCCCAAACTGGTAGCGCGACTGCATAGGCTCACGAGACTGCTTGTCAACCAAGATCTCAAGGTCAACTGAGGTATATTTCCGGTCCTCATCTGCACCAGGGTACAGAGCTGTGATTTCTGCTTTAAATGCCTCCCAGTCCGTTCCTCGAGAGGATGGGCAGGTCCTCCAGGTTTCGTACTCCCTGAACTCGAGGTAGCGAAGAGTGTGCTGAATTTTCTCCGCAGGGGCCAGACCAGAGGAATTCCCGAGGTAATCAATTTCGTCAAAGAAGCGTCTCAACGAAGGAGGGTATCCATCAAACTTCGGAGCACTTCTGTCATTACGACTAGGCATGGGACGTTGTGGTGGAGGATGGGTAGGTGTCTGTGGTGGACCAAGTGGAGGATTCCAGTGTGCAGGGCCAAACCCAGGTCGCTGAGGTGTTTGGAAGGGATTGAAGTTGTCATCTGGAGCGAACTGGAATGCTGTGCGATAACGAGCAGGCTGTCGAATTGGGGGGGGGTTTTGGGCTTCCGAATTCTGAGGGTTATGACTGTCACTTTCGCCAGTGGCCATACTGTTTGGTTGTGGACTTGGCGAAGGAGGAAGTGAAATAGATGCGTGAGGAGAAGCAAGGAGAGATAGATGTAGAGTTGAGGATGATGAAGACGGTGGACTAGGTGGACAGGTAAAGAAGTCCGCGGCAGTATCAAGAGAGAGGTCCGAGAGGGACAATGGGTCCTGGAGGGATAGTGAGACCTCCTGGGCAAGAGAACGATCCGTGGGGTCAAATAATCCGGGTCAGAAGCCCCTCGCGGTGGGCTCCAGTTGAAGGGATGACGAAGCAAGTTCGTCCGAATTTGAATGCGAGTGCGACAGCGTCCGTCTGTCGCTGGCTAGTGACCCAAATATAGACCAGAGTAATTAGAATTTTTGAGTGGAAAATAAATTGGAACAAAGACTCAGCGCGAATGCGACGATGCAAATCGTTGCTGAGGAGTGAGATCGAGTGGTAGAGTGCGCTTTTGAGCTGTAGGGTCGGTCTTAAGCTCCTAAGTTCAGACAAGAATAAGATAGAAAGTAGGGGTAGATTTCACTAAGGGAATATTCATAGATACATGATAGTATTTATACTAACCGCCTGGTAGTACCTACGAATGTTAGGGGCAATAGAGACGAGTAGAAACGAGTGTTTATGGCGACGATTTTCCGATATTTTAAGGTCATAAGGATATATCTGAGAAATATTAGTGGTGGAAAAGGGAGTGGAGAGAGGATACATGTGGTCGCCTGGATCCACACTATTAGGCGAAGCGATGGGACAAGGCACAAGAGAGCAGAGTGGGGCGCGTATGACGATTTTATGGGGATTTTTCGAGCAAGGTACAAGAGGAAAGAAAATGATTGGATAAAGCAAAATGAAAAAGAGCGGACTTCTGTCAGTTGAATGACAAGTCCTAACTCGGCAGCGTTGAAGCCATCAAAACCGAGTAGAAAGAGTGGGTTGGAAGCTGGAAAGGGAAATGATAACGGGGAAATGAGGGACGAGATTTAAAATAAAGAAATGAGGGGAAAGTGAGGGAGAGATTGTGGGTGCAAGCGGCGGTTATTCTTGATCGGATGTGACGGGTCGGCTTGATGTGCATAGGCGGCGGCCGTTCTTGATGATTGCGAGGTTGTTGAGATAGTGTAGTGGCAGTGATGAATGGGGAAACAGGGAATGTCTGCAGACTCGGTAGTAGAGGGAGGGCGGCTGATGGCAGTGATCTGACATCAGTGGGCGTCCGATCTCTACACTGGGGCCTTCATTTCAATGTCATTGAGCTCAGAGGACAGAAAGTCGACGAGTGGCGGAGACGACATCCTGACAGCAGATGAGAACCTCATGGGCTGATGAGAGGGTTCTTTAGGTGTAGCCTACCTCGAGGGACTGCTATCGCGCACCCGTTATACTTTAATCCTAGTACGCCCCCTGTTTACTGGCTAGGATTGAATAACTAATAAATAAAAAGACAGTAGACGAGAAAATCAATTGAGCGCGTCGCGTCGCGTCACAATCCATTTCGGCAAACTCCGTCGGACATCAAACAGATTTATTTCAAGATAAAACAAAAGAATCTGATTGAAAATCCAAATTTGCAAAACAAGTAGTTCGACGATTCCAACCTAATATGTACTGACTGCTCGCTAGGCAAAAATTAGCTCACTAACTACTGACGTAGTGCCAGCCTGCATGGTTGCCGACTGTGACCTCGAATCTGTAAGCTGTCTGATATGGAGTAAAACTCGACAGGCCAGCACCTCCCGAATCACGCGACTTGGCCTGATTTGAAAAAACATTGACTGTAATGAAGGATTGGCTTCTCAAGTCAAGGTAAAATTACTCACAGCAAGAACAGGAGGACATTGTCAGGCTGATCGTAAGTTGATTTTGTAAGCACGATCAGTTGCAATTTTGTTTAAAAAATCTATCGGGGTACTTACTACTTCGAGAACAATGATGAGGGTTGCAATTGACAAAACTTGAAACATCCCCGTGAATCATTGAACCAAGTCAGTGGTGGGACCTTTAACACTCACACATAAGATACGCATAGAAAACAGCACCTGTGAATGTTGAATGTCTTTAGAATCTTGAGAAATGATCATATTACTAGTATTTACTCGCCTTCTGCAATAATACTTGCGACAATTTCTGAGCCACTAACAAGAGTTTTTTCTCCGATCTGACGTTGGCGTGAGTCTTGGGGGTACCAAAAGTCAGAACATATCCATAAAATACATGGAAAGTCACTCACACTCTTTAATGGTAGGATAAATCATCAAAATCAGCATGGCTAACACGGACACCATATAAGCCCAGTCGTTAGAGCAATGCAGATCGGCGAACCTGTGTCATACACCGCCAATATGGTAAACTCAATGAAGATCCCATGGCCCTCTGGCTGGACCAGGAAGCATCCATCAAGTGGAGGAATGCGGATTACTAGAATGATTAATATGAGTCTTGATCAACTCCAATCCAGTCTGCGCTAATGCCGGAGGACATGACTCACAGCCTTTCACAGTAATGTCAACATTAAAATAGTAAACATTGAAGAAAAACGAGCCGGCTTGGGCGAGCACGAGCACGGCAATAAGTATCTTATTGAAGCCCCAGACAGCGCATGTCCGAATTGCAAGGATATCTGTAGAACATTCTGAGTAATTTCGAGGATGGTTTCATTTTCGGAAAGGCGTACAGTCAGCAACATAGACGCCTATAATATAAATCCCTGTAGGTCTCTCTTCGAAACAAATTCTGATTATTCTTGAACCATGGAGGTACTCACAGGTGAAGGCTTTGGTGAGGGTTCTGCATGTGTCGATGTGTGTCGCATGTTTGACTAGCCAAGTTGGATATGACATCAGCACAAATTGGGACCCGCGAAACAAAGTGCACTCACCAGAATACCCCAGACAGAAGTCTACAATGGGCAAGTATCGGTTGATTAGGAAAACAACCTTTGTGACTGTCCACGGGGAATTCCACACATGCAAGATTTCGAGATCGATTGTGATCAGCCACTCGAAAGCCTAAAGCCAGTCAGCGAGTTAAAAAAAAAAGGTGGCTCGGAGCGTATTCGTGCTTACGGCGACAGTATATGAGGCCGCTTTGTCGAAACGTGTGAGAGTTCTGAAATGGACCCGACAAAGGTTGGACTGCGTACTCACTGTGGATATACTAGTGACCAATCACGAAATATCATACTAAGTATTTTAATAGCAATGTCCATACAATCAAGCTGACCTGGCCCACTTGTATATAGTGCAGAACAGTCGATAATGCCTGCCTCATTGAATCTTCCTCTAAGTCGTCGGATGATGGCTGTTGTAAGAAACTACTTCAATCCTCAGAATGGCCCATACTTTTTATAAGGTGGCGTTTGCCATGGGGTCTCGTTAATTTGGGGCTGGAGGTTACATATTCAGGTTCTCTCACCTTGACCGATATCAACTCACAGACAGATGAGTTAATAGAGAAGCGACCTATTAACATGCCATCAATTGTATAGTACCATCAACCATGCAGGATGTATTAACTTATCAGCTCTTCGAGGCCCAGACGCATCCCAGGTCCGACGGCGACAATAAGCAAGCACAACTCGTAAACCCAACGCCGCGTACACGACGATTCAAGAAATACACAAGTCATTACGAGCCCATGTGATCACTCTCTCCTAGACAAAGGGCGGCAACATACACTTACGCTCCAGTCTTCAAAGATTTCGGAACACCTGTACACACAGCATCGGACGTCGGGAGCACAGCCTAACGGAGGCAGATACCCAGCTGGTTGAGTGATACTGAGAAAGGAATTGCGGCCGGGCATTGAAAATGCCCGATAGTGGAAGTCGATCTAACTTAATTTGAGGGGATCGAATGGGCAAACCGATACTGATGTGTTGGTGGTAGCATGGGGTGGAGGAGGATCGAGAGAGTGTGTGTGAGTAACTCGAAGGCAATGATGATACTCAGTGCCGGAGATGTATTCTGTATCACCAGACCTGGTTACGCAGCTGATTTCATGTCGCTCATGGATGGAAAGAACCTCCGGCTGACCGGGCTCAGAAGGAAAGAAGAAACAGATATGAATGAGTGAGTCAAGATTACAAACTTGCCTAAGGTCACCTGAACAACGTATGAAAACCTGCATCAGTACAGATCAGTAACAGCGGTTTTGAAACCGATGTTCTCGAACGGGGCAGCTTATAATAAGTTAGTAATAATACACAAATAAGAATAATACCCTGCGCGAGTAAATCTCACAAGACCAACCCCTCCCTCAGCACTGAGAGGCGGCGAGTTTACATCTTGTAAGGGGTCTGATGCAATATGGGTTGTGCGTAAAATTCTCGAGAGAGTCTATTCAGCTCAGGTTCTGCTAGAATTGTTGCAATACATTGGGAGTAGGGAAAGGTACTGTGGGAAAAATGACGACGCGTCGCGTTGTATCACATATTCGGCCAAGTCCGAACACCTTGATGCACAACCTTGACGATCCTACACAGGCGAGTGTTCACATTCATTGGACAAGTCCATTTAGCTCATTGCTATTGCTAGACGTCATTTTATATACCATATGCACCACAAGACGATAATGAGCCCAAAGATAAACTCCAGGAGGCGTATACAACTGCCTACAGGCTCTCTTGGGCCAAATGCTTCGCCCGACTTCGATCCGAGATCAACGAACTTTACAAGCCAACGATAGATACCATCGTCGATTGTATATCCACTGCGTATGAAAACATTCTTCCAGGTCTTCCGTACCCAGAACTACCGTTCATCGCAGTCTACAACTCATCTCCTCTCTTCATCAACTCTCTCCTTCCCCACCTCTTAACTGACAATGGAACGACAGCAATATCCCATCTATACCCCCAAGAAACGCCAAACATCTCGGCTACAATGCGGCTACTAATTTCCAACTTCATCGATACCTCAGCGGTGCGGAAATCCAGATTAGCAACATATGATATTGCTCTCCTCGACACTCATTTCACATCCTCCGACCGGCTGCTTGTCGTTTTACACGACTTTGAGCAATTCGAACCAAATGTGATGCAAGACTTGTTGTACATTTGCAGCACATGTATCCCTTCGCTCTGCCTCATGTTCTTAGCCTTCCTCTCTTCCCCATCAGCACCAGCATCATACATCCACGTCGCGTACCCGCGCAGTACGCTTACCCGTCTACGCATTCACTCTTTTTCCGCTCAATGTGGCACGGGTGTATTGGAGAGATTATTGTTGAGAACATTTTTCGATCCAGAGTTTGAGCCAGACGTTGTTCTTGGTTCGACTGCCGTGGAAGGAATAGTCGATTATTATACGAGGCACACTGGATCTATCGATGCCTTGATCACTTCAATTCAGCTTGTACATCTCAAACATTTCCTCAATGAGCCTCTCAGCCTACTCATCCACCCACCTGCTACCCTCACCACCGACTCATCATACTTGCCTATCCTCTCATTACTTAACTCGCGCATGCCCAATGCTGATCCCAATACACTCCTCGACGCTTTCACCCAATATTCGACTGCATTCCAGAATGCCTCTCATGCTCTCCGAATAGGATTCGCACTCCTTCACACGACGGTCAATTTCCTCACATCGAAAGGGTATAAGCCTTTTCCTTCCCGTTCGAATGCAACGGCGAACCTTATGATCTCTACCCTTCGCGGACAAACTTCGAGGGAGGTTAAAACTCTCACTATGTATGTCAAGAAACTCCGGCCCGATATACTCTATGCACTGTTAACCGCTCTGCACGACGTCTATCCCGACGGTTATGATTCTGGTAAAGACCGACTACGGCTATTCTTAGCACAAAGTGGCTCAGAGGAAGGTGAAAGCGAGGATGAGCTCGACGCGGAGGAAATATCAACTTGGTTCTCTACACATCTCACGTGGGCCCCCCTCTCTCACCTACTTTCCCTCAGACTCTGATGGTTTTCTATCGTATCCAGCACCCTCCTCAAGCCACTTGAGCAAAACCCGCTCTGGGACATCTATTATACCGGCTCCTCACCCTTTCCTTCAGACCTCCTCAATCCGTCACCACGAGCAACACTCCTCTCCGCCCTCCTCCGCCCTTTCTCTTTCACCCTACCCCTTCCTCTCCCTTCTCCGCTTCCTATGGCACCTATATCCACTTTCCAGGAACTACCACCATCACCGACCGTATCAGATCTCGAAGCCCGCCTTCACACCACCCACCTCTTACAACAGTCTATCACCGCTGGCGCGGACGATCCAGAAACCCCAAACGGAGAAAATTTGGCGGGAGGCGAGAGTGATACGGGGGAATTACACAAATTACCAGATACCTCGATTTTATTCGCGAGGTATATGGATAGCGGAAAGTTGATTAACATCTATGATTGGTATGAATCTTTTAGGGTGGTTTTGGATGCCCAGAGAACGGAGCGCATTACTCAAGCGTCTGAACGTCGTTCTCGGACGGGCAAGATTAAGGGGAAGGGGAGGAGAAGGAATAAGAGTCGATCGCCGGCAAAGAAGTCTACTGTTAAAACAAAAGGGAAAGGAAAAGCAAAGGCTATGGATGAGAACCAAGACATTGGGATGGACATGGACGAGGACGAGGGAGGAGGAGTGGGAGTGAAAGAGCCAGATGAAGAGTCGTGGCAACGTGAAGTTCAAGCGCGATTTGTTCGTGCGTTGCATGAGTTGGATTATTTGGGATTCATTAAACATACGGGGAGGAGGGTTGAGCATGTTGCGAGGGTCGTGTTTGATGTTGGGGACGGTGATGATGACAGTGAAGCTGAGGAGGCCGTGGATGAGTAAAAGAAATTTGATCTCCTACCCCTGATAGGCTGTTCAGCGGCCGACGAGAAGCAGATATATTGTAAAGTGAAGGACGATGTGATTTGGCTGCTTTCGAAATTCCTGACAAGTCCTGTCGGCTCAACTCCTTGTCTTTCGGTTCTGATAAATGGCAGCTGGGATTAGACACGGCCAACAGGGAAGACGTGCTGGTTTTATTCGAATAATCGAGTCAATTCAACTATTTGCATTATCTTGCCGAGGCAACCTCACCGATGCAAACAAGCCAGTTACATTTTCGTCTATTTTCCACCCCGTTTCCAGTGCGGGTGGCTAGTGTAAATGGGTTAATGGAGAAGTAATATAAGACAGCTGCAAATTCGACGTGTCGACCAGATCTTAAGGCACTCGCCTGCTCACCGAAATTCACTCTGCCAGCTTCCTTTCTGAGAGCTATGGAACCTCCCAGTGGAAGGTCCTCCCGGCCTGGGCAGCGGTCCCAAGTGTTGCCTATCGTGAGACTTGTACATCTGCCATTGAAGACAGGCCTGTGTTTGCCAAGCACGCTGGGCCAGCTGGAGTTATCAAAGTGCTGGCCTTTTGAAACTCTGGGTATGTGAGAATTATCTGCGAAAATAAATGGGAGGGCGACTTACGCATATTTAACTCGTAGGTCGCTATGAATGATCTAATGACTATGCAGATATTGCAATCCTGCCAGAGTGTTCAAGATATTAGGACTAACTCGGTTAGTCTGGATAGCTCTTTGGGAACGTCGTACACTGGCAGATGCGTATACCTACAAGAGAAAGCCATGGTGCTTCTGAATTTAACTTTCAAGCAATCATTCATGTTCCCGTTGCGAGTTCAACATGTGACAAGCATATGCGGTGTGGCGGTCAAGTTCATGTAGTATATGCTATAGAATGGCAGAAGAATCTCCATATAATTGCTTCTCTTACAATTGAGTGGGGTGAAAGCAGAGTAATTTGTTGAGGGTCTCGGCACTTGGGATCGTGCCTCGTGGTGTCCTCGTGCAGCCAGCCATCCCCATCTCACTAATGACTATTCCCTGATTTTGCTTCGCCTAGTTGATTACGATCGTGTGGGCATTGTTTTGCGTCAACCTTGATGTCCTTCAAAGCACTTCTCGAATTTAACGGTGCAGCGAAACTGGCTAGGGTCATGGGTCGATGTTCCTGTACTCCAGTCTGATGAAACCGTATTGTACCATAAATGATCCAGCCCATTTTAATGGGCGAAAATGCGCTTTGAGGCTGTCTGGGTCAGAACGAAAGTTATCCATCTTGAGCGATTGAATGGACGTCATAGTGGCCCTCATGGTGACAATGCTGCAGACCGTTGTAGATAGATGGACAGATTCAACAGTTAGATACCGTTGTTCACCATCGCTACACGTGTGCATATGTGTCGACTAACAAATATACCACGCTTTGAGATGAGTCAGGAGGCAACAGGAGGAAAGGAGAGCAAAGTACGGAAATAGTAGTTAAGCTGAGTTAACGGGCCGATGCAAGCGAGAGTGACCCAAAGTTTCTTTTGCCTACCTAAGACATACTAGCTTCAAATCACACTCTCAGCAACGGTAAGTCGCACTTCGAAATTACGACGCTTCAGTTATTTATGTGTGCGGGTCTGGTACAGCGATGTGGAGCGATTATCCAGGATCGCATTTACTAAGGCCCCGGAGGCCAGGTCCACACTCAGTATTTACGGGCACTGATGGTACCCGTTCACATCTACAGAGCAAACGTAAAACCTGTGTTGGCAGAGTGCTGGGGCATCTATGATGGCCACGCTCCCGCGGACGAGTGCCATGGGACCTACGTCCTAGCGGTTCAATGTAAACGATCAAGGGAAACGCTGCAAGCTCCTAGCCTGTATGAGCATATTGACACTCAATTGGCCTCATGAGTACTTTTGTGCCCTCATGGAAGGCACAATGTGTATGCGTGTTGGGCGATTTCACAGAAGTTTAACGCCCAGCGCTAGTTCAACTACTATTAAAGACCGTTGCTGTGGACAGCAGCCTCGTTGCTTGTCCTTCCTTCCATCATGTTCACTCACATACTTGAGCTTACCAGACAAGCTCTTGGGTTCATGCCAGTCATTGCTCCCGTCCCTGGTGCGGCGATAGGTGCAGCTTTGGCGACCGAGATCATTAAAACGTGCGAGGATGTCTCATATCAGAGGGTATGTCCTACAGAGGCGTCTTCGCTCCGTTCCATTTACTGGAGCTTGACAAATCTTCAGACCCGGGCTAGGAAAATTGGAGACAAGAGCCGTACATTGGCCAATACGCTTGATGAATCCTCGAGTGGCAAGGAGGTCCCTAGTAATTTGCAAGCACGTATTGATGAGGCTCACGGGTGAGCGTCTATTAGTTAATAAATACCCGTCGTTTCTTCTGATAGTGCACATATATAGTATACTGAAAATGACATACAAACGTGCTTGCAAATGGCGGGAGCGAGGTCGGCTTACGCAATGGTGTAGGTGACTCAGGAGGCGTCTTCATTAGCTCGCTCATGTTTTAATCAGTCTATCGGTCGGATATGAACAAGCAAATGGACTACTGTGAGCACGAGTTGGACAAGGCAATTAATTCCTTCACGGTGCGCAACTTCCCTCAGCTCGCTTACACGCCACTGATTTGTACTTCAGCTGGGGTTCGTCATTTTAGCCATTTGAGAAAATAGCATAGCTTATCGTCTTGATGTCCAGAAACCAGGTTGATATGATCAATGGGATGGAAGAAAATCGAAGACAAGGGGAATATCACTTCGCAGAGATGGTCGAACTTCTTCTCAAAATAGCTCAGGGCCAAGTGGATACACAGAAAATGCTCCAAGAGGTCCGAATCGGCAATGGTGATGGCGATGGCGTGACAACGCTGTTGAAGAACGGTCAGGAAGTGAGCCTTGTCACTACCTACCCTTCCGAGAGCTTGCACTGATGCGTTCTTTAGGCGTTGAAGGAAATGCGCAAGAACATGAAAACATCACCCTCCCCCACTGCTAAGCCTTCGTCCTCCACGAATGCAAACAAGGACCCGAAATCCGACCAGAAATATCGTGATATGCAAAAAGGATTCTCTAAACTACAAAATATGGCAGCGATTCTCCCGCCTTTGAAGAAGCTAGATGGGGATGTCGAGCTTATTGGCGATATGGCTGTCGCTAGTGGCTCGGCTTCCGATATCTGGAAAGGCAAATGGCTTGGAGACAAGGAGGTGATTTAATTTCCTTGTTGTGTTATGCTGCGCTGACAAAATATAAATAGGTCGCCCTAAAGGCTCTAAGACATGTCAGGGTAGATGACAAAACTGCTCAAAGGGTCGGTTGAAGGTTTATCATTTTCTCAAAATCTGAATCTCATTGGGTACAGCGTATCGTCCGCGAGATTGATATATGGTCAAAGCTCTCCAACGACCACATACTCCAGTTCTATGGCTACGTGACTGACTTGGGTCCCCATCTGTATTTGGTAGGAATAAAGAGTATCTCCTCCTTTTCGTTCCTCTAAAACCGTATCGTCTAGGTTTCTCCGTGGCTTAAAAATGGAAGTGTTCTTGAGTGAGTACCGTTTCCCTGAAGTTATTTATTTACCTAACAATCCGACTTGAGTTATATTAAAGAGCATCCCCGGGTGGATAGAATGCATCTTGTAAGTTCAGCCCACCCCGAAAAGCGTTGGCTGAAACAGGGAACTTACAGCTCCTCGGAGCAGCTGAGGGGCTGCGGTATCTCCATTCCCAAGAAATCATTCATGGAAACAGTGAGTTCTCCGATTATCCTTCCACGTTCCTTTGCTAATCATCTATGACTCTAGTCAAATGTGTAAGTGTGGAACGAACGAAAATACACTATATCTTAAAGCTAAAATCGACATTTAGTCCAACATCATGGTTTCGGATTCCGTGAGTTCTTTCCTCATCGCTCGTACTGTGACCAGCTCAATACGATCTCAGAACGAAGCCTGCATCAGCGATTTTGGAATGGCCAAGATGATCGAAGAGATGACCCAAACCCACCTCTCCACCACTATCGCAAGAAGCGGCAGTACAAGATGGCTCGCACCCGAGATCGTTAACGGAGACCGCCCATCCAAAGCATCCGACACATACTCATTCGCCATGGCGGTACTGGAGCTGTTTACAGGAAAAAATCCTTTTGCCGAGCACAAATCCGACGCGGCTGTTATCCGCGCGGTCACGTTGAACCATGAGGTACCGAAACGCCCACAGAGTCCAGATGCCGGGCAACTGTTCACAGATGGTCTGTGGGCATTGTTGTTGAAATGCTGGGAGAAGGAACCTGACTCGCGTCCCACTATGGAGGAAGTGGTTGCTGCCTTGAATAAGTGAGCACTTGGTCGTAGAGTCCTCCCTTACACCGTGCTAGGAACCATGGGGCGGAGGGTTTTATTGGCCGTGTGTATGTTCACTGACCTCTTGTGCGATCGATCAGCCCTATTACCCTTGCTTAACTGGAGCCCCCCTTGATACCACGTTTCTCCTCTCTCTGATACCTGTGTATATTAGTCTGCCATCCGCTTTGTAGTGTTACGACCCACCGCTATTAATGCAACCTATACTCCGCAGATCAGGGGTTCTACGATATCGTCACATAGGCTATTTGTCTCATTGGCTTATTGAACGGCAGTCTTGGCAATAGGGCGCTCGTATGATGCCTGCAGCGCCTAGTTATCTGCTCAATGTCCATCCCACCAGCTTTCCAATCGAAAGCTAGAGCGTCAACTATTAAGCACCTGAAGTGAATAGAGCGATATTTAACTGAGATCACGCCCACAACTAGCATGAAAAACACTGGCACGAGTATTTTACTTTGGCGGGATACGCATCTCAATAGTCAGCTCCTTCAGGAAAACAAAACCGGGAGCCCCAACTCATCTATCGTTGATGAAATACCAGAGCTAAATAAATCGCATGTCATTCATTCTATTTCGACCCTTTCCGAAAACGCTGGCGCGAACCACACGTTCTGGGTTTGGGATCGTCCTATTCGGTTAGGTGAGGATACAATCCGAATTACAGGTACATCTTCAAGCGGAGAAACATTCCTGCAGATAAGCAGTCTGCTGTCACTAAAACCTAGTTAACCGAACCGCTTCGGGACAGAACTGGTGTCCCGTTTCCGAAGAGACGTTATGCCTTGTTTATCGCTTCTGTGGCACAATAGCAAGCCAATACGCTAGCAATGTTTCGCACATGAAATCCCGATGAGACGAAACTGGGAAACAAAGTCAATGAAACTATGCAGGGGTCATGAGTACGACTCACGAACTAAGGATCAGAAGAAATCATCCGACACGAGGAGGTCCTCCTCTACCTCTACCCCTGCCACGCCTGCCTCCACGACCGCTTCCATCGACATGTTGTACCGCAGGCACAGTAAGCACGCTTGCACCATTTGCATCAGGGGCCGGAGCAGTAGCTGCAGGATTAAAACCACCTGAGCCTCCCTTCTGATGACGAGGCCGCTTGGGAGATGTCGGTGGGTGCGGTTTGACTTGAGAGGTGCCCTCCTGACCTGGAGCTGAAGGGGCGGGAGCAGCAGAAGTGGTATCTTTACCATTTTCCCTACGTTTACGTTCGCCGGCGACGCCCACGCCACTCAATGCCGCCTCGAATTGTCTTGAGCCTAATCCAAGGACTGGTCTTCCTCGCCTGGCGGGCGCAGGAGTGGTGGTAGTGGTAGACATGGCTTCTTGCGGGCCTGCTGGAGTCAGAGATTGGGCTTTCGGGGTAGACGCGGCTGGTGGAACTGTGTCTTTCTGTGTGGCTGCAGGGGCAGAAGGTGCACTCGGGGGAGCATGGACTGACTCCTTGGATGTTTTCGCAGTGTGTTTGCGACTTGAACGAGCAGGTGATGGTTGGGGTTTTCCTGGTAGGGGTAAAGCGGTGGTGGGGGCGTGAGACGGCCCAACACTGGGCTTGGCTTGTATCTGAACGGGCTTGGAAGACGCGGGAGGCCCTTTCTTCGCTTTCTTCGCAGCGGCGGCTTCTGCTCGAGCAGCTTTTCGTTTCTCTTCCTTCCTGAGGGCACTGGGAGACGGGCCATTCAGGAGGTCCTTGTAGTGTGGGTGGTTCCGGATGATCGCTTCTTTGTCTTTCTGAGCCTGCTTCTCAACTCTGAGCGCCTCGAGAAGAGGAGTCGTCTTCGGTGGGGAAGGGGGACGAGCAGAAGCGACTAGGTTGCGGTTAGCATTTTCTCGGAGGTAGGATTGTGAGATGACGCACTCAGCGCCTCGATTGAGGTAGGTTCTGTCGCGGAAGAAGCATTCAAGGATTCGACGAAGGAGATATAGTCCTCATCTGTAGTAGAGTTAGGCAAGTGTGTGTTAGGATGATTGTCATGCCGTACCTTTCTCAATGGTGGCATGGCGGGAATCTGGTTTCTTCTTCTCTCCAGGTACCTTCTGGTATGGGGCGTATTCGACCACGGCAAAAGATTCGATTCCTAGTAACACATCAGGAGAGGTGACCTCGAATGCAGGCTGATCATACCAGCTTTATCGACGAACTTGTGGCCGTCATATTCACGACCGAAAACTGACACTTGATCAGGTGTTTTGAAAGCGATGTATGCACGCGAGGAAATGTTTTCCTTGTTTGCCCTGGAAACTATCAACCCCTGTTTTCGCCGTGATCAACGTGAACTTCACCGTTTCTTTGGCTTCCCAGGGTAATAAGCTTTCCAGGATACAGTGGTGTCTGTGACCCAGTCTGAGACGCTTTGCCAGAAAATCTCTTCAGGCAAATTGGGCGGCAATCGACGAACGACAATCTTGAGCCGTTCGCCTGGAAGCTGTGTCTTCTCCTTGCGTTCCTTATCCTTATCCTTATCCTTGGCCTTCTTTGCTCTTGACTTTGAGGGCGTGGGTGGATTGGCAGGTGCAGGCGTGGACATGATAATGTGGGTTCACTATGAGTTTACGAGGTATTGTGGTCTTTGCTAGAGGTTAAGCAGGGTGTCAAAGGACGATCAGCTTGAAATGCCGTCACCAGGGCACTTGCCGGGCTTTGGTCGTCGTCTTTTCGGGCGGAGATCAAACTCTTCTGATGGCCCAAGAAACTGAAAATCTTTTCTTCGCTCGATCTTTCTCTCTTTCATGACCCAGTCTACACCATGAACTTTTTTCTCTTCCACAGGTAAGCACATCGTTCCACTGCGAAGTCATTGTCTGTTCTTTGAATGATGATCAACCATCACATTATCAAGCTCAACAGTCTTAGGGAGTCTGTCTCCCTCTGCTGACTTCTACTTCTGCAATCCTGACTACTTTTCCCGTGTTCATATGCCTCATGCTATTGAAACAACTCTTTTCTGACTTCGTTCTCTTTAGGTTCACTCCGATTCTTTTTACTGACAACTATTCTTATCACAACTGCATTTATCTCGACCACTACTACTAGTGTTGTACTTTGTAAATGAGTCAAATACATTATTCTCCCTACCGTTACGGATTCGAGCGCAAACTTTCGGTCTGTCAGCGATTTTCTGCTTGATCTTATAACGCTCTGAAGGAGGCCGCAGGATATGAATGTCATCAGGTCTCATTGAGCGTGGGAAGTTCGTCACATTCCAGTGCCATTCCAGTTCGAGAATTAGTCACAACCTTTAAGCCTATTATTCTTCTTGTTCTTCCTTCATGTCATCGAGCCCAGAGACCACTACAAGAAAAGTCGTTCATGCAGTAGAAAACGCTGTAGAAGGAGCAGGACATGCGGTGGCAGATGCCGCAAACAAAGGAGCCAGAGCCGCAAAGGACGTAGCACACGCTGCAGAGCAATATGCCGACTCAATGATCACCGTAGAAGATGCTGCTGAGGGGTCGTCCAACGGTACTCCCGAATTAGAAGACAAAGAAATGGAGGGCGTCGAAGGTGCTGAGGGAAAGAAGATGACTATGAAGGAACGAGAGGCCAAGCTCGCTCAACTGAGGAAGAAATTTGTATGTGTTTCAGCTACCTTACTTGCGAAAGCAAACCAGACGAAACCTGCTCATTATAAGACCTGGGTCAATTTTTGAATAGGCTGCTTCCGCGAGAGCGAATCGCGAGACGCTGGTTCAGGATAGTGCAAAGGCTAAACTGAACGCGAGAGAAATGGCAAGACTAGAACGACAGCGGAAGCTAGCAGAGGTATTGCGGCTAAAGGCTGATGCCGAGGAGAGAGGAGAGGATATTGAGCGACAGAAGAACTGGGAGTGGACGATTGAGGATAATGACAATTGGGAGAAGAAACTGGCATGGAAGAAGCGGAGAGCAGATTTTGAGTTCCATGGTAAGCACCTAATTTCTGGCACACACAACTGGTTAACCTGTTTGCAGATGATGCCCATGCCGCGCGTCGAAAGTACAAGAAGGACTTGGACTTGCTTGAGGCTGACCTTGAGGCCTACAACCGACAAAAAGCTCTAGCCACTGGTGGAGGACCTCTTACTACCTTTGATGCCTCTGGCAGCTCGTCAGCAGTACAGGTGAGTACTGTGGCCAAGGCTCCCTTCATATGTCTGACCGATTCCGTAGGCAATGGGTTCAGTTGAGCAACGGCTCGCTCATGAAAACCTTTACCGAGATTCGACCACCCTTCTTTATGGCGACAACAAGCCTAGTGAAGAGGCTATTGATCGTGTGGTCAGCAAAATCAACAAAGAGTACGTGCCAAGGTCTCTCAGATACGAGCCACAACTGATAACAATGCTTACAGTATCGACAAACGTGGCAAGTTCTCGCGCAAACGCCTCAACGAGGCCGAAGGCGATATCACCTACATCAACGAACAGAACCGCGTATTCAACAAGAAGGTGAAGAAGCACGTTGGCTTATGTTCCCCAGGTACTAACCGCCGATTTTTTTTTCTAGATCGGTCGTTATTACGACAAGTATACCGCAGAGATTCGTGCAAGTTTCGAACGAGGAACTGCCCTGTAATTCTTGTATATGTCGCATTTGTTTTCATAGAAGACACCTCGGTTCGTTGTATATCATATATTCGGATATTTTGCTTCATTGCAATTACTCAGCTTGCTGTCCATTGAATAGTCTTCTGTTTCCTTCTGCACAGCATGAGCTATCAAGAATGTATTCAGAAACTTAAATATGTTTCATCCTGCATCGGCGTTGGAATGCAGTGAAGAGAGGAAGTACCCCAGTTTCAAGATACCCATTGCGTTTCCTGATGACCCAATCTCAATGACCGATGGTAGTGGTGGAGATATAGTAGTGGCAAGAGTAGCTGGTAGGACTCCCCTGTTCCCCGGTTTGAAGGAGCGCCAACTCCACGATTCTCGCCTTTCATACCTGCTGCGGTCTCACTGGAATTATTTATCCCCAACGTCTGTGGCACTGAACCCAAGCACCCCCGGAGGAGCGCAGGCACCAGACCGCAGTCATCGCCGTACGCAGGGGCCCTGATACAAGTGGATACTAGCTTGGCGAGCTACTATCTCAAATGCTCGTTCCGTGCCAGCCGCTCCCTTCACTGCGACAGATCTAAATACGTCATTCGCCCCCTATGGAGTAGCAGGTCGCATCAACTCGTTGTGTTCGGTGATGATGGCGGTTTTGATGAGTTTTGGTAGGAATGATTCCTTGGACGGAAGCGCCGGAAAACGTAGGTAACGTTTGTGGTCTATCGATTCATTGAGAATCAAGTCTCCGCTCACGATTCAAAGTTACTACTGGTGAAGATGTCGAGGCTTATGGTGAACAAATTTCTGGATAACTATTCCATCTCTCCATCAGCAGACGCAGAAACCCTCCTACCCTGTCAGCCCCTATTTCTCGCTGTGCTGGGCATACCACCATCTCTTTTCGCCCCTGCATCTGAGCTTATGTCGGGACAGAATGAACCTCCCGTGTGAATGGCTTTTTGTCTCTTCACGCATTCCAATATTTCACCCCCCCAGAATGTTCTTCATTGGGCTAGTGCATGGCGAGATCACACGCAGCCAGGTGGGTGTACAACTAACTTCAAAGGACTGGTAAGTTCCCGCATCGCCCGGTCGCGTGTGTTGGTTGACAAGTTTGCAGAACCCTAGCGCTGTCACTGATAAGCAAAAATACATCTTCTCCCTCTCACGCCTTTTGCGATGATCGATCAGCATTTCTGCTCGCTACGCCTACTGAATCCTTCCTGAGGCCAAATGGATGATAGGCGAGCGCCATTTCCTCTCCTCCTAGACGCGAAAAAATCGAGGCTCTGATATGTACTGGGTGCTAGCAGTTGACGAAGTTTCGGTAGAACTCCGGTTCAACGACCGCTTATATAAAAGTGTCCCATGATTGGGTGGGAGTATTCGACTTCATCGCTGTTCGCACCAGGTCCTCGCCTCGAACCTACGACAAGACCAGCCAGATACCATCCGCCTTTTCGACCCTTTTCTGTGATTTGCGGAGCATGTCCTTTTGATTTATTCTCTTTTTCCAACTTTCTGCGATAGCTAAACGACCTGAAACGCCCCATACAATGTCAGCAAGTCCAACAGAAAATCCGATTGACCCCCCTCTTGCAGAGGTATCTAGGCCAGATGTGCCACAGGTGGAGGGTTCGGCCTCGTCTCCTAACCCCTCTGATGCACCACTCCCCGAAAAATCGATATCTTCCAACGAAATATCACAAGACGATTCGGCCGTTCCAACTCCGTCTCAAACCTCCCCACACCTTTTCTTCCCTCTTTCAGCCTCCCTCGCCGGCAAATCTGGTATACCTTTGTCCGAGCTCATCGCTGAAGCTGGGAACACCTTGACGGTAGCTCCTGACATAGCCACCGCAGAGATGGTAGTCGCCGGTGAGTCTTCTGGTGTGTCCTCAAGATGGCCATGTACTGAGCATGTGGTTGTTTTATCTGGGTAATCCAGCTGATGGTAGCTTTGTTGAATGGCCTCCGGATCAGTCGCTCGAGGTTTTAAGAGAGTGCTGGACGAAGATTATGGCGTCAACTTCCAGATTCGCTCTCCCTACATGCTTACAGGTTCCGTGAATCAGCACGGGCAGTCGCGATACAGATTGGGGTATGTCACAGATGACCTTGTCGTTCCCTCTTACTTACATTCTTGAACCAAATAGCCTCAGACCAAGGTTCAGCCCAATCAATAAATAATCTTAAAGAAATTCCCGAGGACCGTAATAGTCCAATATTATGTATTCCCACGCTTTATTAGCAAAAAGAGGTGCTAAATTCCATAATTACAGTGATTGAGTACTGTACAAGCCTGGACGACTTTTCGTTGAACATTAGTTACTCAGTCACAAGTCAATCAATTTCGGAAAGAAGTGGTGTATCATATGTAAGAATGTCTCATGTAGCTACTTCATCATCATCCTTGTCCATCTTGTTTTTATCATCTACACCACTACTGGCTTTCAAGAATATGGAGAGAGCTGTTTCACAAAAACTTCTTGGGCCTTGGAGGCAAACTGTGTTTTGGAACTCCCTTTCCAACAGTCTCTAGCTCAATGAGGTACTAACCTTTGCTAGTCTTCAAATGCATTGATGAGGTGCAGGCGCTAAAATATTTTCTCGCACTTTCAGCTCCGAATTTCACAATGCCCCTCAAATTTCTCCGCCGTTGTCAGATGAAGCCTTTGAAAAAATAGTATCACTATCCTTTGCTGCTCCTTCTAACATTGCCCCTTGATCATCACACTCCTTTCCCGCCACTTTTTACGTCCCAGGTATAGTATGCTCGGCGAGATTCACGGTATTTTTTCAGCAGTATGATATCTTCTTTTTCTGGGAAATGCCCGCAGATCCCATCATCCCCTCCCCGCTCTTCAGAAGGTCATTGTGTAAGTCTGTTCCACAACCATCCTGTTCATATTACTTACTACATTTCTACTACGCTTGCATTTCTATACTACGGAAATCATCTCCTCACACTCGTACTTATCACATTTTCGTTTAAAAATATCCATGAGTGGATGTCAATCATCTAAAAATACACACACGAGCTCGGCACACCATTTTCTACCATTTGCCCATTTACCGACTTGCGACACTATGATCCATGGCGTCACCGAGTAAGTCGTGTCAAATTATGGAACACTCGGTCTCTCACCTTATATCTAAGTATAGAACACTGCTCTTGTAGAATGATACTAAACTGTGTTCAACTCGGTGTCCCATTTCCGGCCGTGGTAGCGCTAAAAATAGCCTCAAATGGCGAGTTTTACTGACATAGATCTTACGAAGCTGAAGGAGACGATCATACGATCGTGTCTTTCAGAAAAGCCACAAACCCGCCCCTGCCTATACGAGGTGAACCCGCCACTCTGGCCAGAAACTTCCAGGGATACGGAAACCTGTTTCGAGTAGTAACGTGGGGCGGTTTGCTCAAGTAATCTGGCGACCGCAGTCGAAATACCAGCGGAGCGCACAGCTGTATTGATCCAGGCTTGAAATGGCTATACCCGACGTCTCACAGTGTCACTTTGGGCCCAAGTATAGAGCTGAGGGAATGGGTATAGGAATATCGTGAATGCTGTTCTTGGTGAGACTGAAGTGGGTCTCCACAGGCTTTCGTATATAAGAGGTTGAGGATATCATCCCTCAGTACTCAGTCCGCTACCATCAACCCAGAGAGATAAACATCATGAACGGACTCCTCAAAGCCTTCATTGCCGCGTCGGTGCTCGTAGCAGGACTTCCTTTGACGTCAGCTATCCCCGTGCAGGTGTGTTGCCAACACTTACCTTTTCGATCAATACTGACCAAGCTTCGATAGAATGTCAAACGACAGGACAACTCTATTGTTGATGCATCCGCTACGACGGAGATATTCTCTACGACGGAGGCATTCTCTACGACGGAGGCATTCTCTACGACGGAGGCATTCTCTACAACGGAGGCATTCTCTACGACGGAGGCATTCCCTACAACGGAGGCATCCTCTACAACGGAGGTATCCCCTACAACAGAGGCATACCCTACGACGGAGGTATCCCCTACAACAGAGGCATACCCTACGACGGAGGTATCCCCTACAACAGAGGCGTCCCCTACAACAGAGGCATCCCCTACAACAGAGGCATCCCCTACGACGGAGGCACCTAACACTTCTTTCACACCCTTCACCGGCACGTTCGCATCAGCCGTTCCAATGGTCACTGAGCTTGATTCCTGGATGGCTGCCCACCCCGACGCCCGCACTCGATCTTTCACGATTCCCACAGAGACTAGCACTCCAACATGCAATGTGTTGAAGTGTCCGTTGGCGTACTCAAATGGTGTCCCATTGTACGGTGGCGGCTCCTCTCTGCCAGTGTTCCCGAGCCCTTGCAGTGATGCAGGGTATACAAATCAGGGTGGTATCCCAACCACCACGGGCGATGTCTCAATGAGTCTCAGTACTGTTACGCCCACCCCCGTTAGCAGTGCAACCGGATCGGAGAGTGCCCCATCTGAAGTCTCTGTCACATCGGTCACGGCATCTGAGGAGCCCACGCCAGTTAGCAGTGCAACAGAATCGGAGAGCGCCCCTACCGAAGCCTCCGTGACATCGGTTACAGCAACTGAGGAGCCCACTCCAACCACTGTTTGATCAGCGATTTGTTTATTCGTTGTATATTGTATCGCCTATTCAAACGCCCCATTCGTAGATTAGTGGTCATGGACATTTGTAATAATTCATCCCTCGTACTTTATTTTTATAAATGTTGAGACGTATGGATTGATCTCTTGTATATTTCCGATGGGTATTCCGAACTTGATTGTCGTGTGAGAGTGGCATCTGTACCTAACCCGGATCGAGGTAGGGTTTAAGTCCGTCCTATAAACGGGAAGGGTTTATTCAATAGCTTTATATATTGCCAAATTTTTGCCTTCTAACTAGCCTTCAAGTCCACCCAACGTGTCCAATGGCGCCGATTTCCCCCACCGTGACAACTCTCTAGTGGTTGTTTTCATGATATTTCCTTTTTGCCACTACCAAAAACAAAATGCCGTGCGGTGAAGTCCCCGTCCTCACGAAATGGAATCAAACAGAGTTCAAGTGCTTTTTTCAGTCGAAGCGGTCTGATGAAACCATCGAGTTGGACCATTTTGAGCTACAGAACAGGATTTTAGTTCGACAAGGACTCTGATAATTGCTCACTGGATGGTAAACTCACTCCTGGAAGCACGTCATTAATGTCGCGATTCCATCCTAACGCGGTGATTCCCCCTGCTAAGACAAGTCTCCTGAGATCAAACTTCTTCACAAGCTTATAGGTTGCGTCATCTTGGACCCCACGCAGGATCATCGACCTAAAGAGCTCGAAAAATACATAATAAAGACACCTGTATTGATCATGGAGGTCCAAGGTAGACCCCGAGCGATTTCTCGACGAGAGAGATGGTGTAGGGTAAATTTTCGTATCTGATCAATTGATGGTCAGGACTGGCGAGATAGTAGTCCATGTAAGTTGTGGCTCACCATGTCATGCGTTACTCAAGGATTGTATCATATAGCGCAAGAGCCTGAGGCTAGCAGATCAGATACAGTGTTCACCCGAGCGAGCCGGATCCCTAAGGAAATACATGAAGGACGTATGATAGAAGGTAATGCGCTCAGCGTCAACTTTCATGACAGCGTGGAGAGATCGACATATAATGGAAAAATCTTTCCGCGAATGTCCAAGCAAGTTTGCACATGCAATCGTTTGTGTGAAATCCCAGGAGTCGTGGGGCCTCAAGCAAATGGCAAGAAGTATCAGCTGTAGATCTGCGAATCTCTTCCGGTGAATGTGTTCTAGGATGAGCGTGTAAAAGAGGTCTAATGATGAAAGGGGGTGCTTTGAGCTACTCTCAACTTTAATCCGCAATGCCAGCCCTAAAACAGCATCTAATTATTTCTTCGGCGTGACTTCACTCTCAGGGTCCTCAATGTAAAGAGCTATCGTGTGGGCACATGCAAACAGTCCAGCAGAAATCTCCACAAGCGTACGGAGATTTTCGCCCCCGGGCCAAGATTCGCCAAGATCATACTTCCTCTGATCTCTTTCAATCTTAAAGCCAGGAAATGGTGTATCCGCGGGTCGAGTTCACGTGTAACCGTAAGCTCAAATTGAGCAGTAAATGGTTTGATTTCCGGATGGTTGAAAGTTGAAGGAGGGCGGGTTCGAGGTGACTAAAAAAGATCCAACGGAAGGGAGTGTCTCCATCTCGAAGGGACTGTGTAACAAGTATGACGATGTCCTGCTGTGCAGATTCCCCATTACACTCGTCAAGGCCATCAACGAAAATAGCCATGTCCGGGAGACCCTTACCCTGCCACTTCAACGCTCGAACTGGAGCGATCAGGAGTTCATTGAATTGGAGCGATAAAGGATTTCGTGACAACGGTGGAGTAATGCTGTAATTTGTGGTCAAGGAAGTCTCCAAAGGCTTTCTGTCTCACAGCAAGCTGATAAGCAATCGAGGGGAAGAAGTGGTTTGGGTCGTCGCCGTGGTTCGGGCGCGAGAAAAAAATAATGTGGCACCTAGCTTAACAGCAAACGCTTGAGCTGTAGACTGGCTATGGCAGATTTACCGACCCCAGCAGGACCTTTCAGCAATGCTAGACGTTCGGAGTGGTCCGAGGAAACGTTTTGACCCCACTTTGTGAGTAGATTGATGAAGTCTTGGCGAGTTCTGGGATAGCAGAGAGGAGGGAGGTATCTGTCTGAAGAGTCGTGAGTCGCATCATGAATAGAGTGGTTCAATAACTCCCGAAGTCCTTGGAAACAATGTTAGTTCGAGCTTGATGTGCGCGAAACAGCCTTTGTACCAGCTCTATTAGACGGCGCTAAGTTTATATTTTCTGCATAGTCGACATGCACACTTTGAATGGAATTGTTCTTGGTGGTGGCATTGTGTACGTTATGAACATTAATGGTTGAAGTCCACTGATCGATGTTAGTGAAGCTGGAGTCGGCGACTCGAAAGCCATGAGAGTTCAGGAAGATCGACGTGGTGGTACGTAGGGGTTACGGTGCCGATCCTGGCAGTTGTGTACTGTGTGGGCCTCACCCTCACCCTCACCCAAAGAACCCAACGAAGTGGCTTGAGCCACAGGGAGTCTGGGCAAGCGTGAACGGGTGAACACCGAGCTCCTCGTCGCGAATGTGAAATGCACGTGATACATCGGCTGCATGCTGTTGTCGAGCATTTCAAGAAGCAGAATGCTGTGGGGTTTTCCAAGCCTAGTTCCTGTTCATATACCAGAGTTCAGAATTGACAGCGGTTTGAGTGCACCACCGTTTGTCACGGATTCACATGAACTCCAGTCGGATGGTCAAGCATTAACCAAAAACCCCAATAGTACCGTGACCCAAATGGCCAGATGGTGCCAACATCGAACCCGAAGATTACTCCCCTGTGACCATTCTCCACTCCACCTGAGTTCTTGCCGCTCACACTAATTTAATGATACGATGACACAGAACCAGGCCCCAAAAATACCATGGGCTGCATGATGGCTGCCAGCACGTTGATCGGAGAGACTCCACAATGCCCAGAAGATTGAGGTTATACTCTACAACCATGAGCTTTAACTCGAACTTGAAGGTCCTATACCATGTGCAAGTGGGCAAGGTCAGTTTACTTGGCTTATGATTATTACCAAGGAACTCATACCAACTGTTCACTAGTATATCGACAGTGAGCCTCAGTTCCCCCATTAAGCTGACACAGTGAGGCTGACAGCTCATAACAAAGTGGCCTCATGTACTATCGCGGTGTGTATTTATTATCGGATCCTTGGGCAAGGATAATGTTTCTGACTGACTGTATCCAGGCTCTTGACTGGTTAATAACCCTCGATCTCGAAGTCTCGTTTATATGGAATGCTGAATGGACGGTCCCAAAAGCAGTTTTCCTGGTTAACCGTTATTTACCGATCGTAGACTCTCTTTTGGCATATTTTCGTGAGCACAATTACCGACACATCCTTATTGGACCCGGATTCGCATTTTTCCTCAGTGTCATTGCTTGTCAGGTCAGCATGGGGTCCACACCGATGCTTGTTTGCCACTTTACAAAGCCACTGGCTGTGGGTAAGGTTTCCTTGCGAACTGGATCACTTTGAATTTATCCAGCGTGGTTTACAGGGGTTTATTTGATAGCTTTATATATCGCCGAGTGTATGCCTTCTAACTTTGAAGTTCAAGTTCACTCAGGCTCAATATGCCCAACAGATACGCTTGCCATGCGCGTCTGTGCAGTCTGGGGCTTCAACAAGAAGCTCATGGTTGCACTAGGGCTCGTTTACATTGGTACGTTTGCTTTCACTGCCTACAACTACTTCCATACGACTATCCCTTCCCTCCACTGTAAGTTTCACTCCCTCATCCTAAGGGCCGCCTTCTCCGAGCTCATATATGTTCCCCGTCGACCATTCTAGTTGTCCGGATTATTCCACTCGACGGATGCGTCTCCGCTCTGCCGGAAGGCCAGAAACTTTATGCCAACTACATAATATTGGCAATTTATGACACAGGTGCGACCCTCCACATAACCGGAGAGACTAGACTTATATAGTGTTTATTATAGCCATGCTCATACTGATGATGTATCCTACCATCAAACTGCGTAGGCTTCATTATCCGTGCACTCTAGGTGTTGCCCTGGCCTGACCGACACCACAAATATTCAGGTCTACTTGCAAAAGGTCAGATTCCCATGATCTCAAATTTCATCATCAGTGTTTATACGGAGGGTAAGCCTAAAGCTGAGTTATCTTTCAGTTCCTGAGAGTTTAATCACAGGTATTATATTCTATGCATATCTCCTGCGTGAGTGTTGGAACGCAGCGGCTCACGAGGTTACTGATAAACGTTAACATTCCAAGTCTTGTCGGCCGTGTCTATTATTGTCGAGTTCCAAGTAGTGAGTATCCAGACAAATCAAAAGTGATTTGTGCAGCTGAACAGTGCCCTCGGATCGAATGCGAAATCTTCAGCCGGACAACATCTATCTTTTTGTATTGTGAGCAACTAGGCCTATTTGTTCCTCAGGGACCGGATTACCCACTCTAGTCCATGCATTTCACAACAGCACAAACCGAATTATCCGAGGAGCACTGGCCTGTCGAGTTCTTCTTCATCTTCGACAGATGGCAGATCCACTAAAGGGGCGGCCCATGACCTTACGGGACACCTCTTCGCCAGCAGCCAGCGAGCTACGTTTTGCCTAGCAGATAATGTTCTCAGTTTTAGCAGATCTCTGGACATGGTAATCGAAGCGAGTTGACCACCAGAGACTTGTGGGCATGAAGCATGAAGATAACGAGTCCGGTAGGGGGCAGGTGCCACGAATAATACGCAACAAAACGAGACGAATTCAAGAGCGAAAAATGAACGCGCAAATACTGGACGATGACTGTGCGAGACGAAGTGGGTCTTCTGTACTAAAATTAGAAATTGTAGAAATGTGTACCGACCAGAATTTCTGTGATCTACGATCACATTCTAAAAATCCAGCACATGTAGCAATGGAAAGCTCTCAACAATTGTAGAGCTACTCACATATCCTTCCCACTGGAGGAGAGAATCTCCCTAACTCAGGCCTGTAGTGAAGCTCCGCTGGTAGCTGCGGCCTACTTGCTGAGAGCCTGAGTCTCGTGGTGCTTGCTGCACACGAAATCTTCGAAGAGTGGCAGTGGCAGCTTCTTTTGCTTTGGCACATTTCTTAAGTTAAGAGTATCCGATTCTGCTCGATTGGATTTGCAAAGAATATTATTACAATTTAAATTCATTAACCTCATAGTTCAATCCATTTTACTGATACACAGCCAACGCGTTCTTGAGTTTGTCTTCGAACTCCTTCTGGAGCACCTTCGCCTCTGTTTGTAATTCAGTCTGTGGAAAGAGGATTAGTTCATGGCTAAAAACACGGAACAACCTTGTTTAGACTGCGACGTACCGGGGCAGCATCAAGAAGAGCATTCACCAAGACCACCATGGCATCGTAATTCAACCTCAAGTCCTGAGCAATAAGTGCAGCGATGTTTCCGACAGGGAGGGCCTCAAGTAACGGCTTTTTCTGGATCGCATTGTCTACGATGTTATTCACCGACTGCTGAACATCCCTGGCCAGCTTCAAAATCTTTCTTCCATCATCAACGGAGACCGGACGTTGGATGTTCTATCACAATGTCAGAGTTACCGATCATCAGATGTCAGGGTGAGATCAAGACTAGGGAACGGAAGGTTGGGGTTAGAACTTACAATGGCATACGGGGTGAGGATTTCGAGCCCTTCCTTGACTGCGAGGGCCTCGTTATGTATTTTCAATGCTTTTTCAGGGCCGTCGGTGGACTGAAAGCCCGAAGCGCTCGAGGACAGTGTCGAAATTCTGGGTATGACCAGCTCGACCTGTTTCAAGGCATCCTGGACTGTGACTTTCACTGACATTATTGTGATATGTGGGTTTGATTGGAGGGATCGTCAGAATAAGGTCTTTTTATACACGGCTTCATGCATAGATTGGCCTTGATAGTCACTGGTCAGATGAACACACCCGTTTAGCAACCTCAGCACTGCTAGTCTTCCGATTGTTACATGTTCGGCTCTGATCCAAGCTCCTCATCTTCGAGTTGGACCCATGTGAAATTCATGCCAACGGCGCCTTGCTGTCGGTCGAGACTAGTCATTTAAGGATACGATTTGGACTTGACGTTCCCGGATGCAGCGGTCATCAAACTGGCCTATACCTGCTAACAACTGGTATCACGAGGGATTTTCTTCCTTGTCTCATCGATAATCGCAATGCCGCGTGAGCCGACTGTCAGAGACCCTCCAAAGAAGGATATATGAGATGTCTTCGTAATACTGGAGTACGCCGTGAGGAGTCTCAATGAGGATTCGATCTATCCAGTGGCGAGATGGTGCTTTATTGATGCCTACCCAGGCGTCCAGTTCTGAGGGAAGCCACCGAAGCATATGACCCTCTATCGTCTTCGAAAAGGGTGGTGGATATTTTGAGCAATGTCACCTGTCCAAACTAGCGGAAAGATGTCGTCTTTCGGCTCATCTACTAAGTAAGAACATATGCAAGGGCACATCGCAGTCGCCAGTGATAAGATGTTGTAGTCGCCATTCCCACGACAAGAGGATCGTCGTCTAATGTCGGGAATCGAGATTTGAGCTTCTTGATGAAAGAATTCCGAGATGGACATCGCTGGAATGATGCAATAACCCAAAAAGCCTGTGGAAATGACTTATAAGGACTTAGTCATTCCGTCAGACCATTGTCGACTCGGAACAGAAATCGCACACTCCACTTGTCCACTCCCAAAGTCGTTGAGAAAATCATGCCCCAAGCTGAAATACTTTACTCCTACACAAAATACGACGATAACCATCCATCACAACAAAATTTCCACCGGAACTCCCTCCTCTAATCTTGTAATACGCCTGCTCGTCGAATGATTGCCATTCAAGAATCAAAGACGCTTCTATGTCTTAGGGAATCACGATCCTGCATTGTGGTACACTGGCACGCCTATTATCATATACTACTCCATTTTGTCTCGCTGAGTACTAGGGAATGGAGCTTGACGTGAAGCAGGGCAAAAGCTGGGACGGGAATCCGGCGTCGCTGGAGTAATTGCGTCTAAGCTTCTTACATCACTCTGATGGCTCGAACGACCTATTTTCCTATAATCCTCTCCAAAAATACGGAATCTGCCATTGAAAGTTTGTTTAGTCAACTAATTCCTCGCCTTATCCCAGCAGGCTCGTACCACAGTTCGAAGGATTGGGACTCCGACTACACAGTTGGATTCTGGGATTACGCGCTTATACCTGGATACTGGAAAATTTGACCCAGAATACCATTTCCATAGGCCTGTCTTCTATCGTCATTCCTTGTCTACCTTTCTCCTCGACCACAAAATTCAACTGGCACCTATAGAAAATCCTGGAAAAGGGGGCATTATGCCCAGCTTCTCGTATTGACGAATTAAAATGCCCTCCAGAAAATAAGTCCACCCCGCACCTTCCCTCGACTCCTCCAGCTGGTTCCCTAATATCGGAAGCCAATGAGAGCACCACTTACTCCTCTCTCTCTGAATGAAACTTGTTGAGATTGGGTTTTCCTTTCTTCTGTGTAACTTGTGTTCCAATCTGAATATCTCCGAGCACCCCCAAGTTGAATATTTAGGTGCTGAGGAAGACGAACTGTCAGTATGACTACTAGGATTGTTGTACCAAGAGCCTCACCGCTTCGAAGCCTGACGGGCTCGTGGAACCATTTTTGACTCCCGGGCCATTCAAGGTCAAACTCGATTGCATACATATGTTTTGAAAGCGTCAGAACGCCCACCCGCAGTCCAAACAATTTTTTGGAAGAACCTATCTCCACAGATGTTGAGAACGGCTGATGGTAAAAAATACAGGGAGAGCCTGGTTATTTATTCCGAGTAAGTAGGGGGTAATATTATTTTTGAATTTCAGAAAACCACGTTAGCTGTAATATGCGGTCAATTATTCCTGACTTTGTCAGGTTGAAGGAGAGCACAAGCTAGCCAACTTAGACCGCGCATTCATCTTCGGCTCACTGTGGGAGCCAGTGTCTGTCCGAGTGTAAGTCATCACATAAAACACGCGAAGATGACAGGGGGGGGGGGGGGCTCGAAGTATACAGCCTGGGTACGATAAACCCTACTTAAAAAAGGGGAAAGGGGGGATCTACCGTCAAGGTACAACATAAAAATATCGCAATAAAGGTCACTGGAGGGAAAGCTAAAGGTTACCAGCCTAAAAAAACTGGAAGAAGGGCGGTAGAGAAGTTAGTCAGGTAACGCAAATAAAGTGCTTAAGCACAACGGTGAGAGGAAGCGCATATATGCAGTACGGTCCGTAAGTAGTAAGAAACAAATGATGGCGACGATGATGATGAGTGGGAAATAAATAGGACAAGGTTGCGCAGAGAAAAACAAGGCAAAAAAAAAGCGAAAAGAAATGTTCCACGGGAATGCTGTACGCCACAGTTGTCAATAATAATAAAAGTTCATCGAAAAGCGAAAGTCAATGACACGAAAGCATCGACATCAAAGAACCAAGAACAGACCAGCAACACTGGCGAGTGCGATACTGATACCAGCGCCTCTAGTAAGACCAGCACTGAGAGCACCACTGGTGTTGGAAGAACCTAAAGTCGATGACGGGGAAGTTGATCCAGATACAGCCGCACCAGAGGATAGGGAGGCACTGGACAAGGTGAAAGTAGGAAGCACAGTCGTTGTTAAGCCAGACGGCCCGAGGGAAGGAACTGAGTTGAGACTGCTGATGGGCGTCGAAGTCGTCGAACTTGGTGAAGATGAGGATGCTTGAATTGTGGAACCGGATGCCGACGTAGTTGTCGGTGAACTTGGGCTCCCCGTCGATGTCGTTGTCGTGGAACTGAGCCTGGAAGTTGAGGAAGAGGAAATGGTGCCAATGGTAATGGTGGACAAGACATCATCACTGGTTGTTGGTTTATTGCTGGTGTTGATGGATGAGGGAATGGGGATAGGAAGGATGGCAGTGGGATTGGGACTTTCGAATGAGCCTGTCATTTTATCCAGCCTAGTTGGATGAATAACAGAGTGAGATAAGTATGGCGGTGGTGAAGAGGGATATCACATACCGGAAGAAAGGGGAGAAAGCGGCGTAGGGAAGAGAGTTGTTTTGTTGCGCGGAAGTCGAGATGAAGGAGATATAGCTGGAAGGAATAATTGATTAGGTATAGTGGATAGTGGAGCTGGGTAAATGAAAAAAACGCACTAGGTGTCCGAATTAGGCCCAGCAGCAGGCATTGGCTATCGATTCAACGTGGGGTCAGCAAGGCGGGTTAAGAATTTGAGAAATACGACGTACGGTAAAAATCAGCGAATGTTCCCGGGAAACGTCGACCGGCTTGATGGTCTGGACCAGTTTCTAGATAGACAGGTAAGATTGGGGAGACAGAAAGAAGAAATAAAAGGACGAACTTGATTTCCAGTATACAAACCAGCCGTAATTACTCCAATTTCAGACAAGAGAGGATGCGAGCCGTCGTCGAGCCAGGTTACGGTACATGGTTCACCGCCATGGCATACCGATCCCTGCTTAGGATCGACAATCTGAAAGAAGAGTAAAGTCAGGGTAATGCCTTGGATTAAGAGGGATGACGACACACCCAAAGCCCAGCTTGTACGCAGAGAAAGTATTCGAATGCGAGGAGAGTAAGGAAGAAATTGACTACTGGAAGCATGCTTAGGCACAAGGGAGCGAGTGTGTGTGTTTATAATGAGCGTGGTTGAACGGGGCTCGAAGACCAAAATGCTTCGAGGAGGAATGAATGGAAAACGATGAAGATGTCGGTGCTGAGATAAGCGTGGCGATTGTCGTGTAGTCAGAAGATGGAGTCGTCGCTATGATAAAATGATGATGATGAAATCGTTTCTAGTCGTCAAGGGGTGTTCTTGTTGAGAAGAGGAGACAGCCTGCTAAACTTGGAAATTCAGCTTTTGACCCGGTTACTCCTTTGGGCAGGTGATTCGCACGTGCACGTGTGTTGCCTCCAAGTACGTCAGTGGCAACTTGTGGTGATCATATATTCCTTGGGGTCTTCAGCGGAATGTTTGTGGCTGGAATCGAGGGCGCTGAATGAGACCAGAAGCCGACATTTCTGTAGTCTTTTTTTGAGGAGTAACAGACCCGGGAGTGAAAGTGAAAGAGCGACGAATTCACATGACCCTGATACAAGCTTTCCCACTCAAGTTTACTCCTCATTAACTCCGGACCCCGCACTCAGCCACTGTGCAGTGTGGCCCTTTAGTGCCGTACTATCCGGCTATAAAGAGAGGTAAATCTGATTGAGTGACTCTAAACTCAGTGATAAAACCTCAGCCTAACCAGTAATTAGAAGCGTGGCACCGAGGGCCGCAGGACATCAAATATCATCCACACTTCGTCTCTTCCCGCCTCTACTTGAACTCGAACATTCTCATGTCCTCGTCTTTCCTCCTCTAAACCTCGTCCCACCACATCCTATTTTCTTCATCTCCATGCGCCCATCCGTCAAACTCAGCGCCGTACACTTTTCACCTCTGACACTCGCGCATTCTCGGGCGCGCTTAACGACAGCCAGTTCTCATCCCAGAATAACACCAACTGTCTACCCTGCGTTCTTTTACAACTCTCTTCCTACGCGCACGATGTCCTCGCCATCCTCACCTGTCGCTGCACCTGCTGCTACGCTGAACTCCTACGACGCTGTACCGCCTCCCCCGCCAATAACCTTTCCGAGATCACCGGTTCCGGGGAATCCGTTAGGGGAAGGGAAGTTTATCAGAACTGCTGCTGCGTTGATCATCGGGTGCGTTCGTACTTCGCATTCTTCTCTTTGTTGTGTCGAATCTGTGGCACTGATTTGCTTTTTATAAAGGGACGAGATACTTAACGGCAAGACACACGATCGCAACTCACATGTCTTTGCTCAGTACTGCTTTGAACACGGCGTCGACTTGTACGTGTAAACATTTCCTACTCTCTTACCCGGGTTGCACTAAACGTGACAATTTGATTTGATTTCAGAAAACGGATCGAGGTTGTAGCTGATGATGAGGAAGAGATGTGAGCACCCTATATCTGGGCACGCGACCTTGGTCCTCATTCATCAAACAGCATCGAGGCAAGCAGACGGCTAACCGAGAAATACGACTTTGTCGTCACAAGTGGTGGAATTGGTCCTACACACGATGGTCAGTGCATCCACTCCCCCCTTCATCCCGATTAAACCATCCCATCCATAAGCCAATCTCACGTTTTGCATTTGAAAGACATCACATACCAATCACTCGCAAAATCATTCAACCAACCCCTCCGATACCACCAAGACGCAGTTCACCGCTTAACAGAAATGACAAAGCACAGACCATGGGTGCAACAACAAAACGAAGAGCAACGTACCGCTACTCTACGAATGGCGTTATTACCGGAAGGAAATGAGACGGAGATTTTGTTTGTTGGAGAGGATCTTTGGGTGGTGAGTTTTCATTTATCAGGAACCTTCTGTAGTCGCGTTGCTGAGTTGGAACAATGATAGCCTGTGGTTCGGCTAAAGGGAAGATTGTGCGTGTTACCGGGAATACCTGGTTTGTTCCATAAACTTTTGAGGCTGTTGACCCCGTATATACCGTTACCGCCAAAGTCGGAGCGACCTTTGCGTATACAGATTTTCACTGAGTGAGCATATTGTCTTTATGTTTTGTCTCTCAGAAGTGCTTATGTCTCTCTTTTTCGGATAGTCGTGCGGAATCATTAATCGCTCCGTACCTCACCTCTCTTCAAGCCCGGCTAAAACCAAATGGGATCCAAGTCGGTTCTTATCCTATCCTCGGCCAAGGCGTTTTCGTCAGTCTCATAGGACGTGATCTGCCCACTCCTGCTTCCTCTGGTAAATTCTCACCTACTACTTATCATTTATACAAAAATCTGACCTAACTGTCTGTCATCGCGTGTAGATGATAACGGAAATGGTAAAGCTCAGGCTCGAATCTGGTTAGCAGAAGTTGCGAGAGAAGTGGAGAAGGAAGTGGGTGGGAAGGTGGTGAGTGAGGAAGAGGTGGCGTTGAAGAGAGAGAGGAGTTCGTCGAGTTTGTCGTTGTCCCTTACGAGTAGCAGTGGTGGTAGTGGTAATGTGAAGGTTGAGGGGGAGAAAGCGAAGATATGATTGTTGAGTGGGTTTTTCATTACTGTGTGTTGTTTTATTAAGGGTCCTTTTGTATGTCGGTTGGAATGAAATTCTTAGGATGTTTGGACATTACATACAATAATGTTGTTTGAATGATTCCAGTCCGGCGTGAGGTGGTTGCAGGTCCTCGCAGTGACGGCATCGTTCAGGACAAAGGCATTGTACCTTTGTTAATTCGAGTAGAAGGTCGCGGCGCGATCGAACTTTTTTTTTTGCTGCTTGGCGAACCGGATCAAATATCACGACGATTAACAAGCATTAGACGAGCGTTTGCCGCATTATCTCGTTCTCGTGAGTGTTCGCTGGCTTTCAAAAGTTTATTACTTGGAAGAAGTTGGGTCAGCTACCACAGGCGCTTAGTTTTGATTGGCTATTGAAGTCGCGGACCAAAAAAGGTACAGCGCGTCGTCTGGCGAATCAATGCCAAATCATCTCAGCCAGTTCCGGTCGCAGTAAGGCTATCAAGAATCCTATCGCGGGCATACAACCAACACTAATAAGGTCGTTCACAGTGCTATATCTATACCAGTTAACTATTTTAGACAATTGGCGCCATTATTGTCCGAGTAGGGTCATCCACATGTCAATAGTAGCCTAGCTTGGGCTGACCTATCTCGTGACCTTTTTTTTTTTTACCAACTTAGAAAAAGTTGGAAGTCCGTAAAGTTGGGGCTGGACTGAAATCGAGCTTGAAAGTACGATTTCTCTTCGACCTCCTTCCTCAATTCGGATCGACGCCATACAAAGATCACGAAATATCTGATCCCAGGCTCCTTCCAACAAGCAAATCTATGGACCTCATAGTCAAGTCTTGCTGCTCTTACTAGTAGTACTTGTCCTAGGAGGTATCACGCGTATGGTTGCGGCGCTTTCGAGAGTTCCGGTCAACATTTGGCCATCCGACTGAAGGCCGTGTCAGAACGTCGTTGCGCTCTGCTAGCTAGTAAGGGCACCTTGGGTTCAAAAATCCCACAGTGTTCTATTTTGTGCACTCGCTCTAAGTCTTGCACAGGAGATGCATCACGTGCATTACCACCCACTTGACGGTTTCCAGTTCATCATGATGCTGTGAGTCTCTGCTCAAGCCTTTTTAGTGTGAGGGTGGGGCGCACACGCTACGCCCTGCATCAGCTCTCTGCTTACCACAATGTCAATCTTTCCGAACTCCCATGGCTTTCAAGTCGCCGGCTCCAGCTTCACTACCATCGACCAGCGGACTTCAACCCTCAATATTCATAACCCGCACAATACCACCAACAACTCCATCCAAGGCGTACACGCCAACTATGTGGAAAATATCAACTTAGCTCCGTCCAACAGAGCTGGTATGAGGGCTCATTCACACATATCAAACTCTAACTAACATGTTTTCCAAGGGCTTCGCGAGTTATTGGCCCACTCTATTCCTGGTGCGACTCACGACTCTTCAGACCGATACCCCCCTCCCCTCTGCTATCCCGGAACTCGCCAAGACTTCATCAACCTACTCACAAAGTGGGGTCGAAACGCCTCCTCGGACCACCCCGAACGTCTGGCCTGGATGAAAGGTCCTGCTGGGGTCGGTAAATCAGCCATAGCCCAGTCTACAGCTCAAGCGCTTGGTAATAAACTAGGCGCCACATTCTTTTTCTCGCGTCCGAATCGCCGCGACAATCCACACCGTTTCTTCACCTCGATCGCTTATCAGCTTGCCGTGAAGCTGCAAGCCTTTAGAGACTTCCTTGACCAGAAGATACAGCATGACCCCACCATTGTCACGAAATCCTTACCGCTCCAGTTCAATGAGCTCCTGATCGCCCCAGTTCGTGCGCTGAAGCAACAGGGAAAGGGTCTCCCGGACATGGCTATTTTTGTCGATGGACTCGACGAATGTAGGGGGGAAGCTGCACAGCAGGAGATTGTCATGCTTGTCGCACAGTCTCTTCGAGATGGAGACACTCCCTTCCGTTGGATCTTTTTTAGTCGCCTCGAACCCACCCTCGTTTCAACATTCAACCGCCCGGAAATCAAACCATTTACTGCTCAATTTGAGCTTACGGTTACACGTGAACTCGACCCGCAGATACACCACTTCCTAGCTTCGAGATTGAAAGAGATCAGAGAAAAGTATGATCTCGACGAATCTTGGCCCACAGGCGAAGATCTCCGTACACTCGTAGAGATTTCTGCTGGACTGTTTGCATGCGCACACGCGATAGCTCTTTACATTGAGGACCCGGAGGGTGAAGCCACGCCGAAGAAACAGCTAAATGTTGTCCTAGGACTGGCCTTGCGGATTAAGATCGAGAGTGGTTCAAAGCACCCGCTTTCACCACTAGACTTGTTCTACACGCTCATCCTAGAACGCATTCACCAGAAGAAATTCGCAGATCTACAGCTGATTCTTCTCACCACTCGCTTGAGTCCTTTACATGACATGTTCACACAAACTATTGCATATGCAAACTTGCTTGGACATTCGCGGGAGGATTTTTTCGTCATATGTCGATCTCTCCATGCCGTCATGAAAGTGGACGCCGATCGCATGACCTTCTATCATGCGTCCTTCATGGATTTCCTCGAGGATCCAACTCGATCGGGTGAACGCTGTATCTGGTCTGCTGGCCCAAGGCTTTTGCGCCATATAATGCGATCTCTAAACAGTACTCGACTTGGTGAGTCATAGCTCACATGATCTGCTATCTCAAACCTTCTCACTCGTGCCATCGTTTATTCAGGACCCAACCTTGAGCCTGTGCCACCTCTCTCGTGGAGAGTGCCCTCAGCGTCTGTAGACCATTTTGTTCAATACAGGAACCTTAGTTCCATATTTCTTGAGCTCTTTCTTTTGATGGTCCTACGCAAAATCCAAGATGATGAAACCTATGGACTTGTGAAGGAATTTGATTTCAGGAGACTTGGCTTACGAGGGGGAATCCCCACTGTGTCGGGAAAGGGCTACAACACCAATGAGCTACTTATTCAAGTAAGTTCACTATCCGAGAATATATTATACCCCCCATCGAACCGAAAGCCTCTTCTATAGCTCAAAACGGTTGAGTTCCGTAATTTCATCCAACCGCTTCGGCTGAAAAATGCATTTCGACTCTTCTCAAAGCTATTTGATAAGAATTCCTCGAGATATTTTGCTGTTGGTGGTGGCAAGAAAAAAGTAATCCTGACGATATATACCAATCACTCGTCGAAGGCTGTCAGTGCCTGGTTTGATGTGTACTCCGAGAGCACAATGAAGGAACTCAGGAAGGAACTCAGTTCTTAGAGTGGTGTGCTAGGGGTAGATCTACGGACCTATGACTCGGATGACTAGTCTATGGCTGAGCCCAATGACGCCAGAGAGGCCTGTAGGATTCACTGCCTACCCTGTATGCCTTATTAAAACTATGTGTATGCTACTTCATATGGTGCCGGCCGATTGCTAAGAGAGACTAGTGCGAAAATAACCACCCAACCTTTGTAAACGGCGGTCTCACTAAGTTAGCGCATTACCTCGGCCTCAAAAATGTACACAGACTTGGAAAATAGACGTCGAGTCAGCCACTATATGCGCCTATCCTTGATTAATTGTTGTTATGGGCCATGCCCGTCTCTCCTGGGCTCGAATCAAAAAAAGGTGCAGTGGGTCATCGGCTGAATCAGCAGGTCACCTCGGCCGGCTGCAGTCCTGGTCAGATAACGGGGAATAAGAGAAAGGAGAATCTCACTCAGGACATCTGACCAACGATACTCCGCAATACAGTCATTCACAGACTCACAGTACTGTACCTAACTTGAGCCTGAACTGCCGCTCGTGGCGCTTAGCTTGAATCGCAGTGTTTGAGCTCAAATTATCTCGTGACTTTTTTCCCAGCTCGGAAAAAGAAGGAAGTCCGAAAAAGTCGAGTACGATTTCTCTTCGACCCAAACTGATTCGTCATCATACAAGAGCTGCGAAATATCGGATCCTGTTTCTTTCAACAAGCAACTCACCGGATACTATAACCAAGTCTTGTCGCTCTTGGTCTTAACCTAAGTAGGAATGATCGGTTATGCGGTTGTGGTGCTATTGAAAACTCTGGTCAATGTTTGGCCATCTGACCGGAGGTCACGTTAGGGCATCTTGTCCTCGTTTTCCCTCTAACCTTGCCTACCATGCCCTGTTCTCTTAACCTGAACGCGCCCATCCGTTAAACTCAATGCCGTACGCTTTTTGTTTCTGGTGCTCGCGCGTTCCCGGGCTCGCTGAACGGCAGCCTGTTCTATCCCAGAATAACGCCAGCTGTCTACCATATGTCCTCTTATAACTCTCTTCCTACATGATGCTGTCCTCTCCGTCCTCGCCCGCCGCTGCTGCTGCACTAAACTCACATGGTGCTGTACCACTTCCTTCGCCAATAACTTTTTCCGAGATCATCAGTTCCGAAGAATTCATTAGGAGAAGAGAAGTTTATGAGGACTGCTGTCGCTTTGATCGTTGGGTGCATCTGGGCTTCGCGTTCTTTTTGTTATCTCGAACCTGTGACGCTGATTTGCTTTTTTTCGTAAAGGGACGAGATACTCAACGGCAAGACACACGATTGTAACTTGCACATCTTTGCTCAGTATTGCTTTCAACACGATATTGACTTGTGTGTGTATCCATTTCTTATTCTTACCCGAGTTGTACTGAACGTGATGTTTTGTTTTGATTTCAGAAAATGGACCGAGGTCGTAGCTGATGATGAGGAAGAGATGTGAGCACCCGCGACCTTGGTCCTCATCCGTCAAACAACATCGAGGCAAGCGCCTGACTAACTGAGAAATAGGACTCTGTCGTCTCAAGTGGCGGGATTGGTCCTACGCACGATGGTCAGTGCATCCACTCATCCCAATTAAACCACCCATCCATAAGCCAATCTCACGTTTTGTATTTCAAAGACATCAAATACCAATCATTCGCGAAATCATTCAACTAACCCCTTCGATACCACCAAGACACAGTTCATCGCTTAATATAAATAGCGGGACACAGACCATGGGTGAAGCAACACAACGAAGAACGGCGTACCGCTACTCTGCGAATGGCATTATTACCCGAAGGAAATGAAACGGAGATTTTGTAAGTAGGGGAGGATCTTTGGGTGGTGAGTTTTTATTTTCAGAACCCGAGTAGTTCTCTGTGGTCGCGTTGCTGAGTTGGTGGGATGATAACCTGTTGTTCGGCTAAAGGGAAGATTGTGTGTGTTACCGAGTATACCTGGCTTGTTCCACAGACTTTTGAGGCTCTTGACGCCTTATGTGCCGTTACCGCCAAAATCGGAGCGACATTTGTATATACAAATCTTTACTGAGTGAGTGTGTTGTCTCGTCAGAAGTGCTTATGTCTCTCTTTTTCGGATAGTCGTGCGGAATCATCAATCACTCCGTACCTCACCTCTCTTCAGTCCGACTAAAACCAAACGGGATTCAAGTCGGTTCTTACCCTATCCTCGGCCAACGCATTTTCGTCAGTCTCATAGGACGTGATTTGCCCACTTCTGCTTCCTCTGGTAAATTCTCACTTACTACTTATCATTTATACAAAAATCTGACCCGACTGTCTGTCATCGCATGTGGAGGATAATGGCAATGGTAAAGTTCAGGGCTCTGATCTGGTTAGCAGAAGTCGCGAGAGAAGTTGAAAGGGAAGTTAGTGGGAAGGTTGTGAGTGAGGAGGAGGTGACGTTGAGGAGGGAGAGGAGTTCATCGAGTTTGTCGTTGTCCCTTACGAGTATCAGTGGTGGCAGTGGTAGCAATGTGAAGGTTGAGGGGGAGAAAGCGAAGATATGATTCTTGAGTGGTTTTTTTATCACTGTGTGTTGTTTTATTGAGTGTTCTTTTGTATGTCGGTTGCAATGGATTTTCTTAGGATGTTTGGACATCATGAAAATGCTGCTCGAAAGGGTTCCGATTAGGGTGTGGGCGGTGAACTTGTTTTACTATTGAGCGGGTGTTTGATTGGATGCGGCAAAGATGTTTTTGCCATTTTTGCCTGCACAAGGATCGAACCTCCGGGATATACCTGATGGTGGGTCCTTGGAGGGATGGCATCAGTTCAACAAATACCATACCCTATTTGTGGCCCGTCAATTAAGGGCCATGGGATGGTCGGGTTGACAGATCGGATCAAATGTCACGACGCTTGACGAACCTGTTGTAGTGACCCACCCCCCAAATCTTCCATATTCGAATTAGTGTCCTGCCACGGGCACCCGGCTAGCGCCTCTCGCTCACTCTTATCCAAGATCTCGAGAAAAGACGATCGTTCACATGATTTCGATACTGTTGAAATTTTCGTCGACGATCAACAGTTTCGAACCATCCGACGCAAAGTCTATGTCAATCCTTTATCAATTCAATTCTTTGAGCGCCAATCTGGCTTCCTCGTGAACCGCCTGCACAGGAGCTGCATCACGCACGTTGTCACTCACTAATAAACCAGGGCTTGGCGCATAGCCACTCGAGCCTCGTGCCCAGTTCCTTGGGTAAGGATCACATATTACAGCCTGGATTAGTACTTACCACTATGTCGAATTTCCCGCACGCCCATGACTTTCAAGTCAACAACCCCAACTTCACCAATGTCGACCACTGGACTTCAACCTTCAACATCCATAACATACACAATACCAACAACAACAACTCCATTCAAGGTGTGCACGTCGACCATGCAGAGAATATCAACCTGGTACCGCCCAACAAAGCTGGTACGAGGGCTCATTCGGACACATCAAGCTCTCATTGATATGATTTCCAAGGACTTCACCGGTTATTGGACCACTCTATTCCTAGTGCCACTCACGACTCTTCGGAACGATACCCTCCTCCCCTCTGCTATCCTGGAACGCGTCAAGACTTTATCAACTTACTCACAGAGTGGGGTCGTGGCACCTCGCCAGACCATCCCGAACGTCTGGCATGGATGAAAGGTCCTGCCGGGGTCGGTAAATCCGCCATAGCCCAGTCTACAGCTCAAGCACTCGGCGTCATGCTCGGCACCACATTCTTTTTCTCGCGCCCAAATCACCGCGACGACCCACACCGTTTCTTCACGTCGATCGCTTATCAGCTTGCCATGAAGCTGCAAGCCCTTGGAGACTTCCTTGACCAGAAGATACAACATGATCCCACCATTGTCACCAAATCCTTACCGCTCCAGTTTGATGAGCTTCTGATCGCTCCAGTTCGTGCATTGAAGCAGAAGGGAAAGGCTCTTCCGGACATGACTATTTTTGTTGATGGGCTTGACGAGTGTAAGGGGGAAGCTGCACAGCAGGAGATTGTCACGCTCGTTGCACGGTCCCTTCGAGATGGAGAGACCTCATTCCGCTGGATCTTTTTTAGCCGCCTCGGACCCACCCTCGTTTCAATTTTCAATCACCCGGAAATCAAATCATTTACTGCTCAATTTGAGCTTACGGTTACACGTGAACTCGATCCACAGATATATCATTTCCTAGCTGCAAGACTAAAAGAGATCAGAGAAAAGTATGATCTTGACGAATCTTGGCCCACTGGCGAAGACCTTTGTACTCTTGTGGAGGTTTCTGCTGGACTGTTTGCATGTGCCCACGCGATGGCTCGTTCCATTGAGGACCCTGAGGGCGAATCCGCGCCTCAGAAACAGTTAGATGCTGTTTTAGGACTAGCGCCACGGATTAAGGCTGAGAATGGCTCAAAGCACCCGCTTTCGTCACTAGACCTCTTCTATGCACTCATCCTAGCGCGCATTCACGAGAAGAGACTCGCAGATCTACAGCTGGTTCTTCTTACCACTCGCCTGAGACTCCCCACGGTAGCTAATTTCACGCGAACAATTGCATATGCAAACTTGCTTGGACATTCACGGGAGGACTTTTTCATCATATGTCGATCTCTCCATGCCGTCATGAAAGTTGATACCAAGAATATTACCTTCTATCATGCATCCTTCATGGATTTCCTGGAGGATCCAACCCGATCGGGTGAATGCTGCATCTGGTCTGCTGGTCCAAGGCTTTTGCGCCATATAATGCAATCTCTAAACAATACTCGACTTGGTGAGTCATAGCTTACATGATCTACTATCTCATGCCTTCTCACTTGTGGTCATTGATTATTCAGATACAAACTTTAAACCTGTACCATCTCTCTCGTGGAGAGCACCCTCAACGTCTAGAGACCACGTTAACCATTACGAATATCTTCGTTCTGCATTCATCGATCTCTTCCTTCGTATGGTCCTAAAAAAAATCCAAGATGATGAAACTTATAGGCTTGTGAAGGAATTTGATCTCAGGAGGCTTGCCTTAACGAGGAGTAACTTCATGTCACTGGACTGCAGCTTCGACGAGCTACTTCAAGTGAGTTCACTCTCAGAGTGCATATCATACCCCCATCAAACCAAAATCGTGTTCTATAGCTCAAAATGGACGAATTCCGTGGTTTCATCCGACCGCTTTGGCTGAAAAACACACTCCGATCCTTTCCAGTGCTATTTAAATATGACGAACACGTCAGGAGAGATTTTGCTATTGGTGGGGGCAAGAAAAAAATGATCTTGATGATATTCACCACACCCCTCCCCAGGCCCAGAATACGTGCCATGTTCGATGTGTACTCCGAGGGCGCAATGAAGGAACTCAGGAAGGAGCTCAGTTCTTAGATACTGTCCTAGAGTACAGTGAGCGCTCGACACATCTTTATACTAATTTACTACCAAATGCGGAAATCAACTCCAGAGAGCACTATAAGCCGCCAGGCCTATAACAGACAGGGGTATACTCGGAACTTGTACCGGGGTAGGATTAGTAAGTCTCCTAGTCTGACAAGAAGATTGAGTTTGCACTATGAATCGAGGCGACATGAAAGTCAGGAGGCAATTATCTGGACGTTGTGTCAAGAGTTTAATCCGAATGTGATAATCACGTCATCGTGGCGGCGATGATTGAAAGACGTCTGTGAACAGTAGACATTTTCAATCGAGGGTGGTGATACCGGCTTTCCAAGTACTAAATTTGTCGATGATCGCACACTGACAGGACTGTGCTCGAGTACACTGTCATATCCGTGTTCATTGTGAGGTTTCCGACTCCCGAGGCCGGCATTCTGGCTTATATTTACTATTCAGCAGACCAAAATCGGAACATACATAAATGATAAAAAGTCGCTAGAGCTCGGCTTAACTCGGCTGAACTTGGCTAGCTCACGGCTCTGAGCCAAGCCCGTGACAACACTACCTGGATATTGGTGTTCCTGGACTGGCCGAGAAGGAACTTGTTGATGAACGTGCTCATGGCAACTGTTCATTGCTCGGGAAGGTGCAACGGTTGTGGTTGCCCACCTGACTAGCACCCATCAAATCATCAACACCAAGTGTTTTCCAGACCTATCCACGATTGTCATGCATCCCCAAACACTCTCGGGACCAAGCCAATCAATACCGGTGTTGTCGATAACCAAGAGAGCACGAGGAGCGATGAGAGCGGCGAGCAGGTGATGATCAACTGGGAGGTTGTTGATCTGGTTGACGTATTGCTGAAGTTGAGTGAGAACCAAGTGTTCTCTCCAACAATTTCCGATGCAGTCTGGGTCTGGATGCCATTCTGAAGCATCTTGTCGGAAATGTGCCAGCAACCACCTCCACCAGACCCTGACTTTTGTGGGATAGTCAAGGCGATATGTGTCTCGAGTGCACCTGCAACGAGCACACCCTTGCCATTTCGGAGCATCCACTGACGGTGAGCTTGGACAAATTAATGCGAGATGTAGAGCAGGGGACCATCTTGAGAATGTCACTACTCATGACACCAGCAGAACGACGTGTCCCGCAGAGTAGGAAGAATTTTCCTTGGTTGTAGCTGCCACTGTTGACCTGAGCAATCGTACTGTTGTTGTTGAAGGTGATCACTGCGATGTTGGAAGGTCGAAGAATGCCGATGCTGCCAGCTGCAATGATAACAGAGAACACTCCAGAGCCACTGGGGTAAGGGATGCCAGCGGTGAAGGAGATGGACTTGCTGCCTTCGGATATGTTCACTGTCAAGATAGTTCCAGACAATGAACCAATGACAGAGGATGGTTTAGGAGGAAGGGATCCAAGCTCGTATTTTTGAAGGAGTTGCGATATTTCCTTGCGGCGACATGCCCACTGAGCTTTGGTGGTCACCTTAGTCCCATCATAGAAAGTGAAGGGTCTGGAAGGAAACTATTGGAACGAAGTGTCGGGTTGGAGGGAAGGGTTTGGCACCCAGTTGGCGTGGGCGAAGTACCAGCTAGAGTAGTAATGGGTATGGAGGTGGGTGTTGTTGATGGGATAGTGCCGAAGTTTGCTTTGAACCAGAGCTTCCCGAACTGAACTAGGAGTTCAGTTCAGTCCAAGTCCAGTTCAGAGTTCAAGGCTGTGACCCTGGATGTCTGAACGCATTCGAACACACTCAGAATGCCTGCTCATGTGCACAGGGTTCCGGTTCAGGTGTGCTGTATGACCTAGGTTTCCACTCGGTGCCGACAGAGGTCCAACCAGAAAACCGGCCCTTTCGGTCTTTTTGTCTGGAATCGTTATGTCTGGCTAAATAGAGGCACCCCTAGTGTCTTCATTGTAGGTGACGTTCTGTTTCTGCACACACAATTGGGACTCGGTTAACTTGTTTTGCCAATGGGCGAGTGTTTAATCAGACGCCGCAGAGAATTTTTGCCATTGTGGCTGCATAAGGCCCGGACATGCCTTGGGTCTTTGCAATGATGGCATCAATCCTACAAATACTGTGCTTTTTTTATTCGAGAAGGTTGAGTCACGATCGACACTTTTTTGTGGCTCGGCGTCACGGGAGGTTACAAGCTATGGATTGGCCTGGTCGACAGATCGAATCAATTGTCACGATGCTCGACAAGCCTGGTGTAATGATCCCCCCCACCTCCCACACTCAAATTAGAATCCTGCTGCCACAGGCATTCGACTGATGCCTATCCAAGCCTCAAGATCTTGAGAAAAGAGGATCATTCAGTCCATTTCAATACTGTCAAAATTTTGGTCAATGTTTCACCATAATCCGATGGGAAGTCTATGTCAATTCTAGGCAGATGATGTCACTGCACTCAAACTTTTATCGAAGCTCTCAGCGCCAATCTGGCCTCCTCACAAACCGGCTGCACAGGAGCTGCATCAGACACATTGTCACTCACTCATTGGATGTATAGCCACTCGGGCCTTTTACAGGGTTCTTTGGGTGAGGACCACACCTTACAGCCTAGGTCAGTGGTTACTGCCATGTCAAATTTCTCGCACTCCCATGACATTCAAGTGGTTAACCCCAACTTCACCAACATTGACCAGCGGGCTTCCAACGTCCATAACATACACAATATCCTCACCAAGAAGAACTCCATTCACGGTGTGCACGCTGACCATGTAGAGAATATCAATCTCGTGCCGTCTAACAGAGCTGGTATGAGGGCTCGTTCACACACTTCAAACTTTAATTGATATGATTTCCAAGGACTTCACCAGTTATTGACCCACTCTATTTCTAGTGCAACTCATGACTCTTCAGAGCGACACCCTCCTCCCCTCTGCTATCCTGGGACACGCCAAGACTTCATCGATCTACTCACAGAGTGGGGTCGTGGCACCTCCCCAGACCATCCTGAACGTCTAGCATGGATGAAAGGTCCAGCTGGGGTTGGTAAATCCGCCATAGCCCAGTCTACAGCTCAGGCGCTTGGTTATAACCTAGGTGCCTCATTCTTTTTTTCGCGCTCAAACCACCGCGATGACCCAAACCGCTTCTTCACCTCCATTGCTTATCAGCTTGCCATGAAGCAGCAAGCATTTGGAGACTTCCTCGATCAGAAGATACAGCATGACCCCAGTATTGTCACGAAATCCCCACCACTCCAGTTCGATGAGCTGATAGTTGCTCCTGTTCGTGCATTGCAGCAGCAGGGAAAAGCTCTCCCGGACATGGCTATTTTTGTCGATGGACTTGACGAGTGTAATGGGGAAGCTGCACGACAGGAGATTGTCTTACTTGTTGCAAAGTCCCTTCAAGATAGAAATACCCCACTCCGCTGGATCTTTTTTAGCCGCCTCGAACCTGGCCTTGTTTCAACTTTCAATCGCCCGGAAATCCAATCACTTACTGCTCAATTTGAGCTTATGGTTACACGTGAACTCGATCCGCAGATATACCACTTCCTCGCCTCCCGCCTAAAAGAGATCAGAGAAAAATATGATCTTGACATATCTTGGCCTCCAGGCAAAGATCTCCGTACACTCGTGGAGATTTCTTCTGGACTCTTTGCATGTTCCCATGCGATAGCTCTTTACATTGAGGACCCTGAGGGTGTAGCCACGCCCAAGAAACAGTTGGATGTTGTCCTTGGGCTGACATCCCAGATCAAGGTTGAGGGTGGCCCAAAGCATCCGCTTTCGTCGCTAGACCTCTTCTACACATTCATCCTAGAACGCCTTCACCACGAAAGACTTGTAGATCTACAAATGATCCTTCTTGCCACTCGCCTGAGGCTCTTTCCATCTACAATTTTCACAAAAACTATCACATATGCAAACCTGCTTGGGCATTCGCAGGAGGATTTCTTCATCATATGTCGATCTCTCCATGCTGTCATGAAAGTTGACTCTGAGCGCATTACCTTCTATCACGTATCCTTCATGGACTTCCTTGAGGATCCAACTCGATCAGGCGAACGCTGTATCTGGTCCACTAGCCCAAGGTTCTTGTGCCATATAATGCGATCTCTAAACGGTACTCAACTCGGTGAGTCACAGCTTACATGATCTGCTATCTCGAACCTTCTCACCCATGGTCATCGATTATTCAGATACAAACTTTGACCCTCTACCATCTCTCTCGTGGAGAGTGTCGTCAGCACCTAGCGAACACCTTGCTCAATACAGGAACCTTTGTTACGCATTTCTTGAGCTCTTTCTTTTTATGGTCCTAAACAAAATCCAAGACGATGAAACCTGTAGGCTTGTGAAAGAATTTGATCTCAGGAGACTTGTCTTAGGAGGGAAAATCAATACGCCAAAACAGGGTTATAACATGGACAAGCTGTGTCATCGAGTGAGTTCACTATCCGAGCATATATCATACCGCCTTATCAAACCAACAACCTGTTCTATAGCTCAAAATGGTTGGATTCCGTGGTTTCATCCGCCCACTTTGGCTAAAAAATGCACTTCAAGTCTTTCCAAAGCTGCTTCGGGTTCGCAACTATTCCTCGAGATATTTTGGCGTTGGGAGTGGCAAAAAGAGAATAGTCTTGGCTTTAAAATACAACGGGCCATGGTGTTGGAGTGTTGGGTTTCGTGTGTATTCCGAGGGCGCAATGGAGGAACTCAGGAAGGAGCTCAGTTCTCAGAGTGGTGTGGGGGCAGATCCACGCACCCACGACTCAGATGGCTAGTCTATAGCTGAGTCTAAGGATGCTAGAGGGGTCTACAGGATTCACTGTCTGCCTTGTATACCTTGTCAAAACTATGTGCATGCTACTTCATATTGTGCTGGCCGATTGCTAAGCGAGAGTAATGCAAAAATAACCACCAACCTTTGTAGACGTTGGTCTCATTAGCTTGGGGTGATATTCTGTAAATTGTCTCACAACCAATTTTTGACTTCTCGCTCTAGGGTCCTATGCTGTTTAAACCTCTAACCCCTACCTCACAGCCACCTCCCCAACCCTGTCCGAACCCCCAACGACATCCGGCACGACGTTGGGGATCAGAATCAGACTACAAGAGGATGGCGCACTGAGATAAGGAACATGCCCGCTCTCTCCCCAAGAGCTAGTCGATCGAAAGGTCTGAAAAGGAAGCTGATCCTACTGTCGATGTACCAGAAAAGGAGAAACACTTTGAAGATTTTCTGGAATCAGATATAGGTCAACTAGGCTGATCTGTCCTACTCGTACATGGTGCAAGAATTTCGGCAATGATTCCAAGTCAGGGCGCATAGCGTGGAATATGCGAGTCGTTTCCTCGCCGGAGGGGTTACGGTCCAGTCGAACAGAGCAATGAGAGCCGCCTTTTTTTAACACGATTGAGACTAAGTTTGTTGTGTGAAATCATCGTAGACATCGGCAATACTCGGCTGCATTACTTGGATTGCTTGAACGCCAAGCAGTGCTCGTTGAAACCATTAAGGTCCGTTATTTAGGTGACCTCTCTATATGCATGATGCCCGCCGCCAAATCCTCAAGAGGGAAGAGGAACACTGTCAATGGATGGGATGACCTAGCCAACCCATGTACTCAGTCCGATCCTGTTTCCATATGCCGGACGTGAGAAAGTGTCAGGGATTTTGACAGTGGTACGCCTTGGGGCTGATATTTATGTAGTTTCAAGAGACAGCCCGACTAGACGAAGGAGGTGTGAGGCACAATGCAAATGAAGTCGTAGCATGAAACCATGATTCGCGTAGGCGGGGGAACATGGACAATTCCAATCGGGGATGGTGATATTGGCTCTTCAAGCAAGCTCGGCGATGATCATATATTGGTAGAACTATGCTTAATTCTTTCATACTCTTGTTTATCATGAGCCCTCTGAGGCAGGCATTCTGGCTTATATTTACTATTCAACTGACTAAGACCGGAACATACATAACAATAAAAAAGTCGCTAAAAACCTTCAACTACCCTACTTAAGACAAGGTCGGGACCTGCCAATTGACCCATTGCGACTCCACAAAGCCGAGATTGTTCGCACCATCGGTCTTGAGGATATTGGTGTTTGTAGACTGGCCGAGAAGGAACTTGTTGATGAATGCGCTCAAGTCGCCCTGTTCGTTGCTCGGGAAGGCGCAATGGTTATGGTTGCCCACCTGACTAACACCCATCGAATCACCAACACCAAGTGCTTTCCAGACCTTGTTGGCCGTCGTCATACATCCCCAAACACTCTCGGGACCAAGCCAATCAATACCGGTGTTGTCAATGACCAAGAGGGCGCGAGGAGCGACGAGGGCGGCGAGTAGGTGATGATCAACTGGGAGGTTGTTAATCTGGTTGACGTATTGGTTGAAGTTGGGCGAGAACCAAGCATTCTCTCCAACAATTTCTGACGCAGTCTGGGTCTGGATGCCGTTCTGAAGCATCTTGTCGGAAATGCGCCAGCAACCACCTCCACCAGATCCCGACTCTTGTGGGATAGTCAAGGCGATACGTGTCTCGAGTGCACCTGCAACGAGCGCACCCTTGCCGTTTCGGGAGCATCCACTGACGGCGAGCTTGGACAAATCAATGCGAGACGTAGAGCTGGGGATCGTCTCGAGAACGTCGATAATACGAGAGATGCCCCAGGCCCAAGCCGTCATGGCTCCAGCGGAATGGCTTGTCCCGTAGAGCTGGAAGAACTTTCCTTGGCCATGACTGCCACTGTTGACCTGAGCAGCCATGTCGTCGTTGTTGAAGGTGATCACGGCGACGTTGGAAGGCCTAGGAATACTGATGCCGCCAACGGCAATGATGGCGGGGAATGGCCCGGTGCCGCTGGGGTAGGAGATACCAGCGGTGAAGGAGATGGACTTTCCACCCTCGGAAACGTTCACTGTCAAGGTGGTTCCGGACAACGAACCAGTGACAGAGGATGGTTTAGGCGGGAGGGTTCCGAGCTCGTATTTCTGAAGCAGTTGCGATATTTCCTCGCGGCGACATGCCCACTGAGCTTTGGTGGTCACTTTAGTCCCGTCGTAGAAAGTGAAGGGGTCTGGAAGGAAACTGTTGGAACGAAGGGTCGGGTTGGAGGGAAGGGTTGGGCACCCAGTTGGTGCTGGGGAAGTATCGCCTGTAGTAGTGGGAGTGGAGCCGGGTGTTGTCGAGGGGATTGTAGTCGAAGGGGGAGGGGCACTAGACCCCGGGAGGCACTGTGAATACCAATCATTCAATTTGGTGCACACCGCCCCAGAAATACATGTCGTAGCGCCGGACCAGCCGGCCCCACCACCTAGGATATGAGTGAGCCATATGTCGCCCTAAAACACGTCGATCTTTACTCACATTGGGCATACATCTGCTGTTGTGCAAGAGCAGGGAGGGCGAGCACGAGAGCAACCAGGGTTTGTTTGAACGCCATTTTCCTGAGCGAAGAGCTGTTATTTTTCGCTAAACACGCTGCTCCAAGTGTACTTCACCCTTGCGTTATATATGAAGAGACATCTATTTTTTCCATATCCACGAGACGAAGCAAAAGACGGCCCGCCCGTGCACGGATCTTAAGGGCTACCCACGAGAGCGGGGCTTCCCCGGTCACATGGCAATGTGCGATCCGAGGGTCGATCGCACCCATCCTGCCAAGAACTCGAGAGTGTGTAAGGGTGACAGATAGGGCATACAAACGTTCAAGTTTGTTGAATATCTTGGAATCAAATTCGGAGAAAAACGTTCAGGTGCATTATGACCGGACAAAACTCGCAGTTTTGCGAAACTGCGAAGGGGTCCCTCGACCACGTGGATAGCTAAATGTTCTCAGTGGAGAAACAGTTTTAGAGGTTGACGGAAGCAATACAGACTAATTTGACTCTCGCAAGGCAGGTGCCTTTGCCACGAGGGAACTTGAGACGATGTTTAATGTCCCTTTGCGTCAAAGAAAGGTAAGCAAGTAAAGGTGATTGAGATTATATCCAATACGAAAAGATGCGGCTGTCGTGCCTCCACTGACTAACTGATGCTTGTGTTCTCGAGGTTCTATGACAAAAGAGTCGTCAATAGTGTCGCGTAAAATCAATAGACGATAACTCTTGCCGGTGAAATTGTCCAAAGTGTATATAGTTACTATTGGTTTGGTTGAGTAGAAAGCTCCCGAGAGTGGGTTACCGCGAAAAAAGCCGCCCTGAGCTTGCTCTCCTTTCTTCTCGGCCTGCTTAAGCCTTTGTATGGACTTTAGCGACATGCAATACCTGAGGCATCTGCGCGTTGCATATAGAGGGCGTCGAAGACTCCAGTAGATATGCTCGACGGAGGCCTCAGTGGTGGATTAAAATCTTCAACATGCCAATAGCATCGTTCAAAATTAGCTAGAAACCACTCCGCAGAGTAGTTCAAGGATATAATGGGAGAAAACATTTCTTGCTATATTCCCCGCCCAGAGTGGAATATTTACGCCGAAATCCACGAATCGAGAAGGAGCAGTTCCACCCTATCCGAGAAACTTTCGCTTGTCGCTGGCTTTGTGTCATCCCATGAAGATGTAGGAGCCTACACAGTTCCAGTAGCTTGAGGAAAAACACTTCACAAGCCTCGGAAGGTCGTCGACCACGTGGAGTGATGTTCAATTAAGCACTTTGCCCTATTTCAACCCAAAAATGCGGTACAACTCTGGACGTGGAGATTCTATGCCAGCACACGTGGAAAGCACGCTAGCAAGAAGACCGGGTCAAAACAGAACTCGTGCACGCGAAACCTATTTCGGGGAGCCCAGAACAAGCCCTGCGGAATGACCTCGATCGATTGGGGAGCTATGCTGATCAACGAACGTCAGAGGTGGCCCGGATGAGTGGTACGGCGGCCCGCCAGAGTCCACCGGCCCTTGAATCTCAGCTGTTAAGCTCTGTAGGCGAAGCAATCGGAGGCTGCCTGGAGAGATATCGCTCCTTGGCGTTGGCGTCGGGGAGAATGACCCACACTTCTGGCATACAATAGTGGAGAGGACAGAAGCCGAGTTTTGTGTGGTGTTTCTGGTACCCTTTCGGTACCTAGGGCTCATAATGCAACCAAATACTTTTTTTATTATTACCTCGGACGAACCCTTCACCCTCCGTGTCTTCAACGATCGAGCTGCCAACCAGATTGAAACTATAAACGCGCAGCGAAGCACCGAAACTACGCGCTGGTCAAGCATACAAGTGACATAGGTTACTCTGACGGGCCGTCAAAGGCGTGTCAGGGACCCGGAGAAATGGATGAGCTGGGAGTGAGCGAAAAGGGTGAGCGCTTGAGCGCTAGCAATAAGTTAACGATCAATGTCATCCTATCCCATCTGATGGGGGCGGAGATATCCGAGCGCCCATTGCATGATTTCTTTCCTCAGATTTTGGTACATATTAATCTGAGCCCTCGGTCAATTATCTCAAAAATGCGATGCCACTATAACCTCTCTTTACGCAGCCAAACACGGCTAGATTTACATTAGGGTAGAAATTTTCGAGGAAGCATGTACTTCCAGAACGTTAGCCAAGCGCCACAGAAGTTACACTGAGTTAGGGCTTGCGGGAGCACCCGGCTTAAGTTGTACAATACATATAGCAATAATGGTATCGACTCATTAGGAAATACGTTTAACCTTGCATCGAACGAATGGAGAACAATAAAGACAACGCTCGTACCAGATGTTCCATGCGGCATTAGTATCAACGTGAATGCGCATAACCTATCATTTTGAGTTCAAAACAAGGAACGGTTGCTGATCACGGACGAGAGTGCATTTACAACAGACAGAGACAAAATAATAAGGAGAACAGCGAAAATCGAAGGAAATTTGAATTTAGTAGGTTCTGAGATTTAGAATGCAGCAACACCAATAAGCGCGCTTATGATGATACCGGTCCATCCGACCTTGGAATGAAGTGCCGCACTCGAGGAGGAAGGTGAGGCGACCCCAGAGGTAGAGGCGGTGGTTGAGCGCGTTGTGGTCAGGGAAGCTTTGGTTGCAGAGGGAGATCCAGGGGTGGACTGACCACCGGCGAGGGGTGCGGTGGATTGACCAGCGATCTGAGCCTGGATGGTGGAGTTGAAGGTTCCGCTCATATTGTCCATGCTGAGAAAGGAAGAAACAGGCGTAAGGGAGAGTGAACAAGAAAACCAAATTGTTAGCTTACGTGAATTTAGCGGAGAAGGACAGTGCGGGGAACTGGGGGTTTTTGGGATCCTTGAAGGCAAGAGATTCGATGCGAATAAAGCTGAAAAATCATTGATTTTTATAGATCGCGAAATGAGAGGGATGACTAACTAGTCATTGCCGTTAGGGCCAATTTGTGGGTTAGGTGTGAACTGGACGGAAGAAGTGGTAGCCACGTTCACGCTGTCCACAATAGTTTGCAGAGAAGTCTAATCGGAGGGATGAGATAAGGAGCCAGATTAGATAGGTGAGTCGTACCTGTTGCTGAGCGTTTCCAACATAGATAGAGACCCTAGCATTGCCAAATTGCTCAAGGGATGGAACGGAGCCATCGTCTTGCCAGTTAATGGTAGCGGGTTGACCTCCATGGAAAGTGGTTGAGGCCGTGGGACTGGTGAGCTGCAAAAATAATATAAGCCGACGGCCAATATAGAGAGTATTGATCGATGCATACGAAGACGGTCGCCAAAGCGGGCGAGACGGCAAGAGCGAGAGCGGCGAGGGACTTGGAAAGCATCCTGAACGAAGTAGCAACGCTTAGACGAGTTTATACGATTCACGAAAAAGAGTGGAGGTTCAAAGAGTGACAGAGACTGCGCTCCAGGTGCAAGTCGGGTTGTTCAAGGTGGATGGTGGGGAGGGGGGAAAGTTAGGGAAGGTATCCAAAAAGCGGGAAAACCTGGCTGTCAAATGTCGGAGTTTATATTTGTTTTCGCACATGGACAGAGTCCATCATCATCATCATCAGGATCACTTGCGATCACTGTTATTCTGCATTATTTATAAATGCCAGGAACGATCGGAACAATGTATTCATTGAATTGAATAATGGCAAGTTGCTTGGGCTCTGCGCTGATACTGCGCCTTTTATTTCCCTGCATGTATACTAGCTTCAGCACTTGTCTTTAGGTCCGATACTTGCGTTCAACACTGATTATTCCCGTCTGTGACATGGGGAAAACTTGTGGCTGGACTGATGATTCTGCTTGTCGGTCTCAACAGGGGATGATTGATGGTGTCCGGCCATGCAGCCACTTATTATTATTTGATGGACAGCTGATGCTGGGAAAATGACTACGTATGTAACTGACTCGGACATTCAATGCGGTCGCAAAAGCACGGGTCAAGCTGAGTATAGAACGTCAGAAATGCTGCGGAAGGCTCGACAGCCAAACCACATCTTTGCACCAGGAGAAGTGAGTGTGATGGCTACGGGGAATCAGCCCGAGAACCAGATCTGGGGAATGGCTCGGGGAGATTATGCGTCTTCCAGCTCAGGACGGATCAAGCTGATTTCAAAGTTACAGTACTGATTGCTTCAAGCTGAGAGAATCATTTACGAAGAACTACACAACACATAAGTAGCGGGAGCTGAGTTCTGAAGTGGTCTCCTGCCAAGAGTTATATCTTCAACAGCCTTAGCTATCGTTTCCATCAATCAAAAATTTGGCTGTGTAATCGCCCGGGAAGGCTCAAACATCAACTTGGAACTGAGGCCAAGCAGAACTCAAGATCACTGATTTTTGATTGGACTTCCTCCTTAGCACGTGATCAGTTGGTCGCGCTCATCCGGGATATGCCGAAACCTTATCAGCAGAAACTGCATACTCCGAGAACCATTCACAATCATCGACCTCGACGACCTCGCAAGCTCAAGACAATATGGGAAAAGGTTCGTCCTCGCTGTCCCTTGCAATATTAAAGCGTCTGATTGTCGTTGATCATTGTAGTTCACGGCTCTCTTGCCCGTGCTGGCAAAGTCAAATCTCAGACACCAAAGGTCGATAAGCAGGAGAAGAAGAAGACACCAAAGGGCCGTGCTAAGAAACGCATCTTGTATAACCGCCGGTGAGCAAACTACGCTGCTCTATGGTAGCTGAAATATTGACTTGAACTAGCTTCGTCAACGTAACAACTCTCCCTGGAGGCAAGCGGAGAATGTGAGTTTTGTTTTCGATCGATTTCTACAGTGATCGCTTTTGCCGGATTTTCTACCGCCAACGAATACCCCCTCCCCTGATGATACAATCGCATCTTCGCATAGTTCACGCTGAAGAATCATGTTGACACCTATGCATCTTTCAACGTCTTTCGCTCCTATCTGACTCATTCCACTGGCTTCTTCACACGCTCTGTGGACTTAATGACTGACCATAATCTTTCTTCAGGAACCCCAACCCCGAGAAATAAAAGACTTGCCGACGAGCGCGTACGCTTCCTAGATCGCTCCTATCTTTCGCTACCAATATAAGGCTGGGAGGAGTGGATTGAAGGTTTCGGTGGTCCATGTATCTTATTGCTTTGCATTCGCTCTTCACGCATACCTTGTCCTTACACCCATGCCAAACATGATATGACCAGGCCTCTATGCATCATCTCGAAAAGCTAATGAGACTGTAATTTTATAATGATTTTTTTTGGTGAACACGGATTGAGAATAATATCATTTCCAAATACGACCACGTGAGCCCTGCGCGTCAGCCTGTAAAGTGTAGACGTGTCTGTTCTGGTCCATCAAATACTTGCTCTCTTCTTGCTCGTTCTCTTTCCATATCACCATCATGTTCTCTGAGGAGATAAAGGCGTTCAAACGACTGGGATTTCGTCATGTGGGTGTCGGTTTTACTTTCTTTCAACTAGAAATGTTGACCCTCGTCATAGGTCCTACTTCAGATCCTGAACTTTGCTTCGGTCATTGCTTCAGGCCTCATGATCTGGAAAGGCCTCGGTCTTATCACGAATTCAGAATCTCCGATTGTTGTAGTACTCAGGTTTCGCCATTCTCCCCAATCTCACTGCGCAGATGCTAAACTATGCATCACTCTACAGTGGATCAATGGAACCTGCATTCTACCGCGGCGACCTTCTCTTCTTGACAAATCCTTCCAGCGAACGGTATCATACTGGTGATATCACCGTCTACAAGATCCCTGGCGCCGACATTCCTATTGTCCATCGGGTCCTCGAAACGCATGATGACGCAAAGACGGAGCTAAAACAACTCATGTTAACAAAGGGCGACAACAACTACGCAGATGACATCGAGTTGTATCAGGGTCTGAAATGGTTGGAGCGGAAGCATATCGTTGGAAAAGTCCGAGGGTATGCCGCACAGCCCAAGACTTTATGAATTGTGTGGTTAATGAAATTGCTTTTTTGGCTGAAATAGGTTTCTTCCCTACATTGGATACGTGACTATTGCAATGGTATGGACAGCCTCCAACATCTGACTTTTCATATTTACGTTCCCTGACAAATAATGACATTGCAGAATGACTTCCCGCAGCTCAAATACGCGTTACTGGGAGGGCTAGGGCTTTTAGCATTGGTACAACGTGAATGAGTCACCATCTTCCTCGACCGCTCTTTCCTGGTTTGTCGTTATAATGCTTCGTGCTTTCGGTCCGTTGCGGTCGTGTGTACCCTTATGATCGTCGGGTGATTCCTTGGAGAATCTTAATGATGACACAGATCCCTTTCTTCCTACTTGATGCGCAGTTTGTTCAGCTGTCAATTCATGACTGTTACCGGGCTGAAGAATATACCAATAAATCTGTATTATGGCGAGAGGCCTTGAAATAGTAGTATTTCTCCAAGTCAGGAACCGTTAACATTGCAATGGACAGACGCTCACGGAGATTCGGGACGGCTCTCACAGGCGCTTAATGAACACAACCCAGATTCCTTCGCGGGCATCAAAAACGAATGCTTAGTCTGATTCCATTGATGTATACCTTCCGTGATCAAAACGTGGTTTCCCGATAGAAAGGTGAGTGGCCAGTGCAATGTTTGTCCTTCATCCCATGTTCATTGAAGTGTTCATACTTCACAGAGATGTACCCCAATACGGTGCGTCGGTGCGAAGCCTTTGGTAATCCACAAATTCCTAGCGATTTGAACGGCTACCATCCAAGGTAATCCCTTTTACAAAGATGTTAGAATGTCCTATAGTCCTCAGGCCTCATTTCCGATATCGGAGACACTCCTGAGCATCTTAACAGCCAAGTTGTAGGATCCAAAAGCGGAGATTTTTTTGTCGAATGCTAATTAGGGTCCCCTTTCAGTATTCAAATACTTGATAGGTGGGATTGGCGTTCCGCAGAGACAGGCGAAATCAAGAGGACAAAAAGGGCCGGCTTGAATGTTATGGTTTAGTTCACGGATTGGGAGTATGAAGAGGCCCTTACGACTTTCCATGGGAAAGAAGAAAGCGTGCCGGGCCCGTGATGCATCCGGGAGCATTATCTGACTGTTGAGAGCTGTGCTGGTGGATCAGGGATGCCATTCTCGATCAACCCAATTTGATCCAGAGTTTTCGCTTTCGTTCATCGCGGCCGAGTGAGCTCCCTTTCGTCATGGAGCACATGTGTCATTGAGTAGAAATTCTGGTTCCGAACGTCAGATAAGGACGGAATTCCCCTGCATCTTGTCGCCTAGGCGCGAGAGCGATAGCAACTTCATGCGAAGGCCTGGATTCTCTGTCATAAACGGTATCATCCAATTCGAGAATATTGCTACCGATGTCGAACTTTGAAACCTTGATATGCCTTCCCATTGAGGGCAGGTTTGCACGCCTTTTCATGACTGTATACTAGCCCTCTTTATCGAGAGGTATCTGTTCGGCCAATACCCTGATTGATGAGAACCTACATCGCGACAGCAGCTCGCGGTGAGCCTTAAGTTATAATTGGAAATCGTGTTGAGCCCACACGACATCATGGTCTTTCATAAAGTCCCTAAAATCGGATACCGTCACGCTCTTGTAAGCGAGTGAGTCCTAATTTATTGAACACAGGAAATGGGTGTCTCGGAATGGACTTGAAGATCGAAGTCATGGTGGTCAACTGTTCGAATGTAGTCGGATCCTTAAAAGCATCATTCATGACCCGATGAGTAGTCCACTTTCAACATCAGCTGTGATGTCAGGTGGTCGATTTAACAATATTGAGAGGCCTGAAACAATGAAATTCAGGATATTGGTGGTGAACGAAGTTGAACCGAAGCACTGGATCATTTGAACGGGCGCATTATTAAGATGAGGATCTAAAGCTCCTTCCCGAGAACTAGTTCGAGACCTTGTCCAGACGAGCAATAGTCCTTAATCGAGGGATAAAGAACTTGGAGCGCCTCCTTCGGAGGGCAGTGGGTTCATGACCGAGGAGTTTGGACTTCTGCTCCAGGGATATTATGGAGTGCCGAACACTTGGCCCACTAGTGCAACTCTTCACTCTTCGCGGGTGCTCTGATATTTCTGCATTCATCTCCCTGTAACTTTTCCCTGTGGTACTAAGCTCTACTCCACGCGGGGTGCGGCCCCTTCGAAGCCTCATGCAATCCCGAGTGAGAGAAGCCAGAATTTCAGCATATTACCCTAGAGTTAGATGTTTCGAACTAGTTCTCGTATGGATTTTTGCTCATCTCGTTTATGAAAGCTCATGCTGTCCATTGGTTCGACCTTCAAACCGAGGTTCAGCTCACCCTTACTAGTAGTCAATGGTGTGTACATACTACTGGCGATCAATCTGAGCGATTGATCGCTATGGTGGAGCACCAGAGAAGATGAACTTCGCCTGGGTGCTGTTGCGCCAGTTCGTAGACATGGCCATTCCCCCTCGGTAGTGTGGCATTCTTGACAGCGTTATCATATGTGGGTTGATCTTGCAAGCCTCGGCGTGTACTGATGATCTGAAAGGAAATATTTTCTCATTGCTCAGCCCGTCTTGGCAGGACTGTTCGACCGGCCGATGAAGTTAGCCGCCCCAAGTAAAGGAATACCCTTCTATGGAGGATGCCCTGTGGGTCCTGTCGGGTTTGAATGTGGGCGAGTAAACAGCCGACAGTGAGTAGTGCACTATCCCCAAGTAATTCCATTTGTGTCTGAGTCAAGACAGTCTACATAGTTACACAAGAATTCCATGACCATAGACGCCGTAAAGCGCTCGTCATAAGATAAAGCGCCAAGGAAATGATTTGTTAGAAGTTGCGCCCATGCTGGCAATCATTGTATCCAAGCCCGAGTCGCATTTTCCCCACCAGGAGTCGTCGTTCTCTGTCGAAAGAAAGTTCTCCACCCCAAAACGTTTTTTCGAAGGTCATAAGACATACCTGCCGTCAGCGGGCAATTAACTTACTTGCCGACCGACTAACAAGGGAAGTGAGCGGAGGATTGATTAGAGTATAGACCGAATAGATTGCATTTACAAGTAGAAACCCGTGGCCGGTTACCAAGCCTCTTCCTCTACAACCTCCTGCACAGCCATTTTCTCATTTCGAGCCTCTTCAGCATACCCCTTCATAAGCGCCACAACCTTCCGCAAATTCATCCTATATTTTGCAGACACCGGAACAACAATCAAGTCCTCGCCTAGCTCTTGTCTAGCACACTTTTCGAGCCGCGCGAGGCGGGCTTTTGCTTCCTCGATAGCCTCGGCTGAGGGCGATGAAGAATCAGATGAGGGTTGAGAAGCTACAAGGTCTGCCTTGTTGGCGATAACCATTCTGATGCGAGACGACATTCCTTCTTGATAGGTTTCGAGCTCGGCTTTGAGAATTTTGATGGCTTCGCAAGGGTCGACGTCGATGGTAATGGGGTCGATAGGTTTGGCCTGGTTTCGTAGTATGACATCATCCACTACCGCATCAGTGGGAACTGCCAAAGGCTCAACGTCACTAGAAGCGGTATTTTCAGTGGGAAGCGCAACTTCAGGCGGCTGTTGGCCAGAGGAGAAGTCAACGACGCAGACGAGGGCAGGAGAACGTTCGATGGCACGGAGGAAAGAATGGCCGAGGCCAGCGTGTGCGAAAGGTGATGCCGAGTTTTCAATAAGACCTGGGTTATCGGCAATAGTGAAGCGGAAGGCTTCGTAGAGGTCAAAGTGATGTCCAGGCCTTGTAGGTTTCGACTCTGTATGAGGATCAACAGAGGTCTTTGACACTGTATCGCGTGGTTGATTTCGAGTCAGAGAATTGGCGTATTCCCCTTGTTTCATTCTCTCTTCAAAGGACCGTGATTCAATTTTTGTCTCGTCATAGACCGTGTCGTCCGGAACTAGTTCACCTTCGAACGTTCCATCCTCGGATACGCGGACAATGCCTACCACCGGGTTGAGGGTTGTAAAGGCATATCCCGCAACGTCGGTTTTAGCTCGACCACCTGTGAGAGCTCGGAGAAGAGTGCTTTTACCCGCGTTAGGCATTCCGACGAGACCAATATCTGCGAGGAGTTTGAGTTCAAGAAAGAGCGTCACTCGTTCTCCTTCATGTCCGCGAGTGGCATAACGAGGGGTCCTATTTGCCGAAGAAACGAAATGAGGATTTCCTAGCCCTCCTTGACCGCCTTGAGCTATCAAATGGCCTAGATAATCATTCTGGCGAATACCAAGGGGAGCATTGACGGCTTCCGTAGATGAATTTTCTAGACCTTCTTCTTTGTCTAAATCGAGATATATCGGGTTTGAATCGAGTCTTCGACGCCGTGCGAGACGACGTTCACGTTCGAGTTTATACATTGATACCTCGGCTTCTTTGAAGTCATCTCGTTCGACGTTGATCTCTCCGTAGCCTGGATAATGTACCCATCGCTTCTCTCTCATCTTTTCCACCCGCTCTTCCGTGGTCAGACCCGCCGCTACTATTGCCTCTTCCTCATTCTCCCATTCATCCTTTGCCCTGCGAGGGTCTTTCCTCCCAAGCTCTCGCACAACAGTACCAACCGGCACCTTAATCACCAGCGGCTCGCCGGCCTTTCCGTTCTGCCAGGTCCCTCTTCCATTTTCGCCATTGTGACCGTGGATGCGACTGGGAATTGTCGAGAGTGTAGAAAGTGATGGGGTTGGAAGAAGATAGACGGCCCCGCCTCTGCCACCGCCTCCACCAGAGGGTGGACCATAAGGCTTGAATTTTTCACGGTGAAAAGCCGCACAACCGTCACCACCTTTGCCGCCGCGAACCGTCACGATGAGGTGGTCCAGGAACGAGTTTCCGCCTTGTTTTCGCTTCCATTCTGCCTGCCGCTTACGCTTGTAGGCTTCTATCTCTTCCTGAGAACGCTGCGAGCATTTGCGTATTGAGGAGCAGAAGGTTCTTCGAGTGAACATGGGGTTGTCCCAAAAAGGAAGTGTTACATTCGCTGTTTCCGAATATTTTGATGCATGAGTGAGGGACCCTTTGCAGCACAGCTATAAGAGTTTATTGATCCTTTACAGCCGATGTACCGATTATCGATTTCTTTACTTCTCGAATGTCCTCATCAAGGTCCCCTACCCCAACCCGAAATATTCCCCCTGGGACACTTCCAATAATCCTCGCTCAGTTCTATCAACCACACGGAGGGGAGCATTGGACTCTCAGTGTCGTAGAATCTTCCCAGTCCATCCATACTTTCGAAATTCGAGGCAACACAGACTCTTACACTTATGTCCACGATCAAATGAAAAATCTTGATCGTGTCGAGAGTTACCGTGGCGGATGTCATGTTGGGAATGTTCCCAAGGATAATGTGACAGAGATGCGGTTAAAACTCAAGGAGGTTATCATCAACAAGCATGAGCCACGGTGGAATCCGCAGGTGTGGGTGTTGGACGCCATAAAACTTTTGAAAGACGAGGGTTGGGCATTTACAGGATTGACGGAGGTGTTCACGAGAAGGGAGTTGCAGAAGGACATGTTACGATGGGATATGGTAGAGGACACTGTATACGAGAGGGTATTGCAGGAGCTGGATACTGGTCGTCCAGTTTCCCCTGCCATGGTGGCACTATCCGCCGAAGAAGGAAAGCCCACCTCCCCCACTGCCGCTCCGAAAGCCAAGTCCTGACCATACTCCGACCATCATCCTAGTTGAGTTCATCGACCGACACTGCTCCTTGTCCATTGCGACTTCACTGGAGGATTGGGCCCCCAATCCAATTGCCATGTGTTCATCCGAATAATATTCACCGCCTTTGTACATGTGCGACACTGTCATATGTAACCTCATCCACCTTTCCTTCCTTCCAAGACGCACAGCAGTTGTCTATAATTAACCCCCATCGCGTCGAGTAAGTTCGGTAATGATAGATCTGTTTTCAGCTCACACTATGAACGGTGACGTAGTACGGACCGAAGTTGTACAGACTAGATCGATAGCTCTCCCTGTACCACCAATCATTCCAAGAAAGAGCCGCTTATCGGTTGCAAGCTGTAACCGCCAGGCTGGCTTGGGGACACGTGGACAGGGACTACTTTACGAGAGGCCCCAAGGATACATCGAAGCCAACTGCTTGACATCTATTCCAGTGTCCTATGACGTCTTTTTCGCCGAACATTCTAGAGTAATTTGACTGTTAGTGAAACAGCTGAACGGCTGCTGGAGCCGATTGATCTGGCCAAGTCAAAAACTCTTGCTCCAAGCCTCCGACTTCATGGAGCTCTGTTCAAGTCTCCTTCTGTTTTGAACGTTTTTGGTTATTTAAATTCGATGAAGTGCCTCGCATGAGAGACTTGATCATCATTACTGTATGGTCTAGAACCTGGGGCTCCGAACGTCAATGAGGCCCGGAGAACTTAGAAGCCCGTAATACGAGTTGACTGAGCGCTCTCAGTACAAGCGCTTAATTGGATTCACAGAGATACAATTACATTTGAATTACATTCAACTACCGATCCTTTTTCACCCAACCAAGTCTCTACTGATACACAGCCAACACTTTCTTGATGGCATCTTCAAACTCTTTCTTGGTTGCCTTTGACTCCGCCTGCAACTCAGCCTATGGGAGGAATTAGTTCGAAATGACGAATGTATGTACGTCACGTACGGGTGCGGCATCAATGCAAGCATTTGCTAGCGATAGCATAGCATCATAGGTCAATTTTAGATCTTGAGCGAAGAGAGCATTGATGTTCCCAACGGGGAGGGCATCAAAGTACGGTTTCTTCTTGATGGCGTGGTCCAGGACAATGTTCCACGATTTCTGAAGGTCCTTGATCGCCTGGAGAGTTGTGTTTCCATCGGCGACAGAAACGGGACGTTGAACGTTCTGTCGCAAGTAGGTGTTAGTGAACAACTTAAGTTATATTATATCTATGAGGTGCTGGAGGCTAAAGCTTACAATGACATAGGGTTTGATCTTCTCGATCCCGTCCTTGACTGCAAGGGCCTCGTTATGTATTTTCAGCGCCTTGTCGGGACCGTCAGTGGATTGGAAGCTGGAAACGCTCGATACGAGCGTAGCAACTTTGGGCTTGAAAAGCTCGATTTGGGAGAGGCAATCTTGGACAGAGACTTTGACTGACATTGTCGTGGTAGGCGAGAATGACTTGAAGAAGAGATCACGAACTGAGTGCAGTTATAAGTAGTCGAACTGGCCTTGAGAATCGGCTGAGTGTCCCTGTTTAGCGAGCTTGGGCTTTCAGCTTTATCTGGGTGAAGCGAAGTAGAGTATATTGATAACTTATCACAAGCCAGTGAGCTCTTGTGTTTACCAAGAAATCTTGCTCAATCATCCATTGAAAACCTCATATTGAGTAGCGATCTTCTTGTTCTTGGTTTGTAGCATGAGAACGTGGCGTTTACCTGTCAAGGTATGAGTTACTGGAGTGATGGAGACGATTTCAGCTGCAAAGACTTTGTATCATGGACAGTTTATTCGGTTCGGGACGATGTTATTCGGACTGAAGTAGTCCTCCGCAGTATAGTCTTATTGAATGAGCCGACGTACATGCTTCGGCTTCAAGCTCGATGTGAAGGTCAAAAGTGAAGTTCGATGGCCGTCTTATCATTTCAAGGTCCGACACGGCTGGGCTAGACCAGTCATCTGACTCTCACCATCCATCATGCCGTTTGTTTTCTTGTTGCCAACACTACACTCTTTCTTCATGAAATGCTTGTAATTCTGGACAACAACTTCCGAGAATGTTCAATATTCGCCATTGGATGCCTATTTCGAACCCAAAGACTTCTTCTACTAATCGCATTCAAGGATTCTCTTGTGGCGATTCTGATTATCTTGATGACACCTTGTTGCTGTTTTTAGGGCTCAACTGGGACCGCATGGATGATACCTGTCACCATAATGTGCTGGAAACATCGATTAACGGATAACGTTCCAGGTGGACCGCAGATATTAGTACCAGAGCAGACCTTTTGCGGCTTGCTCTAGCACGACATGGTCCATGTGTGAGTGTGATTATGAAAAGATATCATCTATCCCATGTTTGTGGCGCCACAAATCGGCTGACAGCACCTGTCCAGTAAGCTCAAATTTCCGAATTGATGGATCTCTTATCATTTATTTCGCTCCCAAAGTTTTCGAGAAGTCCTTCTCGGAGCCGTTCGAGGTCATGAGCTTGGACTACGGAAGCCCGACTAGACTGGGGTGTCATCGGTTCTTGCGTGACTTCGCGAAAAGGTTAATTTAGACATTGGCCGTTGGCCATTCAATAGACGAACTCGAAGCTCGAAAATCCGTTGAGAAGTGAAAATGGTTTGGTGCTCTGATGCCGGGGACAATGAGAGGTCGAGTTGAATTTATCCATCCGGATTGATAGGACAACTCGTGAACCTTTGCTACGGTCATCATGGGGCACACTCAAGCACATGACAAAGTTCTGGTTTCTCTAGAAGCTTTTGATATTCTGGGAGCCGAAGATCACCACACTAGACATAATATGACCACTTGCGGGCTGGTCGGACAAATTAGTCTTTGCGACTACCACGGTACTTAGCACTACTTGGATGAACTCAATCAGTGCTAAGTACTGGTGAATGATTCCGGAGGTTCGTGCATAATCTTTTAATAGGCTTCCTTTATCACATTATCCGGAGAACATCGATGATGTTCTTCGAATCAATCATGGACATTGTTTATTCAGACGTGACCACCGGATTGCAAGGAGTGTCCATAGCTGCGTTTATGCATCAAAAAAAATCGACTAGGGGCCCCACAATTGCTTCTCGGTTGGTTTTTACCTCTTCTCAAATCACACGAGGGTGAAAGAAGACAAGATCAATTCCGTCACTCATAACAAAGAGGCTGAGCCTATAGTTGGTGGTGCACGGGGAAATTTTCAAATGGTGCGTTTTCGGAAGCCATTCATGTAGAGGTTTATCCTTAACCTGTACTACCAACGAGGACCTCCGCTTAAAATAGCGTTTCAAGTAGGGTTAGAAAACCCACTCCGGGTCCAAAGTTAATCACAATTCATTAAGCTCTACTTTAAGCTGTAACGCTCGCTTACGAGCTGACAGGCCAGTAGGGTCTATTAGAAACCCAAAGATAGGTTCAAGGACATTGGCGTGACTTTGAGAAACCGTTTCTAGCAACATAGTAAACCGGGGGCTATAGGTTTACCGTGAGGATGCCATGGAGCGATGGAGAAAGGAACTGTCTGGGTGTGGATCTTCCACGGCTGGAAAAACTGGTAGCATATCTCACATTTTACCGGGTATCAAGGGTGGTAAAAAGAATGTTTGGGCGTCCAGCATCGTTTCTTCGAGCATCGAATGATCCCCGAGGAAGGGCTTCTCATACTTAGATTTCTCCAATTGTGCTTAATTAACCTCTAGCATAATAATAGAGTCGAGAATAACCGTAGACCAGGGGAGGTAAAATTACGACGGGAAAATCAAGGCAGCTAATAGAATTACAGGGCCCATAGACAAAAGCTGACCTTAATACCCGAGCTGTAAACGATGGGATTGCGACAGCAGTATTTTGAGAATGTTCGCGGTTTCATCGACAGATCCTTTATCAGTTTTTTTGACTGATAGCAACCATTGAGTATAAGCGAGTCTTCGGATGAGCAACGCCGAACTCGAAGCAACATATACTTGTATCATGACAGATATACCAAGGCGGTAAAGTGCTCATTTGCGGGGGCTAGGCCGAAGACTGACACTTCAGCCTCCTTTAAAGGTTTCATCACGCATTAGGAACCGATGGGATAGTATAGCGTTGTGACCCGCCCTACAGAGGAGCTGACGTTCACCAACGGGTGCAGCTGAAGAACATAGGATCCTGAGGGAACGAGCGTCATAAACCAAGGTTGTGGGCCATAAGGGACGGCTCCTGATTCTTCTCTAACCTTTGCTTTGGAACTCAATCAGATTCAGGACGAGCTTGGACAAAATGCTCGCATCGCGTGGTCGTGGAGGATTCTGCCGGCGGCCAAGTCAAGGACATCCAATTACCGCCTTCTTGAAGTATGGCCGACTGAACCTGAGGAATACTCGTGAGATAAGTCCCTTCCCCAGCGCCAATGAGTCAGTAATGGGCGTCACCTTTAGTCTATCCGCTGAGCGCTCGCCCTTCTCTTCTCGAACACGTTGACAATATAAAAAACGCTCATCGAATAAAGGCATACAAGCCTGATTCCAGGGAGTCAGAAAGTGATGTCAGTAGTACTGGAATAAGCAGTGGGCGACTGCGCTCCCATTCCGAGCCAAACCTAGATCATCTCTCGAACACAGGGTAACGAACCTGAAATTTCTGATCAAAAAAGGTCTAAAGACATGGGTTTCGTAGGATATAGACCGCCTGTCAAGCTTTGAATGATCACTCATAACAATATGACTGAAACAATACTGAACACACCTCTCAAGATCAAATCGAATTATGTCGTAACATATGGACCCAGCCTCAGGCCAGATTCCGGGATTTTAAAATAACCACTTGTTGATTAATGAACGACAAGTGGGTGTCAGAGCCCTCGAGAAACTGAGGAACACCGAATGGGGACTATAGATGACATCACCGTCTAATAAATCAAATATCAGTACATTGTACTGAGTTCAATGTCAGTCAACGCCTACGATGACAATCACCATACTGAAATGAAACTCACGAGTACAGTAAGCCTGAGATAGTAGACCCTGGATAATTCATTGTATTTCGGGCTGTGGGTAGGGTGTAACCACCAGTGCTGTCTGCGGGAAAATCGGTTCTTCATACTGATGGTGGAGACGCGTGTCAAACCAGTACTAACCAGGCAATTCATTTCATGTCCTGAGTTGATGCTGAAATAAGCACGAGATAAGAATATGAGAGGTTGAGGGTCACTCGGAAGCGTATGTGGGAGTATGGAGCCGGCATGTCGTACTTGTTATCAGTCGAGAAGCCGAAGACCTGCCACTGCGCTCACCGGGAGTTACTGAACAGGCTTAAAGAGTCACACGGCGCTGGGTAGAATAATCGACTTCGAGCTGCTTGTCCGGGTGAGGCCTATCAGGTTAGTAAATGACCCCTGAATGACGAAATGAGACGGTGAAATGAACTGGTCTCAAGATGGACTATGTCTCTCTGCTTGAGGCACTAAAGTTGGGCAGACGGCGACTTGAACAGCACAAGTGTAACAAACTTCTGGGCTGAAAACTTTGTCAAGCTAGAAAATGGGCGCTTGGTAGTGGAGCGCTCATGTCACGCCCTCTTCACGCGTTTGAAGTGAGGAAAGTGCCAGGAGTTTGTCATTTCTGTTAAACATTAATGCGATTCATTTATCTACACTGCGGTGACATTCAATAGCACATAATAGCTAAATCGGTAAATTTCTGCTCTCAACTCACATTTCCAGCAGCATTCAGTCGATGGCCTGGACCCGGGACTCATGAAATACTAGCACATGCTCCGAGCTCGTCCTCGCAGATGAATTCGCCAGAAATAGAAGGGGGGGTGATCAGACTTCAAAAAGACGTAAAGAAGACAGAGGAAGGAAACGTGGAATCAGCGACAACCTTTAATTATCTGACTTCGATGCTGTTGTGCAACTGCCTCTTCCACATGAAAACCTCATCATTTTCTGATATAGCTTACTAGTTCCTCGTGAGAGACTGCCCTATATTAAAATGAAAAACCAAATATTACTGACCGGTAGTCACTTTTCCTGATTGTGGGGGGTGATCGTGGTACATACCATGAATCGGGATTCATAAATCAACCCTTTCCCCCCCTCTTCCCCTGGCAGTCCGAATGCAATTTCAGGCTGTGCATGCATGTGTTTACAGGATTGAACGGTCCGTTCGGGAGTAATAGATCGCCACTGGTGAGGTACAACATGGGGTGCAAAGAACAGAGGCCACGCGACAATAGATGACAATTCAGTCGAACCGGCCCTGTTATGTGCGGTGGCTGGAGGGGCGGGCGTGGAAGGAATATGATAAGCGTGACGCCGAAGTTCCTGTCAGAAGTTGATGTGTTGTTGTGACAGACAATGTACATGGTGGCGCTACGAACGACGTTTTGTCAGTTTTTGATTGTCTTTCCCAATGATTTTGACAGGACGACCTCGAGTCCCTTGACTTTGCCTGTGACTCTAGCTGCTCAATAAGGAGAGGATCTACAGAAGTTAGAATTAGACATTGATAGGAATCAACAGAGTAGCAACTCTAGGCTCAGTGGACGAGTAGGAACATCAAGCGGCATCAATCAATGTATGATAGACTGATGGATACGCAGAAGGAAATATACAGAGCGGGGAAAGCGAGGAAATATTCAGGTTATCCAATGACAGCGTGGTAAGTCACTCGAAACCCTGGAATCAATTTAGTGGTTGCTAGCCGCAGTTGTCACCCCCGTCATTGAGAGTTTTTTATTTATTCGAGGGGCCGTCTAATGGCCACCGTCCCTCGGGCTCAGTTTCAGCGGTAGCCGAAACCCTGCCATTCTGTGGCAATGATGATGGTGACAGTTGTCCGCTTCAATCAAGTCACTGACAGGATCAGTTTCAGCGTGCGTATGTAGAAGTGGGTGTATACAGGTACTTTATATATAAAGTCACGCACCACTTGGACAGAAAAACAAACAAATGTTTACGGTCGTGAGCAAAGTGGCGCCATGTGTGAGTGATATGTTGAATTCTACTCTCTTTGAACGCTCTAGTGGCGGGGAGCATCTAGCAGGGGCTGGGGCTGGCTATACCGGTCAGTGGCGGTAGGTTCGCAGGATTTATGGAGGGCCCTCCTGTGTGACATAGGAAAAGTGGCTAGTAGAGGCTAAATGGGTGTTCGGTGAGATTTTCTGAGAACATGGATAAATGTGGCTTGGTCGGCTGTAGAGGTGTTATGTTTGATAGTTGGTGGTGTTTTTCGGCAGAGATATGTCGACCTATGGGTATAAATAACGACATTCAATCACCGCTAGAGGATATGTTTCGAGGTACGATCAGATAATACAGTGATGTTATTTCCCTTCCTTGGGACAACACTTGAGGGCGTTATCGTGGTGAGTGAGCAATATAAAAATGAGGTGTAAGGAATTTCGTCGAGTGTCATGGTCGTCGTAATTAATGTCGCTCGAATGGTAATCCTCTTGGCTTTACTCAAATTCTTTACTTGGTGAAGTGCGGCGTCCTGGGCAATTCGGAGTCAATTGGTAGTCAATCAGGTATTTTAAGGATGGGAATTATTTGGTGGGTGTGTGTACCATGAGATGTAAAGAGTGTGGTTGGATGGACATTGTATGGTCGGGTGGACGCGAAGAGACGTCATCAGAAGGCAGGGTTCCGGAAAAGGAAGGGCTGTCACGGAAAAACAAACAAAGGAAGAAAACAAATGTTTGAGAAGCGGACCGGTTAGTCAGCTTGAATTTATCATCTGACGTTTTTCTTCAAGGTGCTTCTCTTCTCCGAGAAAGGGGATACAGCACCCATGTACATGTTTTTTTGTCCTAATTCTCGTTGGTGGTTTGGTGAATGGGTTTTGGAGATTGGTGGTAACTTGGACCTACAGTCGCGGTGTATGAAATTGTGGGCTTGGGACGTCATCTTGACGACAGGGAAGCAGGAAGAGCCGAGAATTTGATTTACTCAAGCTCCCAGCTAGATCGTGCCTGAGTTGTATTATGGAAAAGAAACATCGACGATTTGGATTAATAGCATACTTCGAACAGAGAGTTTACCTCGAAGAAGCTGGATTGCCCATAGAACGCAGCGACGATCAGTTGAGAAGGATAATAGGGCAGCTTCGCTCGCTTCTTCGGTGTGAACACCCACACAGCTAAGTGATTTTCTTTGTACGTCGGCATCAAAGTCGAAGTTCCCGAGACTTTGATGGCATATCGTGGCTATAGACTATAACATAGTGCGCGGGAGCCGAAGTGTACGTAGTGCTTGGCATCTAGGTCCAAGGGTCGTTGTGTGCTCAAGGTACTTGATGCGATGTCAGGTTGTTGCCATTTTTCAGAGCTGTCTGTCTGCCTGCTATTTCGGATGTTTTTATTTTCTGTGCTCAGTGAAACAAGGGGGTGAGAGCGGGCAAGCTGGAATGTATGTCTCAAATGCTGTGACTTGCTTGTTCGCTTGACTGGGGGATTGCGTCAACTTGATTATGGTACCGTTGACGTGTATTGCCGTCATCCCAGCACTGCTAGTTAGCCGGTTGAAGTTCAAGTTTCAGGAGGATTGTGGCGAGGCGGGATTTTCCAGACAAGGTGTAGACAAAAATCAATGATTTCTTACGGCGGCCGTCATGTGTTATAATTTATTGCTGCGAGCGACAATGTATTGGCGCGCCACAGGTTGAAGTCGCACTTATGCGCCCCACCATTAAAGGCGGGGTGTGAGAATTATGCGGGCGGTAATCCTCAGCTGGATTAGCACTTGACTAATAGTGGCACAAGCGCTTGTCCGTAGTGAGTACAAGGTTCCGAGCGATTATGTGCATTCGAGTTGCTGTTTCTGATGACCGGTGACCTCACTGCGTACTACTTAGGAAGATCCGAAATAGATCTCGGGAGGATGAATGAAGAATATTATATTGCGCCATGCTTAGACCAGTGAATCCGCGTCTGAACGTGGTGTCACAGGTGTTTTGACAAACTGGAGTTCTGTCAAGACTTGAGGATAAGAAGGGCGCCTTTCTAGAAGGTGATTGGATATACATAGGCTAGTTTCCCAGTGGCGACTAGGCTGGAAGTAGATTATTGGAATCATGCAGTGCGTCGAAAGTTCCGGTCAGAGAGGAGTCACTTTATCTCAATTTTAAGCCTTTGACAAGTTAAGCGACATGTGTATTTGTTTCTCGATTGCCTATTGAAGCTATTGTGACAAGCGTTTATCAATTGCTACGCATGGGGTCGCTGCCGATGAGGTGATTTACTCAGTGAGTGAAGAAACATAATGTGGTGAAGAAGCGAGGATCGACGGGCTTCTCTGCGCGTTCCTGGATTTTGGCACAGTGTCTGGCAGGGAGACAGGAGGTTGACCCTCCGCGGGTATCGCGTAGCGCTGAAAGGAGGCCATGATATGTTGCCATGAATTAAATATGCGAGGGGTGGTTTGGTTCGGGAAATCTGAGCTGCTGCGTAGTGTGGTAGCAGGAAGCTTTAGGTTTAGACAATCACAACCTCTATCATATCCGATCCAGTCGCGCCCCACATGCCGGAGAGACACATTGTCGAGTACGATAGGCCTTTTGCAATGTCGAGGTGATGTCGACGCAAAAAGGGGCCTTCGGCAAATGGCGAAGGTGCCGCGGCCCAATCTGGACAGGCACGATGATCGAGATCCAGTTTCCCAGAGAGGCAGCGGATCCGAGTCGGATGGATCGTGATCGAACGTGACTGTGACTGTAGGTGACTTGTGGTGTGACCGTACTTATGTCACGGAGGTCATTCGCACCGTGTGGGCGGCCCTCGCCATTGAAGAAAACAAATCGAGTTCGCTGAGGGTTCAAAATCGCTTTCCCTCTTTCCCTCCAACCACCACCATCGCGGTACCATGGAACAGCCGCCGTCGTCGTCGCAGTCAGCGTCCACACCGTATGTATACTTCTACTCTCGCCCCTGACCCACTCACGATCATTGTTTATAGTCAGATCCGCTCCCGCATCACTGTTGTCTGTGCAGAGGTAGGCAGGAACCAATAACTGCCACTCTTTCGCTCATCCGGCCTTTTCTTCTAGTGTAAACGTCTGAAACTCAAATGCGACCGTCGTTCTCCATGTAGTAGCTGTACAAAGCGGGATACTGTCGCAAGATGCATCTACTCTCCTGCCGCGGCTGAAAAGGTGGACCTGCATTCCCTCAACAATCGTCTAATGCAGGTTGAGGCTACTTTGGCTCAAATAACGGCTGGAACGTTTCAATCTTCTTATCCTCCTGCTCATCCCCCAAGTGCACCGAGCGCCAATCCACTCCCTCCACCCCTCGCCCCCCAACGGCAACTCCCCCTTCGAGCCGAAACATCCCCTTCCCACCCAGTAACCACCAACACCACCACCATCCCGCTGCTGTCACCACCCATGTGCACGATGCACCCTGTCCTCTTGCCCTTTCATTGGATGAACTCCGTTCTGCCTGGCTGGACTCTTCAGAAAGTGGACGTTCGGGGCGCTCCCTTCTTGGGCGTCCTCACCCAATCAAAGTTGAGCTTTCGCCTACAGATGTGGAACGTCAAGCGAGGATTCGTGCTAGACTAAGCGCTGGTCTACCCCCGCACTCTCGCCATCCCAATCCTCAGCCACACCTACCGGCTCTCAGCACCTATTATCCGAATGCGAACCAGCCGTATGGATCCCCTTCGTATACCACACCGATTCCCTCTGTAACTCCATCAGTTCTCAATCTCCTTCCCAGCACCTCGGTCTGCATGCGAATTTTGGCTCGAGCTAAGCCCATCCTCGCACAGCGGCCTGTTCCTGTTCCTGGAGGATGGTCAAAGTTTGAGGCAAAGGCAATTGGTTTACTTACCAACCGTACCACTGCTTCACCTGGCGGCTCATCAAACCCAGGCAATCCAGAGCAAAACTCTAATCGAACTCCCTCCGCTCCAGCTGACCCGAAGGCCAAGAAAAAGGCAGAGACAGACCTCCCGTTCTTCGCCATCACTACGGCCGTTCTGGCCATCGGTGCTGCAGTCTCACCCCCTGAGCTCTTTGGTCCAGAAAACGTCAATGCCGGGCTTCTTTATGCCCTCTCGCAACAGACGCTCTCCGTCTGGGAGGCTTCAACTCCCAAGAAGGCTGAGAAGGATTACGTCTTGTTTCTGGCTGCTTGCCTTGCTGGCGTTGGATATCTGTTACTCGCCACTCCAGACAACGCCAATAGCACGGCAGAGCACAAAGAGGAGAATGAGGAGAAACCTAAGGCGATTTTCTCTCTGGTTTGTGACCCTGCATACCCTTTTTGTCCTCCGTCTTATGTTCTCCCTTTTTAGGTTGGTAAGATGGTTAATGTCGCTCGGGAGATTGGTCTTGGGAAGGAGAAGGCGGGCTGGCAAGAGGGAGAGGAAAGACCGCCGTCACGGCCTGACGGTCGCGATTCTCGCCGAGCATGGGAGGACTTCCGTCGTTTGGTCTGGTGGGACGTGATGTTCTATGATTTGTGCGTTGTTCCATCGATACCTAACTGCTCCGAACCATCTTACCTTGGTTTCTCAGATTCACTTCGGATGCACTTGGTCATCCTTCGCTCATCCCTCCGATGTCTTATTCCGTTCGGGTACCAGATCTTACTGGCAACTTGGACGAGATTGCTACCAGGAGATATGTGATTGCCCGCTGCCGGTACGTAAAATCGAATGATGAATCCGCCTTCTGACACTGTCTACAGTCTCATACAAGTCGCCCAGCGTGTTAAGCATAGATTATCACATCCTGACTGCTGTTGCGGATACACTTTCGACCAGGCCGCTGCGTTGGAGGATGAGATTAGGAGATGGAGTAGAGAGTCGCTCCCTCAGGACGATGATGAGAAAGCGGATGAGCGCAGACACAACTGGGAATTGTCTCTTGTTGCACAAGTCCTAATCCTTCGAGTGTATGTGCCCTTCCTCATTTCCGCGAGCTCCGCGGCTGCCGCCAAGAAACAAGCCAGGGTCCCAGGAAAGCCAGGACCTGGCGAGAAGCCACAAATTCAAGGAAACGCGATGGCGATGGCTACTCAATCATGTCTCGGTGCCGCACAGGCGATCCTCCGTCTTGGAAACAAGCTGAACGCCTCGCTTTTCAAGGAGCCCGGGAACAGCACCCTCGTCAATCCGCTCTTCTTGGATCTCTACCCTCTCGAGAGGCTGGTATTAGACGCCGTTATCATCACCCAATCTTCCACCGCTGTATCGGTTGTTAGTGAAGCAGAAGTGAGGAGAGGAATGGAGATTATGATGGATAGAGAGTTTGCGTTGGGCAGAGAGAGGCGGGAGATCTGGGAAATGATGAAACAACGCGTCCTCGTCCCCGGTAAGCTGCAAATACCTACGCAAGGGATGATGGCTGCCATCAAGCGAAAGCATGATCAGCTCAGCCCTGTGGCTACGAGCAGCAATGACGTCGCACTGAACAAGAAGGAGGGTCTACCCACGAAGCATGCGAAGACGACTGCCAGTCCGCTTCCCGTTCTTGGCGTCAGATATCGACAGGGACGTATGGGACCCTCCGGACCTATCCGCCAACATGTCGACAACAGTTATGAGAGGACTAATACATCGAGAAGCTACACTCTGTCCAATGCTCAATCTGACCCGTCTTCCAACAGCCAGGTAAGAGAACGGCTTGGAACCTGGTAGTTTGAGTCTGATGATTTGTTCAGATGAACCCTATGGCTCAGCTTCAGCATCCTATTCCTCATCCAATCCCGCGACCCGTCGGACCTTACGATAACTCGCCTGCGACTGAGTTCTCCCCTGAACAGCCTATGCAAGCCCAGCCTTCGTACTCGATGCCTCCCGATCATTCTATGGTATGTGGCCTCATGTCTTATTGTTTTAATTGTTTCTTGACTAGTCTACAGAATGGCCATCGTAACTCGTTCGACCAGACACAGACTAAGCCAGTTTACCATCTCGAAGAAGGTTCGTACATTTAAATTTAAAGTATAGAGAATCCGAGATTCACACGTGCATCAAAATTCCAGCTTCCATGCCACCTAACGGCTACGAAGACTTTGGAAACGGTGGAACCGCAACACACCCAAATAGTTCTTCGTCTTCCCCGTATCAAGCCACCACGCCATCATACAATCCGCCGCAATTCGGTAGCCCGGATAATTCGTCGAACCGCACACCGCCAATTCACCTTAATACGGAGAGCCCCACTGGGAGCTACGGCGGCTCTGATAGCCAAGGTCCTGGGAATCACCCTGGTGGAGGACCTCCCAAGTTTGGTCCAGATCAACGTTCGCAATTTGAGAATTCTCGGCCGACCTTTATGACAGAAAATCCCCAGCCTCAGATGTTCGACAAGATGCCGCCGCCATCTGCCTTCCAGCCGTCCAATGACGTTCAGTCCCCTTCTCTGAATGGCACCTCACCTGCTGATAATCATGCTCATGAATCGGCCCCACAATTCGGTGTGCCCCAACATGACCCGGGACATCCTTCGGCAGGTTATTTCCATCACGACGGCGGGCTTGGCCCGTACGATCATGGTGGTATGCTACCAATGGGAATGAGGATGGACGAAAGCGTTCCGGGAACGCCGATCTTTGAAAAATCGCACAGGATGTATGACAAGCCATCGCAGCAGATGATTCAACATAACGGACATTCTATCACTGTTAACGGTCACGGTCAGATTGTCAATAACTCATTCGTTGACGACCAGGCGCAAAACTTGGCAATGGCTGGCGGACCGCAGCCACCGCATCATCAGGCCTGGTCGTCCGCTCAGCCTCCACAGGCCCTTGTTGGTGTTTCTGCCGGTCAGCCCTATTGGTGAAGACGTCGCACATTATCATATCCACAGTCGCTCCTTTAATTATCCTAACTGCATCGCCCGCCATTGCCTCTTTTAACCATTTCTTACCATTTGATGCCTTTGGACAGACTCTATTCCCCCCTCACTTCCCTCGTGCGTTATCTGTTGGCTATCCGGTTCGCGAACCACACAAACGTGTCAAGTTCTCATCACCTTCCGACCGCTTTTGGACTGGTGACTTGGAATGCTCTCACAGGTTTCGCTGACTGTCATCATCTTTCCCATGCCATTTTTTGCCTATTCCCAATTGATTAGCACTTTCCTTCGCGGGAGACGCGAAGCCTCGGACACTTCCCTGATCGTCTCGCCAATGATTTCGTCTGCCCTATTTTTTCCACCTTTTCGGCATGATGAGATTTGTACATATGTATGGCCCTCTGATCTCCTGTGCGCCTGGTGACCGCTTATCACCGCACATGGACACGAATACCCTCACTTTGTTACACGCTTATGTCATTTGAATGTGGAGCTTTGTCGACATTCAAGCTCTCAGACTTAATCGTCGCCTCCCTTGTTTCCCTTGGGCTATTATTTGTACTAGCACGCTGTGATGTGTTAGACCAAGCTGGTGAGCACTGCTTATCAGTTCTGAATAGAATTTGTGGCGCTGACTCTACGTAACGTTTCATAGCTATTTCCCGTGGAAATTCTATCTCGTAACGCAACGTCTGATATATAACCGCTGGCGTCACGGCCGATGGCAGGCATCTACATGATATATGCATTCATCTCTCCTTTCTCGAATTTCGCCCCTCTCTCTCTTTTGTCATCGTTTGGTTTGTCACGTTGCTTTCGTTGTGTAATTATGGTCTTGTGCTGTCCTTGCTTCATTCGCTTTCTCGTTGGTTTTTGGCGGATAATACATCACGATGGAATGCTATTTAGATTTTGTCTCGTTTCAATCGCTCACGCTGTCTACTTCATTCCTCCTATCCACTGTGGAGTAATCGATATCGATTTGTTTGTATTTTTTGTTTAATTTGTACTATTAGTAGCATACCTACATTTTTGTTCCAGAATATGCCAAGAGAAATTTTCTGAACTTTACGAGAGGTTCCTTGATGGGGAGAGAAGACGAGTAAGTAATGCCTGTCAGAATTCTGAAGCCGAAGGGAGGGGGGACGTGAATGGGCGGTGGTGTCAACCATAACAGGCAGCTTTACACATGTAAGGTATCCGATCTAAAAATAAGAACTTGAGTGACACTTGGGTAAGTCATGGAGAAGGCGAGGAATGTTCGGCAGTGAAAGTTTGGCCTCCAAATGATGCGCGGTGTAGACAGAGCGGTGCTTGATTGAGATGGAGGATTTGAGAGTGTTTAAGAATGATGAAAAGGCGTAAAATTTGCCCCGGCCACAAATGCTGGTCGTCCCTGTGAGACATCCGCTGTCGCACCTTGGTTTGTTTAGATAGATATGGAGTCGTATGATGAAGTCGGAACTGGGGAAAAAAGACCAGGTTATAGAGTTATAGTGCTGACATTGTCAGGGTCCAAGAGAGGATGATCGATGATAAACATTTGCTGTGATTGTGGTTCTTCGTTCGATCGTTTGTATTCGCGATGATGACAGTGGTTTATGATCTTTTATTATCTTGAGAAGGCAAGTGGGCTCCTAGAGACCGAGCGATGGGATTTATCTTTGTTCAAGGTCCCTTCCGGGAAGACCCTGGCACAAGCTGAGGATTTGCGGTCTTTATGGGGATTTGATTAAAGAAAAGTCCGTGGAAGGTTGTCAAGAAGCCGGTCCCTGCTTGGAAGAAGTAAAATGACACTGGGTCCCGGTCAAGTATCGGTGTAATTCATTCCTTTATATCAAAGGGAGTATTTAGCGATTTTTCGGCGCGGTGCATGATTACAGTATCACCAAATGGTGGTAGCAGCATGACGTTAAAGCCCTGTCCCGCAGTGTAGAGTACTGAGCATTCAATTGAAAAAAATTATCCTCTCCGGTGCGAAAGCGCTCGAGGACTGTCGGTCCATTGGAAGAGTCTTAAGACACCGACGACCCTCACATCAGCCATTGTACCGGGACTCATCATATATAATGTACGTTTAATGGCGCTGAAATGATAAAAGTCACACCGTAGGCGAGGAACTCCGTTCCGAGTATTTGTAAGAATCTGAAGGAGGTCGAGAGGTCTGAATTTCCAGGAGATGGTTCGCAACAGAATCTGCCAGCGATCGGTCGGTAAACCGTATGAAGGGCTCTTGCAAGCTCGTACATGGACGCCAAGGAAGCTCAAGATCGTAATTTAAAATCCAGGCAATGCATCGGCACTTGGCTGCAACGCTCAGCATCAGACGTAAATACTACTCAATGGCGAATTGTCCCGTCAATTGATCCTCATCTCTTTGGAGAATTCTGAAGGTGTTTCTAGCAAGAATCAATAGTTTGATTAGATTGTCAAGAAATGGCCGACAAGTGAATTACCGTTAGGCCGAATTACTTGGATAACGATTTCCTCCCAGTCTACCCGGTTGCGCTCAAAGGTTTTGTGAGACATTCCATAAAGACCGTCGTGGAGGTTGGTTAGGATGCTCCAGTTATTGCATAGGTCTTTCGTCAAGAGGGAGTTACTAATTGGGAGGGCACTCGATCTCTGGGGCTCGGAACCGACGCCGAGTCGCATCGTCCATCGGGTGGTACTTTTAGTTCCAACGAGCGCAGTAAGAATACTTTCTGTGCGAGCCATAAAGTAGACCTGCGGTTGCCCATCCAAAAAATGGCTCAACAAACAAGCCCGAGATAGCTTGATGTCAGACGCTAGGTACCCACCATTTTCAAGTCAAAATTTTAATCGCCGAGGTGTCTTCCATGCAACTTGCCACGACTTGAATTGAACGGGAATCCTATCGCTCCATGCGTGGACATCCACGTTCAATTCTGTCGTGGACCCCTATTTACGTCTTATGATTGCGGCCTACCTGCTGAAGAAAACCCATCAAAATCGAAATTCTCCTTACGTCGGAATGCTGAGGCTGGCACATATACTCAATTCTCACCTACAGGTTGCATACTCCGCACAGATCTTGACGTAATTGGTTACACAATCTAAACCGCTTAGAGACCAGGTTTTTGTATGCACTTCAGGTTCGTACTTTTCTATTTCCGGGAACGTGGAATGAGCATTTGCAGTCATCAAATGTTCTTTGCTTGTGGCAAGTAGGATCTCGGGATTAGCGCAGAAACTGTATTAGACTGGCTGTGATGGCCGTGGGTATGACGTATAGAAACGACCCATGCGTATCGTAGGTGATCCGATATTTATCGTTAGGGCCCTCAAAAGATACTAAGATCTTCAGTAGCGAGTAACAATACATATAAACTGTTTCATGTACAAATAGGACGGGGATCTCGTCAAACTAGCCATTTGGTCTCGTGTACGCTGAGTTATGTATGTCATGGGAAAGCTGAATTGGACCGGATGGATACCATGTATAATCATACAGGATCAGTTACGGCCTGGATTAATTCTCTCTGTATTCAAGTTAAAAGGGAAAATCAGCTTTATCAATGGTGAAAACACAGGATTGCCGCAATACACACAGACCATTCCGAAAGGCTAGTTACCTCAGATCCAGGGATCAGTTCGACACTACAAGTGATGGACTCGAATGGGCCAACGCACACGTTGTGTCACACTCACGTGGTGGGAGCTCTCTGCATGGACTCTGAAATTTGAAATGGCGACATTGATAGTATGGAAAGCGCCAAATAAAGAATCAAGACAATCGTTGTGTGTTTCTCTGCTATCCACTCTGTTTCTTATCGTAACCCTAATGTCTCACGTCAAAGCTCTCGTCAAAACGTGATCTCCTCCGAGCAGGTCTACACTTCCTCCAAATACTGGTTCACCATCGGCTATCATTTGCCCAGAACCTGGCAAATTTACCGTTCCAAAGGTTCCCTCTGGCGTTGTGATTTGAACCATCAGAAGATTTTCGTTGACCTCCCATTTCACCCCAAACCAACCGAGCTCGGTCTCCAATCCTCCCTCAGCAGATTCTAATCCGCTCAGAACAGGGGTGATGGTCCACGTTTGGCCTAGGGGCGAAGTGATACCAATGCCCAAGATATGAAACGTCAAGGCTGGTGTTGGTCCTGTAGCCCACCCATGACTATGACTTGTGAATGAGTGGTCGAAGTTCGCACCAGCTGCAGATCGGTATCTGGAGTCATGCGCTGGTCAGTAAGTGAATAGCCTCCTCGAGATTAAACCTCACTCACCCAAGCGATCCGTTAGCAGTGAAACCTTCCAGGAGTGTCGACTGGACCGACAAGTTGGTGTATAACATGTATCCCCACTGTTGGATGGACGTGAGCTCGCATCTGGCTAAACACAGCACCCTTCACCTCTATTGGCAGAAACAGGTGAACTCGGTGAGCGAATCATCAATATGCTCGATTTGACTTGAATTCACCTCGATGGAGCAGGTCAATTGCTCGCTCGCCCTCTCCGGCAATGAAATGGGCTTGAACCTAGCGATGAGTAAACTACCTACAATCGCTGAATTGAAGAAGAGCTAAAGGCACCTCGAATCCACCAATGAATGGTATGATCGTGTCGTTCAGCTCAGGACTCAAGGGCCCTATATCTGTCCAGAATTGTGTCAAGCCTGTGCTCACCGCCTTATTCTGTTCTTCGGTTTGGGTCGCATTGAACAAAATTGCCATCGAGTTCCCGTCTTGCGGGTGCAGACTGCTTAATTCATTGTCACGATACATTCCAGCTCCATCGTCCCATAGCACGCTGTTGATCGCTGCTTTCAACGCCGTCGCATTTGTTCCATACGCTGCAGACAATTCGTTGTCCCCCAGTTGGCTAGCCAATTCGGACGAAACAACCAGAGTCTACAACAAGCCTCAGAATTGGTTTCGAACAACGCAAGCTACTTACCCTGTATAGAAGTACATTTGCTGCTGAGTTATGGCCTCGCCCCCCTTCCCTCCCCCAATCATTAGAGAACGATTCCGGCACATTCATTAAGCCTGTTTCGTCAACTTGACCTTCCAGAAATGCCACTGCCTTCGTATAGTTCGTCCAGACCGTCCGAACAAAATCCAGATCTTTCGTATAAAGCCAAACGTTATGTGTCCCGATTAGGGACCAGGAAATGTAGGTGTCACTGCCCTTGGCATTGATAGGAGGGCCGGAATATTGAAGGGCTCCCGTAACAGGATCTTGCGTCGAAAACATGACGAGGAGTGCGTTCTTACTCGGAAGGATGTCATTTAGGGCAACGAGTGCTGTATGGCTCGAGATACCCAGATCACCTGGTGAGGCTGGTTTAAGTGCTTTGTCTGTATCAGGGAAAGCTGATCAACCTGGCCATATATTTCTACGGGCGTTGTTATTGACGACCGGTGCACACGAAGGTGGGAGATCCTCACCGGTCACGCTTTGCACCGTCTACTAAGACAGGTCCTTCAACAGGACCTCCGGTCGCATTGTTCGCCCAACCTTGATTTATGTCTGAAGTTGATTATTGTGAACGGATACGAAAGAAAACCATACCTTCAGGACCTGGGCAAGGTTGCTGCCTTGCCTGGTGTACGTCTATCGTGTTCGTTTGAACCGTATATGCACCTGCATACCATAACTTGGTTAAAAAGTCGGGATCATGGAACCCAGGATCATGCGTCAAGAAATATCCCGTGTATGCCGACAGGTCGTCCCAATGGGGCATGAAGGTGATCTGCACCCCGACCCCCGAAATACTCACAGGAGCATCCGAGCGACTGACAATTGTCAAATACCGAAATCCACCGCGTTGCTCGCCAATGGTTTGCATAAATTGGCCCTGTGGGAGGGGCGCTGGGAGTGATTGGATACCATCCCCATCCATAGAAGCAACAGCACGGCACGAGTCATCCGAACTGACGGGACTGATGAATTCTGCGGACTCAGTAAAGGAGAGGGAGAGCCTAGAGTCCGTGGTTGAGTCATTCACGTTCAGGAAAACCCTGCCTCCAACCTATTCCCAATTGGTCAAAAGATCTTCGTTATTTACTTGTTGTAAGTTACCTCTTTGCCAAAATCCACGACGACGAAGCTACCGCTTCCTGTCAATGTTGCTACTCCGTGACCCACGAGGGCCTCTGCATTCTGTATGTCGCCTTGGGTGGAATGGATGCTGGTAGGACGACTGTCCCTGCTCTTCGGAGCTAAGTTAAACTGGTCCCATGGTCCTTTTGGAGCTACTGCGAATACCCGTGATGCAACGGCGGCTATCGCTACGACTGTGAAGAGCATCGTTCAAGGTTTATGGTCGTAACAGGAATTATATTGACATTTATTCTAGCCCCCAGAACACACTCCACACCGTGTCCGACTCCCAAAGGCGGCACGTTCATATGATAACCCACGAAGCCTTCTCGCCTTCTCAGTCCCAGGGAACGGGGTTGTATTTGCTTCTAGCTTTTCTCATCTTAACCGCGGGCGGAAGCTAATTCAGACGTGTGCATGAGAACTCTGGAGGGAGCTTCTTCTGGCGTTCCCTCTACCGATCCTGAGGGTTCAAGAGACCACTAATTCAATGAAAGCCATATTCAAAAGAGCTGGCCGGCTTGGTGTAGCCTAAGATAGTGTGAGAGACTCATACAATTGGTACAAGAACGAAATAGGAGTGGGGATGGAAATACACCGCTAAACTATAGATAACCAGACTGGGAATAAATCGTAGCGATCATCAGACGCGACTACATAGGGCATGTCAAGCTCCCGTCCCAGTCTTCGGATCCAACTCCTTCAGCGACGAGAAACAGCGACTTGGGATCGTACTTCTGTTTAATCATACGCAATTTATCGTAATGGCTACCGAAGAATGATTTTCTGAAATCAGGCTCATATAACGAAGCCTAGAAATGAGAAACAAGACTGCATTAATACTTGTCATTCAACGGCAGGCTTAAGGGTACCCACTTCATTCATATAAGTAGCAGAGTTCGGGGAGATTGGTTCCAAACGCTTAACAGCTTCTGCGATTCGCTGACGGACTTGGCGAACAACTTCGCCAGAAGCTCCTGAATCCCAGCCGTCGGCCGTGTATGCATGTGCGACAGCTTTCCGCCACCCTGGGTTTAGGGCGACTGATTCTGGATCAGCACGAGCCACGGCTCCCCCTGCAACAAAACTGAGAAATAAAAGGAACACCCATTAGTGAATGCTGTGGAAAAACAAGTCTCAGGTTTGACGTACTTGATTGCAATGAACTCGAAGCTTAAGAACAGACTGGCTGTTTCCTCTGCCCGCTCTTCTGCGGCTTCACGAGACAGGAGGCGAGATGCTAGCTCAACGTTACCCCCAAGTTGATCTATGGGTGGAGCTTGAGATTCCAATTCTGCAAGCCAGGTATGAAAGTTGTCGTAGGCATCGGAGAAGACAGTCGCCCCGGAATCCCCAGTGGCATTTCTAACAAAATCGTAGAAGGGCATAATTGTTGCATTGTGTTCAGCCAGCGTCACGTTCGGTGCGACGAATACTGCGAACAGGCTGGATTTGGTGATGGACGAATAACCACCCCAGCCGGCATCAGAAAGTTGAGGATGCAGACTGACAAACTTTGTGCCGACGGTTTGTGCGACTTGAGGGTTGGGGAAGGTGACGTTAATGCCGGACATAGTTAAGGGGACAAGGTCGTGGGTCCTGTAAGTGGCGGAAGTGACGACACCCCAGGACCCTGCACCTCCGCCTCGAAGAGCCCAGAAGAGATCGGCATTGTTGTGGGCATTAGCAACGACATGGTCACCATTGGATTGAACAATAGTAAATTGAACGACATTGTCGACCCCTTTGAGGTAGTGCAAATGGTACCGTTAAGGATGTTGCCTGCCCAGCGAAAGGGAAGAGACGTACCGAGGCCATATTTCGCGGAAAATGCACTGTGTCCGCCACCCATAACCCAACCACCTGCTGCTCCATTCGACATACCGGCAGAAAGACCACCAACTATAAAACGTTGTTGATCGCGCGCAGCTACATATGCTTCGTTCCATTGGACTCCCGATCCAAAGGTGAAAGCTAACAGGGAGTTGAGAAAGGCGTGAAAATCTAAGTTTGGCAAAAGGGGTGCGTACCCGGCACGGCTTCATCGCCTGAGCCACCTTCCGGAATGAAATTCGCGTCGTAACTGATATTCTTGAGGTTGTGTGTCCATATCATAAAAGCACCTCTACCTGCGCTTCGACCAAGATAGTCATGCCTTAAAAATACAGGTGTTCAGTGTTAGAACCAGCTTCTTCATGACATGATGAACGTGAAAATCGTACCCGGTATTCTTTACGACGAATCTCAGGTTATGCTGGTCGACGAATCTGACCGCGGCTTGCACATCTTCGATAGTCCTAGCGTCAACACCGATGGGGGGAACGCTTCCCTGTTCACAAGGCAACCCGAGAGTTGTGTTCAAGTAGCATCCGCTGATGCTGCCATTCTTGTTCGTATAGGTTTCGAAATTGACATTCTCGTAGGCACCAGAGTGATTGGAGCGCCAGATTCCATTGAACCAGTTCTGCTCCACATCGGAGCAATTACCAGATGGGTTGTCAATGGGATAGCACGCAGAAGCAGGGGGTACGGGGTGAATGAGGGGTTGAGAAAGCTGAGAGGAGAGGGTATTGAAATCATCATCGCTTGGCCAGCAGGATTCACCGTAGAGACATCGACATCCTGTGCCACCCTCTGAAGTTTGCGCGAGGACAAGCGAAAGTGAAACAAAAGGTGTGAATTCCAGGAGTGTTCCAAAAGCTCGCATCCCGGAACGAAACGTCGATGAGCTCTCCCGGCCGTGAACAAATCCTTTTTATATCGTATATCTTTACGTATAGGAGTGTCGCAGTTCATCATAGCATGTGCCAAGCCTCTGCGGTGTGGAGTCGTGTATGTTTCGAGGGCCAGTAGTGCATGCTACCCTTCTTAACTTGAATGTGATTCCTATCCGCAGTTGGCTAAGCTCCAGGAACTGACGACGGTGCAAGCGCCGAAAGGAATCCTTTGCTGCGATCTCGTAGCAATAGCTATCATTCTCAGCCTCGTAGAGTAGAATGACTCAGTGAAGGTGGTGGTCAGGAGGGTGAGGGTCCTGCATTTAATCCGAGTCGATGCGATCTCACCGGCTTCCACGAGAGAACCTTTATCGACTCTTCAAGCTTCAGGCGTCGCGTGAGACTTTGCCCCAACCAAGGTCGTGCTCATGCATTGATTAAAATCAAGAACCAAGGCACGAGTCAGAAATTTCGCCAACGAGTATATGAGCCGAGAATTTCTTGGTTGGCTTGACTGCGGAGAAATCAATATCAAAACAATTTGATGCAAACGTCATTGATTCAGCTTCTATGTTCAGAAGGATGAAACGATAAATCTTGGTATTTGCACATGAGCAGGAAAGGACAAATTTACTAGAGTACAGAGGTCCGTCATAAAATCCCAAAAAGAAAAAGAAAAAGGCCGACTTGTTTCTCGCAATCCTCTAGGTATATACTGAGTCTCTAGATGCACAAATGACTGTCCATTGTTCTGGCAATGAATTAACTAGTAGAGGGCATCATTAAACCCAACAGACTTGAGGGAGTTTGCACAGCAATACTCGTATTGTCGCGTCGTCTGGCAGCGTCCCTGGAATTTATTTTCCCACTTGAAGATGGGAGCGATATGTGGAGAGGTTCTGTGGGTGACATAATGGAAGGCGGTAGAGGACGGAATATAGGTGAGGAGCCAGCACCGCCACCGCTGATTTGGAGAAGCATTGTCGCTGCATGTTCGTCTTCTGGGGTACGCGTGAGCAACGGTGATGGTACCTGCTTATGCGCGCCACTCGTCGAAGAAGGCAATGAAAGAGTAGAAGCCATGGAAGCAACAGCAGGTTGGAATTCAGTGGATGAGGGAGGGGTTGGTAGCTGTAAGGGAGGAATGGAACCCTTGCTGCTGCGGGTGTGGTCGACACGAGAAGAGGGGGATATATTAAAAATAGACGGGTCAAGGAGTGTCTCGGGCAACCATGAGGAGATAGATGGAAGTCGATTTCTTGCTAGTAGACTCTCCGAGTTTTGCTCCCGAGGCATAATGGATGGCGAGTCTCCTTGGATAGACTCGAGTTCACGAGTGTATCGTTCAGTGCGAGCGCGCTTGGAGGGGGGACTGGGCTGAGGATCTGGACTATCCGCAGGAGAGTTGTCCCACTCAGGGCTCATGGGAGTGTCAACAACGGCTTTGGAGTGGCTATGAGTTGTGTCAAGGTTTCCGCTACATCTGGAACAGATTGGGTTTTCTTGTTCAAGGACGGCCACCCGGTTCAAGAGGTCCTGCAAGAATGTGACTGTCCGTACAAGGATCTCAAGTTTGTACTCCCGCTCCTTCTCTTCTTTCTTTCCTGCAGGTTTGCTCTTCTGCTTCTTCTTCTCGCCCCCATATTCTTCGTCGTCGTCGTCACCATCACCCTCGTCTTCATCGTCAGAGCTGTTTTGTGACTTGGGCTGTTTACCATAGTCGAGCGGAACCAGCTCTTTCAATGTCGCGAGGGCATTATTAATCTTCGTCCGGCGAGCCTTCTCAATGATCGAATGATTTAACCTTCGCTGAGCTTCCCGAGCTGAGCGAGATAGGGGACCTGGCTTCCTCCCACGTTTGCTGGGAGGCCTCGCTGACAATGATGGGTCTGGAGACTCTGGGGAAGGTTGCAAGGTATGGGGCGCAGACCCAGAACCGTTTGGGCCAGCGGATTTGGCCGACGGCGGGGTCCGCTTGGGCAAGATAGGCCTGGGCTGTAGATTTCCTACTGGGGAGGTGACCGTGGGCTCCAGCTGACGAATTTGTGGTGATGACGCAGTGGTTAGTTGGTTGGCACTGCCGCGCGGTCGTTTGGCGCGCCGAGGAGGGTTACAGCTGGCTGCATAGAGGTCTTTTTTGGGTTCCGACATGAGAGAAGGGATGCAGGTAGTCAAGTTTAGAGAGCCTAAGGAAACCTCGTCTCATAAGCCACTGCCGGAGGGGCTATACCTGGAGTTGAGTCGGAGAGTGATTTGGCATTATTGCTCGTGTGCTAAGAAACGTGCTAGCCAAAAGTTAATAGGAGCGACAGCACACGACCTGGCTATCCGGTTTCTGATTGGCTGTTATCCAGACACGTTCGCCTCCTTAAGTGGTTCGGAGTACGCGTTATCTTGAGCGCATTTCCCTTTAGGGAATCATGATCTTCTGGCGCTCGATTGTGCCAAATTACCTTTTCGATTCTTTGAACTATGAACGTGTTACCACGTTGTTATCGAGCTCTGATGAGCTATTGTTGTCTTTGGAGGATTGCAAGGGTGCAAGCTGCTACCATCGGATGGAACAATTCACGTTGAGGAACAGCAGAACATTGGTGGTTGTATCGATCGAATCAGATACCCATGCTTGCCTGTGGGTACGAAACAGCGAGGCTGTTTGGTGGCTTACGGAGAAGAGCGATAGGATGTTAAAGATAGAAAATACGCCGGGTTCCCACACAACCCTGATGCCCATCCACGTTCAACAAATTAGGACAAATAATGAGCTGACTCTCATACTCTTACAGTCTTGACTCTTCTCTAATAATTCAACCTCTGGCAGCTGGCTTGGTTGAAGTTGAAGGGACACCTCACACGACCATAATGCCTGACTACATGTTCTACGTGCTTCAGATGTGGTCATTAAATTATCACCTATAATTCTTCGAGTTTCAGACTCGGATTTGACAGTGTCAAATGCCCTAGGATTGTTCAAAAACAAGACAGCGATCAGCATTTCGAAGCTGAAAAAACTGATGCACCACTTCTGCGAACGTTCGAATCACAGGATCCTTAATATTGGAGTTGAAATGCCGGAAGAAGGCATGGTGCGATCCTCTGGTTCTGGGCCGCGGGACTCTGGCCTCCCGGGTCTCGTCGAAAATATCATCTTCGCCTAACACTCGAAACAAATTCAGGAGCTAACATCGGAAGCCCGACGCCCCAATGGAGTAGTTACATGTCACTGATTGGTTCGCAGCTCAACATATTGCGATTCTGACCAGGAGAACTGAGCGGGGTTGGTTTGTTCGAATCTCCTGATGTGATTCGGAATACATTCCTTTGGGTAATGCACATAACGGTGCTCTAGGTAGGTAGCGTGAAATACGAACCAACCTCCAGCTGGTGACTCACCCGGTCAACTTGCCTAACCTCGAGCGTTTTAAACGGGACAATGTTGATATAAATAAATGTTCGGACTCAATTCAACATATGGTCCCATCACTTGAATGTTCACTTGGATTGCTCCACCTAGGCATTTAACCTGTGGATTGGGAGATCTCTTGTATCTCATGAGCTTTGGAAAGTTCCTTGCAGACACTCCGGCGGGGTTGAGCGAGGTGGGATTTGCTTCCCCTTCCTCAGGTTTCCGGCTGAGAATGCTGTCATTCTTTCGAGTAAATGGAGATCAGTCACTGCTTCCCGGTGAATGCCTCCACTTCATTCCGGCTTCGGTGACGGATCAATTCTGCAATAACTTTCACGAAAGGCAGCGATGTTCAATCTTCATTAATCGCTGATTCAAGAGCTGTTCAGAATCCAATAATACAGGAAAGGTTGTCGGGCGGTGCTTCTTCCAGCGGGGTTGAACTTCTCCTGAGCCGAAGGGAGAGAAAGTGATACTGTATGTGATGACAAGGAATCTAGATATCAGTGCTGTGTAATGATCCAGTTCAGTGGTATGTAAGTCAATGTTGAAATTTGAAACGTTGATGATCAGAACAGAAGTTGCAAAGTTGGGAGCGCCCGTAGATGATCGTGGTAAAGTTGTCTTTCAAGTTGAGCTATGGTACTTGGATTAGTTCGCACAATATTCGTTGCCAAAAATAATAGGATAGGGAGAACTAGGAATTTACTGACAATTCGTCTCGGTTTTGAGTCAATGATTGATTTTGCAGCGGGGTAGACTGTTACTCTAGATGATCGGGCCCAGCGTTTGAATTGGCCGCGATTAGATAAGCAGGGTCACGGCCTCGCCACGACGCGACCTCGACGCGTTGTTCTCACTTTCTTCATGGACGATAATACCCCCGCCTCGACCCCAGGGCCCAGACGCTCACAACGAGACAGGAAGAATGTTAAGCATTTTGCCTCAGGTACCTCGCCTTTGCTGGGAACAGAACTCAGGAAGACTAAACTGCTGTCTAGGTGGATCAAGCGTTGTGAAACGTAAACGTAAATTGGCTGAAGCCGATGCTGAGAACGACGCGCTTGATACTGGAGCGGAGGGTACTGAAGCAGATCAAGATGTAGAGTCTGAATCTGCGCCTGAAGACAATGCGGACGATTCGCATGCGCCTAAGCAGAAACGGAAACGCGCCAAGGCTGCTGGTTCAAAAACAAAAGGCGCACCTCCTGCTAAACGACCTAGAACTGCTGAAGCTGAAGGAGAGGGACCAGCTTCTGGAGGTGAGGAGGCCGATGCATCGGCAGAGGAGGAGGACGAGGGGACAAAGACTCTGAAGGGTGGAAAGAAGAACAAAGGATCTCCTAAAGTAAAGACTAAACGGCCTCGCAAACCCAAGGGGACCACAACCGCCACGAAACAGACCAAACCTGCTGGCAGGAGAGGCCGTCGCGTGAAGGAGAAAGGAGAGGGATATGATGTTGAACAAATTGCGAAGGACACTAAAATTGCAACTGATAACACACTCTTCAGTGCGCTGCTTCTTCGTTTTGATCTTGGAATGTTAAACTTATTGCTCTCTACAGACGCCCTTGTTGATTCAACAGTAGCACTACAGGATGCAGTTCAAGACTTTATCCGTTCTCTTCAAGAAACACCTGAAGCAGCACAGGCAGAGCTCGTCAACCTTATCCTCCGGTGCTGCGGCTGCAACGACTCAGTTGATGCCAATCAGGCTGTTGACTATGACGGCGTAGTCGATGCCCTGGATAACTTCACTGAAGTTCTCAAACAAGAAAACTCGCCCGTCTACCCGCTCACATCGAAACTTCCCGTCTTCAAACCATTCCGCGCGTCCCTTTCCGAGTTTATTGACCGACTGGTGTCGTCTACTGCAGATCTCGGAGTACTATATAACTCAGAGTTCATGTCGACATTGCAAACATGGGTGATTGCCATGTCGTCCTCTCAGATTCGAAGTTTCCGGCACACGGCAACAGTAGTAGCGCTCGAGGTGGAGACGTCATTATGTGATGCTGCCGCCGCCGTTGATAAAGAGGCAGAGGTTGTTAGCAGGCAGAGGGAGGGTGAGAAGAAGCGGAAAGGGACGGGGAAAGGTTCCAATGCAAGAGACAAAGAGCTGGAGGCTAAGGCTCGCGAGATTAGAGAGAGACGGACAAAGCTGGCTGAATATCTCAAGGAGACTGTCGACGGGTATGTATCAAGTTCAGCACTCGGAAACTATTGTTCACTCGATTATCAGTGTCTTCGTCCACCGGTACCGCGATCTAGATCCTAACATTCGTGCAGAGTGCGTTCGCTCCATTGGGCAGTGGTTCAAGAAGTATCCAGGACATTTCCTCAATGCTTCCTACCTTCGCTATGTTGGCTGGGTCCTCTCTGACGCCAACACTCACGTCCGCTTGGAAGCGGTCAAGTCGCTCTCGTCTGTTTATGATCAAGACGAGTATATTGGCAATCTGACACACTTTACCGAACGTTTCAAACCTCGACTACTCGAAATGGCAACAAGCGATGTTGAGCTTTCTGTCCGCGTATCCGTCATTCAAGTGCTCGAAGCCATTGATGCGCAGTCCCTACTCGAGGAGGAGGAACGGGAAAAGCTCTGCCTGTTGGTTTTCGATGAGGAAGTGAAAGTGCGGAAGGCTGTGGGTGGATTTGTGAAGCGCGTATGGAAGGAGAGTCTGGAGGAGAGGGTTGTTCTTGGGCGGAAGGGTAAGGGAAGGAAGAAGGGGAAGGAGCTACAAGAACGAGATGAGGAAAGGATCGGGCTGAAGTCGCTAGTTGCTTTATTCGAGAAATGGAGTAAAGCGCTCAGTGAGCTGACTGGAGATGCGGAGGAAAGTGAAAACGGCGATGATATGCTAGCGAATGGCCAGGATGAGAACGACTCTGTCGACGGTCCCTCTAGACGTGCATCGAGACGGAAGGAAGTGCTTGCTCTTGTGGGTACAGACAAGAAGAGTCGAGTCACACTTGCTGTGGAAGCTCTGTGGGATGAGGTGGACTCGTTAAAGGACTGGGAAGAGATTCTCGATATGCTGTTGCTCGACCATTCTTCGGGATCTGGTGAATCCCAGGCACATAATGGTGCTAGGGTCAATGGCAAAGAACGCACTCCTCCTGAACCGGATGTGGTTATCCAGGATAGCTGGAGGTTGGAGGAGGGCGAGGAGACGATTTTATTGGAAATTTTGGTTACTTCTATTCGGCAAACGAAGGCAGATGCGGGTGGAGGCAAAAAGGTGTGTCTAGATGCTTTCCAGATGCTCGTCACATATTTAAATTCACTGGCTTTGGAATAGGGAGAAGAGGAGACAGTTGCTAACGATATCACCCGAGAAATTATCAAGGCACTTCCACGTTTATTCATCAAGTATCAGACTGACCAGCACCGGATCGCCAACGTCCTACTAATACCTACTCTAATGAACCTCGACCTGTATCTCGAAATGCGTATGATTTCCGTACGTTCCTATTCTCCTATCTCTTGCACACAAAACCGACCATATGCCTACCAATAACAGGCATACAACGCACTCTGGGACGACATCATCAAACAATTCATGTCGCATACCTCGGTAACCGTGCTCAGCCACGCTATCACAGCGATCCGATACCTCATAGACGCAACATCACTATCAAACGCCAATAGCACCAAAATTCTCGAGCTAGAAGATGAGCTAGCAACAGCACTTCGTGATACAGTGGGGGGAAGGGACGAGATTGAGGTTGCGACGCTTGCGGAGGACGAGGTTTTGGCGCTAGGCGCCCATTGCTCAAGGATTGGCGTCTTGTTCGGTGTGAGGAATTTGACGGCCTGGATGGAGGAGGATGAGAATGGGAAGCAGAGTTGTGCGTGGGATATTGTGAGCGCTGTTGTTGAGCGGGGAAGGTTGGGCTATAAGGAAGAAGAGGGGGTAAGTTGTTCGAATGACTGTCCCTTGATGGATGTTGATGTCATGGGGAACAGATGGTTGAGCAGGCACTGCATGTGTTGGCGCTGCATGTCATTTGGAAGAGTAAGGATATGCCGAGAGCTCAACCTGGGAAGGAGTTTACGCCGGAGGAGGAGAAGATGAGGGATGTTGTGAAGCAGCAGCGAGATTCACTTGTGGAAAAGCTGTTTGAATTCGCGATTGGTACTCAGTCGAATACCGCCGAGGGTGTGAAGCGTGCAGTAAGTTATCTCCAATTACCGTGACTTGAGTCTAATCGTCTCGTATAGGCTTTCAAGTATCTCTTGGATCTCTACGTCCTCTTTGCTCCGACTCAGCTAAATCCGGATCTGGAGTTTGTACAAACAGAAGAAACAGACCCGATGTCGTTGACCCTCGATGACGAAACGCAATACCGTTGCGCAGGGTATATCCAAGCTGAGATTGAACGCTTCGCTGAACTATTGGAGGAGGACGCTGCACGTGCAGAGACACCGTCTAAACGCGGTAGTGACGACGAACATGCTAGTGGAGAAGACGAAGACGAAAATGCCCGCTCTAAGTCCAAGGAGAAGGAGAAGGATAAAACAAGGGAGAGGAAGAGAAGTCAGAGAAAAGAAGGTACTGTCACGCTTTTACACTTAATCCTCTAGCTGATCGCTAAATTTGTTTTCGTTTAGTGGACACGGAATCTCGATCGTGGTTAGAGCGAGAGTATCTTTTTATTGACGTTATCTCGACGTTCTTGAGGGCGATTCGGGCCGGGGCTATATCTGTGAACCATGGATCTGTGTTGTTGGCGCATTATGGGCGATTGGGTGTCGCTTTTGATACCTGTGTCAAAGTTGTGGTTGATGTTCTGAGAGAAGAAGGGTTGGTGGGAGACAATGGCGAAATTATTGTCATTGTGGTCACGAAAGCGATCCAAGAGGTTAGATCGTTATTCTTTTTTTGCGTTTGGTTCGATCTGACGACTATTTCCTGTCGGATTTAGGCTTTCTCCCTCGTGATGGATGGTTATGTTGAAGACGAATATAGCGCTGTCCAACTCGCCAAGCTCCTTTCGAGCTGCTACGTCATTCGTGGTGGTCAATTGGCTATCGTTAAACGCCTGAGCACCGAGTATATCGTGCAAGTTCAGACGAACCTCCTGAATTGGATCGTTAAGAGGATAGCGGCGTACCAGAATAACAAGAACAAGAAGAATTTGAGGAAATCATTGTTGTTCTTCAGGGTGCTGGTACCGCTCTTGAGCTCGATTCAGAATCGGGATGCGTTGAAGATGTGGGTATTTGTACTGTAATTCGTTGGGTAATTTGGGCTGACGGGATTTTTTTTTGTTTTAGAAAAGCACATCTTGATCAGGCATTTGATCAAGCGAAGGTGGAGGTCTCGCCGACCCTCAAAGCTTGGGAACCGCAGCGGCAGTACGAGAAGAAGCTAAATAACATAATGAACAAGGATAAAAGTGAGTTAGACCTCGATTTGACCCCAACGGTGTATTGACCAAGAGCGAACATAAGCTACGGAAGGTCGACGACGAAAAGCTGACAAGGGTAACGCCAGTGCTGGAGAGCTCTCGAGTGCAGACGAGGAATCTGAGGTTGAACGCTTGATTGACACTGATGGTGAACAAGCCAAGGGTTCAAAACCGAAGCCGAAGCCTACACGACGAGGGACAAGACGCACGCGTTCTAATCCTAATCCTGAGGAAGAAGCGGACGAAGGTGGCGAGGCACAACAACCCAATGAAGAGAATGAACCTGAGAATAACCAGACTATGGTTACTCCGAAAGCTACTCGGACCCGGGGTGCTATCGTTTCGCCCTCGCCTGTACCCCAGCAAGGCGCTGAAGGTACCACTCGTAGCCCCAGTCCTGGTACTGAAGCACAGCCAGCACCGGAGCCTACAGATATTACTCAACAAAGGGCCTCAACGCCAGCTCGGCCCGTTCAGGATGAGGAAGAGGCTGAAGATCAGGGTGCCGATGTTGGTGGAACCATAGAGACGCCAAAAGCGAAACCAGCAAAGAAGCGGCTGAGGGAGGATGAGGACGTTGAGATGGAGCCGTCTCCTCAGGCTGAGCCCCAGAATCCTGGTACTCCAGGGCACGATCGACCCGGCACCCCAGTTGATGACGTACTTGTTCGTAGGAAGCGGATACGTCGGTGATTGGGATCGACGAATGTTTGCGGGAGAATGCATGATACCCAGTGATTATTTTCCATCCTTCAAATCTTTTATTGAATTTTTCCCTATGGTTCTCGGTTGCTCTACCATTCTCTCCTGCTTTTTATCAATGATTGCCTTTCTTTTTTCAGCTCTCAGGTCTTCAAGACTGTCTCTGTCTCTGTCAATAATGTCGATTGTTGTGTAATTTGCTCCGATATTATTATTCATTTTCTGCTGGCTTTCACCATAACATCTCGCGGATATGACAGTCGCCTGACCTCGATGGATGTGATCTTGAACTACCGGATTATTTCACGATGGCTCCCTGTGGCTTGAACGTTAATAGTGGCTGTCTAGGTCCCGGCAGGCTTAGTGAGCATGTTCTCTGAACCGGGAATACCTAGCCCTGCCAAGATTGAAAAATCGGTGACGGTGAATAAGCATGGCAGCGATGGACCATCGGAGTATTCATTTAATTGGCTAGCTGTGGCCTTTGAGTGACGATTGTTTTGGTCGTCTGATAGATAAGCATCAGGTCCACCTTTATAAGCCCCTGAAGCCCATAATCGAGTGTGCGGAGAATGACCAAGAATCATAGGCTTGCAATTAGCTCGGTGACGTTCCCGACAGGCTGACGAAGTGGCGAGCAGGATCAGTAATGCATTATGCAGACGTTTCTATGCGGGACCCTGTCAGTTTATCTGCCTCACATGAGAGAGATTTCTAATCCGAAACGTGTTCGTGTAGTATTGGTTCCTGGAGTTATTGGTAACCGGGTATGTTAGAGATTGGTATTCAATAGTACTGCGGAACCGAGGGTATATGTCCAGGGGTATATGAAGACACTGGAAATATGTGCATCTTTCTTAGTATCTCCCCAGAAACACACGCCCGAGAAATATGGTTCTAAAGCTCTACGGTTTTCCTTCCTCGACTGCCGTCAAGATTGCGGCTATCGTCCTCCACGAGAAAAAAATCCCCTTCGAGTTTGTCACGGTTAACCTGTTGACTGGGGAGAATAAGAAGGAAGATTATACGGAGAAGCAGCCTTACGGGCAGGTCCCTTGTATTGTGAGTGTTTGATGCAATTGGAACCTTGTGGAATCTATTTTGCTAAAACTGACCGTGACGGTTGTCGTATACAGGATGATAACGGTTTTCTCTTGTATGAGAGCCGTGCCATTGCCCGCTACCTGGTCGACACATATCCTGAGCATGGGCCTCAGCTCATCCCCACCGATTCTAAGAAGCGTGCGATATTTGAGCAAGCTGTCTCTTCTGAGGCATTCAACTTTAGCCGTTATGCTTCTCCTCTCAATTTCGAGCTTGTCATCAAGAAGTAGGTTTCATGGGACTTTGACCAGAGCCGATGATCAGGTGTTGATTTTTGAAAATTAGGCTCATTGGTGGCCAACCGGACTCGGCTCTGGTCGAAGATTTGACCAAGACTCTATCTGCCAAGCTTGATGTGTACGAGAAGATCCTCTCTGGGCAGAAGTACCTTGCTGGGGACGTGAGTATATGTCCAGTCATGTTTTTAGCGTTACTAAATTCTTTTGTTTGTAGGAGATTACCCTCGCAGATCTCTTTCACATTCCAAACGCGGATCTCTTGATCAAGGGTGGTCTGCCTCTTATCCAAGACAGGCCGAATGTTGCGAGGTGGTATAATGATATCTCGAGCCGTGAATCGTGGCAGAAGATTAAGGATGGCGTTAGTGCTAGCCTCTAAATACTATGTTGCAAGGGGATAGAGAATTGGTGTAGTTGAATGTGTGCACTTGAGTTGATTCTGTCGTTGAAATGAAATGTTGATGAGTACTTAATTTCGTTGACCCCACAATGACATCATTGAGACTTGAGTGCATTTGGGATAATTGCTTCGTCAAGCGGCATCTGTCCGTCAGTATCCATGAGGATAGAGGCCATGGTCTGCCTTCATATTTCTGAATTTATATGTGTACAATGATAGCGCAGTATGTTCCAACGTTTCCGCCCGAGAGAATTTCTCCGTCAAATTACCTTCTAGTAACGGGTTGTGGCCAGCCAATCTGAGCAAATCATTTCCTAGGGACGGCTCCGAGCGTGTCGGTATATATGATATAAGTAACTGCAGCTATACAGGAGCCGGAGCCTCGAGTCCATGCACCTGCCGCCAACGCTCAGAGCAAGGTCTAGTTTCCTCAGAGGATATTTGAACCTCGGAAAGCAATCTAGAAAGGGCGATCGGTGTTGGACTAGTACGATGTCAGAGTTCTATTGTTTCCAAATTCATTCTAAAAATGCTCACAGAAATATTGACCAGTTGCATAGTATTTTACCTATAATATGGGCAGCTTGGGGTAGCTCCTGGAGGAGCTGGAGGAGGCTACTGACAGAAGCTCGGGGATTTGCGCCAGCGAATTAGGGTCGATTATGTAATGTATTAGTCAGATTTGGCCGTAGTCTGACGTCGTTGCAACCTTCTTCCGGTTTACTTCGACTTGGGGATCTTTTTCGACGATGTCCACCACAGCCGTTGCAGCCCCTTCACGAGGCGCAATTCTCCACCTTTATGCTGCCGCACTGCGCACCTCTCGATCTTTCAGCTCGTATAATTTCCGCCACTATTTTGTCCGTAGAACTAAGGAGACTTTCCGGAATATCCAGGTGAGCACCTGTGCCCTCTCTCGATTTCAGGTTGTGCTGACGGCTTTGTTTAGTCTGAAGAGGACCCTCAGAAGCTACGCACCATGTACGCTGATGCTGTCAAGGAACTTAACGTCATTCGGAGAAGTGCAATTGTGAACCAATTGTATGGAGGTTGGAGGTTGGCCGTCGAGTCAGAGAGGCGGCCTGAGGATATTAGAGAGCGAGGGGACACGTAGTTTGACTTGAAGCTTGGATATTTTGCTGGGAAGTGTTAATCAGATGCGAGGGGAAGAATAAACGGAGGTGCTTCGCGGGCGGGGACTACCAGATGTCAAATAACCGCAGGGCGTCTTTATACAAATATGGCTATCCCCTCGTAGTTCGTCTCTACATTTTCCTCGAGATGTTTTGTAACATCTAGACAGTGAATCCACTGGTTGATCTTTCTGAAGACTGTATCATCCTGGTGATATTTCCAACGTTCGACAACAGTTAATTTATACTCCTTCAGGTCGTTGAAGTCCATAACGTAGCGTGTGGGGTCGTCGTGTACTCCTATCTACACGAACTCGAGCTAACCAAGAATATTCTAGACTATCAATGCTCATATGTGCACTTCTGCTGATGGTATATCTGCTGACGGTGATTGTGAGAATCCCATTAGGCATCTCTCTGTCAGTGTTAATTCTCACCCACTTTACGCTTCACCTCACCTCTTCTTTCATATAACCTGCTAGATATCCGCTATGAAGAGGAAACTGCGTAAAGTCACATCTAATATCCTGAAACACCTCTCTACACCACGCGGGGAACCTGAATCTTCGCCAACGAGTGCCTCCTTCAAAGCTAAACAAGGTGAGCCCTCAGGCTATCCAAGAGGCTAGCCATTCAGAAATTCACCATGTCTTAGGACAAACCAGCGGCATTCTGAGTAATGCACAACATTTTGCCATGTATAGTCCGATATTGGCGGAGACACAGCACTTCCACGTCAACGAGAACACAGGAGGTGAGAACTAAGCATTCGCCTTGTACGGGCTTTCCTGGAGGCTTACATTTGTTCTGTATAGTCCTCAAAGAACTCGAAAAGCACACTATTCCTGGGGCTGAATTTGACTCATCTGCCCGTGATCCTCCCCCACGATGCCATCCCGGAACGCGTGTTGAAATCATGAGCAATGCTCATGAATGGTTGCATCACTCTGATGGGGTGTTGTGGCTGTACGGACCCGCGGGTGTAGGAAAGTCAGCTATAATGCAATCAGTCGCAGAGTCAGAGGCTGATAACCAAAGCCTTGGGGCCACCCTGTTCTTTTCGAGACCTTTTGCGCGGGACGAGCCGTCTGGGGTGTGGCCGACAATCTCCTTCCAGTTGGCGGTCAAAGAAACATCCTACCGTGCTTACATCCAGGAAGAGCTGGATAATAATCCGAAACTTCTGAAAAAGGGAATGAAGGAGCAATTCCGGAAACTGATTGCTGAGCCTTTTGGGCAGAAGCAAGTAATTGGATCCTCGAAAATGTTGTCTATTCTTATAGACGGCCTCGACGAGTGTCGCGGAGAGGATGCACAGGTTGAAATCATTCAGCTTGTGGCCGAGTTCATCAAGGAATATCCTACAGCTCCTCTGGCTTGGATCATCGCGAGCCGTCCCGAGCAACGCTTGAAGCTCGCATTTGAACGGGATCCCTCCAGGAACCGTACGAAGCGCGTTTACATTCCTGTAGATTCAGATGACGCTTGCAGGGATGTCGAACAGTACCTGCGAAGCGAATTCACAGAAATTCGAGCGAGGTATCCATTTGTGTTCTCGGGAACACTCCAGTGGCCGAAGGAGGCTGATTTCTCCGCCTTAGCGGGTGCATCAGCTGGTCTCTTCGTGTATGCGACTGCGATTATACGGTTCATTAATGACCCGCTCAAGGGAGACCCTATATCTCAATTGGAACTTATACTTGCTATCGTCAAGAAACTAGCGCCTCATTTGCGGCATGCCAATCCCCTTACCGCGTTGCATATGCTCTATACCCAGATACTTGAATTGATACCCTTCGATAGTTATTCCACTACCAAGAGGATAGTCGGTTTCCTCTTACTCGAACGCGGGTACGGAGCTTGGACACCAAAATCCACTTCCTTCTGGGCATTATGCAACGTCTTAGGAATCCAACAGCATGTAGCCTATGGCTCTCTTCACAGATTACATTCTGTCCTCTACATTCCACGCCCCGAAACCGCCTTTTCTTCGTCTATAAGGATATTTCATGCTTCTTTCTCAGACTTCCTTGAAGACCCTCTTGCTTCCGGGAAATTCTGTATTCGAGAGGAAGAGACTTTTTCAGACCTTTGGCAATGTCAACTGCGTATCTTACAACAGACAAATCTTTCGGGTGCGTGACGAATGCTCCTATACTTTACGCTTGCTCATCAGTGGAATTAGACTATCCACTTCCTCAACCTTCGAACATTGTTCTTGCATGGTCGTCACACGACATCAATAACACGACTCATCGAAATCAGCTATGGATGAGAGCCAGGATAACGTTCTGGGAGGCGACGTTCCGTGCTCTAGGACATCCCGAACTCCAACCTTCTGAGCTTTTGATCGAGGCCATTGGACAGATGAACCTATACAAATTTGTTGATGGTTATGAGCTACCTGAAGCTAAGCGGCTTCCAAAGCTATTTGAGCTGTTTTCTCGTCATGTAAGTCGTGTAACTCCTCCAGTGGACGACATTGCATTGACTCCTATATGATATTAGCTACGAGCTGAGCTAGAAAGAGCGGGGCTACTGACGACGATTGATGTTCGGAATTCGTCCTTTGAGTGGATCAAGCAGACCATGGTGTCTTTCAAAGTCGAGTATCACGGTTTTGATATAACAAGGGAGATGTACACTAATTCCTTACTGGTGAGTCCACTCATCGTGGTTCACGGTCCCCATTGTCGCTAATAATGCGTAGAGCCCCGTCAATGAATTGAATCCAGGCCTCAAGCTGATGAGAAGGCCTGTGTCGGACCTCTTGGAAGATCTGACAGAACGTGCTCCTCATATTGCGATTGCAATCGTAGTCGGGTCGGAGAAAAATGGCAGGTGTGCCATCATAATGGATAATACCCATGACGGTCGCCAGACTTTCTACTTTATCCCGTTTGCTAGCCCGATACCTAGTTAAACACCAGAGTGGTGATACCCAGATGTGAACTCGCTGATACCCGGAAACTTACCAGACATGTATACCCACTTAACTATTGGTTTATACTAGACCCAACTAGTCATATTCTAGCAGTGGCTAATACAATGTTGGAGACAGGAAAGAGATCTACGACTTCTTATTTGATTCGCCATTGTCGGCTTTGGAGGATCCCCAACCGAGCCATCTTATCCATGAGCTGCCAGATTTCGCACTAGATGCTGCACCACTCGTGGCGGCGGCAGCTCTCTGTGCTGCGCTAGGTTCATCTACACTTGCAGCACCTCTTCCAGAGCTTTTACTGTTGTTTAACACGCGAGCAGCAGCAGCTTGTTCTTCTTCATGTGCAAGCTCTGCACCCCTGAGCCTCTCCTCAAACTCGGCCTTCTCCTTGCCCTTCTTCTGCTCTCGTAAGAGTTCTGTGGTTGCTTCATTTCGTGGGAGATCGTCTGCTGGATTGTACATTAGATACCTTGTCCGAACAAGACATTGGAAGGGGGAGCAGTGGGAGAGGTGGAATTGAGCATGTAGGTAAACATACCGCTCTCAACTCCTTGCGTTTTCCTCGACGCTTGGAGTGCCATAGATCCTGCCACGAGAGCAACCAATGTCAGACCCTGGAGTCCAACGCGTGCGCGAAGCCAGTATTGCATGTCTTTAGACTTTCCGGATTTCATTTTGACTGCTGACATTACGAGAGCACCCGTCGTCGCTAGACAGCCTGTACAAGAGCAAGATTATGAGAAATCTGGATGAAACGAAGGTCTCAGGAGGTTTGCATACCGATAGGTACCCATGGGTTTTCGTTGAACTTTCGTTTGAACTTTTCTGACCAGGTCTCGTATCCGTAGTCGATCCTGCTGCCCATTGTCGAGAGTTATGCGAAAGAAGTCTTGAGTGTGTGGAAGAGGGCTTGTAGAGAGATCCCTGCGGTAGAAACTTGTAATTACGAGCCAGCACTAGTGGAAGTCTTCAGGATGCTTGGCCGAATTCTCGATCCGTTGGTATTCGGATCAATGCGGTCAAGTAAGTCAAGCTATGTCTTGACACTGTCAAAATTTGAGCTCGTTATCAAGTTCATTTCTCACCTCCAGTAGGATACGCTGCTGAGATAAGGAGGTAAGAAGAGGAACGGAGGAGAACTTTACGATTAAGTGAGAACATGACGCGCCTTCGGTAAGGGATTGATGGGGCATTCCTTTTTGGACAGCATCACGTGGCCATTAATTTGACTGCTTATCCTTGCCGTAAATAGACTCTGACTCTTTCCCTTCCCTTCAGTTTTTTTCTTGTACACTCCTCTATTGTCATTGTCCAGATCATCCACCGAATAACCGCCTTGATAACCTGCCTCAGCGTTGATCCAATACCCCTGCTACAATCAACTGCTTGACTTGCACCCTTTAGCTTGACGCCATCAAATTCTCATCCTAGATCATGTCCCTCGATGTCCTCTCGCTCAAGATTGAGTTTGGTGGAGGATTGGAACTCTTGTTTTCAAATCAACGATCTCACAACGTTACTATCCCTTCGAAGGTTCGCCGGGATGACTCGACATCTCTTTTGCCATTAGAGGACGGTATCGAGACCAAGCCTGCCGACATCACTTACCTCATTCACCATCTTCGTGACCATCTACTCAAGGAACGATCTGAGCTCTTTATTGAGAACAAGACGGTGTAAGTTGTACTTTATTTTTATGCCATATCTGAAGGTTGATGCTTTTCCAGCCGTCCGGGCATCTTGGTGTTAGTGAATGATACAGATTGGGAGTTGGAAGGAGAGGGAGATTACGCACTACGGAATGGAGATGAGATAGTCTTTATATCAACATTGCACGGTGGTTAGAGGAATATTCGAATGACTTGCCTGCATCTAGATGTATTCAGTGGTCTCGGATCTATAGGTAAGCGAAACCTAGAGTTCAGAACCCATCTTGCCAACCAATCAATGCCAGGGCGTTGTACTTTTATCAGAATCCACTAATCAATAAAATGAACGATCATTGTCACGATATCTCGCTGGTCTTGTGCTGTCGAAAGCAGAATGAAACGAAGATTAATCTTGTTCGATTAATCAAAAGTGCACTACAGGCCCGGAAGGTATGGACAGGGATATTATTTCATGGGCACATAGTGTAGTTGGTTATCGCGTCCGCTTTGCACCAGTTAGCTCACTTGCGGAAGGCGTTGGGTTCAAGTCCCAATGTGTCCAAATACTTTTGACCCCCCAATAAGTCACAATGACGTCATTGATCTCCTTGACTAGGCCTTTTAAAGCGAGAAGGGGGGCTCACTTCCTTTCGCTCCTACCGCCATGGAATCTCTTCCAATCGACCTGAGCCACCCTGCCGTGAAAGAATATCTTGCTTTGACGAGGTATGCCCTACAAAAGGCTGTAGTTTTCTAATAACTCAATTGTCTGGCGATGTTCAGATTGCAGGTTTTAACTCCTCTTTCCCTCGTCATCAATATCGCTTCTTTCTTTATATGCTCTATTGTAGTCAAGCCATCTATTGGTATGTTCATAGTGTTCATACCCAATGATCGCCATTAAGCCCTTTGTTGATTAGGTGGCGTGTCGCACCTGAGACCAACTGCAATATCCCCCAATGTACCGGCCATTGGGATATATATCGTAGTTCTCTATGTCATGCAGATTGGTTATTGCGTCCTCCTTGTATCTGCTAAAAAGCAGGAGACAAAGAATGCTCTTATCAAAGCCTCTGGCCTTTTTCTCGTCCTTTCCAATTTTGTTATGGCAGCCTGGGCGATTACTTGGGTTCGTCCCAGTCCCTCATTCTCTACTAGTATTAAATACTAAATACGCTGATCAGGTTATGCAATGGTTCTTTGTTTCAACGATCCTACAAGGGGTACTGCTTCTCTTATTGCTCTATTCCAACATCGCCCTGTTGGTTTATCACCCGCCTGTCTCGTCAAGACCATTCGATACGGCTCTGATTCATGCACCACTTCGATTCTTCTTCATTCTTCCATTCATGCTTCTGTTTCCACTAAACTTATTGTGCGTTGGGCTTCATTCTTGTTTGAGTCACGAACCTAACCTATATCTATCAGCATTACGCTTGGCTTTGTCCATAACCCTTATATTCCAGGATCCGATATTAGCTATAGCGGGTGGCACATCTGGCCTGTATTTGGGGTTGTCCTTGGAACAAATTTGGTCGGCCTTATCGTTGTTATTCTTCGCCGAGATATTGTGTGGACCGTTGCGGCCACCTGGATTTGTGTCAGCATATGGACCTTGAGACCAAAGCCTGCTCCTGTTTATGTGTGTTCCTTGGTTCCAACTATGAGGATTATGCGCTGATGTGCCTGCTGTTTAGATCACCGTCATTGTTTGCACCGCTCTACATCCTTTGGCACTTTTCGCTTCAGAAGTCTATTATCGATTGTACAAGCGACGTCCGATCGCACTTGAGGATAATGAAGATCACCCTGGACTGTACAGACACCAAACAGAGCAGGAACGAAGGAGGCGGGAGAATGAAAGGGGACCGAGGGAGGTCAATGGTGAAAATATTTGGGACTGAGTTTCAAGTCCGATCTGGCTGTTAGTACGACCTTCTGCCGTTGCTCGGCTTTCTGTTTTTAGTTCAGTATGCATCCTTCTTTGAATCCGACACTCGAATTCAGTTAATTGAAACCAAGTCAGAAAGCTTTGGTTTTCATTCACTAAGATAAAATACAACGACGTCTGATTCGATCTCTGGATCTCAAGAGTATGCTGCAATAGCTGTGGCGAAAGCTGAATCTATTTCCCCCCTCGTCTCTTCGGCTGCGTCCAAAACTTCGGGCTAATCCAACAACGTCATCAGTGACTCATTGACACAACAGACGAAGTAGTCTCTACCGGGGTGGCGGCAATCAATGCATCTTCCAAAGCCAGATTGCTAGTATTGATGTCACTAAGGTCTTGTGCAACCAAAGCACTGATACCGCCAACAGGGAGTGCGTCAAATGCGGGCTTTTTCTCGACAATTCCTGTTAGGGAAGAATCGATGTTGGTCTGGAGGTCTTGGATTGCTGCTAGGACAGTGTTCGCATCATCAACAGAGACGGGAAGGTCAACGTTCTGGAGTGATTAAACAGGTGATCATCAATGACATGATCGGATCTCTGGTCAATACCCCAAGTTTATGAACAACTTACGACAGCATCAGGTGTAGTGGCGTCTATAGCATCTCTGACAGCTGTAGCGTCGTCATTGATGGCTAATGCCGCTGCAAGACTACCCCCACTGTCAGGGAAACTGTTGATATCATTGTCTAGAGTGACTAGAGTGGTTTTTAAGGCTGCTAGGTCATTTAAGATGTCGGGGATTGTAGACGCATACGCGTAAGGTAAAAGAGAGGCAAAGACGAGTGACTTGAACTGCATGGATCTGCTTTGTGGGGCTCTTGAGCTGTTCGGATTCGGAATTGTTCTTGTGGAATAATTTAAGGCGTTTAACGATGTTTTATACTACTGAATGCTCCACTTCTTGGGAATTATTGACTATGTTTTACTACTTGAGGGTTCATAGATAAACCTCGAGAATTTGTAACTCATCACTGAGTCGGCATCTCGACATTTATGGCACACCGGTGTATCAAGTGATGAGAGCTTTGACGTATATGGCATGTGTTGGACTGTAATTATGGTGGGTGTCTTTCAGCTGACCTGTGCTCATGTCGTTGGTATCATGCAGAGAAGGGTGTGTGTGCGAAAGTGGTTGATGTGCCACTGGTGAAAGGTAGATGTGAAAATACATGAGCGCTGAAAATGAGTACCGAGAAATGTGACGTTTTGGTTTTGACCTGGGGAATTATGGACTAGAAAGACTGTATGGGTTGGTTCTTCATCATAGAAGCAAAGGCCAAGTCGGCTTCACACGAGTGGAATAGGTCGATGATCCCCAATTTAGCGATAAGCGTTCCCATTGAATGCACTTAGGGGAAGTATCCAAGGGAGCGGGTTGAGGTGAGGGTCTTTCTTGTTGAACTTGTGTAGAGAATGTCAAGTTTGTAACACCCGCTATATCTCGTTTCAATAAGAGTCGGTTTGATAGCTGAGGAAGAAGCGTTGCCGAACAGTCAGTTTTGAATGATCTGAATCAAGCTTCGGGAGGAAGAGCACGAGTAATTCATATCTATTAGAAGTGCATTTATCAACGGCACTGAGGTGACATCTTTTGTGCTGTTTATATTCATGAACTCGCGGCGTAATCTTCAAGCACGAGTTCTGCGGCCTAGGGTGAGGTGAATTTAAACTCATAAATGGAGGCAAGGTAATAGGTACACTCACCCTTTCACCAACGGCAAAAGCCGCAGAAACTGTGTGAGCTGATATGATCTAAAAACATAAATCGTGAATAGGCTGAGGTGTTTATAGCTGAGATGTGCGCACATATGGAAGAACTGACAAGTCCGCCTGGTCAATCACATTTCTTGTTAGATTTGATTCTCTTGAAAAAGAGCCTAAGAAAAGGGCGTACCACTCTCAATCCATCAACACCATAAACTCGCAAACGGTCATCGACAACGCCACCATCTTCTTTTGACATCATTGCTGCAGTTCCAACGGGATGATAGGTCGTCCTAACTGAACTTCTCAAATGGGCTTCAAGGATGTCATTAACCTGAGCCTTTAGCGAGTGGTCTGCATTCGGTTTGAGAGCCTCTTTAAGGTCGATTGAAGATAATTCAGAAGGAAAGATCCAAGATTTGATAGCGCTTTTGTAAGGCTCTGTCTCGGTGAGGTGGAGGATGAATTCCATTCCTTGTAAAAGAAGGGTGGCATCGAGTGGATGAGAAAGGACGTTTGGATCGATTCTTGGTTGAGACTCGGTTGAAGAGGATAGAGGGGTTGGGACGTGTTGAACGGTACCGCGAGAGAAGGGGTGTACGAGGCATGCTGTTAGAGTAAAGTAACGTTTCCTTGAGGTAATATCTGGAGACAGTCCATTGATTGGAAGATGTCCTGAGAAGTTGATGATTCTAGAGCATTAGGTGAATAAGTATGGTGGGGTGGGGTACCAGTGACGGCGAACGCACTCAATCTGAGCTTGCGTCCGTTCGGATAGCCACTTTGTTAATAGTTGGCGTTGTTTTTCATAACCACGTTGTACTGCCGGAGAAGGATTTAGTTTGTTGATGTATTCTCGAGATTGCTGTTCTAGTTGGTTGACAATTGTATTGTGCGGCGTTCCGGTGACCTTGGTTACATGATCAAGTGAGAGATAGCAGAGGGCTTGCGAAGAAGTATCTGCGAGAAGACCATCCTTCCGTTCATCACTATTCTCAATGATCAGACAATTTGTTCAGTGAACCTTGATCACAACACACAATAGTTTCTGGTGTTTATTGAGACCGTCTGGCTCGAGGAGAATGTCGGCCGTGACGTATCTAGGGTCCACTTCCCCAATGAATGACACGGCGGAGTGATCCTCTGATCGATTGAGAAGAGATTAGGCTAAGGAATGATCATCAAGGGAAAAGCATGTGGGCATGCTCACGTAGATTGCCACCGACTCCGGGAAGATCAACGATGCATTCAACTCCAAGGGGATTAAGAATTGCGGGGTTTCCGAGGCCGGAACATTCGAGTATTTGTGGAGTTTTGAACGTACCTGTTGTTACGAAAGACAGGGAAGTTAGTGATTATTTTGATTGTGAAGGGGAAGCGACAAAATATAACCTGTGGACAGTATAACTTCACGTCGAATGTTCCGTATCTGAGTTCGTGCGTTGTGGTTTGAGGTGTATAGTTCCACACCCACGGCCTTTGGCTTTCCGGAATTATCGGTATTCTCGAAAAGTACTCGGGTTACGGTTGCACCTGTCAGAACGAGAAGGTTTGGCCGACTGTCGACGATGGGTTCAAGGTAGCCTGAGACGGAGGAGGATCTGAGGCTGCTTTTAGGATCAATGGTCATGAGAGGCTTAGCGCATCCAATGTTATAGCCACCACACTGGAATCATCCTGAGTTTCAATATTAAGGTTTTGGTTTTCGCCTTATGACTCACGGGTTCTGGGTTCGCCGGGACTCCTAGTTGATCCATTGCTTGAAGGAATACTCGGTTCAGATTGCTGCCCTCGTTCTCGGCTTCCTTGGGATCATAAGGCGGCCATGGTGGGGGTTGAGAGTGGAGGATTGGTCCATGTGTTCCATGAACTGCCGCGTCGGGCTTCGGAACATATGATCCAGGGGGTGCAGCTCGTCCTCGAGACTCAATGACTTCGTATTGTGAGAAACTCTCACTCTATCATTGGGGCTAAGCCAAACTCGAGAATTTAAGAGGAAGATGTCCTGAGCCTGACCTTCTTCATGTATTCAAGAAGCGTGTCCCATGTCCATCCAGTATTGTTAAACGAAGCTTCAAGGGCATCGTATTCATCTTTCGATGGGCGGGTATGGCCAAGGTAATTGATAAGACTTGATCCTCCGAGACACTTGCCCCGAGGGAATGGGAGAATCCTGTTGTTTCCGTTCGCCTGAGGTACAGACCGTAAGATCCAATCATATAGAGGATTGTTCACGGCGAGGCCGATTAAGCCTATTTGAAGTGAAAGTATTAATGAAGTGTCGCGCGAAGAGCGGAGGCCGCGATTTTACCTGGAGTATGAAGGATAGGTTTTTCGTCAGAGCGACCATGGTATAGCCCAGCCTCAATGACACCAACACTGATGTTAGCGTTTTCTGTTAACCTGCGATCATTAATTTCATCAGATCAGATTCATATCACAATGAAGTGTGATAGGGAGCCCTGGATTAAGGCTCTGGAGTTTTCAGGGTAGGTTCCAAAGCATACCTGTGCGCAACAACTAGCCCTGCGGTTCCTCCTCCAATGATAAGGTAATCAAATGGGCTATCTGGGCTATTTGATCGCGCTAAGAATTCATCAAGTGTGGCTATTGGCATGATATTGAAGCAAAGCTGATTGTACGACGTAACCTTATAGTGATGTTGCGGCTATTGACGGGGTCAAGGAGCATTGATTGCAAGCGCTTAGACGATTTATTGAATTTGTGAGAAGATTTCTCAGGCTACTTCAGATATCAGTGTTTGTCGAACGTTGGTTATCTCTGTCCTGATGTGCTCTAATTATCCAGTGAGAAGGATCACCTTTTTTGAGCGATGGACTTATATGTCATAAACTTAGAACGTGCAAGCCGTCGAGCGTACCCAAATCTCCAACTTGGAAGCGGAACACGGCTATTTCGGGAAATTTGAGCCGGGCTGCGAGATTAGTATGCAATCAGGAGCAAATACCGGAGCACCGCCTTGGGCTATCTTGGTTCTTCGTCCCCTTTTGTCAACCGCCATCATGCCCAGTGTTCTCGCAATCCCACAGTGGTCTAGAGCCGGGAGAATGAATGCTGATGGCTGCTGATGGTCGCCTCATGGCCAAAGGGATGACGGGATATCATTTCCGGAGTCCAAGCGCTTGTTGGAGCGCTACTGTATCAGCAGTGGGGTCACAGGCCTTGTTTGTGGATCAAGACTCACTGCCTGCGTTTCAGCAAAACAGGTTTTGAGGCACAGGTGCTTTAAACCAAGCTAAACTTGGCTCATGGGTACAATTGCTCCATTGCAGTGTTGTGTCATGATTAGATGGACATGATCCAGGTTACACATCGCCAAACATCATGCGAATGATGTGAAGCACCTTCGTTACCATCCTGGTCTTTGGCATATTCCAACTCTGTCCGCTTCGCTCATCGACTCTTTTCTCTCTCTCTCCTCCTTGGCTGCTTCGGGACTGGACTGGCGCAGAGAGCTTATCGCGGCCTTCCGCTGTCGATAGCCATCTCTTTTTCCCATGCCCACTCTTTCATTCATCAGCCTTCCCAAGCCGCCCAAGGCACCCAGGTGGATATCCAAAGTCCCCAATCGAACGCCTTTCCCCGCTGGCCGAGTGGATGGTCCCAGTATTAGCTCTCCTCATCCTTACGCCTCCCCGGATATTATTGATATTCATGACCCGAGTAACTCTTTGGGTTCCATTGGTGAAGTTGAAGAGACCGTGCCTGAGGAACCCTCGGTTCAGAAATCACCACATATCAAAATCGACCTTGACCTTTCCTCAGAGCCTTTTGACTCGGATTGGTTCCAGACGAAATTCACTACCCCACCTTCACCCTCACATCAATCATATAACAGCCAGAAAGCGGAAGGGAGTAGGGTCACTGCAACTGAGGGGCGGACTCTCGGTCCTAGTGGGAGGTGGGAGACGCCGCAGAGTGTCCCAATAGAAGTTCAGACGGACAATGATGATGATGAAATCGATCTTTCGACATCTGAAGATGACGTGCTAGATCACTTAAAAGCGATGGATGTGAGTGACGAGCATATGGTACAGCGAGTGTTTCTCAACTTGTAACAGGCGTCGACGTTCTTGAACCTACCCCCACACGCCATTCATTCCCAAAGCAACGAGGTACAGTCTCAACCCTGTGATATATTATGTATGAGTTGGTTATAATATGGCCCTCAGGCAAATGCCATGCCGAGGCGAAATCCACCGACCCCCATCAAAATCCCGAGTTTGTCTATGCATGGTCCCCAAGTCCAGATCGTTCGTTCAGCAGAGGCAAACAACTCTCGGCCGCTTTCAGAAATATCATCCGCTGAATCCTCTGCCGTCTCTGGCCAGACGCTTGCTCGAGCGCTGCTTGGAAATAGCTTCATTCTGTCAGCTGATAATAGATCATCAAGATATAGAAGTGGTTTCGGTGGCCTCGTTCGCTCGGATTCTGCAACGCTACCTCGCGGAGATCATCCATTAGCAAACTCTCCCTATTGGCGTGACCGAACCCTGAGCGGGACAAGTGACACTTTTGCCGCTGATATAAACGCGCCGCCCATCCCGTCAAATGCTGAGAAGGTTTATGTGCCTCCCCGAACGCCTCGACATTCCGGGACTGAAAATAAGCGCAAAGCAAACGCTAAGAGACGTTCAAGCACGGGAAGCTTGGCTTCGCCTACCTCCAAGAGCGACTCCAACAACACCCAATCTCGGCCGAATAGCGTTACCGAGATCGCTGCAGAGCTAGAAAGGGACTTTCAAGCATTACGTCGAATATCACGTATTTCGGAAGCACCATCCTCAGCGTCAACCAGCCAAGCCAATCCCGATATTCCTCTCCAAACACCCTCACCTGAAGTCTCTCCACTCGAGCCATCTCCAGCTCAAACGGATTCCCCCACCCTTGCCCCAGCTGCTCCCACGCCTCCCCCCGTCGCTTCTTCAAGTAGTTCTTCCAGTTACCATGTATCCCCTGGTCCGTCAACAACAGCACTGGCTTATTCAACAAAAGAACTGGAAAATGTCCTGGATTACTACTCGTCTTCTGACAAGCAGGAAAGGGCATTTGCTCCCGCTTTCTCGCCCATCACGGAAGAGTCCAGTTCGCAGCTGTCGTCTCCAGCTAGCAAACGTCTATCCGCTTTAGCAACGCCAAAGAGTCGAGCAATTTCTCCATTATCTGGGACTACAAATGGTATGTTTGCATCAAAATCAAGCTCTGTGTGACATATCATAACCACATTTGTTTCCAGGGAGGATAGATCTCAGTACCGTTCGCAGACCATCAGATGGAGCTGTCATAGGAAGAGCCTCTAGCTCGCGTCGGCGCTCAAGTCAATTGGTGAGTGTGACAAGTTGACATCGTGGTCTACTCTATACAAAATTCCTCATTCCTTTTATTTCAATTGTAGCCTTCGCCGGACCCGAACTCCGCATTACCCACACCGCCACAGTCGAGCCAGAGCGCCAGTGCCTACAGCAGTGCCGCAACTCAACGATCGTCATTATCTCCTCCACGTCCACTGGGCAATGTAGTAGGTGGACGACTGCGGTCTGGAAGTGCTCCTAGTCCTATCAAGATCACCCGCGACTCGAGAGACCTTAATTCGTACAGGATCATCTCCCCGTTGCCCGAAAATGCACTCGAGACGCCTTCAACGGGAGACAGCAGTGATGGGATGGCAACGCAGCAGACATTTCCGGAGACGCCGAATGCCTTCAGTCCCTTCTGGTCGGCAGGTTCTGCTAATTCGCCTGGCATGATCCAAAGGCTACCCGAAGGCTATGAAATCTCTCCGATGCCCCATACGCCTATGTCAGCTGCTTTGCCTATGCAAGGGAGAAACCTACATCCCAGCTTGAGTCAACAGGTCATGTTGACAAGGGCTTCCTCGATGATTAGCCATGCAAGGCAAGGCACTGGGACCAGAGCTGGGGCTAGTGCAAGAGGCCTACCTGTGCCCTCCACTCCGGAAGTAGAGGAAGATGGGACAAGAGATGACGAGGTCGAAGATACGGCTCAGGTGGTACACCTTCCACCGTCACGACCGACCGAACTTTCACCAGGCAGTAGCGTCTCCCAATACTCGGAACCAAGCGTTGATCCGCATCCTTTATACGAGGAAACAGATCCTGCTGTTGGGGCTAGTACAGGAGCTCGTCCCAGTTCCCCATCAACTATTAGCTCGTCACCCATGCTTACCTATCTCACACGCGACGCTTCCTCGCCCTCTAGTTATTCTCCACCTTCTGGAAACACATTTTCATCTACCAACCCCTCTTACTCACATCAGTTCGATTCTGCGCCTGATTTTACGGACCCTTTTCATTCTCAATCTCAAACCCATTCTTCCCCTCGCTTCATCCCACGGACTCGAACCGCTTCCCCTGGTGGTCGTTCTCTTCAAACTCCTCCACCTGTTGTCATCACTCCCCCAGCAGGAGAGGGTGCTTCGGCTCCTTCCCCATATACCGGACACTCCTTACGTCGCATTTCAGAAATAAGCCATAACTTTGAATCGCCACCGCCTTATGATACCATTGATCACGACCGACCCCCACCAATTTCAGTAACACCGAGCGCTGATTCGAACGCTGAATCGCGTCTCGCGGCATCCAGCTTGCAACACTCACAGTCAGTGACACATAACTCGAGCTCGAGTAATGAGCATTTACCCCTGGCTAGGAAGACGTCAATTGGTAATCAGAATCGTCGGGGCCGGATGAGGCCCACTGGGCCCCGACGACCTCTTTCGCACATCAATAACCATGTGTCCCCAGCTGGTAGGAATAGGATGTTGTCGGATGCATCTGTAAACAGCACGACAAACTCGTCCACACCAACTCCTCGTGGTCCGGGGTCGACTCCTGAAATTGAACCCAAGTCTTTGACCATCATCTCACCTCCTCTTGACCCTCAATCCGGAATGAATCCAAACCTCTCTCCCACCGCTACAGCAACTGCGGTTAACAACACAGCTGTCTCATCTCCGAAGACTCCAGACTTTAACGTGCCGGCTATGCCATACCGTGGATTGACGATGGATCAGGCAAAGTGGACGTTTACTTCTGCGCAGCTACAGACTATTGTCTCCCGAGCAATTAGGCAGTCTGCAGAAGCTTCTTCCATTCGGCTCCTCCGACTCGAGACACTTGATAAGGAGATACCCCAGCAGCTTGAGCGTCTAGAAAGCCGGAAATCAGAAATCAAATCAAAGTATCGGTCTTTGACGCGATCTAGTGAAGCTCTCTATACGAAACTCAGCTCCCAGATTGTTACTGGGAGTTCGAGCGCTCAAGAGACGATGGAAGAGCTACGGGAGACGACGAGACAGTTGAACAAGCTGACGGAAGAGCTGCATTCGGTCGACCAGCAACAGGCGCAGATCCAAAATTTAGTCCAGAATCATTCCGCAAGCGCGTTGTCGATGGCGTTGAGGAAGCTGAATGCAAGCTTTTTGAAACAGTTGACACAGACGCAGGAGCTTCAGAGGGAAGTTGCGGATTTACGGGATGACCTTTCCATCAGCGATATGAGATCAACGAAGCTCGTACAAGAAAATCAAATCCTGCAGTCACAAACAACACCGCACGTCTCGTCGATGCAAGACGGTTCTTCCGAATCAAACGCCACTAGTTCACCTACCCATGACGCCCCACACCTATCGAGGAAGAAGTCTGTTCAAGGTATGGTCACGAGAAAGTCTAGCTTTGGCTACTCGAGGCCGTCCCGATGGTCTGGGCACCGCGTGAGCCAGCGATCATCCCTTAGTAGCAACGGAACGAGATCGAGCATGATGTTCAACGGTGGAGCATCGGGGACGAACTCCACCTTTAGCGTTCCGCCAGTGCCTCCTTTGCCCAGGAGGCGACCCACGGATATCGTCACTGATGCTCCTACCCGTAGTGCAACGGTACGAAGTTCTTCGCTACTAGGCTTTCCCTCGATGCTGATTTTCTTGTGCATAGATGATATCCACTGATGGCGGAACTCCGAATACTGAAGTTCGAGCAATGATTCGTGCTCAGGATGAGCTGTATCGAATGCTAGGAATATCTCTGGGTGATCGTCGTATGCGGAGGTCGCACTCCATCATTGGTCTACCCGGAAACCCAGAAACTCAACTCCATCCATCATCAACGTCTATGAATTTCCTCCACCCCCCAACGGCAGTTGCAAGAGTTTCGAGAACTGATTCCCTGGACTCTGGATCATTGTCGAATAGGGAATCAAGGCTCAATACCCGACCGCAATCATACCCAGCTTCATTATTGGAAGCGTACAACCAGCTGGACGTTGATGTGGGTTCCCTGTTTCTTACACCTCCGCTCGAGGACTCTGATTCTGATGATACTTGGTAAACCAGCGAAATGCCATGCTTGCCACTTTGGAAATGCTATCGCAAGACGATTCTTAATTTATTTGCTTATATGCAATATTCACTCACTTAATATGTTTTATTTTCATTTATCTCATGGTGGTTATTCATCGGTGTAATTTTCTACTTTTTGTGTAGAGATGTTGTATGCTTGATTACCCGGCGAAACTTTGCCCTTTACATGTGAACAGTCTTACTGAGCTCATGAGTATGGACTAGTGCGTCAAGTCTGCAGGTACGAATATCTGACTCGAAGGGGCCCCAATTACGTTTCTCATTCACTACTCTGGCAAAGCACGGGGACCGCTGCTAGCGTCATGTGAACTTGTTCAGGGATGACGAACCAGCTTGTCTGGGGGGGTGGTGTCACTTTTTTATTTTATTTTATTTTATTTTATTTCGAGTACTAGATTTAAAGTACAACGGGTGCGCGATAGCAGTCCCTCGAGGTAGGCTACACCTAAAGAACCCTCTCAACAGTCCATGGGGCAAACCGCCGCCCCTGCGGGTGGTGTCACTTAAGTCACGGCAGGACGTTAGATCAGTATTTAGGAGAGGGGCAACATTGACATCGCAAAGGTAAGGGTCCCAAGGGTAAGGGGTACTCTTCTACGAGTCCGCCTGGACATGACCATTCCAACTGAAAATCTGAGCCGAGAAAGCAGGAAGGGACTTGCCACTCGCCAGGACCAAGTAATAGATGCTTGGGCATAGCGGAGAGTTTGCCGGATCGCTTTTCGGCTTCCTCACGGGGGACACTCACTTGTATCAACACTCGATTCGACAATTCGAATGCATATCGCATGGCGCACAAAGCGCCTTTTCAGCTCATAGTACAGGTGCTTGCCCCGATCCAAAATTATACTCCATCGGACAGGATGATCAAATTCAGACTATACAAGGCGTGTCTTTTGTGGGCTCATCCAATAGCCCTAAACTACTGTTTGCTGTATGCATGAACTTTTCGTGAATCGGTGTCCATCAGTCATCACACACGGTCCTGGTATCTTTGAGGCGCATAAACATACGAAACAGAGGTTTCACGTGAAAAGTGGCTAGTGCGCGATGGCTGCAAAAGGGCTACTTATAACACCTCTTTATCCTCGACCGGTTACCACTTGACCAGCAAGACCAACAATGCCGATAATGATGAGCTCCCGCAACCAGCTACTCGCCATTAGGCTTCATTGCGGATCTTTGAAGCTTTGCAAACCAGTTGTTGGCAGGAATAGCTTCAGGATAGAACTTGCGTTGAGCCCAGGCTGCGGGTGTTCCTGTGAGATGACGATAAGTATGAGCCAACCATGTCTGAGGGCTCAGTTATATTTACCTTTGACAGGACCCCAGCGTCCAAAGCCTACCGGATTCAGGATATGTTGTATGAATGGTATTACAATTGCGAATATGAGAGCTGCTTGCATTGTCAACCACTTCTACAGGGATAGGGAGGTGAAACTGGCCGACGACGAGTATAACATCTTTGAAATCAAGCCTGAACGCCGTAAACCAATGAGCTTCCAATTTTTCACGGGGCACGCTCAATTGGGTCAGCACATGAACGGATACCACCTGAATTTTATGCATAATTATTCGAAGAATTGATTACCGTGTCTTTGCTCCCTCGCCACGATCCTCAGGCAAAGGATCTTTAATATCATTTTTAAGGTCTTGATAGGTGGCCCCGGCATCGTGAGGCAGCGAATCAGTTGTGGTGTCCATTGTAGTGTCCCTCTCTATAGCCTTCTGTACTATGTCAAGGTGAATTTGATGGGCATGTTCGACAACTTTCTCGACCGGGTTCTTTAGGTCAGTTATGGCGTTTGCCACCTCTGAGGACAGTTTTGTAGCTTCGTCGGGAACTCCCTGTGCGACCTGTTAGCTTCTGGGCATCCTTCCGGAAACGCGCTAGCGAGTTTGGGGAGGTAAACCGTGGAAGATGAAACCCATGCCGAGAATAAGAAAGTGGAATACGGCAGTTTACAGGCTTTTCCACTCACCAACACATCCAGACAAGGTAGTGCCTATGTCATTGAGTTGCACGGGTAAACAGGCTTGGGTAGATGTTATGAGGCCGAGGACTGAGGGAAAAAGTAGCGTGAGTGGAATCCTTATTGTCCTGAGAAAGTTGTCGGGCGGTATGAATAATTTCCTGCAAAATTATTTGGAGCAAGGACTAGGGTGATTGAAAGAGTGCGCTCGCTGTACAAGGCTATTGGTGCCATCATACAACGACGTTCAAGTACTGTTTTGCAGTCAAACCTTCGAGGTTGATATATCGTCCTGGTTTCGTGGTGGTGGCTCATAGCGAGATAACCTTCATGTACCTGCGCCAGCACAATTGCAAGTGCTATTTTGTGCTACTCATGAGAAAGCTCGTTGAGCTCCGTATATTATGGACATCCCGGCTTCAAGAAACAGTTGAACAAGTGAGCGGTAGCTTGATCCATTCAAACTAAAACCTCGATGTCGCAGAGAATGTTAATATGATGACTGGGAACGTGTAACTTCTGCGTCTTTAGATGCGCTCTGAAGGGAGGGATAGAGTGTATTGAGGTAAGTGTTTATTCCGATAATAAAATCGTGGAGGGGGGGGGGGGGGGGGAAGAACGAGTCGTGCTTTGTCGGGTGTTTCGGAGTCAAGCTGGTGAGCTTGGGCATCAGTTAAGAGTTCATAAATAGGCTAGGATGACCTGCCGGGATTGGACAGATTGGCGCGGTCATTCGGGAGTGGAGTTGCCTGCCAGGTGGAGGTTGGCCTGTTCTGTATGTAAATAATAAGCTGAAAGAAAGTAAGTCAGTGCTAAATCGGGCTTTCCTCCAGTGCCGGCCTACGACGACAGAGACATGATATCGGATAGACACGCAACGACCGCAGCATTCGGGGTTCAGCAAGAAATGTCAGCTCCGGCAAGAACGATCGTCCAGATTATCAAATAACCAAATTTAAACAATGAAATCATTTGTCAACGGTATAACTTAGAAGGTGTAAATCGTTCTGTGTCTCTTACTCCCATTGCTGCCCACTGATGGCTGAGGGAAGGAAACTGGTTTCAGTGCTTAGTGTATAGTCGAATGCAGACTCGATAGTGGGCGACCGGGGGTCAGGCAGTGTACCACGTGGATGTTCGTGTGTATATTTATGAGCCTCAGTATAACGGTATTTGTTTTCGCTCTCATACTCTTGTTATCCCCTCCTGACGTCCTGCTGCGAGTATTGTCCCGTGTTCTCATCTGCCCACGATGTCTCTGCGCGTCCGTGACTTTTTCGTCCAGCTCAGTCACGACTTCCTTGATTCATATCGTTGGGCTGCAGATCCTGATGGCTCTGCTCCTCAATATTGTGCATCTGCTCCTCAACGACCTCCTGCGCCTTTGCCCACTCAAGATATCTCTCCGTTTCCTCAACTATCTACCACTGTGTCTCCCACCCTCCCACTGGTGCCTCCTGCTTCTACGACTCCTACTCCTGCACCGCCCGATGTTGAGCCCACTAGCCCGGCGCCTATTCTCTCGCCTTCCCCTTTCCCAGCTCCTGGTTCTCCTCCTAACTCATCTCCAGCCGTCCTGTTACCTACCTCTCCCTCTGCAACACTCCCACAGCATTTTCGTGCACATGGAATGTTCCCCAATGCGCATGATTTTGTCTTCAATTACCCTCAATTTAATGGATTCTCCTCTGGTTCTGGTAAGCTTCACGGTCCCCTTGAGCTCACACACCGATCTAATAGGGTGAATAGGCCTCGAACGACTCCTTAAGTACTCGATGCCGGGCGCATTCCACGATTCTGGCGTTCGATACCCACCGCCAAAATGCCACCTTGGCACTCGAAACGACTACATCGACCTCATTACCAACTGGGCGCTGGGAACGTCGGATCGCAAGGAACCCATCCTCTGGATGCACGGTCCCTTTGGCGTTGGCAAGTCGGCTGTCGCACAGAGCTGCGCTGAGGCCCTGGAGCCGTTGAACAAGCTCGCTGCTACGCTCTTCTTCTCCCGTTCCGACTCAGATCGCGACGATCCTCAACGCGTCTTTACGTCCATCGCGTATCAAATTGCTACTATATGTCCCTCATTCGGGGAAATTGTCAGCAGGCGCATGATCGAACATCCCGCTCTCACAACAAAGTCGCTATCAAAGCAGTTTGAGGAACTGCTTGTTCAACCTCTTAGTCAGGTTGACGTTGCGAGAAGTGCTCTTGCAGAATGCATTGTAATCATTGATGGATTGGACGAGTGCCGTGGAACAGAAGGGCAGTGTGAGATTATTAAGATCATTGCAGCTTCCGCTCACAAATGTACAACGCCCTTCCGCTGGTTCATTACCAGCCGCCCTGAAGACCCTATCATCCGCACCATGAATTCTGCCACCGTATCCCCTGTTCGTTCTCGTATCGAACTTCCCGTGTCTCGTGCAATTGATCATGAGATCCTAGTCTACCTGACCGAGGAGTTCAAGGTGATCCGCGAAGACCATGGCCTTCCTGAGTCGTGGCCATCAGAGGTAGCCGTTGCCCTTCTTGTTGAACGTGGCGCAGGGCTTTGGATCTGTGTGTCGACCATTGTTCGCTTCATCAAAGATGAAAACTCCCTTGGCCCCAAAGACCAAATGTGTATTGTGCTTGAGTTTGCAAAGGAAGTCTCTGCCCAGGTTGGACCAGACAACCCTTTGGCGGAGATGGACTTTTTCTATACCCTGATTGTGCAACGAGTCCCACTAAAGATCAGGACAACAGTCCGGAAAATCCTCTTGGTCTGTTCTACATGGACTAATTTTCCACATCCTGTTGCCTCTGCCCTCTACCTTTCTGCAGAGCAGCTCCGTCATGCCTGTGCATCCATCCAGTCAGTCATGGAGCTCCAAAGTTCTGATCCCACAATCAAGCTCATGAAATTCTACCATGTGTCATTCCTTGATTTCATGAAAGATCCCCAGTGGTCCAAGGACCTATGTATTCATGGTGACTTCTTGATTAAGTGTCAACAGGAACTTTTAGTGTGGCTGCATAAAGTCTGTTCTCAGAGTACAGGTACTGTGTTTTCTGAACCTGTATAGTGTTTCTTGCTCTAACAAGATACTTTGTCACTTGCAGATTCTGAGGGCATTTTGTTACCCTCAGATACTGTTCTCCTAGAAGGTGCATCAGGTGCTGATCACTATAACCATGTTTTGAGTTGGTTTTGGAGGCTTTGTGCAACACCTGAGCATCCATTTGACTTCCAGACTGCTATGTCACTTGCAGAGCTTCCATTTAAGAAAATGCTCAGGTTGCTGGATGACTATAGTGGGTGGGGGGCCTTTTGTGCTTTGGTAAGAGACAATGTAAGTTTCCAATACTATTTGTTTCCTTGGATTATCACTTATTATGTTACTGGTGTTTGCAGCTCCCAGCTGAACTTTGTAATAAGATCATTCAAAAGGACAAGTGTCCAATGCCAGGGTGTACAAATACTAAGGATGTCTGAATTTTGGGATATGGAGAGAATGAAACAGTTCCTACATATTGGGATAGGGGTAATGGCTTTGAGCTGAAGAACAATCAGGATGTTAGTAAATACTTTCTTTGTTATTTTATCTATATGTTCTGACTGTTTTATCTCAGCCACATATTGGCAAGTGTATCTGTGGAGCTCAAATAGAAACAATTGTAATAAGAGGCAGAAAACTGATGTCAAGGATATTGATTAGTGGGTATAATATTCTTACTTGAGTTGCTTCCCCTTCTCCCAAGTCACCTTAATCATAGCCAACCTGTTTGTTGAATATGTGACATATGTGATATTGATAAGAAAGTAGAGCAGCAAGGAACACCAATAGCAAGGTTTTTTAGACAGGGTTAGTGAGGAATGACACAGATGTTGTGTAAGATGGTCATTGTGAGGAGAAGGGGGATGTTTTCACATCAGCAACTGGGTCTGTCAAAGTTGCTGGGAAATAATAAGAAGGCCTATTTGTTCTCTCTTTGGGCACTTATTTAGTTGAATAGCTTTGAGATAGAAATTTGTTGGCTGTCATGAGCTAATATTCAAGAATAGCTCATAATTTGGACTTACATATCACTTGGATTTTATCTATAATTATATGAAGAAATTGTTCCTGTGCCTTTGCTCTCTTGTCATGGTCCTCAGGTAAAGGAGCAGTGAGATCATCTTTCATGTCTTGATAGATACCCTCAACTTTACAAGACAGTAAGCCAGTTACATAGTCTATTGTGATGTCCTTCTCCTCAATAGCCTTCTATATGTCAAGATATATTTGGTAGGCATGTTTGATGGCTTTCTTAACTGACTTCTTTAGGTCAGTTACAGCAGTTGTGGCATCTGAGGATAGTTTTGTAGTCTCATTGAGAATCCCCTATGTGACCTATGGTCCTAGCTTCTGGGCATCCTTCCAGAAATGTTCTAGGGCATTTTGGGAGGTAAAGCCTTTGAAGACAGAACCTATACTGAGAGTAAGATTAAACAAGAATGGCAGTTTAGAGGCTTTTTTCACTCACCAGCAAAACTGGACACAGCAGCACCTATGTCATCGAGTTTTACAGGTATAAAGGCTAGGGCAGATGTTACGAGGCCAAGGATTGAGAGTAAAAGTAGCATGAACAGAATCTTCATTATCTTGAGAAAGTCACCAGGCAGTATGACTCGTTTCTTGCAAAATTATTTAGAGCAAGTAGGGGGGCAATTGAGAAAACACTTGCTGTTCAAGTAGCATGTTTTTGCCATCAGGTAATTGATGTGTGCTGTGTCATGTGAAACTCGTGACGAGGTCATATAGACACCTGCTGTGCCCTGTGACCAATTTGCTTGATACTTAAGTTAGTTGGACAGACTGGGAAGAGGGCATGCAAGCGTACATGCCAGATGATGCTCAAACTGCATTCAGCTCATCCCGGCCCAATGCTCGTCCAACAATCAATCCAAAATTATACTCTACCAGATAGGATGATCAAACTCAAAATCATACAAGATTGAGGGACATTCCTTGTGGGCTGAACTGGTGCACCTGGTCTACTAGTACTTATGCATGATCTTTCCTTGATTCAGTGTCCGTGGGTCAAAAAACTCGGTTGGGTATCTTTGAAGCGCAGGAACACACAAAACAGAAGGTTTACATGGAAATTAAGTACAACTGGTGGGAAATGGCCGCAAAAGGACTACTTATAATGCTTCTCTATCCCCAACCACTTGACCAGCGAGGCGCGCAATTCCAGCACTGATGAGTTCCCGTAATCAGCCCCCCCAAGCAAAACCAGGCTTCATTGCGAGTCTTTGAAGCCTTGCGAACCAAGTTCCGGCAGGAATGGCTTCACGAAAGAACGTGCGCTGAGCCTGGGCTGCGAGTGTTCCTGTGAGACTATGAGCACAAGCCAACAATGTTTGAGAGTCCAAATATTTTCACCTTTGACTGGACCCTTGGGTCCAAAGCCAAATAGATTCAGGATGGGCCGGAGGATTCTTATTTCTGGGAGGAGGAGCATTGAAACTGCAAATATGAGAGCTTCCAGGACCATTGGATGTTTGTCCGCGAGGTTACCTGCTTGCAATCGTCAAGGACTTCTTTAAGGAGGCGAAGATTCGATAACTGACCGATGATGAGTATAATATGTATGAAGTTAGGTGTGAATGCCATAAGATGAGCTTCTGCTTGTTCACGGGGGACGCCCACTTGAGTCAGCACACGAACGTAGGCCACCTGAATTTTATCCATTATTTTTTGAAGAGTTTGTTCTCGAGCCTTTGCTCTCTCGCCACGATCCTCAGGCAAGGGATCGTTGATATCATCTTTAAGGTCTTGGTAGATACCTTCAACTTCACGGGATAGTAAATCGGTTACGTTGTCCATCGTGATGTCCTTCCTCTCTATGGCCTGCTGTATGTCGAGATGGATTTGATGAGCGCGTTTGACGACTTCCTCGACCGAGTTCTTCAGATCGGCGATGGCGATTGCCGCCTCTGAGGACAGTTTTGCGGCCTCGTCGAAAACACCCTGTGCGATTTGTGGTCCTCGCTCCTGGGCATCCTTCCAAAAACGTTCTAAGGCGTTTTGGGAGGTAACCTCGTCGAAGACAGAACCTATACCGAGAATAAGAATGGGAAATACGGCAGTTTAGAGGCTTTTCGCTCACCAGCAAAACCGGACACGGCAGCACCTATGTCATTGAGCTGCAAGGGTATAAAGGCGAGGGCGGATGCTACGAGGCTGAGGATTGAGAGCGAAAGTAGCGTGAATGGGATCCTCATTATCTTGAGAAAAGCGCCCGGTGGTATGACTTAGTTCTTGCAAAATTATTCAGAGTAGGAAGTGGGACGATTGAGAGAGCATTCAGTGGGCAAGCAACGCGTTTCAACCATCAGGAAATTGCCGCATATGTCATGTGAAGCTCGTGACGAGATCATACTATAGACGCCCGCCAAGCCCTAAGTAACTTGTTTGTACCTCTGAGTAGGAATCTATATTGTTGGTTTGGGGTGGGTCGTGGTATTGATTGTGTGTATACTCAGGATCGAAAAAAAAAGGTAGCGTGAGTGTGGTTTCAGTGCTATAGAGGGCGACTCGCCAACGTGAAAATCTCATCTACAGGAGTGGATAGATGAGAAATCATGCGTACTTCGTAGCATATTGCCGTCAGATCTTCGAGTGTCATGTTGGTATGCCATATGTACATGTCGTCTCGATTTCGTAGCTAGTAGCTCATGAGGAGATAGTAGCCTTCAGGCACACGTGACAACGCAAATTGAACCCGCTATTTTGTGCTGTTACGGAGACACGAGAAGGCTCGTTAAGCTTGACTTGCGTGGTTCCATGTACATACATTCCGAATTGGGTATACTTTTGAATAAGCGAGTGGTAAAGTGGAACTCGACACCTTCGCTCCGGGATCAGATCAAACTACATCTGCGGGCCCCATAAGATTTTTAAAGACTATATGCACCTGAACCTAAACGGACGGTTGCGTGGCATCCGTTGACTTTTGTTCATGTTTCAAGCCACAGTTTTGTGAGAGCGGCTGCTCCTCGGCCATTTAATGATTGACGCGCTCCAAATTAGGATTGCTGATAAATTGCCGGACAACCAAATATGACCAAAACACATTGTCACATTCAGGGCCTGAAAATGAAACGCCGCAACGCGCTTTTTTTCGTTCATTACAGGGCCTTCATCGTTTAGGAGCCATGCTTCGGCTACGGATTTTACAGAGGTGTCCAACTTTTATGAGCTTACAGCCTGCGTTATTCTGAGGCTTTTCACCAGCCTAGCTTCGAGATCTTGTTCCTGGTTAGTCTCCCGGGAAACTTCACCTTGGCCTCAAATGTGTTGAACCCTGTTTTCCTCATCCACCCTGTCCACCTACGTCAACCCTTGCCTCACCTGGTGACTGATGTATACAAATGGGGGCGAATAGCATCCCCTTTCGGTGATAACTCGTCCGCCTTTCTTCTTAAACCACCACAGTCCTTAGGCCCTCGGCACTCTGTTAAACAAAGTGCATCCTCTGCCAGTATCCCTTTTGGCCAATCATCCACCTGCAATGACTATACCTCGACGCGTTCCATCCTTTACATCAAGTTTCAAATGCGATTCCCTCTCCTCAGTCAATGACCCATCGGCTAGTGACAACTCTGGCCGAAACGGACACAAGGAGGATCCTGCCGTCGTGAATGCAAGGATCGAAGCTCAGTTGAAGCGTGATTCCGAAGCTTACAAGAAAGAAGAATCACGATTGTTCAAGATCCTACTCTTGGGTCAAGCTGCAAGTGGTACGTGCCCCCCGTTGTGCACCTTGTGTGGGATAAGCGGAAACTCACGTTTTTTGATACGGATCAGGAAAATCCACCACACTAAAGAGTTAGTGGCAGCTGACTGTCGTGTTTCTGTTACTGATGATCATGGAGTAGATTTCAGAATGCAGTTTACGAGAGAAGAATGGGAGCAAGAACGTCTAGGGTGGCGTGCTGTTATCCAACTCAACGTTGTCCGGCAGGTCCTCAGTATTCTTCATATCTTAGAATCGGAACTTGGAGGATGCTCGGCTGTGCCCAACGAAGATGACCGTACTCGAGGTCTGGTGGACGATGCGGTGGAAACATGGATTTCGGAGTCCAAGTTGACGGGGCCTAATCCCTCTTTGGTGCCATCTATAACAGAGCCCAGGCCTCAATTCACTGAACGGCATCGTAATTTCATTACGCGCCTCGGCCCCCGGCTCTCAGAGGTCGAACACGCACTAAAGAGCCGCCTTACGCCTCACATGAGCTATTACCCTACCATGGCGGCACCTGTTGTCTCAGCAACTCCTTTTGAACCAGGCGAAGAGTTGGATGACGACATGTTAATTCGAAAAAAGGTGGTCGAGTACACTTTCAGGTCTTGGCGCGATGTACTGGATGCCGCACCCCAGCCACCCTCTTCAGCTTCCACGACAACACTCACCCCAACGAACGAGGACAGATCGAAATCAACTTCACCTACGGCAGATGGCCTTGATATGCCTACTCAGGCTATTGCGAGCCTGAGAAAGGAGATTAAGGCTCTGTGGACTGATGCCGACGTCCGAGACGTCGTTAAACGGCGGCGACTGGAGATTCCAGATTCTATCGGCTTGTGAGCTTTTTTCCGATCATAACCCAAGCTCGTTATCTCAATAAGCCAATAGCGATTCTGATGCGGAATCAGCTTTCCTGGACGAAATTGACAGGATCGCTCGGATTGACTATGAAGTCAATGACCAAGACATTGTCTGCGCTCGTTTAAAGACAGTGGGCATTCAAGAGTATACGTTCAATTTTGATAGCGGTTCGTGTTTTTTTTCTTCCCCTAAGCCGCAATTACGGAACTCTGACTCGAAACCTTCGTTGTTGCTCACATTCAGGAGCACCATCCATTACCGGTAGCAGGAAATGGTCATGGCGGGTATACGATGTGGGAGGTTGTCGGACCATGGTGAGTCGGTTAATCTGACTGTTCCACATATCAGCTCAATTAACTGTCCCTAGCGGAAAGCGTGGCTACCCTACTTTGATAATATTCAACTCATCATCTTCCGTAAGTAATGAATTTGCGGAATTCCCATAGCCAAGCCATCGCACGCGCAGCAAAGCTACCGAGCCCCATCGATCCCTCCACTGTTTCGTTTTACTCTCCCGTTTTGAGAGAGTGGTGTGAGCTGACCGGCAATCTATTTTTTTATTTTTATTTTTTACAGTTGCCCCTGTTTCAGTCTTCGACGAGCATCTCGAAGAAGATCCCCGAGTGAATCGGCTTGAAGATTCAATCGTTTTGTGGTCTTCCATCTGCGAAACTTCATTGCTTGCTCGTGCTCAGATTGTTTTGTTCTTGAACAAATGCGATTTGTTGCAGAGGAAGCTTTCGAGAGGCGTTCGGGTATCCAAGTACTTGTCAAGTTACGGGAAAAGGCCGAATGATCTAAAACATGTTCTTCGATGTACGCCATCACTCCCGATGTTTTGTTGATACCTAACAACTGACCTGTTCCTGTAAAGATGTAAAAGAAAAATTCAAGACTATACATCAGGAGAAGAGCCCCATGCGGCGTCCGTTCACGGCCTTTCCAACTACTGTCACGGATACTTCGTCCACTGCGCTAACTTTAAAAACTGGTGAGTAATTGTGTGGAATTACCTGTTGGGATCTGACCTTTGTTTGAAAAGTTCGTGATAACATCATCCGACAACACCTGTCTTCTACCAACTTCATGTGACCCTCTGGGCTTCGATGCCTCTGTATTTTTGGTGCCCTGGTTCCAATGTCAAGTGCATTTTTAGGTTGATATGTTCCAGTTGGCTAATGGTCAGCTGTATAATCCCCCTCCCCTCCTCATGTAATCTTATTTAAGATTGTGGACTTATAGCGTACCTAATCTGTACCTCAACTTCAATAATTTGTTTAGTAAAGTAAGCGGCTATTGTCGCGCGAAGGTTCTAGTGTTCTTTCTCGGGAAGTGAATAAATATGTATTAGACAAAGTTTAATAATTACGTACGGATGAACGGCCGCCAGTGGGCGGCCGGCGGGCTAGCATTCAAACTCATCAGTGGCCTAATCTCCCTTCGCTCACACTGAACTCCTCCCTCCACGATGCGTACGGACAAGTTCCTCTCTATTCTCGTTTCTAGCCTCGCATTATTGCCTTCAAGCAGATGTTCCCAAACGTTTAGCCGTGACAGTGATGGCACTGTCAGCTCATGCTTCGGAGGCAGCACTGGGTGTTCTGGGAGCTCCACTCTGACGACGCATCAATCCGAGCAACGTGGCTTAGCGTTCACACAGGGGGAGACGGGTGGTAAGATCCAGAGCTTGGGGAAACGCTATGAATATGCGCAAGCCTGTTACGGGGAACCGCTGCCTGATATTCCGGGTTCAAAGGAGAGGCGAACGACTCCATGGGGTAGTCGTGAGATGGTAAACGTAGAAGGAGGAGAAAGCTGTTGTACTAGTTTGGAGGAGGTACGACGAGGTATTGATGCTGTTGATAAACAGCTTTTGGAATTGCTTGCAAAACGGTGCGTACAAAGCGTAGTGTTCCTTGAATTGCAATATAAATAGCTTTTCGAAGCTTGTCATTGCTCTCCGAGTCCTGGGGCTATCGAGCATTCTTATTTTATCGACGGACGCGCCCTGTCCGATTGTTGGCATGCCTTTATCATACTAATACCCCCGATGAGCTGTCGGAGGGAACGTGAATTACTGATGCTGTTACTATGTTTCATCTGATATAGAGCCGCTTATGTGCGGGAAGCTACTCGCTTTAAATCCACTCGCGAGACGGTAGATGTACCGTCGAGAGATCGACAGGTGATAGAACAAGCGGTGGAGAAAGCGCCGCAATATCACCTTCCTCGGATAATCGCCAGAACGGTGTACGGTGCGATTATCAATGCCAGCGTTAATTTCGAGCTTTGCGTGGTATGTGTGGTCACTTTTCATGACATTTCATTTGTCACTGTACATGGATAGATGAAACTGACTCGATCATCATCGTCTTTTTTATGTTCCCCTCTGATGTATGATGATGCCGCCACTGCCTTGCTTCATATCTGTCGGCAAACTTCTTGACTCTAAACCCAATACGCGTACGCGTGGTGCCCCCTCTCCAAAATTCTCCCTCACTCGTCCCCCTCGTCCGTCCCTATATCTGTGACCAACTTGCTCTCTCATGTGGATACGCCGCAGTTTGACTCTTACGAAAGTTCGACGCAACCGTAACGATGAGCGTGGATTGAAGGTGGAGCTACTTCCGAATCAACGCCTTGATATTGGACGGACGCAATACAATTGCTACTATTGGCAGTGTCGCAATAAGATTCATACCCACCACTATTCAGTTAATTTCGACTAGATTTTTGTACTTATTCGATATCATGGGTCTGACTTGGAGAGCAAGATGTTTCTGCAGCCTTTGGAATAAATTCAATCGCTAGATATTTGTTGTGATCGTGCTTGATTGAAATATTGAAAAGCAGCCGGATGTTTGTTGGTAAATCAAAGCGGCCCATTGTTTAGGGTATGAGAGCCGGATATTCGCTGGGAAATTCCTGATTGGCCAGGTGGGCCGCTTGGCTTCTAGTCAAGGCTATTTTCATCCAGGTCTGAGGCCATGCTTGACGACATTCTGAGCCACATGATAGTCAGAACTCGACTTTCTCATCGCATGGAAGACCCATGCAACACAGGGGTGTGCACATTGCTACTACACCAAGATCATAAGCTCAAGAGGTTAGAACGACTCAGTCGAGCTCATAAAGTACTGGATTAGGGTGATAACTACATTCATCGGAGAATACAGTCATCTCGGAAAACGCCACCTGCTTGTCCTGAAACCTAAGTTATGCGATACCGATCTCGTATTAAATTGACAGATTTGATTCAACGCCCGAACCGGGGGTTGCTCCTGTGATCAATTACCAAGGCTAAGGTAGTTATTTCCACACCTACCTACCATAAACGACATACTCTGATACCATCCAAGTTTGAGCATTGCCCCTGCCAGTATATATAACCCCCTGGGTAAGATGTGAACCTCTTAATCGCTGTTCACGGCAGATCATGCTCTATACGTGAGCGGCCCCTTATGCCTCAAATCCTAACTTTCATATAATCAGCACCATAATCTTCCACTTACCGGCCTGCGTGTCATCATTCTCCATCCCTTCTCTCCAACCAGTTTGACCCACAAGACGGGCTGTCCACCAATTGCCACTCCAAAGAGGTTCAGCTGGCCACACAGTAAGACTAGCTCAGCACAACCTTCTGCTTCGCTTCGCTCGACCCTCCGCCCTGCTGCCTAATGATGGCTTCGCTCACCAAGGCGAAAGTCGTCTATGGCGCCAAGATTAGACGCCAGTCGGCCCCGCCTTCTTTCTCAATCGACCGCACAGGACTCAAGATTCAAGAAATTCCACCTGAGCTGTGTCACTTGACCGGTGATGCACTTGCGACGCCTTTCCCTCCTATCGCACTGGGCGGATATATCAAATACTACAAAGCACACCCTGAGCAATTCGAGTCTTTCAGCTCGGATGTATGGGGACAAGAACAGGTCAAGTTCGAGGAAGAGGTACCAGAGAGCCCACGGGACATCAAGAGGAGACGCAGGGCATCATCCGCCAGTATACTGCTAGGGCCCTTACTCTCCCATATGCCAAAACCCTCCCCCTCAAGCGAAACCCCTCCCAAATCACATTTATTCCATATCCGTACATCATCATCACCCCCAGAAAGCACACCCTCCCCGACATCGCCGGATCCCCCCTTCATCCCACTTCGCTCTAAGCGACGTCGCTTCTTGTCGATCATCCCCGAAGCCTCACGCGAAACTATGCGTACTGAAGTGGGGGAAAGCATCTCGTTACCAAGCAGTCCGCGCAAATCGCGTGTCATTTCATATCCCTCCGCCATACCAACAACGCCCACGAAGACTTCACTAAATACTACACCCATTCTCACCCTATCTCTAAACGTCTCGCCTTCTGAGCGCTCTTCTTCCCTCCCTCAATCTAATCCAGTTCGATCAGTATCTTTATCGTCAGGAGGTTCACTACGGCGGAAAAAACGACAAGTCCTGCGAACTCCAAGTGTCGAAAAAGATTTTGCGAGATCTGCGAGGGAGTTATTTGGGTTTGGCAGGAAGGAGATTAGCGCCGTTGCTATCTCGAGAGAAAATTCGAATGGTAGTGATGTGACAGAGGAGGATAGCTCTTTAAGCCCGACCGTCAGCGTTAGTACGGCCTTAACCTCGATTCTAGATACTCCATCTCTCCCTCCTTCACCTTCATCACCAACCAAACTCGGAGAAAATGACCGGCTAAGTCCTAGTAGCCAAGATCTTCCGAAAGGGACAACCGTGGGCTCAGAAATTGCTCCTTCTACGACTCCCTTACGCTGTTCCTTGGAGTTAAACTTGAAACACAGTTGTTTAACTTCGTCGGACAAGGGCTCAGATTCTGATGCCAATTCGAGTCCCACTGTGAGCACACCGCCCACGAGTTTCACTGGGGGAGGACTCTTGGATGATGTAGATCTGCGGAGGTTTGTGGTTCTGGACCTCGACGATGACGAAGATGGAAATAGAGACAGCTGGGCCTCCTACACGACGGCTAAGAGCTGCCTAGAGCCGTCTTTACCAATGGTGTTGGAAGCGGATGAGAGTTCGCCTGAGGTAGGCATTCTGAAAGTTGAATTAGGCGTCGTGACTGCCGAAGTATGAAAAAGGTCTTCCTGTTTGATATTTTTTACTCATACCTTCGTCTTCTATCTTTGCTTTGATAATTTGTGGCACTTTTTCTTTTTCCAGCACAATTGTACAACAGCCAATTTCTCAGTCGACTACTCGCACCTCTTTCGTTCTTGGTAGACCTTTGTTTGTTTCATAGCCTGAAATTCGTGTAACGATAGCTTTATGACGTCAAATGCGAGCTCTGCGTTCAGAAAATATAGTTACACAAGTGACCTGAGTACAGTGGATTGCATTCCAAGATACGCCGAAAGCCGAGCCTGAAAACAAAACGAAAACAAAAAATAGAAGAAAGTGCGACAAAGTCCCGGGCATGACAACATAGCAATTTGCAAGTGAAGCCATGATCGACAAAAGGTATAGATATGTATATGAACTTGATCCGAAGGGGACAAAGTTGAAGCTACATTTGTGCCAAAGGAGAGGATCCGTTCGCTTGTGAGCCTTCTCCATTCGGCGCTACTTCGGATGCCTTTTCGGTCAGTATTTTCTTGAGGAGCGGAGCCGTGTGCTTCCTGGTTGGAGTCGGATCGCCCTGGTGGTACACTTTGATGTTGACGCCGGAGGGTAGGACTCCGTTCTTGTTTAACACAAGCTGATGTGCAGCGAGCTTGAGGCTAACGTCCTTCTCCAGATCTTCAAAGAGTTTCTGCGAGAGCACCTCTAAATCGATCTTTCTTCCCTCCGAGGAATAATTAGCCTGTTCGTCGTTCTCAAAGATGGCAGGATCAACGACCATCCAGACCTGTTCTCTCCGAGCTTTCCCCTTTTTCTCCTTCTCCTTTCCCTTAACTGAAGCCTCCTTATCTTTCTTCTTCGGCTTCTCCTTGAATGAGGTAATAGCACCGTGAATGTGCAGACCGCGCGTCTTCATCCACAGCAGAATCTCTTTCTCCACCGTCCCTTCCCTCGCCCAGTTCTTAAGGGGTACTGGGATGGTAGACAAGCCAAGTCGGATCTTGGGAGCGCCTGGCAACCACTCGACGCGGTAATCGTACTCCTTGTAATCTCGTCTGAGGAGATCACGAGTGCCGAGATGAGAGAGATCGGTCTTCTTATCGGAGAGCGTAGACGCTAAATCCTTCATGGACTTCTCATCGTACACGGCGTTACCGTTCGGCTTCGTACCACTGTTAAGGGTCGAGAAGAGGGAGGGAGTAATGGTCTGAGCATAGGTCGAAATAGGAATAAGAGTTGCAGCAGCGTCTCGGTCGATTTGGAGGGCTTTACCGCCCGGTCGTAGACCGTCGGTATCAATCATGATACCGCAGAGAAGTAGTGTCGCGAGTTCACGGGGAATGGTAACGTTGATGCCCGAGGGTTTATCTTGTGATGGAAGAATGCTAGCTGTGATATGCGAACAACAGCTTCCGCAGGGAAGGACTATACGGGGTAGGGCAGTTTCCTTGTACAGCCCTTCGTCTTCTCGGTGGTCAACAATGGCGACAACACGAGCGTCGGGGTTATTGTGAATGTATCTATCCTTAATTTTGTTGTGGTCGACGAGGGCGAATCTCTGAGATGGAAATGAGGTATCTTGGTCTTTGAGTTGCGGGATATCAGTAAGGAAAAGAAGCTGCTCTCGGGGCTTCGAAATCCCCGCTTGTTTGAGAGCGTAGATATTTTCTGCTCGCAGATCAAGGTCCTCGCGTTCAATGGGAATGAGCGGCACAGTTGGCCGTCTATGGACCTCGGATTCTATCCAAGCATAAGCAATAGAGCTAGCCATGGTGTCCAGATCTATAAAAATAGGAATAATAAGAAACGGCGATACTATGCAACCTAAAAGAAGGTGTTTACCGCCGGCTTCATTGCCCATCACGACAGTCCATTCTCCTCCTCTGCTGGGCGTTTCCTGTATAGCTTCAAGGTATTCCTTCTTAGTCGTCTGCAAGAAATCTGCCAGAGTCGTCGTCGAGTCGGTTGGAGCAGACTTCGCATTCTTGCTCATCTTGCTAAAAGCCACAGAAAACCTGCGGAAAGTGTTGGCCATGGTGAGGGGACGAGGACCTTGAGGTGTATGTTCGGTTTATAAACTATGAAAGCGATGCATCGGAGCCGCACACGAGGGTCAACTGTACATATCACGTGAGATTTATATATCTGATTTGAATGCAAAATGTCATCCCCCTGAAAGTTCGCCGTTGATGGCAGGTTGATAAATCTATGTGTACTCCTGATAACAACGTCAACCGGCCTTTAAAATTTGTATACGGGCTGCCTTTGACCAATGCCTATCTATGGTATTATACATCCGAGACCAACATTATTATCTGGGGATGGGAAAATTTAATTGGCGTCAGGGAGCGGTAGTGTGGTTCTGCGTCGCCGCCACCGTCAATGTTCGACGGACAGGTTCAGGCTTTAGAGCCCATTATAGGGTGGGAGTGATTTACAATCCCGCGATCTTTCGCATACTCGATCACATTACCACTCAATGGAAGAATCGGTCAATCGAGAAAATATAACGGAGACACAAATCATCATCGCCTGGACACCTTGAGCGTCAAGTTGATCATCACGTTTTCTAGCATTCGCTTGTTTGACAAAGTGGCAGGCAGGCCTAAACAACGCCATGGGCCACTGAGCACTCACCCTAAGACAGCTTGTTTATTCTATATGGATTAACCAAAATCTGTAAACCTGTTCCCTGACAGGTTCGCGATAATTAAGTGCTGGCAACCGGTTTCTATATATGTATTGTTCGCATAGTAAAGCGCTTCCGCTTTAACCGTGTCCTTTCAAAGATCGTTGTGTGAGTTCCTGGGACATTTTGAGCTGAAGAGTGCAATTTAGGTGATTGTACGCTGACCAAATCTACACGCGTCAGGCATGAGGCAGCAACGCTAAGAATGGAAGAGGTGCTATGAAGCCATTAAGGAGTCACATAGAACTTCTGTCAACAAATGATGAAAACAGAACAGCAAAACGTGTATCGGTCCGAAAAAAACCTCCAAGCCAATCTTTACTCCTTGGACATCCACCGAGACACAACGTCCCTGTTATGAATACCCCTTTCGCCGCTGTATGCCGTCAACACTCGCTCCGTCGCCAATTGGTCAATCATTTTCAAATTTTTAGGTATCGCAGTCTTAGAGGCAGACTCGGTCGTTCCACCTGCAGAAGGGTATAACAGTCGACGGGCACACTAGAAGCAAAGAAGTCTCATTAATCTAAGTGCTATCCGCAGAGAGAGCGGTCGACATACAAGTTTAACTCCCCACCAGGCCCTTACACTGATTCCGGTAGGTGATTGATCCTGAGGTGCAGATACGTCACTGTCGTTCATGTCAATCACAATGAGGAAATTCTTGAGGGCGAGAGGTATATCTCCGGCGGTGAAGGCAGTCTCGGCGAATTGCAGGAAAGTAAAGGGGTTCTGTGGCACGAGAAGTAGGGCATGAGAGAGCGCCTGAAGAGCGGAAGAATAACTAGAATACGACAAGGATAAGTCCCAAGATCACGTAGATTATAACGGGATGTATGAACATACTGGCAACACGAGGAATAGATATCCGCCAGCTCAAGCCAGCCTTCGAGGTCATTGTAGAAGGTATCCAGTAATGATCTTAGCTCGTTCAATGCTTCTTCATTCTTTCCCATTTGGCGAAGAACTGCGACCTGGCGTTTCCAAAATACCTACAAAGCAGTCGCAGTCAGGGGGGCCTACGTCATTTGAAGCAGTTTCCGGCTCTTGTACATACTGGGTTATGCGAGTGCTTCTGGGCTTCAGCTTCATAATATCGTAGAGCTAGATCCAATGGCTCCGAAGCCTCCATGATGAGGCCTTGGAGTAGGATGACCCGCGGTGAGTCTTGGCCTATCCGATCGAGTAGTGCTTTACAAGCTATCTACCAGATTAGTTTGCTGTGAGGAAGGTAACAGGCAGAAAGAGGGATGTAATTACATACCTTGGCAACATCTAATCTCCCAACGTCCAGCGCAGCCATAGCGAGTTGTTCAATTACGGGCCAAACTATTGCTCATTGTCAAAATCGAAATGCCAGCTGGTACACAGTCCAGACGCGTACCATCATCATTAACCCTCCTGTTCTTGAGATCTTTCAGCAATGGCGATGCCCTGTCCAGAAATTCTTGAGATGCCCTTGGATTCTGGGGTCTGAAAGACGCGAGCTGCTCGAGGGCGGTAGAAGGAGACATGTTAGGAAGACATATTAGTCAGCAATTACCTTGATGACGATCACATTCCCACGACTCACGAGCTAGGGGTTTTAAACCCTGCTATTAAATTTCGAGGTTGACGATAGGGCATCATCAAGTTCATCATACACTGCCATCGTACACGAAAATTGGCAGAATATGATGAAGAACATTATTTGTTACGGTCCCGGTACTCAACATCCCATCGGTAATACCATATCTTCATCGAAATGACCCTAGTAGCCCGACATCATGCAAGGCATTGGCCAACGCCACCATATTTTGGCAATCGTGCCCTGTCATATAATCCGATTCTAGGACGGTGAAACGTGTCTTGATTGTTCATTCAGACGATTAACGAGGCAGATGGGGGGCCTACGTACCTGTATTACTAATACAACTCCCCGACGTGAATCCTACACTGGTGCCCTTAGACCCAGATGTAGACTCGTCATCCTCATATGTCCATGAATACACCCGCCACATCATCCTAACAAGCAAGCTCTTTTCTGAGTTCCTCCATTGCACCCTTGGAGTACGCATCAATGTGGGCAATCTTGCCCCATCCCTTGGCGATTATCCGCAAGATTTTCCTCCTTTTACCACTACCAATGACAAAATGCCTCGGAGCAGAGTGCTTGTCCTTGCGAAATACACTCAAAAATGTATTTTTCAGTCGAAGTGGTCGGATGTAACCGCCGAGTTGAACTATTTCGAGCTATAGAACAAGTTGTAAGTTTGACGGGGACCATGACAAATGCCCAGGTGGTGAACTCACCCGAGAAAGTAGCTTGTCAATGTTGCAGTCCCATCCGGGCAAATCAACACCCTCTACTAAGAGAAGTCTCCTGAGATCGAACTCCTTTACGAGCCTATAGGTTTCATCATCTTGAATTTCGCGTAGTATCATCAAGCCAAGGAGCTCGAAAAATGCATCGCAAGTGTTCCTGTATTGAGTACGGAGGTGTTGTCTAGACACTGAGTCCCGCCACGAGAGATATGGAACGAGGTCCGAATTCGTATCTGATTAGTTGATGACCAGGACTCAGAAGATTTGAGAAAACAGATCATGTAAGTTGTGACTCACCAAGTCGAATACTACCCATAGATTGCATTATGTGGCGCAAAAGCCTTGGAATAGCAAGCCAGATACAATATTCACCAGATCGAGCTGGATCCTCAAGGAAATTTATAAAGGATGCATGATAGAAGGTAATGTGATGAAAGTTGCTAATTTTCATGACAGCATGGAGAGATCGACATATGATGCAAAAATCTTCCCGTGAATGTCCAAGCAGATTTGCACATGCCTCAACCTCGGTGAACCGACGACCTTCGAAGCTGCTCAAACGAGTGGCAAGAAGAATCAGTTGTATATCTGCGAGTCTTTGCTGATGAAGACGTTCTAAGATGAGCGTGTAGAAGAGGTCTAGTGACGAAAGTGGATGCTTTGAACCACCCTTAACCTTAATCCGCGATGCCAGCCCTAGGACAACATCTAACTGTTGCTTGGGCGTGGCCGCACCCTCATGGTCCTCCACGTAGAGAGCTATTGCTTGAGCGCATGCATAAAGTCCAGAAGAAATCTCCACGAGGGTACGGAGATTTTCGCCCGTGGGCCAAGATTCATCGAGATCATACCTTTCTCTGATCTCTTTCAATCTCGAAGCCAGAAAGTGGTATATCTCCGGATCGAGTTCACGTGTAACCGTAAGCTCAAATTGAGCAATAAACGGTTTGATTTCCGGACGATCGAAAGTTGAAACGAGGGGGGGTTCGAGGCGACTGAAAAAGATCCAGCGGAAGGGAGTATCCTCATCTCGAAGCGATTTTGCAACAAGCAAGACGATCTCCTGTTGTGCACCTTCATCATTACACTCGTCGAGCCCATCAACAAAAATAGCCATTTCCGGGAGTTCCTTTCCTTGCTGCTTCAATGCACGAACAGGAGCGACCAGGAGCTCGTCAAAATGGAATTGCAAGGATTTCGTGATAATGGTGGGGTCGTGTTGTATTTTCTGGTCGAGGAAGTCTCCAAAGGCTTGCTGTTTCACGGCAAGCTGATAAGCGATCGAAGTGAAGAAACGATTTGGGTCATCACGGTGATTCGGGCGCGAGAAAAAGAACGAGGCACCCAGCGTATTACCGAGTGCCTGGGCTGTAGACTGGGCTATAGCAGATTTACCAACCCCAGCAGGGCCTTTCATCCATGCCAGACGTTCGGGATGGTCTCGAGAGGTGTTGCGACCCCACTCTGTGAGTATGTTGATGAAGTTTTGGCGTGTTCCAGGATAGCAGAGGGGAGGAGGGTATCGCTCTGAAGAGTCATGAGTGGCACCAGGAATGGAGTGGGCAAGTAACTCCCGAAGTCCTTGGAAATCATGTCAGTTAGAGCTTTGTGTATGTGAAAGAGCTCTCATACCAGGTTTGTTGGACACCGTGTTGATATTTCCTGTACGATTGACGTGTGTGCTTTGGGTGGTATTGTGTACGTTATGAATATTGACGGTTAAAGTCCGCTGATCGATGCTAGTTAAGCTGGAATTGGTGACTTGAAAGCCATGGGAGTTCGAAAAAAATGACATGGTGGTAAGTAGGGATGTCGACTCAGGTTGCAGTGTATGAGTCCCACCCTGACCCAGAGAATCTGGCAAAAGGGCTTGAGCGCCGAGCGTGAACCGAGAACTGCTGTAGACGTTTGTGAGTGGGCAGTGATAATACACGTGACGCATCTGAGAGAGAATTTTATATTTATATACCGCAACAAGCAATCTAGTGTTAAGTACTCAGGGTTGGTCATGATGAGGTTTCAACCTCAGGCTTCCTGGTGTTATAACACTGGTAAGCACCCCAAAGGGCTCTCACTGCGGTCCGCAGCAGTGGGTGCAACAGGTGGATATGGTGTTTTGTCGGCCAAAAGGTCTTCCTGGAGCACCGGCCCAGTCGCAATGTACCTTTGAGTAGGGAATCAAACCCTCTCTGCGTCGCCGGGACCTTATGAAAAGGTGTCCCGGGAGCTCGGTCTCAGGCCTTTCGCGCTTTTTGTTTACGCGGATGTCCCCAGCCTAGAGTTGGTGGTGATCATGAAAAGATACCATCTCGAGAAGCTCGGAGGATGGTAGGTCGACAGAGGGGCCATAGGGCCACGAAAGTGGTGGTGTGGGGGGTAGAATTACACGGTGGCCTTGATGTTGGAGTAGTGGCGAGGAAGGAGTAATGGAGGATCGATTAGTGTGAGGTGTTCAGTAGTGTGCTGGACACCCCAGCGCATTAAGCGCTGAGGGATGGTGGTAGTTCGAGATCAAAGGCCTGTACGTGACGCATCTTTGTTGTCTATGGATTTAGCATCTGTGTTTCGCTTCTTACGAGCAGTCAATGTGCTACTTAAGACGCGGCGAACCTACCAATATACTACAAGAAACTAGCTGAGGGTATGAGGAATAGTGTGTATCAGCTTCTTTCCCGGCGACTTCTGTTAGCCAGATTCCAGCCTGAGTGACTTTACCGTAAGTACTGTCCACACACAGCGAAGGCACAGACGTAAAGGGAACCTAGATCAGACATTTGAATCAAAATAGTAGAAAACGGAAACTTGGGACGATTTTAATTTGACGACTCCGGAGAATGTCCAGGGAGTAAGGTAGGAAGATAAAGAGAATGATCGAGAAAAAGAAAAGTTAGAAAACGGTTAATATAGAAAATACACGTCGCATGACTTTGCTTTAATCATGTCAAGAAAATATATCGAGGATCGTTGTCCCAAATTTCTCCGCCTTCAGTTTCTTGCTTGTGCTCCGTACTACTCTTCTCCTCCTCTTCCCGAGACGCTTGAGAACTCCTCTCCTGCATAATTCGTTGATTCCGTTTGTTCATCATGTTGAGTCTTGTGCGTGCTACAAAAGCAGTCCCTATGCATAGGGCCAGGCAGCTTGGAAGAAAAGGCGTGATTGTGAGTTTAGGAAAACTTGTGAAGTACTTACCCTGCAGCTATCGCATGACCGTTTCGGAACGAATCCTCTGGGTCAAAGTATACTTGAGGCGAGGCGCTGGATGCAAGAAGTTATGAGTTTTGAAGACTTGCCACGAATACATTTGGTAGCCCACATAGAAACACAGTTGGATATGGACACGATGAAAGCGGTTCCGACGCCCCGCTTGGACGTAGGTGAAAAAGTATTAGCAGCCCAGCTCCTAGGAGATGAGCCCAGTTAGCCACGACGCCCTTCAGATTCTGACTGATCAATATACTCACATTACGAGTGGAAACAAGCTGTAATTCCCTCCAACAACGAGGAACAGTGCAAAATATGCTGCACCCACACTTTTCTCTGCTGATGTCGCGAGTATAATGTATCCGATCAAAGAAAGAGCGGCAGAGAACATAATGTGGTATCCTCTATCCTTAGTGTAGTCGCTGTGCCAGGATTGAAGGTACACCATAAACCAACCGACAACGTAAGGCGCGACAGTGAGTCCTTGCGCGTTGATTGAAGAGAACCCAAGACCCTTGATGAGCTGATTATCATGTAAGGAGGACGAACATCGGCGACACAGGAATATACACACCGTCGGGAGGAAATATGAGATCGTTGCAACTCCAACATTGACTATCATCAAAGATTGGATCTAAGGCCTTGCGAGATAAGTGTGACAAGATACTCACAGCTAGCATAGATAGTCATGAAAAGCCAAGCATTCGGGTCCGTTATTATAGCCTTAAAGCCTTGCCATCCAGTCATTCCACCGTGTGATTGAGGTTTATGGTCGCTGTTCAGCCGAGCTTGGGCTATAGCACGCTCACGAGGTGACAGGAATGATGCAGAAAAAGGGAAGGATGGCAGGAAGAGCAGGACAACTGTACCCATAATAATCGTTGGAATGGCTTCAATCTGAACAAATGGGACGGTAAGCTGACGTAGGAAGAGGCACACAAATATGGCAGAAAACGTACAAGAAAGAGAAATTGCCACCTGCAAAATTGTAAGTATATCGAGGCAATCGAAGTGGGCATTTCTCACCCGGTCAAAAGTGATGTATGGGCGCGTACTAGACCAAACGCAAGTAGGCCCTACAAACTGAAGTCAGCGACGATGAGAACACACCACTAGATCGTGACTTACTCCGATAGCTCCAGGTAAGGTACCAGTCATACCAAGACTAGAGTGCGTGAACAACTCGAACTACACCGACAGAAGAGCAGACTCAACCTGATTCGGACCGCCAGCTCACTCCTGTAATCGTCTAAGTACACATATGATCCAGAGGTAGAGGATAACGCACCGCTTATACCAGAAAGACAAGTAATATATCACTCCAGCATAATATCCAGCTTCTCCGATCCCCATGAGTACCCTGCATCATTGTCAATCCTTGTCAATTCCTATCCTAGCAAAGACCATCGTACTCACCGCAAGACAAGTAAGGCAGCATAGCCTTTTGCATATGTGAAAGAGAGCGAACACAAGCCCCAAAATGTGAGCGACAAGAAAAAGCTGCAGGACCATGATCAAAACTATCGACTACAGAGCGGCTCATACCTACAATCTGTTGGCTCCGATGTATCGCTGCAGTACTAGGATGAAATTAGTCACAACAGACGTGCAAGCGCATCGAAGTTGAGAGTCTTACTGTTGGCCGGCATTTCGAGGAGGCCTGAAAGCTATCAGATGAAGCGGTGCACGTAATAGTACGAAGCTTACAGTATCCTACGTAGAAGATGCTAAGAGCGATCGTCCATTTCTGATTCGTGGTGATGTCCTAGTAGACTTCTGAGCATACAACTCATGGGTATAAACAACCGAAAACTCACATAATTTTCGTTAAATGCTTGGATGACGTGGGCATTGCCACTGCATATACCAAAGTCAGCACCATTTGAGCCTATTAATATCTCTCAACCAACATATTTGTGCGATCTTGACTGTTGTGTGAGTGGTAGGAGTAGATGAGAGTCAATGCAAGATGGCTCACCGAATTGATTGACTAAAGATCCTCAAGGAAGTTAAGCATCTGAAAGGAGCAGTTCGGATAGCACCACTTACAACAAAAACTAGGAACCAATCGTGAGCGACTCGACTACTGAGATTCTCATTCAATGAACTCCTCACCTGACGATAACCAAAGGGAGCACACCATTATCGATTTTCCGTTTCACTCCCCTCTACAACCCCGTCAACTCGGAGATAACAAGTTCATAATACAAATCAGCGCACCTCTTCCTCAGGTGTATACTGTACGGTCTCAGCATCTTTGTGGACTGCCTCTGCCCACGCAAGGTCGAGAGGTGAAAAGAAGTGCTTTCTCTTCGCTTTGGATCCAATCGCATTCTGATGCAACGTCCCATCCTTAGCTTCCTGCTCTCGTTGTTTTATCTGGGTTTCATCTAGAGGTTGCATAGCTTCAGCGGAGCTCGTAGATGGAGCTGACATTTTGAAATCAATACGGCTCGGAGGAAAGGAAGAGAGGAAGATTGGGTCATTGTTAATTTGGTATTTGAAGCTTTGAGCGTGTGGGAAGGGTGTGGAGGAACTGGGGCAATAGACATCGCGCGTGACCTTGAAGAGCCTAATCATGGAGAAGACCGCCGTCCTGTTGAGGTGTTCCGCATCCACGGAATGTCGCAGCCTATAGGTTCACGCCGTACCGGAACAAAGAGAATTCAAGAATAGGTCACCTGAGCGAAATAAGCAATGACTGACCTAAGCCCTCCCCAGCCTGAATTAGAGTTGATGTTGACCTAGATGTATGTAATCCCGTGTCATGACAGGGCTCAAAGGATCATCACTCCTGTGGACTTATGGTCTCGGGAAAAAAGTTTGGTGCCGACGAATAGACGGATTCTATGCTTCCCTGCCTCAAAGGACTACAGGCATGAAAGATATGTCGGAGCTGGAGGGATCGTGGCCAGTGATGATAAATTTTAAAATAGTCAACAGAAGAAATGGAAACGAAAGATGGGAACGCAGAGTCGTCGCTAACTGTAACAGAGTACTGGGTGAGCCTCAGCCTCGGACAGAATGAATCTGCATGGTCGTGGTATTCGGAGAAGAGAGACTACTGTGACACTCGTGCATGACGCCGATCTACAGGGTAGTGTGACTAGGCTATTTAAAAAATCATCTCGGTTACAACGCTTGTGCCATCAGCTGCGTTTGTGGGAGTTGTCCTTGAGGAGCTGATCGACTTCTCCACAGATGGAGATGGGACAGTGTGAAAGTATACCAAGACTTGGAAAACTGCAGCAGTTGTCCACGTTAGTTCATCTGTTCGGACAATGGTTGGAGATGCAGGAATATCCTGTACAGAAGATAGCAGCGCGGCTGATGTAGATTCCTGTCATAAAAGTTTGCCCCAGATTGGGATTATTCACGAACAACGGTCGTGCTCGGCAAAGTCATTGAGTGGTAGCATGTAGTATGATGGAACCAAAATATGTGACTAATTGTAATCAGATTAAGGCATCAACAAGAGGAACGAAATAGTTACATGGGGTACTACGTGGTTCAAGGGCCGATGATCAAGTTTCCTTTTTTCAGAATGGGTACCCTCGCGGTTATTGAAAGCCAGGGTCAGCTTGCGCTTGGGGGCCGGACTGAAAGTAGGTTGACGAAGTTCTGACGTGTTCCAGGATACCAGAGAGGAGGGGCGTATTGTTCTAAAGGGTCGTAAGTTGCACTAGGAATAGAGTGGGCTAATAGCTAGTGAAGTCCTTGGAAATCATTCTTAGCCAGAGCTTGATGTATACGAGAGAACCCTCATACCAGCTTTGTTGGACACCATTTTAATATTTTCTTCATGGTCGACGTGTGTCTTTCGGATGGAGTGATCGGTGGTCGATAGGGGTGCTCAACCCCTGGGTTGCAATGCGTGAACCCCATCCTCACCCAAAGAACCTAGCAGAAAGGCTCGAGCGGCAAGTATGAACTGAAAACTCTACCATGCCCAGTGGGTGATAATACACGTGATACATCTTTCCTCTCTTTGGATTCAACATTTGTATCCCGCTTCTCACAAGCAATCAACGTGCTAAGACGGGAACTTGGGGGGAAATTTATATCGAGAACTCAGGAGGCCATGCAAGAAGTTAGGCAGCCAGACAAGTAGAATGATCGAGACAAAGGAAAAGTACAAAGCAACCAGTACAGGAAACACATGTGCCTCGACTTCACCTTAATCATGTCAGGAAAACATAACGAGGATCGTCGTCCCAAACCTCTCCACCCTCACCTTCCTGCCTAGCCTCTGTACTACCCTTCTCCTCCTCTTCCCGAGATGCCCGAGAACTCCTCTCCTGCAAAATTCGTTGATTCCGTTTGTTCATCATGTTGAGTCTTGTGCGGGTTAAAAAAGTAGTTATGATACATAGGGCCAGGCATCTTGGAACAAAAAGTGTCATCGGGAGTTTAGGGAAGCTTGTGAAGCGCTTACCCTGCAGCTATCGCGTGGCCCTTTCGGAACGAATCCTCTGGGTCGAAGTACACTTGAGGCGAAGCACTGGATATAACCGTGAACTCCGACGACTCGCCACAAATAGATTGGATTACCCACATAGAAACACAGTTAGATATTGACACGATGAAAGCAGTTCCAACACCCCGCTTGGATGTAGGTGAAAATGTATTAGCAGCCCAGCTCCTACGATGCGAGTCCAATCAGTCATGATATTCTTCAAACTTTGAATGAACCACTGCATACTCACATTACGAGCGGAAACAGACTATAATTCCCTCCAACAACAAGGAACAGTGCGAAATACGCAGCACCCACGCTTTTCTCTGCTGACGTCGCGAGAATAATGTAGCCGATCAAAGAAAGAGTGGCAGAGAACATGATATGGTATCCTCTATCCTTGGTGTAGTCGCTGTGCCAGGATTGAAGGTATACCATAAACCAGCCGACAACGTAAGGCGCGACGGTGAGTCCTTGCGCGTTGATAGAAGAGAACCCAAGACCCTTGATGAGCTGAATATCATGTAAGGAAGACGAACATTGGCGACATAGGGATATACATACGGTCGGGAGGAAATACGAAACCGTTGCAACCCCGACATTGACTATCATCGAAGATCAGGTCTACAACTTTCTGAAATAAGTGCGACAAAGTACTCACAACTAGCGTAGATAGTCATGAAAAGCCAAGCATTCGGCTCCGCTATTATAGCCTTAAAACCTTGCCATCCAGTCATTCCTCCGTGCGACTGAGGTTTATGGTCGCCGTTCAGCCTAGCTTGAGCTATAGCGCGCTCACGAGGTGACAAGAATGGTGCAGAGAAAGGGAAGGAGGGGAGAAAGAACAGGATAACTATGCCCATAATAATTGTAGGAATGGCTTCAATCTAAACGAATGAGATGGTAAGCCGACATAGGAAGAGGTGCATGAGTATGACAGGAAACGCACAAGAAAGAGAAATTGCCATCTGGAAAATTGTGAGCATAGCGAGATAATAGCGGAAAGGATTGCTCACCCAGTTAAAAGCGATGTGCGGGCGCGCACTAGGCCAAACGCGAGTAGCCCCTATAAACTGAAGTCAGCGATGACAAGAGCACTGCTAAGTGGATTGTGACTTGCCCCAATAGCTCCGGGTAGGGTACCAGTCATACATAGACTAAAGTATGTGAACAACTCAAGCTACACCGACAGAAGAGCAAACTCAACCTGATTCGGACCGCAAGCTCACTCCTGTAATTGTCTAAATACACGTAAGATCCAGAAGTAGAGGGTAACACACCGTTTATACCAGAAGGACAAATAATATATCATTCCAGCATAATATCCAGCTTCTCCGATCCCCATGAGCACCCTATATCACTGTCAATCCCTAATCCATATCCCGAAGACCATCATACTCACCGCAAGACAAGTAAGGCGGCATAGCCTTTTGCGTACGTGAATGACAGTGAACATAGGCCCCAGAAAGTGAGCGACAAGAAAAAGCTGGAGAAACGACATGCGTAAAGTTATCTCGACTACGAGCGAGTCATACTTACAATCTGTTGGCTCCGATGTGGCGCTGCAGTACTAGGGTGAAATCAGCCTTACCATGCAGAAGCGCATCAGAGTTGAGAGCCTTACTATTGGCGGGCATTTCGAGGAGACCTAGAAGCTGTCAAACGAAGCAATGTGCAAGGTAGTAACGTGAAACTCACAGTATCCTACGTAGAAAATACTGAGAGCTATCGTCCATTTCTGATTCGTGGTGATGCCCTAGGTGGTCTTTTGAACATACGGCTCATGCGTACAAACAACCAAAAACTCACATAATTCTCGTTGAAGGCCTGGATGACATGTGCATTGCCACTATACATGCCAAAGTCAGTACTGTTTAAGCCCATCAAAATCCCTCCACTAACATATTTGTGCGATCTTGACAATTGCATGAGCGGTGAGCGGTAAATGAGGTTTGATATAGGATAACTTACCGAATTGATTGACTGAAGGTCATCAAGGAAGTTAAGCATCCGGAAGAAGCAGCTCAGGCTGTACCACTTACAACAATAGCTGAGAAGGAATCATGAGCAATTCGACTGAGAATCCCTCGTTTGATGAACTCCTCACCTGACGATAACCAAAGGGAGCACACCGTTATCGATTTTCCGTTTCACTCTCCACTGCAAACTCCGTCGTTAGCTGGAGATAACAGGCTCATAGCGCATATCGGCGTACCTCTTCCTCAGGTGTGTATTGCACGGTCTCAGCATCTTTGTGAACTGCTTCTGCCCAAGCAGGATCTAGAGGTGAAAAGAAGTGCTTTCTCTTCACTTTAGATCCAATCGCATTCTGATGCAACGTCCCATCCTTAGCTTCCTGCCCCCGTTGTTTTATCTGGGCCTCATCCAAAGGCTGCGTGGCTTCCGCTGAGTTCGTAGATGGAGCCGACATTTTGAAGCCAACCCAGTTTAGAGGGGAGGAAGGGAGGAAGATTGGGTCATTGTTGAGTTGGTATTTGAAGCTTTGAGCATGTGTGAAGGGTATGGAAGAACTGGAGCAATAGATGTCGCGTGTGACCTTGGAGAGCCTGATTGTGGAGAAGAATACCGTCCCTCGAGGTGTTCCGCATCCATGAGATGTCTTGGCCTATAGATTCACGGCGTACCGGAACAAAGAAGATAATTCAAAAAGGGGTCACCTGAATGAAATAAGCGACGACTGACCTAAGCTCTTCTAAGCCCGAATCGGGGATGACGTTGATCGGCTGAACCCAAACACATGTATTTCCAACTTGTAACCAGGCTCAAAGGATCATCACTCCTCTAGATTTATGGTCGAGCAAAACGAGTTTGGCGCCGACGAATAGACGGACCTTGTGCTCCCCTGCTTCAAAGGACCAGGCATGGAAGATATGTCGGAGCTGGAGGGATCGTGGCCAGTCATGATAGATTTTGAAATGATCAACGGAAGAAATGGAAACGGAAGATGAAGACGCGGAGCCGCCGCTAACGCTTGTGTCGGCTGCGTCTGTGGGAATTGTCATCGAGACGCGGATTGACTTCTCCACAAATGGAGATGGGACTGTGTGAAAGGATAATCCGAGTGGACCAAGATTTCCAGCATCGCGAAGTCCGATGAGAAATTCCCAAAACTTGATAATTGCGGCAGTTGTCCATGCGATCTCGTTCGTTTGGGTAATGGTTGGAGATGCAGGAAGATCCTGTACAGGATCCAATAGTACGCCTGACGTAGATTCCGGCCATAAAAGTTTACCACGGATCGGGATTATCCACGAACAACGATCGTGCTCGTCGAGGTCATTGAGTGGTAGCTTGTATGGTGAAATCATGATTGGGTTGGATTTTCGGTAGGACGGGATTTTGATTTGGCGACTCGAAACCCGAGGAAGTAGGGGAACTAAGATATGTGGCTAACTGTAGATCAGATTAAGGCATCAACAAGAGGAATGAAATGGTTACATGGGGTACTACGTGGTTCAAAGGCCTGTGATCAAGCTTCCTCTTCTTTGTAGGATGGGTACCCTCGCGGTCAGTGGATACTGGAGTCAACTCGCGCTTAGGAGCCGGACCAAAATCGGTGCATGTGAAGTCTGCAAGGTCTTGCAAACTAAATATCTCGCTCGCATCCAGTGGTGAGCCCCATTCCTTCAGTTCTGTCGACCTTGTTCCCGCAATGAACGGTGGGGTTGAGGAATACAAAAATTGAGCTGAGTTACATGAATGAGTTTTATGAGGCTCAACGACAACGGCGTGAAACATACGATAGCATTTGGATTCAGGCAGGGCTGTAAGACCATTTAGAGAATGCCACAGCTTCTTGTCAAGTCCCCGATAGACCAGATTTCGACCTTGCTCGAGTAGTAGAGACTGAGAAGGGCCCGAAGCCTCCTTGGAGAAATGGTGGACGGTTACATTTAGCGGACTATCAGAGCTGTGGTTCATTTGCTATTTTGCGCAAGCAATCTAGCTTAGTTAGCGTCTTGCTCGGCGAAGAAGATCAGGATTTCAGTGGCCCTTCCGAAAGAAACGAGACGCAAACGTCAACCACGTTCACCCAAAGAAGCTTTCATTCTACTGTGGGAATCATGACGTACGTAAGTCGTGTGACCAAATAAGCACCGCCACACCACCACGTGCCTACGACAGAACCTTGAAGCGGTGGGGACTCGGTACTTTGTCCACAACTCCCATTCGCAGTCTCCTGTGATAATCTCCTTATCCAGTACTATGATTCTAGGCTGAGGAAGGACTCTGAATACAAGTCACATAATCCTATCATCGATATTTCGTTCCAAATGCATCCAACGTTCGCCGCCTCGGTTGGTGGTCGCGAGCTTGAGCTGGAGAATGACCGTTTACTGAACGACCAAGCAGAAACCAGCGATACTGCAGATATAGCAGCACAGAAAAGTGAGTCCGACTTGTAGAGTGACTATTCAATACATTTAATCTTCTATCTGAAGCTCGGGAACGTCGGCTTTTGCGTAATCTGGCAATTTCGTTCTTCCTCTTTGGTCTCTTCAACAATGGTCTGTCTTACCTGTTAATCATACAGTCGTGATTGTACTGAAGTCAGTGTAGTGCTTTATGTTATTATTCTCTCCGCGGCACTAGATCTTGTGCCTCCATCAACACCCAAAGGCATTATAGCGTTCTGTAATATCGCACCAGCACTTGTGGCGAAGGTTGGATGGCCCTACATATTGAAGGGCCGAATACGCTATGCCAAGCGACTGATAGGCTGTTGTGTGTTGAGTATGAGCGGAATGATTGTGAGCCCCCTTTCTTTTTCCGCTGCGGTCATTTGTTCTTACTGTTACTAGGTTGTGGCGCTGTTTGAGTCCCTTTCCATGAGGTTAATTGGAATCAGCCTGGCTTCTTTGTCCTCTGGTGCGTATGTTCCAAAGTCTATTCTGCTCACCATGAAGCTCATCTCGTCACTAAGGCCTGGGTGAATTGACTTTCCTGCAGTTGTCGACAACCTATTCCCCTCCCTCAGTTGGTGGTCACGGTGTTGGGTTCGTATTCATTGTAGCTTCCGTTAACCCCTTTCAAGCCTGTTCCTAGATATTTCGCCTCCGGAACAGGTGCAGCCGGCCTTGCTGGGGCTTTCCTCTGGTGGGAACTCCGCAAGTTCGGAGTTCGGTTTGGTGTTGGTATCTCCTCGGTACGTCCTCTCTACTTGGATTGAATGAGCTTTCTAAGAGTTTTCTCGCCAGGTCATGCCCCTCGTCATTCCCCTCACCTACTTCTTCCTCCTGCCCCACAACACAGCCTTTCTCTTTTCTCACTCTCCAGCAAGCTACGAGGATCAGATCAGCCCATCTGATGTCGTGTCCGGTTTGCCTTACACGCCTCTTGCAACGAATGAAGATGACATTCGAGAAGAGGAAGGTACGCTGGCCCCAGGCCCCAAGCGAAAGGTTGCGCTCAGCTTGGACGATAAATGGCGTCTCGTTAAACCTTTATTGATGAGATACATGCTTCCACTCTGTGAGTGTGACTTGTTGCTCGACTTACCCCTCGATTCTTTCTGATACCTTGCTTAGTTTCTGTATATCTAGTACGTTCACCTTTTTGCTAGCTCAAGACCCTGCTAATGAAGGCACTCCAAAATAGTTCGAATACACTATAAATCAGGTCCGTTTTTCGAAGTTTAGTCCTCCCCGCCACGCGCTCAAGTACATCGGTGTCAACAGGGTATTGCTCCAACTCTACTTTATCCCGTACCCTCTCCGGAAGGACACTGGCTATTGAGCAAGATCATACATTCCGTTAGAGATTATTACCCATTTTGGCAGGTTTGTCGTTCTGCTCCCATCCGCACTTCCTAGTTTAGACTCATGACATTTGTCGTTGTTGCGCCTAGCTGGTCTATCAAGCAACCGTCTTCCTCTCTCGGTCCTCGATTTCCTTTGGCCTGCCCGCACTTCCTGCACGCCTTCTCCCTATACCTGCGATCGTACAAGCCGCCATCCTTTCGCTACTCGCTCTTGAGTCCGCATATGGATTTTTCTCAAACGAGGCAGAGGCGATCAATGTATTCTTCGTGTTTGTGCTCATCAGCATTGAGGGTATATGCGGTGGTCTTGCATAGTCAGTTAACCGTTTCTTCTTTGGCATACGTTGTCATCAAGGCATCTGACCGACAATCATGTTATAGCGTAAACGTATTCTATCGCGTGAATCAAGAACAACCAGATCCGGATTTGAATCACGACCTTGAGCGGATGAAGCAAGAGAAGGAGTTTAAGATTGGGTCTATTGGTTTTGCGGATTCCTCGGGCATTTTGTTTGCTTCGATCTTGGCGGTGCCGACTGAGGTTCAACTGTGCAATGCGCAGATTCGTAGGGGAAAGACGCTTTGTAAAGGTCTTTAGCGTTAAATAAGCTACAGTATTTTCAATTGTAAAACTCAGATATCTTATCCTGAACTTAACAGATACTGCTGTGTTGAACTTGGCGTGCCGATTCTTTGACTTGTGGCGAAATTGAAACATATATTTTCTCTATATCAAAGGTCTGGGTCTAGAAGACCAAACAAGGGAGCAGACCCAACACTCCGGAAGCAAACTTGACCTTGAGCCCCGAAACCATCCAATCGACTACGCCTCCAAGATCACCAATGCCCCAGGCCCATTAAACAAATCCTTCACCTCAACCTACCTCAACCCATTCAGCAACGAATGGTAATTCCTCTGCTTGGCTCAAGGCAGACCTAGTCTGCTCCTTGTCGTTGAACGAGAACTTTGACGCCTACACGGTCAATAATGACGATTTCAGTGGAGAAATTGCTGACGAGCTTGACCAGCATAAAAATCTTCTCTACATAGTAGCTCTGGATGCTGATTGTGAAGATTTGCGGGGGCTGAGAAGGGCAACCAGCGAGAGACTTCAGGGCTGGTATAATTGTTTCCTGGGGGACATTCAAGGTCAAGAAGTTTCCCCAGTATAGGACCAGTCTTTCTAAACGTGGGCAATGCAGGCGGTGATGCATGGAGAAATCATGGTCACACTTTACGTCGAGAGTGAGGAAGCGGAGGTTCGGCAAAGTGACTTGATCACCAGCCCAGGTTGTATGAGGTGAGCAGGTTGGTCGCATTTGATGTTTAACAAAGTAGCGGAGGCACAATGAGCGAAGATCGGGAAATTTTGCATCCATCTAATCGGACCTTTTAGGGTAAGCTGGTCCAGTTGTTCCCAGGAAAGAGCGGGAATTAGAGAGCCAAGGTTTCCCGAAGTACGCCAGACCAACTGTTTAAGGGATGAGAGTTTCCCTAGGGCCTCGATGATTCCCCAATCCTTGGTGCTAGGCCTGTAAAAGTCATCGATAAGCTTGATCTCGACATTTTCCAGGTTATCTGCCCTCGAAAATGGAACATGCACCAACTTCCCCCAGGGCAGTTCTCCAGCTGGACCCCTATCTTGAATAACGATAAGGCGCCACCACCGACGGATATGTAAAGAAAGTATGTCGATGACTTTCTCGAGGTATTTCGCCTGAGTCTTTTTGGGAAGGAGCTTTCTCTTCGACTCCCAGAAAGAGGCCTGAACGTGAATTTTGAGTGGGTGCATCCCCGATCGTTCGGCGTGGAGTTTGACAAGGTTTGCTGGAGGAAATGCCGTGATGGTATCGACAAATACTAAGCTCCATAGAGGCTGATACGAGGTCGCAATGTCTCCCCAGTACCGACAGACAGAACAAATACTGGCTCGTATATTATAAAAAACTTCGGGATATTGGTTTCCATAAGTTGAGGTAACAAAAATTCCGGCCAAAACTTCGGTAGGGAGCCTAGCAATTTGTGAGATGCAAAAGAGATAAGCATTTCAAGCTCATCGAGATCGAGGATAGGAGGTGTACTTTTCCATTACTGACTATCTGAACTGGTCCTGATTTTCGTTCTGAGATGTTACTAGAAGAGATACGTCGATATGCTGGAGTATTGCCGCCAGGGTTGGGTTCTGGGATTATCGATGGGAAAGGAAGAAAGGGCAGAATGTTGAACGCGCTGTTTCAAATATTACTTTCCATCACATTTATACATAACCTGTACAGTTTATGTAATGACAGTATGTTCCAATAACTCCTAAGGATGCAAGACAGAATATTAAACAAATACGACATTCCGATTCACTTTGCAGAGTCCGTTCATAAGCGCATACTGCACCATAAACACACAGCTTCCACCGTGCTTCGAGAATTTGAGCATCTTCAAAGAATCCATTGACTATAATTTTCAAAGTTCAAAGTAATAACTGCGGGTTCACACTTACGATATCCCGCAACTCGGGATTTTTTTGAAGGGTGTTGACACTCTCAGGATCAACCCAGCCCACGAACAAGGAACCTCTCGCGTCCGCTCGTAATTTCCAACTACGAGCTTTTTCTGGTATATGCTGGGCAAGATTAGCTTCGATTTCGGAGATAATGGCACTTGTGGACGTTGAATAATCACTGAAGACTCTGATGTTGAAAGTAGGGATTTTGACGAGGGTGGACACAGTGAAGATCATCGGCAGCAACTTGTTTGGCATGCACTGTGCGTGAATTTGTAAGAAGTGGAGTGGGTAGTGGCTGAATACCCTCAGGGAAGAGAGAAGAACCTCTTCCGCTGAGGCCTGTGATGCCCAGTATTTCGAGCTGAGAATAAGGACTTGTAGCCGTGGGCAGTGCCAGAGATAAGACACGACGCCAAAAATTTCTGTCCCATTCGAGCTGAGATCAAGGGCACGGAGGTGGGGAAAGGACAAGGTACTCGGTGCCATACACACGAGGCCAAGCGATTCGCATTGAATCTGCATGGTGACGACTGAAGTGCAGCAGGCAGCAAGAGCAAGAGCATCATCCCAGAAACTAAGACATTCGAAGCGGAAATGCGTCAGTTGGCTCCAGGGAAATTTGCGCAGGATAGCCGTATGGTTAAGTTCTGGCGAGCTCCAGCTAAGCCGCCTGAGGGATGAAGCTTTGCCAATAGCCTCAATGACTGGCATTTCGATGTCATGTATGGTCATACCGGCGTTCTCCAAGGCGTCGGCTTGTTCAAATGGTATGGATAGTAAAAGCTTGAGTGCGTCGCTGCTCATTGTGTGTACTTGTTTGAATACAAGTGACTTCCATCGATGGAGGGAGGGGAGGAGGACTCCAAGAAGGCCATAGAAATAGGTGATCTGTTCATGATCGGGTAGTCTTTTAGAAGGCGAATAGCGGCCTGGTAGCGGCTGAAAGGAAATTTTGAGAGGATAGCTTCCCGATCTTTCTATGTACAGCCCAATCATGGCTATTGGGGGCCAGGCAATTGTAATATTGGCGGATATTGAAGCCCACAGAGTCGTGTGAGGGATTGCAACGTTCCTCCAACGACAACAAACTGAGGATACGTTGGCACGTCGCATGTATGGGTTCCTGAAATTTCCATCGTCACAGTATGTTGATAATACGAAAATATCGGCTAATATTTCGTTAGGAAGTATGTTGATCGACGAAGTCCTTTGAGAGTTGAACTCGGAGTATCTGAAGTCGTCAGAATGAGATGTCATGATTGAAATGGGTATGTGTATCTCACCCCCCCATAATCAATTAGCGGTTCGTGTGGTTTGCAGTTTGTCGATTGCTGGTGTGCTTTTGGTTTGTGGCTCAAACCAAGGAAGGCTGAACGTTTAAATTCGTGATGATCATGACATGATTATTCCCCCTAACATCGGTTTCAAAACGGCTGCCAGCCGAAATTCGTTCCCACGGGTTTGAACCCTTCTGGGCTTCAACTTTTCAGCCCATTCAGGTGAAGGCCTAATGACCGAACAATTCGCCACCTGTATATTCTCTAATATAGCATACATTTGAAAACGATTGCTGCTGATTTTGACTTTTTTGAAAAACACTGTCGAACTCAAAAGGCAATAAAAGGCATCCTGTCATCTGTGGAGATAGAACAAACGGTACACCAAACCACCCCATACTTTCAATGACTAAACTCTGCCTTTCAGGCACCCTTGAACTGAGCTCGTCAAACAAAGGGATATTCAATAGGTTTAACCATAAGCCCCATAAACTCGAGGTACGGCTGGAGGGATCCCTCAATCCTCCGTCAACCCCACAATATCGACATGTCCTCTATTGACCGACTCCTACTCTGTGATTTATTTGTAACCCGGGCTCCAGCGCCTATCAGTATATCATAAGAGAGTTCATAATACATGATAAGTACACGATTGCCTCTAGCAATACTATGTCCAGTCCGAAAAGTACATTATAGGCGTCACTAAGCTAACGATCAAGATGATCAAGAGTCTTTACAGACGTGGATATTTTCAGGGCTTCCAGCCTACTTATGCAACGGTGCGAGTGTGCCCAGAGCACACGATGAGGATGAATAATACAAGCGTGGATCTACTGAGAGAGAGAATAATGAGTTCTGAAATTCGAAGAGAAAAAACATTCGAGATGTATAGTTCACGAACCAGATCAGAAAGGAGAAAATCTTCCAGCAGAAAGCGGGCGAGAGAAATTTGGACTGCTCCTGCATCCAGTAGTACAAATAATAGAAGAATCATCAGCTGTGTGCCACTGGTTTACCTCTGGACCACTTGTCCCTGATCGCAACCAATAGCGAGCCTCCGGAATTAAGTCTCGACTTGATTTGATGCGAATGAGGTCATGGTTCGGCGATGCTGTTCGGGCGTCATGGGAATTGTCGGACTTATTACAGGTAAACGTGGTACACATCGAGTTCGGCGAGTCCGGGAAGGCGACTTTCAATGACGCCAGCAAATCAACAAGGTCCTCTGTCACTTCCTTGACGCGACAGAGTGATGTGTCCACAATTATGTCTTGGCCTGTTAAGCAAAGCGGTTAGAAAGGAAGCAAGGGGTTAGAAAGGAACGGTCAAACCTTCAGGGGGAGGGGTGGGAGAGTGCTCAACTAGTTCGGGTACGCGAGCCAGCACTTGAACTTGGTCGACCGAACATACTTCCTCGACCTCCTTAACACCTGGAATGTCCTCTAATCCTTCATCCTCGTCCATTTCCTTGATAGTGTTCGGGAGCTTGTGGAGCCACACAAACTCAATAGCGAATTTGAGCCAGCGATGTGAAGGAATCTCCGGATCATCCTCGTAAATACTCTCGTCACTACTCTGCTCGACTTCAAACATAGTTTCGGCGAGATCATCGTCAGCAAACATTTCGGGATGCCCCTCCCATTGATCTCCTTGGCCGATGCCGTCCTCCGCAACCTCGACTGAGTCAAACTGAGTGCTCTGGGTAGCACTGACATTCTCGTAAAACCCGTTTCTCGTTTGCTCTCTCTCCACATGAGATATATCGCTCTTGCAAGCTGCGTTCGACCTTTCCTTGTCACCAGACGTAGCGGAGGACTCCAGAGAGTGATCCAAGCTTGAACGATCGTCGTCCGAGACGGACTCTGATGACGGGGAGGAAGCGCGATCAATAGCGGTAGATATATCAAACATGTTGTGGGTTAGAACTCCTAGGCCGGGATCTTCTTCGACTGTCCTCTGGGGTACAGGTTTATTGGGTAACGTTGATGGTACATATATCGTCGTGCGAGGACTATCTGTCTCAGGAATCTTCAGAGTATGAACGGGTCGCTCGTCGAATGAACCTGAAAAGAAATATTAGAGAATATTTAAGACTTGAGAATATACGTGAGAGTGTAATATAACGCACTGGATTTGGCTATGATCTTGGCCCCGGATCCAACAACGCCGAGCTCCAGGTCGACGGTCACGACAGGCGAGTTCTCTGAGCGGCCACATACTTTAGAAAAGAAGGAAGCGATAAATGAAAAGAATGTGGGTAGGATACCGCATATCCAAGACATAATGGGAGGGGCTCATGAAAGAGGTTTGGGAGAAGAGGCGCAGTTATACGGAGACGTGTGGTGGCTGACATGGACACTTGGCCAAAGAAAGGTGGAGTTGAGTCGGGCCAGCGCACTGAGTTATACAAGAATAATGGGAACATAAGAGACAGGTTTTGCTTTTAATGTGTTAGGCGACATCATATTGCTTGGCTGAGTGCGATAAATTGAACGAGCAGAGCCGACGATTCAAGAATTCGTATACACGTATGCCGCAGCTGGCGTTGCTGAATAATACCACTTAATGACTGCTGTGACTGTCATTAGGCTGACGAATGTCCATTGTTAAGTTGGAGCATGCCAAACCGACGAGTAGGCGGACGGGTGTTGTGCGGGACATCATGGAAAGGCGGTTGCGAGACGGAGCCACGCATCAGGCTTCATCTTGTCAAAGTTGTAGACAGGCACATAGGTTCGCATAGTTTCATTTTTCTCCGACGTATGGACATTATTTTGCTGAAGATTTTAAGGAGGTGGTGGGAGTAGACTTGAAAAAAGCGAAGAGTACCGCACAGGTCGTATGGGGTTCGTTCGGATCAGGTGTCCGAAAGTTTAAGGTCCGAAGCCTGACTCACGTTCACCAAACACAACCAAGCAGCTCATTTCTTTGATCCAATCGAAAATAGAAATGTCATTCAAGTTATCGCATCACGATGAAGTACTTTTCAACAAGAGGAGGCAGTCAAAAACTCTCATTCGAAGATGTAAGTTGGATATGTATGAATAGTTGTCTCCAAATCTAATGATCCACAGACCGTCCTTGCAGGCCTCGCGCCTAACGGTGGCCTTTATATCCCAGAACATATACCCCAACTACCGTCCGACTGGAAGACTAAATGGGGCTCATATTCGTTTGTTGATCTATCTGTCGCGGTTCTTTCCCTCTACATTTCACCTGAAGAGATCTCTCAGGAGGAGCTGCGAAGTTTGGTCGAGAAATCCTACAAGACATTCCGCCATAAAGATATTACCCCTCTTGTGAAGCTCGAAGACAAAAAATTCATTCTCGAGCTGTTCCATGGCCCCACTTTCGCTTTCAAGGACGTTGCTCTGCAACTACTTGGAAATCTCTTCGAATTCTTCTTACTTAGAAGGAACGCGAGAAAGGCAGCAGGAGAGGAGCAGGAGAAGCTGACGGTCGTTGGTGCCACAAGTGGAGACACTGGCAGGTATTTAACGACTCATCAAATAAACATAGGAGCAAAATACTTAACAAATCCATAGTGCCGCTATCTATGGCCTTCGAGGCAAATCCAACGTATCCATTTTCATTCTTCACCCGAAAGGACGCGTCTCCCCAATTCAAGAGGCTCAGATGACGACTGTCACTGACTCAAATGTTCACAATGTTGCGGTTAAGGGCACGTTCGATGATTGCCAGGTATTAAAGAAATCTCCGACATTTATCCGTCTCGCCAGATCACTGACTATGATTCGTCAGGACATTGTAAAAGCACTCTTTGCTGATCGAGCCTTCAACGCAAAACATCGGCTGGGCGCGGTCAACTCCATCAACTGGGCTCGAATCCTAGCTCAAACCGTTTACTACTTCCTCTCCTATTTCCACGTACAAAGGCATCTTCCAGCCGGCACTTCCATTGATGACATCGAAATTCAATATGTAGTGCCGACTGGAAACTTCGGAGACATCTTGGCCGGATATTATGCAAAGTGTATGGGTCTTCCTATGGGCAAGCTCGCAGTCGCAACTAATTCCAATGATATCCTCGCACGTTTCTGGAAGAGCGGGCGTTACGAAAAGGTTGATTCCGACGAGCTTCCGGTAACAGACGGCCAGCAAGCCACTGATGCCAGCGGAGTGAAGGAGACGCTCAGCCCTGCTATGGACATTCTTGTTTCGAGTAACTTCGAGAGACTACTATGGTACCTCGCTTACGAGAATGCTACCGGCTCGTCTGACGAGCAAAAAAGAGTCAACGCATCTGCGACTCTTGATGGATGGATGAACAAAGTCAAGATTGATGGAAAAGTCCAGGTCCCAATACCCGTATTGGAAACTGCGCGTCGAAACTTCGTTGCCGAGAGAATTTCCGATGAGGAGGTAAGTGTCCTCTTGCCATGATCATCATTATACCGATATATGGCCTTTTCAATTGAATTGACCTTTTTATAAATAGACGCTCGACACCATTCGCAAACACTTTGGCACTCAACCATCTTATGTTGCTGATCCTCACACCGCTGTTGGCCTGGCCGCAGCAAGCATCATTTCCTCTAACAAGTAAGCACCTACCCTTTGGAGATATCGATCAGATAGGCTTATCCCAATGGTCTCTTTTCCACTCTCAAGTTCCCCGAAAACCTACCAGATCGTTCTCTCTACGGCACACCCCGCAAAATTCTCAGAAGCTGTCTCGCACGCACTCGAAACGGCATCAGATTTTGACTTTGATCGAGATGTGCTTCCATCTGAGTTCCGTGGATTGTTGCAGAAGGAAAGGAGAGTCATTCAAGTCGACCGGCCAGACGTCAGTCTTGTCAAAGAAGTCATTGAAAAGATTGCTACACAGGTCACTTGATACCTTGGTATTCTTGTTGTATAGATCATGGACTTATTCAATTACATGTTTGGATATAAGATGTCGAATAGATGATCAATATCTGCATTCATATTTTGTGATAATCAACTCATACCATGTCCATAAGCGACATGAACTGAGTGAACACTCCTCAAGGCCTCATGAGCGAACTAAACCTACCTCCTTGTGGTCCACTCCCTTGTCGGGCAATCCGGTTTTCTGCTAACTTTCCCCGCAAGCCGAACTCCTAATGCGCACTCCTCGGAGAGCTTACTACCGAGCTTTGATTTGAATGTCTGACCGAAGAAGCGGTTGAGCCATCTCACGAGTTCGTATTTATTAGTCACCCCTAACCGTCGTTTGACATCCCGAAGCGACTTGAAAGGTCAGAAACGCCGATCTTCAAATGTAGCAACCCTCCCATCAATGGGGCCCACACTTTCATAAACTGCTCGTCAAACCTGTCGTCGTCTGCACAACCAATTTCACCCGTATCCCCAAGGATCAGCTGTCGGAGCGTTGTCTGGACCAATTAGGGGACGTTATCACGATTGAATTGCAGTGTTGATGGATGCAAGTTTAATTATACCCTTGACACAAATCACAGATCAGGCTGATTTAGGTTTTGCACACATTCATGGACAATCACCTCGCCAAGCTGGCTGCAGGCTACAGAACGAAGGGAAAAAAGAATTTTCTTAGCACACTTTTGACCTCAGTTGCCGTTCTCCATTCCCGGGGGTTGCCCAGCCGGCCGGTACGGTTTTGGCGAGTAAATGTATGAAAGGGAGTGACAATTCAGCATGCATCCTGCCCAGCAATTTTACTCGGAACCAGGTCAGAGCAGTTGGCGTCCCTAGAGAGGTACGTATAGACCGCAGGCATTGTAAATCACGTAGCGAACGGTTAGAAAGCCAGAGATAAAACATGGAGACGAATATGAACTAATCTAGCCTTTCCATCGATACCCGGCCCTACGACTGAGTCTCTCCATCATAGTTGCCGTAACAACGCTCTGTTATCCCTAAACCCCTAAACCCGCCTCGCCTGGCTGGAGCACAGGTACTCAGCCCTTGGTATCTTTTGTGCAAGCGTGTACCGGGTCTAGGAGCCCCGGTTGCATGTTGGGGTGATCGGCCATCTGTGGCGCAAGAAGTGCACCAAATTTATGTTTTGGTGAAGCGTGAAGGGTCGATACCAGTAACACAAACGTCTAGGGCCATCGAGAGGGTAGAGTAGAATGAAATGCCAGTCTCCGTATAGTCGACTACCGTGGCAGGGACTCGCTACAAAGAAGACGCAGACAATGAGCCGTTGTGCCGGTGCCTGAGTACCAAGTTATGACTCACATTTTTCGTAGGATTTTTCAGCCAATGGTATATATCTGTCGAGTCTGCGAGGAATCTCGCCCAGATACCCAAAAACAGACTAAGCCCAGACTCCAAGGTAGTAATTTCCTCGATAGTCAATGTAGAGAGGGAAACTTGCGCCGTACTGAGCTTATCTCCTTTACCGAAACAAAGCTGTGTAGAATATAGAGCATGTGCGACCTCGTTGCGCTTTTCTAATTTAAAAAGCAATAAGCAAGGTTCTCAGTCGTGTGGGAGATATTACTAAACACTTACGATCAAAAGAATCATATGCTGCACCAACGGGACCGGCCAGCGCCTGTAGAAAATACCTCATGAGCGGCATGGCCTGGTGGCGAACTGAGCTCGGACTTACAAGTTTCTGATGTGAAAGCTTGGATCTCGTCGACCTCCTTCCACATGATGATCCAATGCGCATCACTGCGTGAACGAGGTGGGTGGGGTCAGGATTTGACAAGCGTCCATTCTACGAGAATAATCAGGCTCCGGCTCATAGTTTCTCTGAAAACCGACTAACCGAAGCGGAAAGGCTAGTCGCAGAAGTAAGCATACGAACGGACATCAGACCGAAATATGAGGATAACTTACTCTCGCATTATCCCATCTAGCTCATGAATCTTGCCTGACAGCTCGCGCAGCTCCTTTTGCCCCATTTTGGTTTGAAGGCTCGTAAATTTCGCGAATTCAGTATGAAAAGAGGCGAGAACAGCGCTTAGGCGCATCGCATGCTCAACCAAGGAACGTATATGGTTCGCATGGTCCGCCGAGATCTAAGAGTGACACCTCTCAGTAAAGGGGATGGCACATGACAGGAAATGCTTACCGTCATGAAGGAATGAAGGACCTGCATAAGCTCTCTATCCCGTGCAGCTGCCATAGGTAGAATTGTATTACAAAACACTGAAAAATCGGCGATGATGTGAGTGCGTGTTACCCCGAAACAGGAGAACAGCGACTTACTCTTGAGTCGACCAGAGATGTTGCCGGCGGTGGCTCTAAATTGCCATAATAGCTCGGAAAAGTCCTAGACAGGCATTTAAGAGAGGTCAACAAAAAAAAATCCGTAATGATGCGTACTCGTCGTAAGCTGTCCCATCTTGGTCTGAGAGGCACCGTCAGGCCTAGCATGTCAATGGAATGAACCATCTTTGAGATGGACTCGAATTTATCCAAGATATCCAGCAAAGTCCTCGCGAACGTCCTGCAAGAGTCTTCAACGTCTCTTTGTACATCCCTGTCGACCAGGCCACGGGCTGCTTCGCTGTAGGAAAGAACCTTGGGTTTGGTAGAGTAGGACATTTTGAAGTGTGAGGAAAGAGGATGCCGAAACTCGATGCAATGAGAGGAGGAAACATGCGAGAGGGTTCTTATACTACATTCCCCGAAGGCACGGGAAATTTAGACGAAAAGAAAGCGAGCTTTGGCTTGTGTGATGACACGAACTCGGGCAAACAGACTCTGTCCCGGAATTGGCAGTAGGGCTGTGTCGTTCACAGACGCGTAAGGGTTCTCATGATCGCTTGATGTAAGTTCACCTAACTCTCAGATCCAGATGAGATGAAATGAGATGATTGCAGAGGCGTCGGTACCCTATTCGTGAATAGCTGGCAGCACGCTGTTAGGAAATTGTATGAAGACCGGACATAAAATTTCGAGTGCTTACTGTCACGATGCTCCATTACTCCAGGCCTCCGTCACGACAGTTGTAGTCATCGGGTGCAGAAGCGCGATTGGTTCCACTTCGCCTCTTGCGTCTGCTCAGTGGTACTCAGCAAAAATAGTCTAGTCGATACATGACAATCCACGTCGAGGTGTTGGCAGCTCTTTTCCATGACATGGCCATTCAGGCGACATATGGGCATCCATCCCCGTTGTCTCCTCCGCTACACGTTGTCGTGGCAGAAGGTGTGATGCATGTTCCGGGAAGAGTCCCATTTGTCGGTTGCGGATCTGTTGGAATGGGCCAATTGAAGCAATCGTGGGTTGAGCCGAATATGTTCATCAGGGGCGTGAGAACTTAAGCGGCATGAATAAGCACCCTGAGAGCGCTCATTTGATCCACCGATACCCTTTCTTCATCTTCTCCGGCAATGAGCTTGCCACTACCGGCTGGGCTCCTCTAATGGCTCATGAAAAATCAATTACTCTCTCTCGCACCGAGCCTAAATCCGACCTCTAAGCCTTCGAAAACACACTTCCATGATTCCACCTCTTCTGATCTATCATTCAACCTGTCGTGGAAGGTCTTCCGTCACCCTAGGCTGCGGATCAATCACCAACTTCTCATCAAATAACGGAACGCTGACTCAGTGTGCACAGTTCGGCGTTCCTGTCGAGTTCTGATGCGCTGTGAACCTCACAGATCAGCACTCTTCTGGTTAACAGCTGGCTGAGCAGAACCTGTTGAATGCGTATTCATTCTCCGGAGATCCTGGATCATTCTTTAGTGGAATGTACAAATGTTTGTATTTCTCGATTTTGAAGTAGGCCAAGTCTCATCGTCAAAATGACAAGCCATCACCCTACCTCCACGGAAATTGATGAAAGATAATTCACTAGCTTCCGAGACAGCACGCGTAGTTCATTGCAGGCACACATTTATTGTACCTTAGAACTCAATTGCGGCTCAAAATTTCCGCCTCTAATACAAACGCCCTGGAAAGATGTTGAAATGGTACAAATGACAAACTCCTCTCCCCGTTAGCTCATGATTGATCCGTTTTCTCGCCCGTCTACGGTGCAACTATGTGATACGGCGATTTGGGGTAAAGGATTGAACGACTCGACCCCGAAGGGCTCAGTTGAAAGCTTCGCGGGAGTCCGTATTCCTACGACCAGTCCTTTGGTATTGGTCGGAACAGCAATTCTGCGAGCAATTCCATTTCCCCGAGAGAATATCGTCGGGCATTCATCAATGAGATAATTGTTGACATTATCGGTAAACACTTGCGTCGAGTATCCTGGCGCCCGCATGCTACTGTATTGACGAGTGCTTCATCACAACCTCGAAGATGTCGGAACTCGCAAATTATGTCACTGTTTGTTATAGCAGCAACTAGAACTCTGACTTACAGCCTTAGCTAGTCCCGAGGTCAGACAGTGAATCGAAATAAGTCAACAAACTGCGGATAGCGAGGTACCATCACCGTGGATCCCCCATGATTCATAGAATGGAATGGGTATAGTGCCATCAAGAACCAAGCCACAGTATTCCAGCGTTCAATCGAAGACAATTCTTTGATGCCCGCGGTTTATCAACAAACGCTAGCCGAAACTTCACTGATCCATATTGATTAGCTGGCACTTGTTCAACTAGCCGACAACCTTGCAATTTGTAACCATCTGTTCACCACACCATACGGAGTGTTTCATCTCTTCTCGTTTACTAGTTCGCCTTGCAAACTTGTTCTAGAGGCTACGTGCCCAGAAATTATGTCATTGGAAGATTACGAACCTGGGGTGGGGCGTGCAGGTCCAAGGCGGTGCAAGCTATGCCAGCTTTTGATTCGCTCTTCCGATCCGAGCATGTCAAGCTGCGGAGCGTTAATTCCCCTTCTTGGAAGCTAAATCGACTTGGATTAGGAGTCAGAGGCGCAGCACTCTGACCGTCACGAAGATGGAGCCATAAGCGCGCAGGAAACTCTGGAAAACCTCATCAGCGTTCATCAAAGAAGCACTCGTGGATCGTCACCTGGCAGCCGAATATAGCGGTCGATGTCGAAATTTAGTTCAAGAAGTCGCACCCGATTACAGCGGTCGTCAAAAACAAATTTCTCTTACTCGTCTGCTACGTCAGGTACGAAAATGTCAGTTCGAGGTATTGTTCCTGTCACTCTACTTCGACATCCGAAACAAACTGGAGACCCAAAATTTGGAAACCCCTTGGCTACATGCCACTCTGTACAAAGAAGGCTTAGTGGGGCTTAAAATGACTATTGCAACTTGAAAAAGAAAATTTCCAAAGCGACTTGATTTACGACTTGTATCCCTTGAGCAAAAATTTTCCCGGCCACCATGTGTTCCAATATACGATGATTGCTCCCAGCTTCTCCAAAACACAGGGTCAGGATCGAATCAAAGTCAACGGCGTTCTTTCTAAAAGATGCAATACACAAACCCGTCGTGCGAATCCCAAAAGTCGGGGATTGTCATGTACCGAAGAAGTTTTCGGACATCAAACCGAGGAGGCGGGATTAGGGAGCCGCTTCGTGACGGATCAATCTTTAACATCATATCTAATCAGCTCCAGCATTACTATTTCCCCTCCCATCGCTCTTTCCAAAGTTACGGATTTATGATGTCAACTTTCTTGAGTGAATCATCCTTGCTCAGTTGTTCGCACAAGCTTGTGTCCGGCATCTCTATCACGCCTCAAGAATGGAAGTCAAGCGGATCTTTGAAAACGTAGTTCCGTGGGCAAGCAATCAACGGATCAATTTGATTGATGAGCTTTCAGATTTCAGCGCTCAGCAGTGAGGGCCCTTTTAAGCCGGATTCCTCCTGAAGCAGGCGCATTGGCCGGACATTCTCCCTGGAGATACGTCAGGATTCAGTAATTTTAGACGTGAAGGCAACTTAAACGTAATCTATGTGCTTCAGCGGATTATCAGCCGGATTTGAACCTGAAGCACTCACACAGGGAGCTGTCGAGTGAATCTGAATTAAAAAGAGACTCGTAAGGATAATAGCGTTGCGATGAATCGTCAGTTGTTTGAAGCGTACCTTATTTATCCTCGGCGAACTCACTAAAAGCTCATAAGGCCACAGGAACAATGCTATTTTCTTCGTTTGGCATTCAGATTTCCCGACGTCGCCATCCTTCTCCAGGTTCTCGGAGCCGTGGCGGTTTCATGAAACTACCCATCAGCGGTAAAATTGGCACAAGAAGTACTTTAGTATTTGTTGCTTGCTTGTTCAAATCATATACAGCTTCCAAACACAACAAAAGAACCACCTATGCCTTGTGACAAATGGTGTAGATTAGTGACGAGAGAAGCAAATCCTTTATGCGTCAAGTAATCAGTCAACTTGGAAAGCATTGTGATTTTCTCTTGCTTTGTACAATGACGGTGTTAAGTTTTAGATTACTTCACCATTCGTGGTACCTTCAAAAGGATAGATAGTGGCCTTGCCCGTGATCACGAAATATTCTTGGTTTATGAAAATCTTTGTTTTATTTTTATGTCCTAGGGCGGATCACCACGGCTACTAATGCATGACCAAAGACAAACCTCACCATTACCTTCTTCTCATCGATATATGAGAGAAATGAGTTTAACATCTCATCATTTTTTCATTATTCCCCACGTGCTGTTCATTCCAAGCACTGGTGTCTTTCTCGTCAAATGGCGACGATTTACGCTCATAGGGGCTTGGCACCATGCTGGTAGCTACCCTGTGGCAGATTCACGTCCTATTGCAGGGATTGAACTTACAGATGCAGTGAGGGGTCCCAGGCCCTCAATTTTCCATCAGTTTTCTGGATGAAACGACTCGCGTTTTGGCTCGTGGGTTTAGCTCACCGCTCAAGGGCTAGAGTAATATTCCTCGCCATCTCGAACAAGCGTTATCAAAAATGGTTTGGCGCGGATGTCACCTGATGATTACCAGCTATTCCATATACATAATAGATTGGCGAATCTTGTTTCCTTAGAGTATCGTGGACCCTGGATCGGTCGTGCAAAGAGTGGCTGATAGTAGAACATGCATATTGATCTTGCCTCTGGGCCTAGAACAACCGATGGGCGAAACTAAATTGATCATTATGGTTGTCGCACTGCACCCGATAAGAAAGGTCAAAACAGTTTCGCGGAGAAACAATCAATGGGTCATGGTCAGAGTTGATGCCAGATTGAGCGTTCAGGCGTTCACAGGCTGGACAACCCACATTCTCACAGAAGCTTGTGTAGTGATCCCAGGAAACAAAAGCATTGGCAAACTTATGTTCGTATCAACTCGAGCAATGAGATTTCCGCAGAAAATCAGTGGCCACAATATGTACGCGATCCATTGGAATCATACAGCAAGCATAAACAGTGATAATTTACTAGTTAGCAAGGAATCAGACTTCGAGCTCAAGCCAGGCAAAACTTCATGTTGAAAAAAAAAAAAGAACATAGAGAGAAGTTCTGAAATTCAAGTAAAAAGATGGAGGAAAATAATAATAAAGAGATGTTCTGAAATTAAGGTAAAGTACGAAGAAAAAACTAGGAAAAGAGAGAGAGAGAGAGAGAGAGGGAGAGCGGAGGGAGTTCAGGGGGAGAGTATCAACGGACTCTAATAAACTTGTATACCAGAGCAGGTCAAAATCCGTTTGTATTAAACTCCAGGCTCTCCTTCCTTCGGGACGCGCCTCCCAACGGATGAACTTGGGTAGGGTAACTTCCAATTGCGTCGCCCATCGGTTGATGTCTTGGGCTTACCGCCCACATATACAGTTCCCGAACCTTCTGACTGTGCCAACGCAAAAGGTGGTAAATTGGCCATCCCGACCTTGGTCGCAATAGTGGACCTAACCTCCTTTTCTTCCCGATCCAATAGCATGCACGTTATCCCACTTCCGTGGACCGCCAATATGACCATATCGTTTGGTCGGCTGGTCACTATTGCCTTTGTCCAAACTCCAGTTCGCAGATCAATCAGCGTTACACCATAAGGCTGCATAGGGGTGTTGTCGTTTTTGGGATCCCAGGAACCCCATTGCGGAATAAGTTGGCGAGGACCCCACTCAGCTGCTGAAAGATCGAAAGCAGGATCCTGAGATTCTATCCATCGGTGTGAATCACCACCAGGGACATTATGGTCTTCAGCGACGAACCACATATCCTGCTTCACAAAAATGGTCCCGACCAGTAATTCGAATATAACATACACAATTGCCACGAGCCAAATGATCACGATTGCAGCAGCAACGTTTATGGCGAAAACAGCGAGTCCGATTATGATCGGGACGATGGCACTTCCAATCATCCATCGCTTGAGGCTTTTCATTTCGCGACGGTGATACAGGGCGCTTGAATCACGCTGAAGCCAATGGGTGAGCGCGATGGATTTAGGGGAAATAATGGAGAGAGCAGGTTCACGAGGAGAATCTCTGTCCCTACGAATTTGGATGGGAATAGACGTAACAAGGGCTTCGAGGCGTTCTGATCCTTCTTTAGGAGCGATTGGCTCACCCCACCACCTATAATTCTGGACGGTTGGATCGGCGAGTTTGCATACAGCAACGAGGAGTGTAGTGTTGTAGTACCCTTGGTTCAGCTCTAGCAACCAAGCAAGGTCCGCCCAACCGTTGATTCCGTGGAGGTCGTCCAATTGTGATCTCCGCGGTAAGAGACCATTCAAGGCTTTACCGAGGAATCGATGATCATTGAATTCACCAGCCTTGTCTCTGCGAATGGCTTCAACTACAAGGGAGTGAATTGCCGACTGCCAGGGAACCGCACCGGAGTTTGTTGCGTGCTGCATGATGTTGTATAAATGCCACATCTTCTTCACTGCAGCATGAGCTTGCATGTCGGCGCGAAACTCTTGACCAGGAACAACAACGATGTGAGAACTGGGTTTCTGGGTGTCCCAATCCTTGGAACGGGTCATCGCGAGGACTTTCTGGGTGTACAAAATCTCTCCCAGAGTGAATAATCGTTGACACCAAGGGCAGTCGAAACCAGTGTGGTCACAGTCTTCGACGTGGCAGAAGACGACGACTTGCTCTGCCCGCCTGAAGATATCTGCGAGCTGTCCGAGCTCAGTGTCCCGCTGCTCCTTGCGTTCCTCCTCGTTTGTGATTTCTTCATCGGAGAGACAGAATTCATCCAGCCAGATAAATTCTATGTCGTTTCCCTCGCTGTTGACCGTCTCCCTCGTGCGTGCATATTCGTCCAAAACCACCTGCGCTATCCTCTTGCGGCTGGCGAGGCTATATTTGCGCTTCCCACCCGGAGTGATGTCCGGCTGGGAATCAAGCTTTCCCCAGACGCTTTGAAAATCTCGTTTGCACTATCGAACGCGTAGCTGATAGCTGTGTATCTGGGAAGCTGGCTTCGCCCCTTGAGCACGCTGTTCTTTCGGGATTGATTGGAACCATTCCCTTCTTCCTTCTTTTCCCTCTCCCACTCGTACTTGACTTGATGTTGGGATACAATCGTCTTGCCTTGAAATTCTACCTTCAATAACCAATGCGGTTTGTTCCCTGTAACGGCATATTGACCACTCGATGGGACTTTCAGGGTTCCTTTCTCGAGTATCAGTGAACCCGGAGACTCCAACAGAACTGCATCTGGAGTATCCGCCCATTCTAATCCCCACAAGATTCGCTTAATCAATTCTTTGGCCGGCCTCACGCTAGCCGACGGGAGAAAGGGCCATATCGGTGCTAGGCAGATCGCGAACAAAAGGCGGAGAAAGTTGGCAATGCCGTGCCATGCACTGTCAGGGTTTTGACCGAATAAAAGAGGTCCTCTTACGCCACGCTCCTCCTGGAGAAGGCGTCCTGGCCGGACATTTTTTGTGAAAATGCGCCAGGACTCGGAGAGACTAGACATGAAGCGAGCTTCAGAGTCACCGCGCTCCAGTTAATTACAGTTCTAGGTAAATTTGGAGGACTCACAAGAGGGACTGTTGAGTGATTTTACAGCGGAGAGAGACTAGCAGGGACAACTGCGAGTCGCTGAGCCGCCACCTGTGCAGAGAGTACCTTATTTATGCTGTATACATCCTCGGCGAATCCACTGACAGGCTGGGAGAGAGAAGTGATGGAAAGCAAAACTACATGTTAAACATTCTGAACATTCTGCCAAATTTGGAGGCAACGGGGATCTTCTCTTACCATGTATGATGTGTGATGACAGAGACATGTCGCAGGTAACATAGCCATTTAGACTAGCGGGTTCTATGGCCACGAATGCCAGACCTTCAAAGGACTAGATCCAGGACCAGGGCAGAGATAAATCAGGTTCGCGATCGTGAAAACAGTTTTCATTGGTGAGGGTCTTGTTCCTCACGCATAGCCGAGAGCACAGCTCGCCTTTCTAATGCATGGAAGCCAAGATTTGACACTGATATCATTCCTTGATTATTTCATTCCAAGTATTACCATCCTCGTAAATAGAATGACCCATTGAACGCGTGATTCCTGGATTCTAAGTCTGCGTGCTCCGTTAGTACAGTACCCTGGGATGGATTCACGACGTTCTATTGCAAAACATGAACTTACGGAAGTAGTAAGAGACCCAGGCCTCCATTTTGTGCGTCCGTTCGCCGAAAGTAATGTCGTGTTTGAGTTCTCATGTTCAATTCGGCGACCCACGGACCTCGTCATCGCCTGTACTAAAAATGGTTTCTGACAAGAATGTGGTTTGATCACAGCTATCGGATTGATTGATCTTGTCTCCTCAAAGTATCACAGGTTCCCCGGTCGCACGAATGGGTTCCCGAGTAGAACATTTTGTCGCAACAGCTTGTCATGTCATCATCGTAGGTGGTAGCGTGGGTCTGAAAGGTAGGGTGAAAGGTATCATATTGTGACACTTCGCCGAAATTAGAAATATGGCTTCTAATTGTGAAACTGCGCAATTTCTGAGTCAAGCTACGAGCTACAAATCGGTTCGTTGTAAAAATTAGACAACAATAGGTGGTGGAGAAATCGGGTGGATGGAAGGGTGGTGAGAGGATGAGTTTAATATGATTTGACCGGCGGATCCAGAATGGTATTGACGGGGTGAAGCTGGGTTTGATCATCGTGAATAACTGTTGTATTGCGATAGAAGGTGGATCGCATTCTCCTGATAGAAGTGGTAGGTAGTGGGAGTCCGTGAGTAATTTTACTCTTATTTGCTACATAGAGCAGGGAGTATAGCCCTATTGCTCGGGTTAAACATCCCGTCGCTGACGTTTGGAATTCTGTAGCTCAAGCATCAGGCACTCTATAATCACCTCATATGTTAGCCTTAATTCTTGTGCACAGAGAAAATCGCTTACCGGCTGAGTTCGGGTCCTTCTTTGGAGCGCTTGTCTGAAGACATCATTAGCAGTCTGATGTCTCGGATGCACACCAGCGGCGAGGGTATTCTCTGATTCCAAGATTTTACTCAGCCACTGGAAGTCGACGTGAGTCCCATCTGGGTCTGGTAGCGCCGCCTCCACAAAACCAATGGAAATGCAACCTGTCTTCTGACAAATTGCGGTCACCATATCCAGAATACTCATACGCCTTTCTGCCGTCTCAAGGGGCTCCATGAATGAAACCTGAGGCAAAGGAGTACGAATCATTGTGATGATTTCTGAAGCAATAGTACCGAAGAGGAAAGTGAGAGATACGAGGAGTCCGTTAGCTGGTGATAGGACACCGCCAAGTCTGAGGGCCATATTTCCGATCTGGAGGGACACACGGAATGTGGTCTCGAATATCCGCCTGTAACCTTTCCGCAGAACCCTCATAGGCACTGCAGCATCCTCGAGGCTGAGGTAAGGGTTATCGTTGGCGGGTCTGCTTTGATTTGGGTGGTGGGAAATCAAAAGAAAATGAGTGGTAGTCATGCCCTTATGTAGGACATAGTTCCGTGCCCTGGCTACTGAGCGGGGTGGTCTATATGTTGGAAACTTCCACGCATAATAACCCTCCATGAATTGGAGGAAAATGCCAAGGAGGATGAGGGCACCTTCACGGGGTTGGTGGTGGGCGATTGCCCAAAATCCGAGTACTGCTTGAGTAAAGATAACACAAATAACCGCAAGGTGCTGCCAAGTGAAGGTGCTCGTAAACTGAGCCTCCTCCAGCTTGACTTCCATGACACCATTAGGAAGTTCCTCATGGGTCATAGTGTAGAGTGCATGCATCCACGGCGCGATCACCGTTCGAGTAGCACCGGAATCAATATCAGTAAGCCGAAGGTCATTGACGAGGAGGCGCTGTGGATAATCGTCGTCAACGGGGTTTTCTTGCCAGCCCAGAGACATTGGCATAGGTAGAAACCGACATGCTGGGCGAAACATGTGCTTGAGCCCGACCATGCGCTTGGGCATCATCGTAGCAGCGACCTCAACATAATTAAGAGGACTTTGAGTGGGGTCGATTTTGTTGCGCATTTCATCGAGGTCCTTCGTGATGCCCATGATTGAAGAAAGAGAAGGAGGGGTATGAGAAGGAAGTGAGTGACTGAATGAGACTGTCAATATGTAGGCTGGGCAAGTAGGAATCGCGACCTTGAGCTTTAATGAACATCTTCATCTTTGGTAATAGGTTACTTGCGCCACGGAGATCTTGAACTTCGATATGATGGACGATGGTGAACAGATGTCAACAAGGCATGGGCATTGTTGTCTGATTGTCACCTGCCAGGTTGTCACAGCGTGAGGTGATTGATGGTTCTCCAAAAAGCCATCATTTTCATCTTTTCATTGTTGATACATTAATCCTACTCAATATCGGAACCAACGGGTACAAGATCTTCAAGACAGAATGCTCGACGAAAATTGCATAAGAAGCAAAACAAGCTGTCAGAAAATCTGGAAAACTCAAACGACAAACAGAAAAGTAGAAGGTCGAAGAGGTGGATAAACTAGCCCTAGAAAACGTGAGTGAGATTTTCCTTTGTTAATTGTGCTTATATAAATTAAAGTATGTGCAGAATCCACCAGACGATTTAAAGCTTTTGGCGGATCTCCCGATTTCAGAAAACACTAAGCGAGGTGCGCGAAATACAAGTATTTTGCTTATAATTCGATCGTTGAGGAGACTTGGACAGGGTTGAAGAAGGTTTACTTTGTAGAAATGATGGACATCCAAGCAAAGAGTGACCCGACTGTGTTGAAGGGGAAAACATTCTAGGAGCAGCTCGTACCGGAAGCTGCAACACCTTGGCATTTTAATTCCAGTGCTGGAAATGTTGTATCGTCGAGAATGGGGTGCTATGGATGGCCTTGGGGCATTAATTATCTCACCTATACGAGAATTGGTTTGTGCATTGTTAATCGCCAGTGCGGCGTAGGCTCATGCAAAAGTCAGACGGGTCAAATTTTCGAAGTATTACGTTCGACTGGAGGCTACCACTCACTCTCTGTCGGCTTGGTCATCGGAGGAAAGAATTTGAAGGACGAAGGGGACAAACTGTCTCGCATGAATGTCCTTGCTGCAACACCTGGTCGTCTACTGCAACGTATAGATCAAACAGTGGGTTTTGATGCTGACAATCTCCAAATGTTCAGTGAGCTTTATTCCCTCTCACTGCGTCATGTGTATAGCTCATACTTTTCCTGCCAGTGCTCGACGAAGCTGATTGAATACTCGACATGGGTTTCCAACGCACCCTTTCTGCTCTTCTATCCCACCTTCCAAAATCTCGACAAACCCTTCCCTTTTCCGCGGCACAAACTCCAAGATTCGACAGAATAAAACTCAGAGCATTGAGAATCAGCCGCAAAACCTGGCATTCCAGGATCCAGAAATTAAATATCTCGGCCAACGAGTATGTTATCATTTTATCGTTGGATCATTATTTGTTAATACGTTTTCAGGCATTCGTATCGTACCTGCGATCCATATACCTTCAAAAAAAACAAGTCGATATTCAAAATAGACGAACTACCCGTCGAACGCTTTGCCGGGTCATTTAGTCTTCCGGGAGCACCTAAAGTCAAGGTTTTGAGCAAGGAAGCTGCGAAACGGCGGAAGAATGCTTCAAGAACAACCGAGGAGGCCGAGGCTAGGAAGGCAAACGAGAGTTTGAAATCTACGAAAAAGGCGCCAGCACCGAGCATACAGAAAGCGTTGACTTTGACGAGAGCGACGGGCCAGATGACTCTAGTGAGGGGAGCGAGGAGTCGGATAGCGAAGATGTATCCTCTGGCAAGGATCAGGTTGATGAGGGGGCACCCGTGTCAGGCAAAGCCAAGAAGGTTTGTTCTTGCCATCTTGGATTCAGAACGCTGCTCAACAAGACCCGTCAGGCTCGGGCTGTACGAACGAAGTATGACCGCATGTTCGAGCGCAAGAACCAGAACATTCTATCCGAACATTATTCAAAACTCATATCACACGATGATGCCTCGGACTCGGAAGACGACTTCATTATGCTTAACAAGCAGACCATGACCTCGACGACCTCGACTCGACCAATCAAAAACATTCAAACCCCCAGCGAATAACGGCGACTATACTACAATATCCCAGGAAGATCTTGCCATGCATCTTTCAAATCGTAAACTCAAAATGAGCAAGGGAAAACGTACTATTGCCACCGGCGGCGTTAACACTAAACTTATCTTTGACGAGGAAGGCGAGGCTCATCAACTCCATGAGCTGGAGGACTTCTTGGTGCGAAGGAAAGAAGTTTGTTGAGGGTGAGAGGATGAAAATTAAGGTTATTGATGTTGTGGATCGTGAGGAAGCACGAGAAAAGAAGAGAGGGGGGAAGAGGAAGAGAAAGGAGAGGGAAAGAACTGTGAGTAGTTTCTCATTTTCGTTACATGGCGATTTGGTTTTGATCTTGTTCTTGCGCCCTTCCTAGATAAACGGGGACGATGAAGGCGGGCCTACTTCGGTGATAGAACCCGCTGAGGAAGGCGGTAGTTATGTCTCACCAGAGTTTGGCCCACCCTCGGAGAGCGATGAGGAGCCATTGTCATTCTCTCCGAGAAAGAAGGCCATGTTTGGAGAGTGCCCGGCCAACAAGAGGCTATGTGCCCCGAAATTATGTCATTGGAAGTTTACAAACCTAGGGTGGGGTGGTCCAAGGCTGTGCAAGCGATGCCAACTTTTGATGCATTCCGTCCTTCCGATCCGAGCATGTCACGCTGCGGAGTGTTAATTCCCCTTCTTGGAAGCTAGATTGACTTGCATTAGGAGTCAGAGGCGCAGCACTCTGACCGTCACGAGGATGGGGCCCTAAGCACGGAGGAAACTCTGGAAAACCTCAGCGGGCGCTCATCAAAGAAACGCTCATGGATTGTCACCCGAGTATAGTGGCCGAGGTCGAATTTTAGTTCAAGCACTCGCACCCGATTACAGCGGTCGCCAAAAACAATTTCTGTTACTCGCCCACTATGTCAGGTACAAAAACGTCAGTTTGAGGTATTGTTCCTGCCACTCTATTTGAACGTCCGAAACAAATTGGAGACCGAAAATTTGGACACCCGTTGGCTACATGTCACTATGTACAAAGAAGGCTTAGTGGAGCTTAAAATGACTATTGCAACTTGAAAAAGAGAAGTTCCAAGGCGACTTGATTTGCAACTTGTATCCCTTGAGCAAAATTTCTCCCGGCCACCGTGTGCTTCAATATAGCATGGTTGCTCCCAGCTTCTCCAAAACACAGAGTTAGGATCAAGTCAAAGTCAACGGCGTTCCTTCTAAAATATGCAATACACAAATCCGTCGTGCGAATCCCAAAAGTCGGGGATTGTCATGTACCGAGAAGTTCTCGGACATCAGACCGAGGAGGCGGGAGTAGAGGGCTGCTTCGTGACGGATCAATATCTTTAGCATCGTATCTAATCAGCCCCAGCACTACTTCCCCTCCCATCGCTCCTTCCAAAGTTACGAATTTATGATGTCAACTTTCCTGCGTGAATCATCCTTGCTCAGTCGTTCGGGCAACCTTGTGCCCGACATCTCTATCACGTTTCGAGAATGGAGGTCAAGCGGATCTTTGAGCAAGCAGTTCCGTGGGGAAGCATCAACGAATTAATTTGATTGATGATCTTTTAGCACTTAGCAGTCAGAGGCTGGATATACTTACTTCAAGTTGGTCAGTATTCTCGCAGAAGCCCCTGAGCAGTGGTCTCACCGAACAGCGTAGGGAAAGATTATCTTCTTATTGAGTCGGGGGATAAACTTTCCCTATCATAGCAGTGACAATAGTGTAATGGTGTAGTACATCCGTCGGATTATATAACGAACATTAACGGCGAAAGTTCAGTAGCGAGGAATCATTGAGCCAGTCAAAACTCCAGGCTGAGAGCGAGAGAACGTGGGGAAAGAAGTAATGAGCGGAAGTATATAAAGAGATAACGAGCAGAAATAAATAATGTAGGGGGAAAGGAATGCAGGAAGAAAGGGAGAGAGAATCTCAGTAAAACAGAACGGAATAGAAAAAATAGAGAGAAAAGGGGAAGAAATCAGAGTATCGATAAGATCTAATGCATTTGTTTCCAATCAGCTCACCAAAACCGACTGGGATTAAACTTGAAGTTCCCCTGAGTCCTCCAGATCACGCCTGCCACCAGATATAGGGTAGGGTGAATTCTTCGGCGGAGGCTTTGGCGGTGCTGTGGCCCCACCACCAACGTAGACGGTCCCCGAATCTTCTGACTGCGCCAACACAAACGGTGGCAAATTGACCATTCCCACCTTAATCGCTATGGTAGACCTGATCTCCCTTTCTTCCCTATCCAACAGCATGCACGTGATCCCACTTCCGTGGACTGCCAGAACTACCATATCATTTGGTCGGCTAGTCACAGCTGCCTTTGTCCAAACTCCAGTTCGCAGGTCGATTAACGTGGCAGCATAGGGCTGCATAGGCGCGTTGTTATGCTTGAGACTCCAGGGCTCCCATTGTGGAATGAGTTGACGTGGCCCCCACTCAGCGTCAGGACGATCAAAGGTTGGATCTTGGGATCGTAGCCATCTGTGCGCATTACCGCCAGGGATTTTATGGTCTTCCGCAACGAACCACAGATCCTGCTTCACAAATATTGTCCCAACTAGCAATTCGAGTATTGCAAACACGGTTGCTGTAAGCCAAATAATCGTAACCCCACCACCGATATTCCTGGCTGCACTGATGATTCCGACTAGGACCAGGGTAATGGCACCTCCAATCATCCATCGTTTGAGGCCCTCCATCTCGGGACGGTGATATAGGGCACTCGAATCACGCTGAAGCCAGTGTGTGATCGGGATGGATTTAGGGGCAATGATGGAAAGTGCGGGTTCAGCAGGTGAATTCTTGCTTCTGCAGAGTTTGACGGGGATGGATGTAGCGAGGGCTTCTAGTCGCTCAGTTCCTTCTTTGGGCGCAATCAGTCTACCCCACCACCTATACCCTTGTACGCTTGGATCGGCGAGTCTGCACAAAGCGACGAGGTGGGTGGTGTTATAATACCCTTGGTTCAGCTCTAGCAACCAAGCAAGGTCCGCCCAACCATTGATACCGAGGAGATCACGCGGCTCTGATCTTCGTGGTAGAAGACCATTTAGTGCTTTGCCGAGGAATTCATGCTGGTCAAATCCACTCGCCTCATCCCTGCGAATGGCTTCGACGACAAGCGAGTGGATTGCGGACGGCCAGGGAACCGCACCGGAGTTGGTTGCATGCTGCATGATGTTATACAAATGCCATTCCTTCCTCTCGGCGGCACGAGTCTGCATCTCGGCGCGAAAATTGCGGCCAGAAAGAACGCTGATGCGATAGATGTGTCTTGGGGTACCCTGATCTTTCGAACGGATCATCAGGAGGACTCTCGGAGTATACAAGATCTCTGCCAGGGTAAATAATCGATTCACCCAAAGGCAGCAAACGTCAGTATGATCACAGCCTTCGACGTGGCAGAAGACAGCGACCTGCTTTGCATTCTTGAAGATGTCTGCCAGCTGTCCGAGCTCGGCCTTCCGCTGCTCTTCGCAATCCTCTTCTTTTGTGATATCTTTATCGGAGATACAGAATTCGTCCAGCCAGATGTATTCCACATCCTTGCCTCCACTGTTAACCGGCTTTCTTGCGCGCGCATACTCGCTCAAAACCACCCAGGCTATCTTCTTGCGGTTGAGGAGACTATACTTGCGCTTTCCTCCCGGAGGAATTTCCGGTTGAGGTTCGAGTCTTCCCTTCAAGTCGAAAAATAATATCTCCGCGCTATCCATCGCATAACTGATTGCGGTATAATCGGGAAGTTGGCTTCGGTTGCCTCCAGTGCGGGAATAATTAAGAGTACCCTTTCCATTTTCGGGTTTCTCCCTCTTCCAATCATATTTCGATTGCTCCCAGAACGCAATTTTCCCACCTTCAAAAGTGACCTTCAGCAAGTAACGCGGTTTGTTCCCCGTAACAGCATACTGGCCATTCTCCGGATATTTTACCTTTCCCTTCTCAGGAACGAGCGACCACGGAGACTCTCGTAGGACTGCGTCTGGAATATTTGCCCATTCCAGTCCCCACACGATTCGTTTGATGAGGTCTTTAATTGACCTGTGGGCATGCGGGGTGAAGATCCATATCGGTGCTAGCCAGATGGCACAAAAGAGGCGAAGGAGGTTGGCAGTCACATGCCATACGCTGTCGGGTCTCCGACCGAACCAAAGAGGTCCTTTTACACCAGGCTCCTCCTGAATAAGGCGCATAGGCCGGACGTTTTCTCTGAAGATACGCCAGGATTCGACGATACCGGACATGAAGCCAACTTGAAGGTAGCTTACGTGCTTCAGCGGGTTGTCAGTTGGATTGAAATTTGAAGTACTCACCAGGGAGCTGTAGAGTGAATAAAAGAGGCTAGCGGGAATGGTAGCGTTGCGATGAATTGCCAGTTGTTCAAAGTGCGCCCTATTTATGTTGTACACCCTCGGTGAACCCACCAAAAGCTCATAAGGTCGTAGCTACAGGAGCAGTGTCACTTTCTTCGTTTGACATTCAACGTCGTCGGCGGTTTCATGGAACTATCCATCAGTGCCAAAGTTGGCACAAGAGGTACTTTGTGATTTGTTGCTTGCTTGATTCATATGTAGCTCCTAGGGGCAATGGGGGAACTACCTATGGCTTGTGATAGGTGATACAGACTGGCGATGAGAGGGGCAAATCCTCTGTGCTTCAAGTAATCAGTCAACTTGGAAAGTACGGGGATTTTCTCGCATTTTGTACGACGACGGTGCTAAGTTCCGGATTACTTTGTCATTTGCGGTACCTTCAGCAGGGTAGAAAGTAGCCTTGCCTGTAATCGCGAAATAGTCCTGGTATTTGAAAATCTTGTCTTGTTTTTATGTCCTAGGCAGGATCGTCATGGCTACTAATGCATGACCGAAGACAAACCTTACCGTTAGCTTCTTTTCATTGAGACATGAGAACCACGAATTTGACATCTCATCATTTTTGATTATTCTCCCTGTGTTGCTCAGTCCAAGCATTGACGTCTTTCTCATGGAATGGCAACGACTTATGTTTCAAATAGGGGCTTGGCATCATGCACGATAGTTATCCTGCGGCAGATTCACATCCTGTTGCAGTGACCGAACATACAGAAGTAGCGAGAGGCCTCAAGCCTTCAATTTTCCGCCAGTTCGCTGGATGAAACGATGTGTGTTTTTGCCTACGAGTTCAGCTCGCCTCTCCGGGACGTGAGTAATGGGTCCTCAAACAAGCATCACCAAAAATGGTTTGACATGACTGCCTGATGATTACCATCTACGCCATATAACAGATTGGCGAATATTATTTCCTTGGAGTATCGCGGGCTCCGAATCGATCGTACAAAGAGTGGCTGAGTAGAATATATTGATCTTGCCATTGGACTTAGAATGATGGTATTGATGGCGGAATTGAGACTGATCATCATGGATCATGGTTGTCGCATTGACCTGATAGGGAGGGTTAAAGCAGTTTCACGGGGAAACAATTAACAAATCACGGTGATTGATTCGGAGATATAACGGTCACAGACTGGACAGCCCACATTATTGAGAAAGCCTTTTGTAGGGATCCTAGGAAACAAATACTATTTGGTAAATTTATCTGCGCATCGACTCGAGGGATAAAAGTTGCCGCACAAAATCAGTGGCTATGATATGTACGAGGTCCATCGGATTATACACATGCATAATTTGATAGCAAAAAATCAGACTTCAAGCTCGAGCTAGGCAAAACTTCAGGCTGAAAAAAAAGAACGTAGGGAGAGGTTCGGAAATTAAAGTCAAACATAAGGAAAGAAGAAAAAAACAGAGTCAGAGTCAGAGTCAGAGATAGAGACAGAGAGACAGAGGGAAAAAAGGAGAGAATTTAAAAGGAGAGTATCAATAGACTAATGAATGTGTACCAAAACAGCTCAAGTTCTGTTTGGATTAAACTCCAGGCTCTCCTTCCTTTGGGACGTACTTCCCAACGGATGAACTTGGGTAGGGCGACCTCCGATTGTGTCGCCCGTCGGCTGATTTCTTGGCCTTGCCACCAACGTAGACAGTCCCTGAGTCTTCCGACTGTGCCAACGCAAAAGGTGGTAAATTGGCCATCCCAACCTTGGTCGCAATAGTAGACTTAACCTCCTTTTCTTCCCGATCCAATAGCATGCACGTAATCCCACTTCCGTGGACTGCCAATATGACCATATCGTTCGGTCGGCTGGTCACGATTGCTTTCGTCCAAACTCCAGTTCGCAGGTCGATCAACGTTACACCATATGGCTTCGTGGGGGTGTTGTTATTTTTGAGATCCCAGGACCCCCATTGCGGAATGAGTTGGCGAGGACCCCACTCAGCCGCGGATTGATTGAAAAAAGGATCCTGACGCTCTAGCCATCGGTGCGCGTTACCACCAGGGACATTATGGTCTTCAGCGACGAACCACATATCCTGCTTCACGAAAATGGTCCCGACCAGTAATTCGAGTATAACATACGCGATTGCCACGAGCCAAATGATCACGATTCCAGCAGCGAGATCCACAAAACAAATGCCGAATCCGAACATGCTCAGGACAAAGGCGCTTCCAATCATCCACCACTTGAGACTTTTCATTTCGCGGCGGTGATACAGGGCACTTGAATCACGCTGAAGCCAATGAGTGAGCGCGATAGACTTGGGGGAAATTATGGAGAGGGCAGGTTCATGAGGAGAATCTTTGTGCTTGCGAATTTGGATGGGAATGGATGTAACAAGGGCTTCGAGTCGCTCTGATCCTTCTTTAGGAGCGATTGGCTCACCCCACCACCTATAATTCTGGACGGTTGGATCGGCGAGTTTGCATACGGCAACAAGGAGTGTGGTGTTATAGTACCCCTGGTTCAGCTCTAGCAACCAAGCAAGGTCCGCCCAACCGTTGATTCCGTGGAGGTCGCCCAATTGTGATCTCCGCGGTAAGAGACCATTCAAGGCTTTACCGAGGAATCGGTGATCATTGAATTCACCAGCCTTGTCTCTGCGAATGGCTTCGACTACAAGGGAGTGAATCGCCGACTGCCAGGGAACTCCACCGGAGTTGGTTACGTGCTGCATGATGTTGTATAAATGCCACATCTTCTTCTCTGCGGCCCGAGCTTGCATATCAACGCGAAAGTCTTGGCCAGAAACAACGACGATGTGAGAACTGGATTTCTGGGTGTCCCAGTCCTTGGAACGGGTCATCACGAGGACTTTCTGGGTGTACAAGATCTCTCCCAGAGTGAATAATCGTTGACACCAAGGGCAGTCGAAACCAGTGTGGTCACAGTCCTCAACGTGGCAGAAGACGACGACTTGCTCTGCCCGCCTGAAGATGTCTGCGAGCTGTCCGAGCTCAATGTCCCGCTGCTCCTTGCATTCCTCCTCGTTTGTGATTTCTTCATCAGAGAGACAGAATTCATCCAGCCAGATAAATTCTATGTCGTTTCCCTCGCTGTTAACCGTCTCCCTCGTGCGTGCATATTCGTCCAAAACCACCTGCGCTATCCTCTTGCGGCTGGCGAGGCTATATTTGCGCTTCCCACCCGGAGTGATGTCCGGCTGGGAATCGAGCTTTTGCCCAGACGCTTTGAAAATCTCGTTTGCACTATCGAACGCGTAGCTGATCGCTGTATATCTGGACAGCTGGCTTCGCGTCCTGGGCCCGCCGACCTTTCGGGATTGATTGAGACCGTCCTCCTCTCCCTTCTTTTCCCTCTCCCTTCCGTACTTGACTTGATGCTGGGATACGATCGTCTTGCCTCGGAATTCCACCTTTAATAACCAATGCGGTTTGTTCCCTGTAACAGCATATTGGCCACTCGAAGGAACTTTCAGGGTTCCTTTCTCAAGTATCAGTGAGCCCGGAGACTCCAGCAGGACTGCATCCGGAGTATTCGCCCATTCTAATCCCCACAAGATTCGCTTAATTAGCTCTTTAGCCGGCCTCGAGCTTGCTGACGGGAGAAAACTCCATATCGGTGCTAGGCAGATCGCGAAAAAGAGGCGGAGAAAGTTGGCGATGCCGTGCCATGCACTGTCAGGGTTTCGACCGAACCAAAGAGGTCCTTTTACACCTCGCTCCTCCTGAAAGAGGCGTCCTGGCCGAACATTTTTTGTGAAAATGCGCCATGACTCGGAGAGACTAGACATGAAGCGAACTTCAAGAAAATCATCATCCTTCAGTTACTAGCAGTTCGAGTAGACGCGGAGTACTCACAAAAGGGAGTGTTGAGTGAATTTGCAGCGGAGAGAGACTGACGAGGATAATTGCGAGTCACTGAGCCGCCAGCTACGTATATTTATGCTGTATACATCCTTGGCGCATTCACCAAAAGCCCATAAGTTTATGACAGAGGAACAACATTGCTTTCTTAGTTCAAACTCCAAAATTTTCTCTACAACCGCACTCCTCCAGATTGGGCAGCACGCTCACGGAACTACATGTCAAACCTAAAACTGGCGCGAGAAACCCTTAATGATTTGTTGTGTGCCTGTTCATTTCATACGAAGACCGAAGCTAGCGCAACAAGAACTATTTGTATCTCGTGATGGTCATATTGGCAGAGAGGCGTGATGAGAGAAGCAAAATCACAGGTTAAACATTCTGCCAAATTAGAGGTCATGGGGCTATTCTCTTACCATGTGTGACGACGGAGTCATGTCGCAGGTAGCATAGTCATTCGGACTAATAGCGGGTTCTTTGGTCATGAATACTAGGCCCTCAGGAGGCTAGATCCATTCAAGGGTAGGGTTTGATCGCACCTGTGATCGCGAAGATAGCTTCCATTTGTGAGGGTCTTGTTCCTGGCGCATAGCCGAAAGTACGACTTATCCTTCTGGTGCATGAGAGCTAGGATTTGATATCTGATCTTATTTCTTGAGCCCAAGTACTGCCATCCTCGTAAATGGAAGCGCTCGTTGAATGTGTAATTCCTGTATTTTAAGTCCACGTGCTCGATAAGTACAGGACGTTGAGACGAATTCATGTCTTATTGCACAAGTTGAACTTACGGAAGTGACAGGAGGCCGCAGATCTTCAGTTTTGTATTCATGCACTAAAGGGAACGTTGTGTTTGAGTTCTCGGGTTCAGTTCGGTGTTTAGGAGCGTCCTCGTCGCCTGTACTAAAAATGGGTTCTGACATAAATGTGCCTTGATCACAGCTGTCGGATTGGCTGACCCTGTCTCGCAAAAGTATCACAGGTTCCTCGGTCGCATCAAAGGGTAGCCAAGTCGAACGTATTGCCGCAACAGCCTTTCTTGTCATCGGTTCCCGGGTCGTACGTGGTAGCGTGAAGCCAAGGATGGATGTCAGCGTAAGTTCGAAAGGTAGGATGAAAGCCATCCCAACTGGGTTAAATGACGGGCATTCCATTGCAATGCTTCACTGAGACTAGAAACATGGCCTCTAATTGTCGACGCAATCGAGAACTGCACAATGATTCTGAATCAAGCTACGAGCCACAAGTCGGTTTGTTGTAGAAATAGACAACAACTGACAGTGGAGAAATAGAGTTTTGTTCCGTGGACGGAAGGATAGTGAGAGAATGAGTTTGATATGGTTTGACGGTGGATCCAGAATGATATTGATGGGGAGAAACCGAGATTGATTATGGTAAAAATTGTCGCATTGCGATAAAGGACGATCACATTGTCCTGGTAAGATTGGTAGTAGCGGGGATCAAGAGCAATTTAACCCTTATCCGCTACATAGAGCAGGGAACGTAATTCTATTGGTCGAGTTAAACATTCCGTGGTTGACATTGGGAGTCCGATAGCTCAATCATCAGGCACGCTATAAGCACCCCACGTATTAGACATAACTCTTGTGACGGGGGGAGGGGGGGAATCGCTTACCCGCTGAGCTTGGGTCCTTCTTTGAAGCGCTTGTCTGAAGACATCATTAGCAGTCTGATGTCTCGGGTGCACACCAGCTGCGAGGGTATTCTCTGATTCCAAGATTTTACTCAGCCACTGGAAGTCGACGTGAGTCCCATCTGGGTCTGGTAGCGCCGCCTCCACAAAACCAATGGAAATGCAACCTGTCTTCTGACAAATTGCGGTCACCATATCCAGAATACTCATTCGCCTTTCCGCCGTCTCAAGGGGCTCCATGGATGAAATCTGAGGCAAAGGAGTACGAATCATCATGATGATTTCCGAAGCAATAGTACCGAAGAAGAAGGTGAGAGGTACAAGGAGTCCGTTGGCTGATGATAGAACGCCGCCGAGTCTGAGGGCCATGTTTCCGAGCTGGAGAGACGCACGGAACGTGGTCTCAAATATCCGCCTGTAACCTTTCCGCAGAACCCTCATAGGCACTGCAGCGTCCTCGAGGCTGAGGTAAGGGGTATCGTTGGCGGGTCTGCTTTGATTTGGGTGGTGGGAAATCAAAAGAAAATGAGTGGTAGTCATGCCCTTATGTAGGACATAATTCCGAGCCCTGGCAACTGAGCGGGGCGGTCTATATGTCGGAAACTTCCACGCATAATAACCCTCCATAAATTGGAGGAAAATGCCAAGGAGGATGAGGGCACCTTCACGAAATTGGTGATGGGCGGTTGCCCAAAATCCGAGTACTGCTTGAGTAAAGATAACACAAATAACCGCAAGGTGCTGCCAAGTGAAGGTGCTCGTAAACTGAGCCTCCTCTAGCTTGACTTCCATGACGCCATTAGGAAGTTCCTCATGGGTCATAGTATAGAGCGCATGCATCCACGGCGCGATCACCGTTCGAGTAGCGCCGGAATCGATATCGGTAAGCCGAAGGTCATTGACGAGGAGGCGCTGTGGATAATCGTCGTCAACGGGGTTTTCTTGCCAACCCAGAGACACTGGCATAGGTAGAAACCGACATGCTGGGCGAAGCATGTGCTTGAGTCCGACCATGCGCTTGGGCATCATCGTAGCAGCGACCTCAACATAATTAAGAGGGCTTTGAGTGAGATTGACTTTGTCGCGCATTTCATCGAGGTCCTTCGCGATGCCCATGATTAAATGAAGGAAAGGAGGGGTATGAGAGGGAAGTGAGTGAATGAAGGAGGCTGTCAATATGTAGGCTGGGTAAGTAGGAATCGCAACCTTGAGCTTTAATGAGCATCTTCATCTTTGGTAATAGGTTACCTGTGCCACAGAGATTCAACTTCGATGTGATGGGCGGCGGTGAACAGATGTCAACAAAGCGTGGGTATTGTTGTCTGATTGTCACCTGCCAGGTTGTCACAGCATGAGGTGATGGCTCTTGTGATGGTCCTCCAAAAAGCCATCATTTTTATCTTTCCATTGTTGATACATTAATCCCACTCGATGTCGGAACCAACGGGTACAAGCTCTTCAAGACAGAATGGTCGGCGAAAACTGCACAAGAAACACAGCAAGCTGCCAGTCAAGGCTGGAAAACTCAAACGACAAACGGAAAAGCAGAAGGTCGAAGAGGTGGATAAACTAGCCCTGGAATACGTGAGTGGGATTTTCCTTCGTCAATTGCGCTTATATAAATTAAAATAGGTGTAGAGTCCACCAGACGATCTGAAACTCTTTACAGATCTCCCGATTTCAGAGAACACGAAGCGAGGTGCGCGAAATGTAAATACTTTGCTTATAATTCAATCGTTGAGGAGAATCGGACAGGGCTGAAGAAAGGTTACTTTGTGGAAATGACGGACATCCAAGCAAAAAGTGTACCAATTTCATTGAAGGGAAAAGACGTTCTAGGAGCAGCTCGTACTGGAAGCGGCAAAACCTTGGCATTCTTGATTCCAGTGTTGGAAATGTTGTATCGTCGGAAATGGGGTGCCCTAGATGGCCTTGGGGCGTTGATTATCTCACCTACACGAGAATTGGTTCGTGCATTGTTATTTGCCGACGCGACGTAGGCTCACTCAAAAGTCAGGCAGTTCAAATTTTCGAAGTGTTACGTTCGATCGGAGGTTACCACTCATTCTCTGCCGGCTTGGTCATCGGAGGAAAGAACTTGAAGGATGAAAGGGACAGACTGTCTCGCATGAATATCCTTGTTGCAACACCTGGTCGTCTACTACAACACATGGATCAAACAGTCGGTTTTGATGCTAACAATCTTCAAATGCTCGGTAAGCTTCATTCCCTCTCACTGCAGCATACGTATAATTTATAATTTTTCCCGCCAGTGCTTGATGAAGCTGATCGAATACTCGACATGGGCTTCCAACGCACCCTTTCTGCTCTCCTCTCCCACCTTCCAAAATCTCGACAGACCCTTCTCTTTTCCGCGACCCAAACTCAATCCGTTAGCGACTTGGCGCGTCTAAGTCTCAAGGATCCTGTATCAGTGGGCGTTATCGCCCCTGGCGAATCAACCGACAACACCTATATTCCCTCGACACTCGAACAACATTACGTCGTGTGCGAACTTGACAAGAAGCTCGACGTCCTCTGGTCCTTCATCAAGACCCATCTCCAGACTAAAACTCTCGTTTTCATGTCCTCATGCAAACAAGTCCGTTTCGTATTCGAGACCTTTTGTCGAATGCACCCCGGTATGCCATTGATACATCTTCACGGGAAGCAAAAACAGAGTGCGAGGTTGACCATGTACAACAAATTTACGACGACGAAGCATGCTGTACTGTTTGCGACGGATATTGCGGCCCGTGGGCTAGACTTTCCGTCTGTGGATTGGGTGGTTCAGCTTGACGCACCTGAAGACGTGGAAACGTATATTCATCGTGTTGGGAGAACTGCGAGATATGAGAGTAAAGGGAAGGGCATGTTAATGCTCTGCCCTAGTGAAGAGGAGGGTATGAAAGCTGCGTTGGAGAAAAAGGGACTGGAAGTTAACAAAATCAAGATTCGGCAAAGTAAAACCCAGAGCATTGAGAATCAGCTACAAAAACTGGCGTTCCAGGATCCAGAAATAAAATACCTCGGCCAGCGGGTATGTTATCGTTCTACCTTTGGACGATTATTTGTTAATTTTTTCCCAGGCATTTGTATCGTACCTGAGGTCTATATACCTCCAAAAAGACAAGTCGATATTCAAAATTGACGAACTACCCGTTGAATGCTTTGCCGAGTCACTTGGTCTTCCAGGAGCACCTAAAGTCAAGTTTTTGAGCAAGGAAGCTATGAAACGGCGGAAGAATGCTTCAAGAACAATAGAGGAGGCCGAGGCCGAAGTTAGGAAGGAAAACGAGAGTTTGAAATCTACGAAAAAGGTGTCAGCACCGAGCAGACAGAGGGGCGGTGACAACGATGATGAGAGCAACGGACCACAGGACCCTAGTGAGGGGAGCGAGGAGTCGGATAGCGAAGGTGCATCCTCTGGCGGGGATCAGGTTGACGAGGCACTGTCTGTGCCAGGCAAAGTGAAGAAGGTCTGTTCTCATCATGCTGAAATTAGGCTACTGCTCAATAAGAACCGTCAGGCTGGAGCTGTTCGAACGAAGTATGACCGCATGTTCGAGCGCAAGAACCAAAACATTCTATCCGAACATTACTCAAAACTCATATCACACGATGATGCCTCGGACTCGGAAGACGACTTCATTACGCTTAAGCGAGCAGACCATGGCCTCGACGATCTTGATTCCGCCGATCAAAATGTATCCAAATCCCCAGTGAATAATGGTGACCATACTACAACATTCCAGGAAGACCTGGCCGCGAACCTTTCAAAACGTAAACTCAAAATGAATAAGGCAAAACGTACTATTGCCACCGGCGGCGTCAACACGAAGCTCATCTTTGACGACGAAGGCAAGGCTCATCAACTCTACGAGCTGGAGGACGGTGAGAAGTGGTTTGAAGAACGTGGAGGACTCCTTGGAGCACAAGAAGAAGGAAAGAAGTTTGCCGAGAGTGAGAGGACGAAAATGAGGGTGACTGATGTTGTGGATCGTGAGGAAGCACGAGAAAAGAAAAGAGAGAAGAAGAGGAAGAGAAAGGAGAGAGAAAAGGCTGTGAGTAGTTTCTCGTTTCCGTTACATGGTGATTTGGTTTTGATCTTGTTCTTTCCCCCTTTCTAGATAAACGGGGACGATGAAGGCGGACCTGTTGCTGTGATCGAACCTACTGAGGAAGGTGATGGTTACGTCTCGCCAGAGTTTGACCTGCCCTCGGAGAGCGATGAGGAGCCATCGTCATTCACTCCGAGAAAAAGGGCTACATTTGAAGAGCGCCCGGCCAGCAAGAAACGGAAGGTTGATGCTGATGAGGATATGGGTGACGATGAAGAGCTCGCTCTCCATCTGTTGCGCCAGCGGCGATGATGTATTTTCACGACTGCCACTCGGAATTGCTGCTAGTTTAATTTTTTTAAATCCTACATCATTACCTTACTCCGATAAAGGCGGTCAGTCGATTCTGCAGGGTATAACTATAAAATCCTGTATTAGAAGTCGTGATATACTTGTCAGATACTCCATGAACTGAATGCTCCGTTGAAGCGTCCAGCCATGGCTATTGGCCTCTGAAATGTTTTACCCCTGAATACTTCGTCATGATATGCACGTGATCAGTCAACGTAGCAGTACTGCCTTGGACTCCTTTACATTGGACAACGAGTTCAACAAAACCTCCACTTAACGTGCACCTAACCCTCATTCCCACTCGTCATTTGGACGAATGACGGGACTATCTTCCCTCCCTCTAGCTCAAGAAGAGGGAAATGGCCAAAGCCACCAAAAGTTCAGAGGCGTGTCGAAGATCATTGGCCCGAAATGGTCGCATATGCCCACTTTGACGGTCGGCTTCTTGGGGATCCAGATCTTCTGGAGTGTTGAAATGTCGTATGGTGAGTACAATGGTGGTCACTTCTTGCTGCATTCATGACCGAAAGCACTACAGCCTCGCCGTATCTTCTTTCGCTCGGCTTGTCGAAATCAAAAATGGCGATCGTATTTGTCGCAGGACCTCTCTCGGGCTTGGTGATGCAGCCGCTTGTAGGTACGTAGTCGCGTTCTAAGCATGACTTGCGCTGTCTAAACAAACCTTCAAGGTGTATTGGCCGATAGCTGCACCTCGAGGTTCGGTAGACGACGGCCATACATGATGGCTGGGACCATCATCTGTATATTTGCTATGATACTACTTGGGTTCACGAGGTGGTTCGCGTCAATATTTATCAGCGAAGAAAATAATGCTGTACGTTGCTAGCTTTCACCTCACGAAGCATTTGATTGACAATTAAGCTCAGAATGACATATTAACAATTTGGCTGGCGGTACTTGCTATTTATTTTATTGACTTCGCTGTTAATGCAAGTGAGTTGACGATGTGTCCTTGCAACACTGCGTGGAAAGTTGACCCCATTTCCTAGTAATGTCGGTAGACCGAGCTCTGCTCGTTGACTCTTTGCCCTCCCCGCAACAACCTCAAGGAAACGCATGGGCGGCTAGGATGGTAGCAATCGGAGCCATTGTCGGGTTTTTTGTGTGAGTGATGCTCGATTTACCGGTGAAATATGATTCTGATAGCTTGTTTGAAAAGTGGGAACGTAGACCTTCCAAAAATACTTCCGTTTCTGGGTAATACGCAGTTGCAAGTGCTCTCAATCGTTGCATCTCTTCTTCTATTAGGCAGTCACCTCGTCATGGCAATAATGGTAAAAGAGAAGATCTTACTCCCGGACACGGATAGAACGGGGTACGCAGGCAGTCGCTACTTTGTTACCATACTGAGAATAATCCAGGAAAATAAACAAGAAGTCATTTGTTCACGATTTAAAAGACATCTGGACGAATATCTTCAACCTACCACCCGTTATCCGACAGATTGTGCGTAATTGGCTTACACGTCTTCATCCCCTGTTAACCTACACTTATAGTGCTTCATTCAATTCTTGTCAGTATACCCTTTCCTTCCCAAAGCTAAATTGTAACCCTCCATCCGCAGCGCATCGCTAGGCTGGTTTCCGATTCTTTTTTACACGTCGATTTACATCGCCGACTTGTACAAACGCGGTCTCCCAATACCCTCTACCCAGAGTGCCCAGGACGCTCTAGACGCTCAAGCAACGCGATTAGGATCACGAGCACTTTTTTTCCAATCAGTCATCGCTCTGATTGGCAACATCGTTTTGCCTTACTTTGTCACAGAATCTGCCACCACTCCTGGGGAAGTTAACCAGCCAAAGTCTCACCTGAGATTTGGTTATGGGTCCCAAAGCCTATGGACGAAGGTTGGGAGGTGGATGAAGGTACCAAACTGGCTGAAGATACACCTGGCCAGTTTATGGGCCCTGTGTCATTTAGTGTTTGCCCTATGTATGTTTGGGACGTTGTAAGTCACATACTCAGCACAATCCGTGTTCAATTGCACTAAGCGGTGTTCTACGATTAGCTTCACAAGTAGCGTCGGTGGTGCTTCATTCTTGATTGCTGTTATAGGCTTCTCTTCGGCAGTCGGTCAATGGGTGCCGTTTTCATTGGTGGGGATTCATAGTTCTTGAGGGTACAGGGAAACTCATCTAAGTGCCTGAATTCACAGCTCGCTTCTGCAATCCTAACAGAGGCTTCCGAAGACGACGACGCCGCCATTCGATTAGTCGATACCCGAACACATCCACGAAGAGTGAACAGCAGTGACCTGGATGTAGACACAGAAGCAGATGAAAGGAGTATGTTCCTTCCTGGCGAAGCGTCCGAGAGTGAAGACGAAAACGATGATATCGGCGAAGCTAAGAAAGCAGAGGAGCGAAGAAGGGTAATGGGGAACTCTGTCGCTCAAGTCAGTGTTATGGACATCAGCGGCGCAAATGATGGTGCCGGTCATCATATGGTGGATGGAGGTGAATACGGGAATGGAGCGGCGAGAGGTGCACAGAGTGGAGGCGGCTTGAGTGCGAAGGCGGGTATAATACTGGTAAGTGAATATGATTCCTCCCTTAGAAAATGTGTTGTTGATGTCCTTTTACGTCAATAGGGTATCCAGAATATCTTCATTGTCATCCCACAATTCCTTGTTACTGGAGTTTCCTCACTCATCTTCGCCGTTTTTGACCCCCAAAACCCCAGTATACCAACACATCGTCCGGGTCCTATATTCGCAAATGGCACAAATGTTAATTTGGTTCTCGCCAACACGACGGAATCAGCCGCACAGCTGACTAAGAGTGTAGCGCTGAAGTGGCTAGACCTACGGCAAGACGGTGGTGACCCCGCTCGGGCAGAAGATGGAAGTGTGATGATGTATCAAGGCTCGAACTCTGTTGTTTATATTCTGAGACTTGGTGGTATCGCGGCAACGATTGCGGCTGTATTGAGTTGGAGATTAGCGAGAGAGTTGCGACATAGATGATTTTCCTTCCTCCCGCGTGTACCTATACCATCCCCTTTATTTAATTCAATCTATGTTAAGTCGGCAGGCAGATCTACCGTCAACAGCTAACAGCAAGAGGTGGTATTGAGCATTAGCATGCAGATCCAAGTTTAAGAGATAACGTACTTTCTAGCACAACCTATCAACTCCTACCGCGAGTCATGTACTGAGCACCCGAAAACTTTCTTTTACTTACCGCGTTTGTGAGAGGACACCTTGTGGCCCCAGAAGGTCTGAAGTCGCCATGGGTGTCAGCCGCGTTTCATCGAAGTCTGTCCCTCATGCTCACCTGTATCTAGGCATACCCGCGCCGCAGCAAATGCCGTTCAACTCCCATCTGTTCCCCGGGACTTCTTGGGCGCGCGTTGCTGTTAACTTGACATGAACCCTGAAAATGAAGTTCTGCAAGCACCCTTTTTCCAGACCGCATACGGAAGCGGTGCGGTAGCGGCATTTGAAATTTGCAGGGCTATTGTTATCGATGCTCACTCTCCCCTCCACGTAATGCCGGGTCCCGCCGCATTGGTAACCTTTGAATGGGCATGACCCATGCCCGCACACTAATTGATGATAAGATTGATGATCAGATGGCTTCTATCCCATATCCGGAAACTCATAGCTTGATATAGGTAGGACCCACGGACAATTTAACGATTCGTCTTAAACGCCATCGTCGCTCTTGGCAACAATTTTCAACAAACAAGTGGACGTACCTGTACTACAGGAGTAGAGCAGTCTAATCAACCAAAGCACACAACGTAAGCATTCGAACCAGTGGTTGTTTTAATCTCCGCCACACAGAAGCTGGGTTTCATCAACTTAAATGATGAAGGTCTGTGTAATGACTCTAATACATATTCAAATGATATTCTAGAAGTTTCCGTTTACTAGGAAAGGGTCACCTCATCCGGCGGGCTCCTTTAACTCCGCACAAACTCTGAGACTCTAAGAAGCATGCTGTCTTGATAGATGGCACTATCATAACAGCAAGAAGGCAGCCATGTGCCATAGCATCTGCTGTAAGAAGACGTGAAGACGCCAAACCGGGTTAGGGTGAGAGCGTTAGGTTCGCCCTCACGAGGGCTATCATGGCTAATCAGTCACAAGATTACTAAATCTTCTTGTATAAGTAAGTTGCCATCCACAATTAATAAACCCCATCTCTCTCGTCGATCGCTTTTTTCTCTGTGCAATTTCTCGAATTGTTGAAGCTTTACCGAACGTTCGCCGTGCGTATGCTGTTTTTTATACGTTTATAGCACCTGCCGACACAGCTTCAAGAACAGACTAGCTATGACTGATACAGTAAAACAACCAGCCTTGATCGACGAAAGTGCCAAGTTCAGGTTACAGAAACTCCATCAGGCGGTATTTTGGTGCAGCATGAGAGGATCGCCGCACCATTGGATCACCAGCTACGCGTTCGCTGACGGCATAGTTGAGGTCGATGGCGGCCGCTATGCAGGGATCTCTCTCGATATGTTCCAACCTGTCGCCCACAAAAATCAACCCCCTGGCGAGAATAAGAACTTATTCGGCACCCTCAGGTTCGGCGCCCGGAAAGAGAACGTACTCATGTCAAAAAACCCTGCATTCATGGTCATGTTGGCCTTCAAGACAAAGATCACGGTTCAAGAACTTTACAACCTCGTTGTTGGCAACAAACTTCATCTTTATCAGTACAGCCCTGCGGGAAGCGGATGTATGTACTGGCAGAGCCAGCTCTTGAAGAAGTTTGTCGTGAAAGGTTGGCTGGCGCAGGAGGATCTGGCGAAGCTCTTCAAATCACTCGAGGCATATGCAAAGCAGAAGGGAAGTCAAGCAGTTCCGTATCCTCCAGTCGAAGGCAAATATTATAATATTTAAGAGTAGCCAACAGGACGTAGGCAATGTAACCGTGCTCGTAGGCTAGTAGCAGGAAGTAGTTAAGGACGAGTTAGTTCGTAAACCGGTCAATTGCCCCTTCTATGTAACGCCAGTATTGTTCCTCTGTTTTGCATGGGATGCCTGCGATAAATGCTCTATACCGCTCCCACGAGGTTGATTGGCCTTGAGAAATTTCATTCGAGCGAAGCATAGCAAGCGACTCAATGGAAGCAGGGTAGAATCCGGCGCTGTCCCAGTCGATGAGCCAAACTGTGCCATTTTTATCGAGAAGGATGTTTGACATATTCAGATCACCGTGTGTGAACACGGGGGTCCAGTTGATCGTTGGTTCAGGTAGTGGGGGTGGGGCTAATCCTGCGTACCGACATGCATATAAGTCGGATTCCCACCCTGTGAAACAGACAAAATCACAGAACCGGCGGAAATGCGTAGTGCTTTCGAATGGGCCAAATTCGTTATCACCGAAAATATGTGCGGCGAGCTTTCGGGTTCCTACACCTCGAACGTCTGGACAGGTCAAGGAGCGAAGCTGCTTGATATAGAGGCGCAGCGTGCATGCAACACGAAATCGCATAAACCAACCGATCCTGTCCCAGCACTCGAGAAGCATTTCGCCTTCGATATAATCCATTATCATGTGAAGGCCATAATGAGCATGAACCCGCGGAATTGGAATTGACGTATGTTGGTGTACGTATTCCAATGCTGCTGGCTCAGAGCCGGTCCACATTTGCTTCCAGATCAGGGAGGGGGAAATCAAAATAGCGGGTACACTTCTGGCGTGCGCAATCTTGAGACGTCGCAGAAGGGATTGAGTCCACTCGGAAGATGATTCGATGGGATGTTGCCGAAGAAGATCATCAGCACCGTGAATAGTCGCCAGCTCATCCTCAATCTTCAGAAAGTGGTGGGGACAGCCTCAGATAAGTGAAGAGAGCGTATATGCATGCGGACTCACATTGCGTGTTATTTGACTGGTAGGGAGTGTGAAGCAAGCAGCAAGGCAGTCCGTGAAGATGGTTCGTAATCGTCTCCAGAGAGTCGGGAAAAAGCGGGGTTGCTTTGAGAGTGGTGAGTGTGTATTTACTAAGGGGGGATCAAGTCAGGGGGGTTACATACACAAAATATCGGGCAGAAGCTCACCAGCGTATATCACAAGGTCAGCTACACCGTGTATGGTGAGCGCATTGACAGATATTGAGTCTACGTTGTATCTGTATGCCAACTGCCGCATTCTATGAAGGTGTGCCAAGTGAGCGTCGGAGTAGTCAGCCGCAATGAGATCGGTCTTGGTTAAGAGGAAACAGAAGGAAGAGCTTGATTTCTGAGCGTCCTCTATAGTGGACTCAGAAGGAGCTCCTGGACCGGTGGCGTCGACTAGTACGACGGAAAGCGAGGCAGGTTCGAGTTGTGAAGCACTTCCAATTCGAGGTCTGAAGAAGAAGTTTCTGCTATCTTGCTCACGGGTATATGAGTAGTCATCCTAGACAGATTTAAGAGCCCATCTCTCAGCATTGAAGAGACGACTAACGAGAATAGCTCTAAGTGTCCTCTTTCCGCTCCCCTGGTCCCCTGTTTACATTTTAGTTTCGCGTGAAGGACGAGAGTTTCAAAAGCCAATACCATATATGTCAATCGTTACAAATTGAGTTGATTGTCCGCCATTGCGAGAGGCAAATGATACCATAAGGAAGAACCTGGAAGAGCTTGTGTTTGGAATACTGATCAACACTTGACCACATCACGTCACACGTAACAGTCATGTGTGGTAACGTTGTTACGAGCCAAATTCACGTGCTGCATGGCAGGATTAGTAGTTAGTATCTGTAACGGTGCGCTGGGGCCGCCGGGCACCCTATCCCTGACTCCATTTGGGGTATGTAAACAACCTAAGTATGCAAGCACGAAATCAAGTTGTCAGCCCATTTACCGATATCTTTTCTGTGCGCGAAAATAGTAGCAATGCAGTTGTGTGATAAATATACACAAACACTACCCTCCCAAGTCACCTGGACCGCGTTCAGTAGAATCTGTAAGGCCTTTGCAATCTTGTCTCTAGGGCTGGCTATTAGAAGAGGTCTCAATTCACCACAATTTGAGTATCAAGTTTGTCAACGTCACCAACTTTTTTCTAGCCTAATTAGTAAGTACCCTACCATGTCAAGCACGACAGCGTCCGTCTGTCGTTGGTTCTGACCCAAGTAGATAGTGTGATTATTAAATGGTTTTAATGAGATTTTAATTGAAACAGTAACTCAGCGCACGTGCGACGATGTGAGAGGTTGCTGAGGAGTGAAACAATGATGAGGGCGGCTGTTTTGAGTGAAAACGATGTTAAGATGCTCAAACTTAGAGCTAAACTGAGTCGGGAAGATGGGGGTAGATTTTCACTGAAGAAAGAGGATAATACATCCCAGTATTTAAATCTACGGTTCTAAGAGTATATAAAATGCTACAGGTGAATAGAAAGAGCAGTAAAGAGCAGTTTACAAAATGTTTTGTCAAGTTTTTGGAAGAGAAAGATAGTTCTAAAGAATATTATTGGTGGAAAGGTAGGTGGAGAGAGGGGTCCATGTGGTCGTTTAGACCCACACTATTAGACTAGACGATGAAGCGGAGCGGTAGCAACTGTACCGGAGTATGAGCGAGTATTTTATCGAGATTTTAGGACGAAGGAGAGAGGAGGAACAATAAAGAAAAGATAAAACAGAATTTCAAATGTTCGGACTTCTGTCAGTTGGATGACAGGTCCTAACTCGGTTGCGTTGAAGCGTTGGTGCCAAGTGCGAAATATGCGTAGCGAGTACTAACAGGAAAGTGTAGAATGGAGACGTGAGGGGCCATATGGAATTGGGAGAGGAAATGGGAAAGTTGAGGGGAATAGTGGTGGTAAGCGGCGGCTGCTGAGTGTTGAATGTGCAGGGTCGTCTTGATGTAGTAGCCGGCTATGTTTGATGATCGGTTTGTTGCCAGGGTAGTAGGATGTCGGTTAGTAGACGAGGGATTGTTGAAGAGGGATAAGACTTAATCAGTAGTAGAGAGGGGACGCGTGATGGCGGTGATATGACGTCACGCGACGTCCGATCTCTACATTGGATTATCACGATTGTTGACTATAATCATGGTAAGCTTTTGAGGTCCCTGGAAACTTCGTAGCCGTATCCAGGGAGACGAGGAGAAGAAGTGAGGTTGCACGGAGAATGGTGAGTGTTTTTTCACTGACATGGGTCAGTTCGGGGCGCAAACAACTTGACGCTGAAAAGTATCTCACCCGCGTACATCACAAGGCCGACTGCGCTGTCTACAATGAGTGGGTTGACAGAAATTGAATCAGCATTATATCTGTACGCCAGGTGCCGCATTCGGTAGACGCATGTGAGGTGAGTGTCAGAGTAGTCAGACACGATGAGATCGGTCTTGGAGAAAAGGAAACAAAAAGGGGAGTTGCCAGTGGATCTCTGTGCGCCTTCTATAGTGGGCTCGAGGGAAGGTCTTGAACTGGTGGCGTCAACCAATACGACAGAAAGCGAGGCAGGCTCGACTTGCAAGGTACATATTGGATGTTCAAAGTATTGAGGACCAGCTTGGCAGGTCACCATGCAAACACGATCACGCTGTCAGGGTCCCTTCAATGTGTCTCCTGAAACCCGGCTCAAGTTTTGTCTTCAGCCTCACGATCGAGGCAGAATTCTCTCCGTCATCCTGCCATCTCTGATTAGGCATTGTCTACACCTCGGATCACATAATACATCATCGGGTTAGTGCAAACCTCAAGGTTACGCCAGGCTTTTCCCGGAGCTGCTGGAGCCCTTGAAAATATCTTGCTTGGCTCGGTCTTTGGTTGACAGAATTCGTGGTATATTAGCAGGAGGAGTAGGAGGGGTACGCATTTAGAAATTAGTGATGAGCAACAAATAATCACAATCGTGAAGTAAAAAAAAAGGCTATAATCCACGCAGGATGACTGAAACTTGAGAAGATGCTTCGGTGAGGCACACAAAGCCAAGGACAATTGGAGGAAATATAACCTACAAATGGATTTCGGAGGATTGACGAGAAACGTTCATGAGTCATGTGAGGACAGGCCGTTGAGAATAATTGAATGAAGGGGATGAGCAGAGTTAAGGGATGCGTAGCTCGACGGTCCTGAGTGTTGTACCCAAAGCGGTAGAACTATAGAGCTATAGCCAAGTGAATGCAAAGACTATTTTGACAAAAATGGAAGCAGAGGCATTATTCAGGCCATATGAGGCCACATCGGGTGAGTTGAGGGAATGTTGGCGGAAGCGATTAAAGTTTGGGCCGTTAAAAGGACCCGACCGGGAAGTAGAATGAATATCTTGAAGAAGTCCGACAACCGCCAACGGAGTGAAGGAAAGGTTTGTTTGTGGCTAAGGAACAAAAGCAACGGGGTCGAACAGAGAGGTAGGACAAGCAACGCAGGAGTAGTGAAACGAGAGCTAGGCGAGGAGTCAAGGAGACTAGTCCAAATAGTATTTGTTCTTGAAGTGGTTACTGCAAGGGGAGTGTCGGAAGCTTGAAGGGTACTTTCAACGAAGCATGCTGAAGAAGATATATAGGTCGTGATAATCGATCCAGAAAACTTGGATACCAGGAATATGATTCACGGGATTTGGCTGAGATGGATCAAACCAAGAGGGAGAGGAAGAAGGGCGTATAGTGCCAGTGTGAATGAGCGTGATGTATACAAGAATGGAACTTGAAAGGAATGTCAGTTGGATGCAAGTTGGATGCTCTCGAAGAGATCGAGGATTACAGTCGACGGCAGGCGTGATGATACAAACGAGTGTTGTTTGAAAGGAGTGTGTTTGAGCCATGAGATCCGGTGCGTCCAGTATGGGAGTGTTGGACGAAAGTCTGGATGGAAGGTAAAATGACCCGAAAGAATGTCACCCCGCCCGCCAGAGATGATGTCAAGAACATCGAGAACAGACCATAAAATGAAGGAAGATCGTCGAAGGCGGCAGGAGTGAGAAGTATAAAAGGAACGGCCGAGGATGGTGAAGTAGGGAACATGGGATGCAATTTCCGTGTCGATGATGAGTGTATAATGAACGTAAGAGCTCAGATCATGAAGATAGAAGTTATAGGAGGCGTTTTAGCTGGAGGTGTCGATGATTGTCTGTAGGGGGCAACTAGAATGCAGGTCGACAGAAATACCCGAAGGACCACCCGGACCAGCACCTGGATGGTGCATGGACTGTCGCTCGGTGAGTGGAGAAAAATGATGGCTTGAGCATATAGGATATAGGCGGAAGCTGTAATTTGGTTGATAGACGATGTGCGTATGCTCTAAGGGAGGTATTAGCAAGAAGATAATAAAAAGACGAAAGGGGCCCTCACCGCCGTGACCGAGGCTGAATAAACCGGGACAGATTTGGGTATACAATAGGAGAGAGGGTAATGAATAAAAAAAGATAGGACTGAAAGAAATGCAGATGAAAAATGCGAGACCTACATTACGAGAATTGAGGACAGAGAAAGACGTCAAACCAGAAAATAGAGAGACAAAGAGAGAAAGAAAGAAAGGAGAAAGGTTAGGCCAAAGGAAATAGGTTGCATAATGTTCAAACCACTGGTGACGAGAAAAGAAGGAAGTTAGAAGATGCGCATGCACCGAGGCACTGTCAGTAACTGGCGCATCGTAGGGTGTACGACCGACATTCGATTCTGGCCCATCATTAGTGGACATATGCATCCAGCGTCGTGGTAACTCACCTGTAGTGTAGGCTGGAGACAATATTGGAATTCATGGCTTGTTTCGGCTCGCATTTCGCTCCGCGTGGCCCAGGGAACTGCTCTGAAGCTGGCATGTTCATGAATTTGAAAAGGTTGGCCAAGAAACGGGCGAGCGAATAGAAGTTTAGATGGCATGAGGGTTAGTGCGCTGCTAGCTAGTGAATCATATGCGCTAGAATGTGGAATCAAATCTTAGGTGTGTTGGTAAGAAATGTGAGATTCTTAGAACACAAGGAGACGCACGCAAAGCTCTCTAATGAGTGGCAACCTAACCTTGATCTTGAGGTCCATAGCCTTGAACATTGCTGCAAGACAAGCGATCGAGATGTGTTTCCTATGACCACCAGGGTCAGCCATGGTGATATCCTCGTCGACGAGGGTGGTGGTAGAGCTAGTGGGCGAGTAAGCTGTCCAGGAGTAGGGGTAAAAGTTCACATGAGGGTCATCTTCGGGGTGCTTCGTGACGATATCAGTATCAAGGCAGTCTTCGTTGACGTCATTCGTATCAATATTCTGAGTACCCTCCCTCATAACGATATCGGTATCCGGATAGTCTTGAGTGTCGTCTCTCGTCATGGTGACGTCAGTGCCCACGCTTTCTTGAGTGACATTATCCATGAGGATGTCTTCATCGTCGACTGCTTTTGTGGTCAGCATCGTCAAGCGATACAGAAAACCACCTACTGTCCATCTCAGCCCATCCTTCACCGGGTTCTCCCATTTTGACGTCTTCATCTGTTTTGGATGCCTGGGACGACAATGTGGGCAGTGTACTGTGTAGATGACGGTCATCGTTTCCGTCTGAAAGGCCAGGAGGCGAATAATTCATGATGGAGTCGCCATCTTTGTTTGGGGGGCGGCACTGTCCGGACGAAGATCGTTGCGCAGGAAGATAAGGTTTCGTCTTGACTTTGGCTGTTTTGCACCTTAAGCGAGCGAACGAGTTTAATTAGGGGTGGGACGCTTGCCTTTGGGAAACTTAGTCCATCGCCGAATACGACCTTGGCTAACCACCTTCGGTACGAAACCTTTGTTTGTTATAGCTTCAGGGCTGATTGTGTGATTCGGCGAAGGCGAACTCACCACTTGAAGCTATAGCCTGTTTGATGGCAGTAGCGTTACGCTTAAGGGTCTCAATGACTTCCCTCCCACATTGTCTTGCATTGACATGAGAGGAAGTGGTGCGGTTATTATGTATCTTTCTGTCCGCCATGGTGGGGGCGCTTATCGGTGTATCGGATGCAAGAGGTCGACTCTCCGTCGCTTTGAGCTCTAGGAAACGTGAGTAGGGAGTTTGAAAGGATGGAGGCCACTGACCACTTGAAACTGGTAAACTTCCCAATCGCTGGATGCGAACCTTCCCCAGCGAGTGTTATGAACACGGCCTATTTCATTTTAATATTGTCTTAGCCCCGCAACGAGGACACTCACCGTCGAGACACGCAGCCTTCTTAATGACAATGGCATCACATTTAAAAATCTTGACAAGAGCGTGGGCACTGAGTCGGAGGCGACTGTGAGTTATGCCCTGTTTGACAGTCCTGAATAGATGCAGCCCAGACCGTTGTTGGCCGCAGAGAGGAGGACGAGTCCGAGTCCGAGTCATGGTCGAAGTAAAATTTCCCGCTGGCTGTGTTGACGTTGGGTTTGATCTCAAGGGGGTGAAGAGGTGAGCTGGGGTTGAAGAGGCTTATATAGGTCACTCCCCGCACAAGTGCGACCAATGATCGGTGTTCGCGCGCGGCTGACATTGGGTATATGCTGGGATATGAGAACTCGCCTAGGGAGATATCCACGAGTTGGATTCCGCCGTGAGCGAAAAGGCCAATGACACGAAATTTGAGAAAAGCAACGCGTCCAAAGACTGCATTCCATGTCATGGTTTGTTTGGTGATTTCCTACACATTCTCGGGAGGATATGATTCTATTTTTGGGCTCAGTACGTCGTGATCCGACCTCGAATAGCGGCAGATAATTTCGTAAACCTTGGAGAGCACGTATGCCACAAGCTGTGGCTACAGCATAGAATCGAGCAGGACACTGAATCTGGAAACATACGACCTAAAATCGAGGTGGAAATAACGACGAAGCTGTGATATCTGTTTATTTGGTGGGACTGACTGAAGTTATAGAGGGGAAATAGTCATGCGTGGATGTCTCGTTGGTCATGTCATACTGCCCGCTGGTGATGATGTTGTGTTCGAAAATTTCAAGTCGCTTGTGTAAATGTGGCCATGAATACTCGAGTATAATTTTAACTTCTGGTTTGACAACCAGGATGCCCCACGGTGCTTGCCGAATCGTCATGTGCCTTGAGCGCTTTTGAATACTCGAGTCTTGGACTCCCTCTTGGCCCTTGAACGACTCATTGGCTGTTCTTTTTTACACTGACTTTCGGTCTTTTTCTCTAGTTCTGGCGTAGTCTCAGTTCTTGTTTTTGCTCTCGGAACTGGACCATAGTTGAGTCTCCTTGTTTTAAACAATTTGAGAGCCAGAACCACCGCTATACTCCTTGCCTCGTCTCAAAGCAATTTCCTCCAATTAGTTAGCGAGCCCTCCGTCTGGTCACAATCGTGGAGAACCTCGATACATAGGTATCTGTGACGGGCCATGGCTCCCATACCCTGTTAGTATCGAAAAAAATGCGGTGTTGTGGACTGCTCGTTGCAATAATCTTGCTCGCCTTGACACTTGGCTTCATTTCGGCATTCGGAAACTCCATCTCCATCCAAGTGAAATCTTGAGGAACTTATTAAGCAAGAAGTGCTTCAAAACTGGACCGGGAGCTTCAAACGCGTGGCCAATTTGAAACGTCTGTGACCCTCCCAGAGGCCCTCCAAGATTGCGTCTTCATCCTTGGATCCCTTCTTATTTCATGTATCAGCTGGCTGTCAATCACCTGAAGGGTTGCGGACCAGGACCCAGGTCCAATGCCAACGAAATGCCGTGCCTTCCTTCCAATCCCAGCAGACAGCAGTGTCATGTAGCATGCGCGGTTGAAAGCGTCCTTCAATCGGTCACGTATGGACGAGAAGCTCCGGGGATACACCTTCTTTACGATATCATCGGAGCAACGCCTCCAAGTTCTCCATTTTACAGGGTTATAAGCAGTTTTCCCCGTTTTCCACGAAACGATAAAGTCCACCGCTGACCAGGATAAACTGGAGCGGCACTCATGCCTTAGTAACTGGGTTGAGGTATTTCCAGGTGTTAAAGCCGCCTTAAGGAGAAAAGCTCTTGCGCATGGGAATGAGAGCAGTTATGGACGATTAAAAAGGGTCGAAGTTTGGGAGATTTCTCCCTGGAGCTGACTTGGCGGCATGAGCACTTGATCCTTCCGCAGCATGACACAATCATCTATCCCCCAAACCACCTTTGATTATCTTTAATATGTGATCAAATATGCAATCCCAATACCCTGAGTCGAACATGTGCGATTTTACCGGGGTAGCGAATAAGTGAGGATAGCTGGTCTAGTTTCCCATTAGCCTCAAGGCCTCACACATGACTCGGTCCCTTCTGGCCGATTTCCCACGCCAAACCGTACTTCCCTGCTTCCCTGCTTCCCTCTCCCACTTTCTCTCTTGTCTGTTCTTGCCCAGCAATTCGCGAGGCTGGAAGCGTTTACATGAATATCTATACTCCTGGGATTCCTTTTCGCAGCCCTTACCATCTGATTTGCAACCGTAACGGTGGAGGACGGTGGGTGTGGTTTAAATTTCACCGATAGGATTTGAAATTACTCATTCACCACCCTTCCTTTTACCCTTAGGTTCGTCGTTTCCACCAGTGGCAATTCCTTTCCATTACATCTTCTCTCTCTCTCTAAGTCCACAAAGTTCACTCAATTTTCCAGTAACGCCTCGAGCCTAGAAGCACATGATGCGAGCTTGCCCCGTAGCCTCTCGATGTCCATAAAGGCTCCCCAAGAACCTAGCACGCAACAACCCAAATACAGGGTACGATCCATTCTTCCCTTTGGCCGCTTAACCGTAACGGACATTCGGCACAGGTCCATGCTGATGCTGAAGAGTTCGCCACCGGGACTAAGCGGCAGGGAGACTACGATTCGAAACTTAAAAGGTGCTTACAAGAACACTTTTAGAAACATTACGTCGATGATTGCTATTGGACTTCGGACGCATTCTTGGGGGACCACCCTTGACTCCCACATCCATCTTCCTTGGTCCATTCCACATCTCCAATCACCTATCCTCCTACCCTTCTGCATATTTTGATGGACAACTTGGCCGTAGAGCTCATCGAGGAGATCGTATCCCATTTGAAGAGCGATTCGGTCGTGCTCCATAGTCTTTGTCTTTGCTCGAAGCGACTTCTTCCAATATCCCTTAGGACATTGTATAGGGATATAATCATAACGGACCTCGATTCGGAGGGACCTCCCGGTCGTATACGGCTCGAACCATGCAGAGCAAGCCAAGTTTTCACTACCCTCGCTCGACTCAATACGTCGCTCGCTCGTTATGTCCGGAATTTCTACCTCGCTCCAAGCGGATCCTTCTGGTCCGTCTCAAAGCACAATCGATCAAATGTTCGCGAAGACTTCATCGCAAGCCTCAAGCTCATGGTCAACCTCAAACATTTATCGATACATATTTCAGACGGCGAGATGACTTGGAATGCTCTTCGATGTTGCACGTCCAATCAGCTCGAATCCCTTTCCGTCAGCCTTTTCAGCATGTGTCGTGACGTCGAGCTTCCATTAGGCCAGCATCGCCTGAAGCAGCTACAGCTTCGGATACCTTCATACGCTGCGTTTCCATATATCCAACTCTCGCACTTGGCGGTAGTTGGTGGTGACGCTCGCACAATTGAACACATTCTTCCCAATACCTCGATCTCTTCCCTCTTTTGGACGAGAAGCTCCGGGGATTTTATCACCCTCACACCAGCACTCATTCACGGATTCAATAATCTTCACACCCTCTGCATCGAGAGTTCGTATTATTGGAATATCAAATTCCTAGCCCCGCACTTGCAACGCCTTCGAGTACTCCATTTTACCAGAGACGGGGAGGTAAGTCTCCATACAACTTAGCAATATTCACAAGTCTGACTGAAGGCTCTAGTGTTTCGTGAATTTCAAGGCTGAACTTGACGATGTGCCCCTACTTCGTGGACTTCATACCTTTATCTACTCAGATCAGAACAAATATAAGCTCGGCTATTTCTCTATGTCAGAGAGAGCAAGGGCAAAGAACCTGAAGGCCATCAAAATTGACGCAAAGCCATTGGTCCTAGAATGGTTTAGGCAATTGCCATGCTTTCAGGCGGCTTACTTTCAAGTGGGCAATGCTCTTCGAGAGGAAAGGAGTTTTCTGGTGTGGGAGCAAGATAGGCGGTGTTATAGGATGGCGGAAGGTTCAGAAGTTTGGAATATCTCACCTTGGCGCTGATATGTGTCCAGGCAGGTGTTTCAAACGAATGTATGAACATATTCGTTAACACCGAAACCTCATACAGTTATTGCCGTGGGCGGTTATTTTCCCCGTTTATACCAGTTCAGGACCTACCAGATCTCGACTTGTGGCGCAATAAATGATACCGTATCCCAATTCTTGCTAGACTGTCAAGTATGAATAGTAGGCGCTTGAGAGCATAGTTGTGTACGCTTTATTCTATCATGAGTTTAAATGATTTTGATCTTTTCGTAACCTATGTGCGTCTGTGTGGGCAGTTGGAATTCTGATCCCTTCAGGGAGTTACGTTATCTTAGATTGAGTAGTCGTTGAATGTGTTGAATGGTATCCCTGATTTTCCCCGTTCTTCCCCGTCCCAGCACTTTCTCCCGAACGATACTCCCCGCGCTCCAGCGCTACTTACCTCAATGGACACCTTACTTCCAGAGCTAACTTACGAAGTGGTCTCGCATCTACAAAATAATCCAGTCGCATTATGCAATCTTTCCCTCTGCTCCAAACGTTTTCTCCTGGTGTGCCGTCAAACATTATACAGGGATATAATATTCACAGACGTCGACTCGGAGGGACCGCCCTGTGGTATACGGTCTACAACATGCAAACTATTCACTACCCTTGCTCGAGTGAACACGGCACTCGCTCGCCACGTCCAGAGATTTCATTTTGCACCGAGCGGACCTCTTTGGTCAATGATGTCGAATTACAAGGAGCCAAGTGTACGCGAAGACTTAATCATGAGTTTGAAGCTCATGGTCAACTTGAAATATTTGGCGATTCATATCTGGGGTGAGCCTGAGGTATTGACCTTGCATGGCGCACTTGGAAATTGCACATTCCAGCTCGAATACTTTTCGTGTCCCTTCGACATATACCAACGTCACATGCAACTCCCACTCGATCAATCCCACCTGAAGCAGCTCAGACTCTGGGCTCCCCAGTCTGTCGTATTTCCTCAATTCCAATCTTCGCGATTGACAATGTTGGGTGGTGACACTCATACGATCGAGAACATCCTTCCTAATAACAATGATATATCTTCCCTCTTGTGGAAAAGGAGTTCTGAGGATCCTATTCCTCTCACGTCGGCACTCATCCAAGGATTCGATGATCTTCACACTCTATGTATTGAGAGTTCGTACTATTGGGATATTCGATTCTTAGCGCCTCATTTACAGCGCCTTGAAGTCCTTCATTTTACTAGAGACCAAGAGGTAAGTCCCTTCCCCAAGAAAAAGTGGCATTACACTCACCCAACACCATAAAAGCGAACTTTCATACAGCTCGAATATGAGCTCGCTGACGTACCTTTACTTCGAGGGCTTCGAATTTTCATTCATTCTGATCAGCACAAATACAAGCTCGGTTATACTTCCATGTTAGAACAAGCACGCGTTCGAAATTTGAACGCCAGCAAAATTGAAGCGAAGACGCTGGTCCAGGAGTGGTTTAGACAGCTGCCCCGCTTTCGGGCGGCGTACTTTCAAATAGCTAACGCGCTTCGTGTAGAGGAAAGTTTCTTGGTGTGGGAGCGGGATAGAACCAGTGGATACAGAATGGCGGATGGGATGGAGGTTTGGAATATCTCTCCTGGAACTGAACACAAAGGCAAGTATATTTTATCTGAACAGGGAGATGTTGTTCTTTACATGACCTGGCGTTAAAAAAGCGAAACGAAAATGATACAATCCCAAGAAAATCATGCCGACTTCGTCTATAATTAGAAAACAGTTCCATCGCTCTCGATTTCGATAGGCGGTCCACCAGTCTCAGGCCTCTTAATCTTCGCAATTTCCCTTCCTCCTTTCCATGTAGCAGCTTCCAAGACTTGTGCAAGACTGAGCTGTGCTGGGGTGAGCCCAAGTTCGGAACGAATGAGGTTCGCAATTCGATCTCTGAAAAGAAGTTATAAAATGAATCGGACTGGACGCGAGCACAAGAGAAGCATACAATTCGATTACTGTCATCGCACGCCATTCAACAATCGCTGGGTGGGACGGGGGTGCAGTCGGTAACCCAGACTTTGGATCTGTTGGAAGGACGTTTGGTTTAAGCGTCAGGACATCGAGATCGACAAGCAGCCCGCCTGTTCCCAGTCAAGAGCAGGTGTGAGATAGGTTCACCTCCATACAAGATTATATTTGTACATACCGTTACGGTATTCAGGCAGTCCAGTCATGTCCTCAAGTCCCTCAACTTGCCATCCGAGCTCCTTCTGTAAAACTTCAACGAGACTGTAGGTCAACCACTGCGTGAGCTTATGGAATGGGACGAGGATAGTGTCTGATTCTGGGTCACCAGGTGCCGTTTGACCGAGTGAAGGACAGGGCCAGACGTCACCGAGAGAGACTCCGCCGAGGGAAAGACGGGAGGGCCAGATGGGGTTGAGGCCGTCAAGGAGAACTGTCCAGAGCGCGGAGAGGGGGACGGTTGGGGGTGATGTTGGCAGGGCTTGGGATTCCAAGAAGTCTGTGGTGGAAAGGTGGAGGACATTAGGATCCGATAGAAGATGAGTCAAGTAACGTACCAATGAGATTACCAGGTCTTCCTTCTGTACCGAAGAATTGAGGGCTGGAAGTGAGTGCTTTGCTGAGGTTGAAGAGAAGGGAAGCGCGTCCTTCGAGTCCAGTCATGGGGTTGGTTTCGGAAACCTGCATTGCAGCACCCGTACGCTCTGCAGTGACCTTAGTGAGACCAGCCGCTACCAACTAAATTAGCAATCCGAATACGCATACGGCTGATGGAAGACCAAAAGCCGCATACCATCAACACGATAAGGCTGCTCCTTGAGGCCACTGAAAAAGCCATCCCGGAACATATGCACACTCGCAACGCCGAGGCCCTCAGACCGACCAAAGACTTTGTTTGTATTGGGTTCAGTGTACTTCCATAAATTGCCTGCGCCGGCATCAAGGAGAACAGAAACGAGGAATAGGTCAATTAACCTGCGAGCCTTTTCCTTGTCGTCAACCTGCTCGGATGTCCATTTCGCGAGGAGGGGTTCAATTCTGGGGAGTCCGGCATCAAGATGGCGCCATCGACCGTGTGGTTGAATCTGGAGATTGTGAATTTGGGTGATTGACGACTGCTCGGAACTTGGATGTTTGAAAAAAGCATACGTTCTTGGGATTGGAGCTGTAGTCTCTCTGATCACAAATAAAACCGTTAGCCGATAATGATACTATGAATAGGCCCTGGGCCAGACGTACCTCAATAATATTCAGGCAAAAAGCAGCAACTTCTGCCTCCTTTTCAGGGTGATAGTCGAAGAACTGCAACTTCCCCTGAGTGGCGAGATCGTATACGCGTGAACAGCGTTCTCTGATTGCGGGCAGCGTGCGAAGGTAGGCCGCTGTTGTCTGAGGTGTGAGCTCACCAAGTAGACTCATACTGAGATAGTGGTGGTTGGAACAAGAGTAAAGCCTGGGTGTTATCGGACGCGTTTTGAGGGTCGCGGTTTGATGGAATGCATCATCGATAGGGGCTAGTTATGTCATAAATAGGTAACGTGGTATCTATCTTTGCAAAAGCACTTTCCTTCGGATCTCAGCGCTCAGCACTGATGCTTCTGGCTTTCCTTCTTCAGCTGTGATTTAATTCAAACGAGGAAGATCGATCCCAGCATAGGTGTTCGGACGGACCTACTAGCTCAGGTTGAATGATGAAGGTCTGGCTTGAAGTCTCTAATTCATTTCTCGGAGGGTCAATTGAATTTCAAGGTGTCCGATCTCTCTAATTTTCTGAGGATAGAACATAGGATTCATCGCTATTAAGGTAGGACTGACTCTAGGGCGGAACAATGTAAGCAGCACCAAGAGCAGGAGACAAACGTAGGAAAAACTGCCTGGCCTCAACTATAGCTGAGATTATATTTGACTCCAATAGGGATATAAGTCGCTACGTCACTACCTTGGTTCCTCAAACGTTCCACTAGAACGGTATTGCTACTAGCAAGAGGTGGCGCTACGGTGTTCAGAACAGTGGGATGGCATCGGAGGACTGAAACAGCGTTAATGAGTTGGAAAGATTGGATACGTTTGAACTCCCAGTAGAACCTTCGCCCCGGCGGAACTGTGATACGGTGCATGGGGGTAGTAAACGATATTGAGGTCCCCTCAAGCTACCAATGGGTGTTGAAGCCGCAATATGGGTTGGCGGGAGGTCCCAAGGCTTCTCGCGGAGTGCCTCACCGGCGACGTACACTGTACCGGATGACCCGGCATGGGTTAGAACGACTGGAGGGACATTCGCCATGCCAACCTTGGCTGGCACCGTTGCACCAGATGGTTTTTCTTCTCTCAAGACCAGGAAAGCTCCCATAAACCCGCGAGTAACGGCAGTGGAGATTGCATAGATCTTCAAAATCCTCATTTCCGGGTTGAGAAAGAGTGCGGACTCATCTTGGCGTAATATGTGTCTGCACTTGACTGATTTCGGTCCTAGGATGGAAAGGACTGGCTAGAAGGTTTTTCGTGCCTCGTCGCGGAACTTTGCGGCAATCGCAGTGGACAGCGGCTCAAGGCGCTCGCGGTCTTCCTGTGATCTAATTGGCCGTCCCCACCATCGATACTCCCCAATGGCTCTGCGGCACGATACATGTTGTGAGTCTTCGGATCCGGTTACTCTGGGATGTGTGTTGTGATCCATTGATGACTTGACGAGATATTTCATAAATGTAGCGGGCTATTAATTTCGGGATCTGAGCTCGCGCGTTAGCTTTGCGGAATATCAGGATAGGCAATAGCATCTGCAAATAACTGATTCGAGTATCCGGCTCATATTCTTTCACGTTATCTGGCATGTGGTTGTTACTTTTGGGATCAACCTTATAAGCTTGTCTCTCCCGAGATTCAGCGTTTAGGTGGCTCAGGCGTCAGTCCAAGTTCACGAATATCGTTAGCAATGGTTGATATAGAATCCGCTCGTTGGTTAAACATCCGTTGAGCGCTGAGCGCTCGCATAATAGGTGAGATAACTACAGCCATACATTTGACAGTCAAAATTCTATATGGAAACTGATTGGGCCCGATTAAAGTTGCGACAGTCCGTTTACCTTCACACTTGACTCAGTTCACGGTTGACGACTTCATAGGGATTGAAATCCTCGCTTGATGTAGGAGCTTCGCTGGGGTTTAGTACTTGTCCGATTGGAAAGGTATCGCCAGCCGGACGATCTGCGTCGGGATGAGCCTTGACTGCCGCGATGGCTAGGGAGCTGGATGGCGCCTGGTTCGTCTCTGGCGGGAAAATGGAAGGGAGTGGCAATACAGTGTCTGGAGTGGGTGTGATGGACCCTGAAGGCAGAGGTGATACTGGGGATCCCAAGGGAGTGGATGAGTGAGGGTTCTTGGAATCTTCGCTTTGGTTGGAACGTGACATGGCGGGCGAAGCTGGTGGACTACTCCCCGCCGCCCCACCAGCGGGAGATGATTGTGTCGCGGGAATAGGAACCCTTCTCTGCTGTGGTTTCTTGCAAAGTGCTCCGCCTCCAACATAAACTGTTCCAGAATAATCTGACTGAGAAAGGACAAAGGGAGGCACGTTCACCATCCCAACCTTGACCGAAACTCTTGCCTCCAATGCTTTCTCCTCTCTTTGTAACAGCATGCACGTGATTCCGCCGCCGTGGACCGCTAGGATAACCATGTTATTTGGCCGGCCAGTGACCATCGCTTTCGTGTAGACTCCGGTCTGAAGGTCGACCAATGTAATCCTGTACGGGCGTGGGACATCTTCCCCTGGGTTCTCAAGGTGTTTTGTGGGTGCGTCCCATCGAGGAATGAGCTGGCGGTTGCCCCACTCTGTCATGTTACGGTAACTGAAATCTTTCGTAGCCAGAAGGGGAATCGGGTCACTGAGATGATCCTCGTAGACAACCCACCCATCCTTCTTCACATAGATTGTCCCAACCAATAACTCGGACGTCGTTAAAACGGCACAGGACAGGTACATGAGTGACCACCCCAGCTTGGAGTTGCCGAATCCGATCCAGGGCCCGATGAACAAGAGAAAACCGGAAATACAGATCACATAGATCTTCAAAATCCTCATATCCGGGTTTCGAAAGAGTGCAGAGTCGTCTCGGCGTAACATGTGTTTGACTTCGACTGATTTCGGACCTATAATGGAAAGGACGGGCTGGAACGTTTTCTGCGCTTCGTCACGAAACTTTGCCGGGATCGCAGTGGAAAGTGGCTCAAGGCGCTCACGACCTTCCTGAGGCCTGATTGGCCGTCCCCACCATCGATACTCCCCCACCCATGGATCAGCTGTCTGACAAACAGCAGCAAGTGCCGCTGCGTTGTAGTACCCCTGATTCAGCTCCAACAACCACGCCAAGTCAGCCCAGCCATCTATACCCTGCAGGTCTTCCAGCTTCGAACGTCGAGGGAGAAGGCCGTTCAGCGCCTTTCCAAGCATGTGGTGCATGTGGAAGCCATCAGCTTCATCTCGGCGGATTGCTTCTACGACGAGGGAGTGAATAGCAGACTGCCAATTGACCGACCCAGAGTTGGTGGAATGCTGCATGATATTATAGAGATGCCATTGTTTCTCCTTGGCTGCTCTGGCCTGCATAGACCCGCGGAACTCTCGCCCTGGAAGGACGGTGATGGAACTGACGAGTTTACCATCCGGACCTGGTCTCCTAGTCATCTGTAGCACCTCTTCCGTGTGTATGATCTCTCCGAGTGTAAATAGACGCTTTCCCCAAGCGCACCCCGGGTTGGTATGGTCGCATCGGGGCTCGTGGCAGAAGACGACGACTTGCTTTGCACCTCGGAATATATCAACTAGCTGACCGACTTCTAGTCCTCTCTGCCTGTTGATTTCCTTCCTTTCGTCTGGTGTGCCGTTGGGAAGCCCAGTATCCGACAAGCAAAACTCATCTAGCCATATGTACTCAACACGGCTAGCTTTGCCCGGAATTGATGCCCTTGCTTCGGCGTAACACTCGAGCACCGTGTGTGCGATGAGTTGACGATTGACGAGGCTGAGCTCTCGATCTGCATCAGACGAGGGATCGAGTTGTCGCTTGGCCTCGTTAGAGTACATGTGAATGGCGCTCTTCATGGGATAACTAATAGCTATGTAGCCAGAGTCTTGAATGGCCTTTCGTGTGGTGAATTCATCTAGGTCAAGCGCCGCCTCTTCTGGATGACCGCCGTCATATGGTACCTGTCGTTCAAAGGATATGCTAGTTCCTTTGAAATGCACCTCAAGTAGCCAGCGAGGCTTATTGTTTGTGATGGCGTACTCGCCATTCGCAAAACTTCTAGATCCGAATTTCTGATGCCCCACGCTTGGAGGTTCGAGGATGATTGCATCAGGTACGTGAGGCCATTCGACTTTCCAGGGGACTGTGGCTCTGACGGCTTGTCTCCAGGGTGCTGCGAGGTACGACCAAAAGGCATATATCGGCGCAAGAGGAATGGCAATAAAGACGCGAAGACAGTTGGCGATGAAGTGCCATTCACTGTCTGGGTCTCTTCCGAACCAGAGGGGAGCCAGCACACCAGGGTCTTCCTGGAACAGACGATCAATACGACATTCTGTGACAACGACACTGAGACAGTCCCAGATGGACGTGTTTTTGTACGTTTGTGACATAGATATATCCTGCATGAGACGTGAGTTTCAAGCAAGTTTAAGAGAAAACGCGTCAGGGAAGGTACTAGCCTCAGTATCCTCAGTGAAGTCTAGAACCAGGGGTGACGGTCGGTTATGCTTGCTGCTCTCTTGTATTTAAAGGGATTTGGTGTTTGTTTCAATTTTTGTTTTTCATCGGTCCCTCGAAAGAGGTTTCTAGTGGGGCACCAAAAACAGGCAATGATAAAGCATAACAGGATCGTGAATTGTGGCATTCTAGGAACACGTAGAACTATTTTTAAATTGAATTGAATTATGAGCATTAGGAGGGAATATGTGGCCCCTGTGCTTGGCTGTTATAGGTCAAACAGAGCATCTTCTTATCATCGACTGAAGCAGGTTTGACTGAAAATGGCCTGGCCAAGAGCTTAAGATCAAGTGTTGGGACCAGGTGATGATTGAACTTCTTATCTAGCTTCAAATTGCATCTGATTGTTGGGATTACCGCAGTACACTTCCGGATGATCATGTCCAAAAGTTAGATATTCAATCTTGTGCCTATTCATTCTGAGTGGGGTAACATAATACCCAGACACACACAATTGTGGGGAAAGGGAATTGGCGGTAATTTTCCTGTTCATGAGGCCAAAGGAGAACGCAGACGGGTCACCCAAACCGTGTGTCTGTCTTCGGCCCACTGTGTGACTGTCCAAGTCTATGTTATCGTTAGATAAATAGGATTGGTAGCTAAAGGTATGGGCGGGCGTGAAATAAAAATTTTAGATGTTTCGACGCCATATTGCAGTTGAAACCATAAGAATGTGGAAGACTTGTCTTGGAACCAGGCAAGTGTGATTTCTTGTGATACAAGTGACGCGTCACGGGGATTAGGTTGCGTGCACCAGCACACTCCTTTTCTCCTATTATTCAATCATATTCTTGTGGTTTTGGCTGGTTGTGGCGTCGAGGCGTCTGAATTTTTTATTTTTCCTATTTTTCATATCCCTTACTCCACTCAATACACCCGGCGCACTCTATGGCACAATGCGACACGACCACGACCATGTACTGATGCAACACGACAACATAACGACACGATGACACGACACAACACAACGATACGGCGCGATGATGCGGACCACTGGACCTCTATTATTAGATTCATATTTATATCGTGTCGCTACTTGCCATGAGCGGGCTGGCCACGACATATTAATATATATTGTGCCACTACTTGCCTCGAGCAGACTGGCCAAGATAAACCTGAAATGCTGCTACGTGCCTAGAGCAGATCGGCCTGATGGTATTGTGCCGCTATATACCTAGAGCAGAATACTTTGTCCCGCTACTTGCATAGAGCAGACCGGTCTTGGTATTGCACCGCTACTTGCATAGAGCTGACCATTTCTATTGATATTGTGCCACTACTTGCCTTAAGCAGCCTGACCGCTTACAAATTGGATGTGCTGCTACTTGTCTAGATTAGACCAGCCAACTTAGTTATTTATTATTGCTGAAGTGTTTTATGAACGCCTATTATTTGGGGTTAGGCCCCTTCATACCAGAAGCTAACTTATAAACCGCTTTTGGGGGTTAGCCCTCTTGCTCGCCCTCTGTTGAATGTGACGGCTGTGAGGTTTGTGGGTGAGGGCCCGTCCACGTTCTCCTTCAGCCTCATGAACAAGGAAATTGGCTTCTTATTGCCGCCAATTCCCTTTCCCCACACATTGTGTGATTTTCTGGGTATTATGTTACCCTACTCGGAATGAATAGACACAAGAATGATTGAATAGATAGTAGGAGAAAAGGAGTGTGCTGGTGCATACAACCTAATCCCTGTGACGCATCACTCGTGTCACAAGAAATCACACTTGCCTCGTTCCTCGGCATGTCTTCCACTACTCTTGCTAGAATTGGACATGATGTCTGCGGCTGCCAATACAGCATATGAGAACAGCCCGGGAACTCTAAAGCTTTTATTCGACTGTCATTCTTCTAGCATATCTGAAGGCACAGGGCTGATACAAAGAGCAGCACCACATGGCATCTGCCATACTGTAAGTCAAATCATAGGCACCAAGTTTCGGCCGTTGTCGAAAGTCTGCCTATCCATGAGGTCCTATTTATACACGGAATTACTATAATCACGAATTATTAGGTGAACAAATAAATAATAGCCAAAACAGTAAACTGAGAAAAAGTTCGTCCCCCGCAACAAGATGGATATGATTCCCGGAGTCATGAGTGAAGGGACCGGATTGACAACCATGACCCGGTGGTTTCAGTACTAGCAGTATCTATGATTATGTAGTAGCTCCGCTCTGGGATGCTCATAGGCTTGATGAACAATAATGAACGGGCCAAGTAGATTGAATAGTTGAGATAAGCACAGCACTTTTACTGGCCTGAGTAAGTACGACTCAAAGATTTGGAGTGCTCTGGCATTGCCCTCAGGGGAAAAATATCAGAGCCAAATGCTACTTAGTGGATAAACTAGGACTCATTATGTCAAAATTTCTTAAAGGTGAATCATGATAAACAATTCCATAATCTACTGAGGGGGATAACCCTAAACACCTTGATCTCCAAATTTCACTGTTAACTGGCATTAGAGTTTATGGACTCTACCCGGAACAAAGTGAAGCACGAAGACCATCTGAGGAATTAGTGTGGCTGGAGTGGTAACATTGTGGCTCTAACACCAAGTACCGAGTTACGGAAATATTGTGGAGATTCAATTTCTATCAGTGTGCCACTGGTGAAGGAACGCAACATTTTGCACCGCCCTGCTTCCATATATATTTACTGACCTCACTGCCAAGTGTACTGGGCGAGCCACAGAAGTGAATATACTAGTATTCAAACAAGGTAGATCGGGAGAATTGAACTCTTGGGTCGCTTACAGTGGGGTGGAAGCGTAGAGACTCATAATTTGGATCAAAGTGAAATCTCCAAGTTTACCTATGCGGCACAGTGTACGTTTGAGTCTGATCTGGTCACTCTGGAATGCTTGTCATGACTCCTCATTTATGAGATGCCGGTGGACACAACTCTATTAATGTTGGGTTCTGAGGTCTCGCACCTGCATCCATCCTAGCACACAGGTAGCGAGGTTCATGAGCTTATGGCCAATTGTGCATTTACCGCTTGCATAACAAATGGGATAGCTACATTAATATATTCCAAGGTCAAACCAAAGCACTGAATACATCTGATCCGGTATGAAATTACTTGAACTTGATTAGATCTGCGACAGTCCATTCACCAATACACTATGTTCCGACTCGATATATGAGCTTCATTTGGAGGTATTCCTAGCTGGACGACACGCTTCTGGATAACCCGCAATAGCTGTGACGGCTAAGGAGCTAGATGTTGTCTGTGTCATCTCTGACAAGGAAATGGTGGGGAGAGATGATATAGTGCCCGGAGGAGGTGCGATGGATACTGAGGATGGAGGAGACATTGAAGACCCAAAAAGAGTGGATGACTCGTGTCGACTCTTGGAAGTCTCATTTTGGTTAGAGCACGATATTGTGGGCGAAGCTGACTAGTGACTTTCTACTCTCTTATCCGTGGGCATTGCAGTGCCAAAGTTTCCATCCCAAGGTTTCTCGCAGAGTGCCCCGACTTCAACACAAACCGTCCCGGAATAATCTGCCTGGGAAAGGACAAAGGGAGGACCATTCACCATTCCAACCTTGACCGAAACTCTTGCCTACAGTGCTTTCTCCCGTCTCTGCAACAGCGTGCATGTGATCCCACCACCATGGACAGCGAGCACAACCATACTATTTGGTCTGTCTGTGACCATCGCTTTCGTGTATACACCGATCTGAAGGTTGATCAATGTAACACCGTGCGAGCGTGGGATATGTTCTCCTGCACTCTTGAGACGTTTTGTAGGTACGTCCCACTTTGGGATGAGCTGGCGGTCCCCCACTCGGTTTTATTGCCTCTCACCGCTAGAAATTAAATCGGGTCACCAAGACAATCCTCACAGACAATCCGTCCATCCTTCACATACATCGTCCCGACCAGTAGCTCGAGCGTTGTGAAAGAGACGCAGGCAATGTAAATGATTGGCAATCCCACTCTGAAGTAGAAGAGCAGGAAGAGCCCGATGAACCATAGAGTAGCGGCAATGGCGATTGAATATATCTTCGAAATCCTTGTTTCGGGTAGCGAAAGGGGGCAGAGTCATCGCGACGTAACATGTATTTGACTTTGACTGATTTCGGACCAATGATGGAAAGGACAGGTTGGAACGTTTTTCGCGCTTCGTCGCGAAACGTCGCCGGAATCGCAGTGGAAAGTAGCTTAAGGTGCTCGTGGCCTTCCCCACCACCGATACTCCTCCACCCAAGGATCGGCTGTCTGACAAACGGCAGCAAGTGCCGCCGTGTTGTAACACCCCTAATTCAGTTCCAACAGCCACACCAGGTCAGCCCACCTGTCTACACCCTGCGGGTCCTCCAGCTTCGAACGTCGTTGTCAGAGGCCATTCAGCGCCTTTCCCAGCATGTACGTGTGGAAGCCGTTGGCTTCACCTCGGCGGATTGCTTCGACAACGAGGGAGTGAATGGCAGATTGCCAATTGACTGACTCAGAATCCGTGGAATGCTGCATGATATTATAAAGATGCCACTGCTTCTCCTTGGCTGCTCTGGTCTGTATGGACCCACGATGATACAGTCCCGGGGAAAATCATGCCAACTCCGTCCATGACTAGAAAACGGTTCCATCGCTCTCAATTTCGATAGGCGGTCCACCCGTCTCAGGCCTCTTAATCTTCGCAATCTCCCTTCTTCCTTTCCATGTAGCAGCTTCCAAGACTTGTGCGAGACTTAGCTGTGCCGAAGTAAGGCCAAGTTCCGAGCGAATGAGGTTCGCAATTCGATCTCTGAAAATAAAATGAATCGGATAGGACGCGAGCGCAAGAGAAGCGTACAAGTTAATTACTGTCATCGCACGCCATTCGACGATCGCTGGGTGGGACGGGGGTGCAGTCGGTAACCCAGACTTTGGATCTGTTGGAAGGACATTTGGTTTAAGCGTCAGGACATCAAGATCGACAAGCAGCCCGCCTGTTCCCGGTCAAGAGCAGATGTGAGATAGATTCACCCCTGTACAGGATCATAAATGTACGTACCATTACGGTATTCAGGCAGTCCAGTCATATCCTCAAGTCCCTCGACTTGCCATCCGAGCTCCTTCTGGAAAACTTCAATGAGACTGTAGGTCAACCACTGCGTGAGCTTATGGAATGGGACGGGGATGGTGTCTGATTCTGGGTCACCAGGTGCTGTTTGACCGAGTGAAGGACAGGGCCAGACGTCACCGAGAGAGACTCCGCCGAGGGAAAGACGGGAGGGCCAGATGGGGTTGAGGCCGTCAAGGAGAACTATCCAGAGCGCGGAGAGGGGAACGGTTGGGGGTGATGTTGGCAGGGCTTGGGATTCCAAGAAGTCTGTGGTGGAAAGGTGGAGGACATTAGGATCCGATAGAAGATGAGTCAAGTAACGTACCAATGAGATTACCAGGTCTTCCTTCTGTACCGAAGAATTGAGGGCTGGAAGTGAGTGCTTTGCTGAGGTTGAAGAGAAGGGAAGCGCGTCCTTCGAGTCCAGTCATGGGGTTGGTTTCGGAAACCTGCATTGCAGCACCCGTACGCTCTGCAGTGACCTTAGTGAGACCAGCCGCTACCAACTAAATTAGCAATCCGAATACGCATACGGCTGATGGAAGAGCAAAGCAGCGTACCATCAACACGATAGGGCTGTTCTTTGATGCCACTAAAAAAGCCATCCTGGAACATATGCACACTCGCAACACCGAGGCCCTCAGACTGACCAAAGACTTTGTTTGTACTGGGTTCAGTATACTTCCATAAATTGCCTGCGAGGCTTTTCCTTGTCGTCGACCCGCTCGGATGTCCATTTCGCGAGGAGGGGCTCAATTCGGGGGAGTCCGGCATCAAGATGGCGCCAGCGACCGTGTGGTTGAATCTGGAGATTGCGGATTTGGGTGATTGACGACTGCTCGGAACTTGGATGTTTGAAAAAAGCATACGTTCTTGGGATTGGAGCTGTAGTCTCTCTGATCACAAATGAAACCGTTAGCTGATAATGATACTATGAACAGGCCCCGGGCCAGACGTACCTCAATAATTTTCAGGCAAAAAGCAGCAACCTCTGCCTCCTCTTCAGGATGATAGTCGAAGAGCTGCAGCTTCCCCTGGGTGGCGGGATCGTATACGCGTGAACAGCGTTCTCTGATTGCGGGCGGCGTGCGAAGGTAGACTGCTGTTGTCTGAGGTGTGAGTTCACCAAGTAGACTCATACTGAGATAGTGGTGGTTGGAACAAGGGCAAGGGCCTGGGTGTTATCGGACGTGTTTTGAGGGTCGCGGTTTGATGGAATGCATCATCGAGAGGGGCTAGTTCTGTCATAAATAGGTAGCGTGGTATCTATCTTTGCAAAAGCACTTTCCTTCGGATCTCAGCGCTCAGCACTGATGCTCCTGGCTTTCCTTCTCCAGCTGTGATTCAATTCAAGCAAAAGGAAAATCGATCGCAGCATAGGTATTCGGACGGACCAGCTAGCTCAGGTTGAATGAAGGTCTAACTTGAAGTCTCTAATTCATTTCTCTGAGGGTTAATTGAATTTCAAGGTATCCGATCTCTCTAATCTTCTAAGGATAGAAGATAGGATTCATCGCTATTAAGGTAGGACTGACTCTCCGGTGGAACAATGTAAGTAGCACCAAGAGCACCAGACAAACACGGGAAAAACTGCCCGGCCTCAACTATAGCTGAGATTATATTTGACCCCAATAGGGATTCAAGTCGCTACTTCACTACCTTGGTTCCTCAAACGTTCCACTGGAACGGTACTGCTACTAGCAAGATGTGGTGCCACGATGTTCAAAACAGTGGGATGGCATCGGAGGACTGAAACGGTGTTGAGGAGTTGGAAAGATTGGATACATTTGAACTCCTAGTAGAACCTTCACCTCGGCGGAACTGTGATACGGTGTGCGGGGATAGTAAACGGTCTTGGCGTCTCCTCAAGCTACCAATGAGTGTTGAAGCCGCAATACGGGTTGGCGGGAGGTCCCATGGCTTCTCGCAGAGTGCCTCACCGGCGACGTACACTGTACCGGATGACCCGGCATGGGCTAGAACGACTGGAGGGACATTCGCCATGCCAACCTTGGCTGACACCGTTGCACCAGATGGTTTTTCTTCTCTCTTCAACAACATGCATGTAATCCCGCTGCCATGAACTGCTAGGACTACCATATTATTTGGCCGGTCCGTGACCATCGCCTTAGTGTAGACCCCTGTCTGAAGATCTACCAGTGTAACTCGGTATGGACGTGGGACTTCTTCCGCGGTTCCGTTTACATGCGACTCGGTGGACACATCCCATCTTGGAATCAGTTGCCGATCGCCCCATTCGGTCATTTTGAGATAGCTAGGATCTCGTCGTCTGATGAAAGGGATTGGATCATGATTGGGGAATAGGCGATCTTCATAAACAACCCAACCATCCTTCTTCACATGTATTGTGCCAGCGAAAAACTGAGTTGTGGTGAATGCAACGCAGATGACGTAGAGGAGAACGAGGCCCGGAAGAAAGGACCCAATAGAAATCAAGGCAGAGGCCATGAACAGTGCCACCACGGACATCCTGGTTGAATATCTCCTCAGATTCTTCATATTTGGGTTGCGAAAGAATGCGGATCCGTCTCGGCGTAAGACGTGCCTGATCTCGACCGACTTCGGTCCAATGATGGAGAGCACGGGTTGAAGAGTGTCTGTTCCTTCGTCCCTGAAGTTTACAGGAATCGCAGTGGCAAGAGGCTCAAGGCGCTCGCATCCTTCCCGAGGTGCAATCGGTTTTCCCCACCACCGATACTTTCCTACCCACGGGTCAGCGATGCGGCACACAGCTGCAAGAGCCGCCGCGTTATAATACCCCTGATTCAGCTCCAGGAGCCAAGCTAAATCTGCCCATCCATTCGTACCCTGCAAATCCTCCAACTGGGAACGCCGAGGTAAGAGACCGTTTAGCGCCTTTCCCAACATGTTGTGCATGTGAAAGCCTTCTGCTTCATCTCTGCGTATAGCTTCCACTACAAGAGAGTGAATTGCAGACTGCCAAGTAACGGAGCCTGCATTGGTGGAGTGTTGCATGATATTGTAGAGATGCCACATCTTCGCTCGTGCTGCTCGTGTCTGCATGGATCCACGGAACTCCGGTCCGGGTATTACTGAAATGGAGTTCGTGAGTCCACCCCTATCACCTGATTGCCTAGTCATTTGAAGGACTTCGGGGGTGTGCATGATCTCGCCCAGAGTAAACAGTCGCCTACCCCAAGGGCATTTAATGTCGGCATGGTCGCACCCCATTTCGTGGCAGAACACCACAACTCGTCTTGCGCCACCAAATATATCGGTAAGCCGTCCAACCTCCAAACCTCTCTGCTCGTCAATTTCCTCCACATCCCTCTCCATCGAAAGCTGGGCATCCGACAGACAAAACTCGTCTAGCCAGATGTACTCAGCACCATCCACTTTGTTCGGCATCATCGCCCTTGCCTCCGCATAGCACTCTAGTACCATGTACGAGATGAGCTGTCGATTGGCTAGGCTGAGTTCGCGTCCGGTTGGTTTCTTTCTTTCGGATTCAACATCGAGATGGCGCTTGGCCTCGTAGAGATACATGTGAGTAGCACTTTTCATGGGATAGCTGATGGCAGTGTATCCATGATTCTGAATTGACCTCCGTACAGCAGTCAAAGTCTGGAGAGACTCCTCTACAGAATCTGCACCATAAACAACTTGTCGCATGGAGGATATAGTGGCACCTGCGAAATGCACCTCAAGTAGCCAGCGTGGCTTATTGTTAGAGACAGCATACTCGCCGCTTACTATACCAATATTCCTTCCCCTGGAACACGCGCTGGGAGGCTCCGAGATTATTGCATCAGGAATATGCGGCCACTCTATTTCCCAGCGAGCGATCCTTTTGAATGCTTGTCTCCAAGGTGCTGCGACGAATGACCATAAGAGGTACAGCGGTGCACAAGGAATCCCGATGATGAGTCGAAGCAAGTTGGCGATGATATGAAGAAAACTATCTGGCTTCCTTCCAAACCAGACCGGAGCCAGCACGCCGGGATCCTCTTTCACAAGACGGCCTAGGTTACACTCACTGACAAGGAAGCCAAGGCAATCCCATAAAGACTGATTCGTATATGCTTGATTTGCTTGTAACATAGGTCGCTGTAGAAATGTGGTATGTACCTAGGTAAATGTGTTTCGCAGCTGAGGGGTTGGTAAGGATACTCACCTTCAACTTTGATTCATTCAGCGATGACGGGGAAGAAGTGTGTTTCTGTCTTGTACGTGGTCGGAGGTGATACTTGAGTTATAAGATGTTTTCTCCACTCAGACGCATTTGGCTATCATGGAGCTACAAGGAGGCTCAAAAAGCTGTTAAAAAGTCTAGTCTGTCGTTGTATTTCCAAGAACTGGGGAGATAAATTAGTAAGGCAAACCATGATGACGTTTGGGGCGCAAAGTCGGATGTGACAAGGCGAATAAACCTGGCTCCAGGACCGTGATTTCAGGAGCCAGTCTGCTCTAACATTAGTTTGCAGAAGCTCGAACATTACGCTTCGGGCCATTAATATAAAACGTCAATGAATTTGTTACCACTGTTGGATGCTAATTAAACTCCGCTGGGTTTGGGGAGTAAGTTCGTGTGGTGATGGTCAATGTAAAGAACCTGATCACATCTATTGTTACTCTAAAGAGCGGAAGTGACCGGGAACGAGCCACTATCCTGATCCCCGGACGCCACACTGTGAGTATATCGGCCCAAAAAATAGCGCTACCAGCTCCGACGGAATCTAAAAAAAAACACCAGATAAATATGCTTTAGCTGTCCAGCGCTCAGTGTGGCTCTTGTGGTGCTCTCTCGCGCGGTGAGGGCGGACTCAGACGTATGATAGAGCTATCTTTGAACAAATGTTGTGACTCTGTTTGAGCTGGGACTCCAAGTCGTTCATTAAAGAGCACAAGTCCGATCATAGTTCCGGAAGCCACTCTGTGTGCACCTCAACTTCGTCCATCCCATAAAATTGTAGGCCTCAACCTTCAGGTCCACGTTATTATTCCTCCTCAGTGTATTTCCCAGGCTATTGATGTTGATCTATAATCAACCATGCGAAGGTTGTCTGCACTCCCGGGCCAATAACCCGTCGGACAAACGCCACGACGTGCTAAGTATCATTTTTGGTTCGATAGCTGCCCTCCAGGCTCTACATGCCATTAGCATTTTGGTACACAGGAGATCGGCCAGACGCTTCTCAGAGTCGGTTGCATACCCTGAGTACAGCACAGGTCCCCTATGTCCTCTCCTCCTGCTTCTATCTGCGGCCGCATCTGCGATCTGCTCCTTACCCGAGATCGTCATTACATATCCCTCCTCGCGACAAGTCTCTATAATGACTTTACCGGAAATCTTCCTTGTCAGCAGCATCCTAGCTCTCGTTTCCTGTCAAGAAAAAGGGCTCCTTGTTGAGCCCTCTCACAGAGTTCACTCCGTTCGGATGATTGCTGAGGCAGTCCTGGTTGTAGTCCTTGTGGGGACTGGATTGTTTGGCGGTGTTGGCATCCCAGTTCAATCAAAATTCATGCCTGGTGTGAGCCTCTGGAACCTTTCGCGTTCATACTATGAGCAAATAGCAACAGTGTTGTCCCTCGTCTACTGTTGCTGCCTCCTCCTCGCAGCATTGGATATTGCTGTTCGGTCAGCTATCCTGTTGTACCGATTGATGCAATCATCGGAGACCCGAGTAAAGCACCACCCCGTAGGTTTATTGATCAATCTTGATGAAAACTTCATGGTCGTTCTCATCGTTTTATTCCTTTATGTTTACTAGATCATACAATATACCGCACTCGTCACGTCGCCACTTTTCATTGTTTATACCCTGCTGGGGATTGTCTTACAAGCCAATTGGATATATGGGGACCCCGTAATTTTATCGGTGGAATTTCCGGGCTTTGTACTCAGAGGACTCACGAAGTTGGTAGTTGTCCAGATCAACTTGATATTCGGGATGAGGCTGGAATCCCCGAGGAAGATTGAGAACAAGAGGGGAAGGGAAAGTTCTGCTTCAGAGCTACAGCCTAGTCGCCACTAGAGCCATTCTACATTCCAAGGGATAATACATAGAATTGTATTTATGTCATAAGACACTCCAGTAGGGATAGGGCCTCTGCACCGCTAACTAGCTCCTCAGGTTTCTTGTGTGACCTACCTTCTTCCATCATGTACAGCTCCAAGCTGCCAACCTCATGACGTTCACACGACTCACTGGCCTCAGAGGCGCGTTTAATTATGGCCTGTCGTTGTACAAAAGTCAGGGAAGAGCTCAATATTGTGAAAACCAGGTAATTTTCAAAAAACATTACCAAGGTTGAAGGAATTGTTAGTGGCCTCCAGAGCTAAGAGGGGTAGGTGTGTGGAGATTACGTGCTGGTAGAAGCCTCAAGCAACGTCTGTCATCGATCTTTCAACACCAATACTAACCCTTTTTAAGCGGATGAACATGGGACTTTACTGTGGATCATCCCTATAAATTGATCAATATGATTGCGAGTGATTGCCTGTCGGACTTGCTAATGATGAACGGGGTTGATGGTGGCACTGAGGGATTGTATATATAAGGATGTCCGAATGAAGTTCTAAGGCATCACCCTTCACAAGGAACAACAGCGAACGATGCCTCACTCAGGATCATGTCTTTGCGGTCAAACTAAGATCGAGATTACTGGAGAGTCATTCACACAGCAGGTATGCATTCTTTCCCCAGCGTTATGAGATCCTGGAGTCGATCTTGAGGATACCCACAGGTGATTTGTCACTGTACAGATTATAGACATACAAGCGGAAGTGCATTCAGTGCCAATATCATAGTGGCAAAGAAAAACTTGACGATTACTGGACCAGTCAAGGAATACACAAGTCCAGCAGATAGCGGAAATCCAGGTGCGTTTTAACTTGTACAAAGCACTCAAGCTATGTTGATTTGAGATTCAAATGCTAGTGACACGTATCTTTTGCGGTACTTGTGGAAGCCCTATATCTCACTATTCGCCGTATTTCGGAGACAATCAGCCAGTGCAGACAGGAAACTTCATGGACTTTGCAGATATACCCATTTCAGCTGAGGTTTATGTGAAGGATCGCTGGGTCGGGCTAGGACCTGTTCAAGGTGCAGTACAGTGGCATGGCATGCCACAGAAATCGTAGAATTGTAGAGCCTGTAAACTCCTCTAAGAGCTCGTGCAGCACGGGTAACGGCTACTTGGTAGAAAAACGAACAATGGTCTCCAACCAATCAGGAGCCTTATTCATTGAATCGCATGATCGGTAAATGGAACCACTCCCGACCGTGCGACCGAAGGGAAATTATTCCTTCTGCGAGTACGTATCCAAATGGGTTACTCTCATGAGATTCCATAAAGTATATGTAATTACATGCGGGATAATCTGCAGAATTTGGCAGAATTTGCAAGGAGCATATACATGGAGCAGTGGATACAATGATAAACAAAAAACGACAGATCTCGCGGCACTAGTCCAGTTTTTCAAGCCGATACAAACCAGAGGTAGGAGACACGTTCAGCTGCAAATGTCAATTAATACTTGTCCACAGGTTGGTTTAGAAAGACATACCCATTCAGTCACCAGCGAAATAATTGTACGCAATTCCGTTAGAGAGGTATCCACTTGCAGAAAGGGATTCTGAAGTTGAAACGCACTAGATTCATAGTAAATAAAACTTTCGCCTTCTTCCTGCAGGATAAAGAAGAGCGAGGTTTCACGATCTGAAAGGCAGAAGCGCACCTCCTCAATGTTTCTACACCAGGGAATAAGACCCTGCGTAATTAAGAACAAATATAAAAGACTCACAGAGTTGCCTTCAACAATGCAATTGCCTGGCTGACAGCTTCCGGGACATGTGAGGATAATGCAGAACATTTTAAGCGCTTATCCTCAACAAGGAAAAAGCAACCCTTCGCCATCCTAAGGACATTTTCCTTTGGGGCTCCGCGTACGAGAAACCGAGCTATGAGAAGATAAGTTACCATAAGTGACATGAAAATGGAACCCAACCTCGATTTCGCGGTGTATCGTCGTATAGAAGGACACCATAATCGACATTGCCTGTTAGGCATAGTTCAAATCCAGTGTTGGCATTCTTGACATGGATGCCATCCGAAGGACCGATCCTCATTTCCGGGAGGATAGCTACCTTCTTTCCCAGATAAAGTTTGTCGGTAATTTTGGCCAAGGTAATCAAAATTGTATCGAAAATCATGCGTGATCCGGGTTCGGACTATGATGATGTGAGACAAGTGGGATTCAGGAAAGTTGAACGGCCCACATCCTGATTTACGTATGCATATATTTCCTGGATACGGTCACAAAGTGTCATCACCGCAGATACGGTGATTTGGTCCATGTTCGCGACACGGTCTTCTAGCAAGGAGGTGAACGTCAACCAGCCTTTCTTGACACCTAGGCTTCGGAGGTGGTCTTCGTTCACGGAGGAGAAACCCAGTCGCTATGCGAGCAACAGTCAATGATTGCATCGAACATTCGGGGGATGAGTAGAGAGCATACAGGCTTCTTTGCCTTGGCAAGGATCTCATCCAACGCATCGACGTGTTCCATGATCGCTTGAAGCTCAACAGCTGTCTCCTCGATCCCTTCCAGTTCTTCCTCAAGTGCCGAAAGTCGACTCTTTGCGGCTGCCATCTTCCCGAGGTCGACGGGCGAATCCTGCAGACCGCGTTTGCGTTTGTGAGCTTTACGTGACTGGTATCCCAGAACTTCTGTCATAATGTGTTTGAAGTGAAAGAGTTGTCACTGAGTCACGCGTCTTTGCCGTGCTGGTTTTGAAACACGTTAGTGTGATGAGTACAAAGTAATATATATTGCGGTTTCTTGGTATGATATGATACATGTGAACTGCGAGGGGATCAGGTAGTGGTAAGGAGACTCGGAGCGTGGGTCACTATTAGTGGGCGAAAGCCCGAAAGGTTTCCCTGCCCAGCAGGCAGTGGATGGACAAGACCTGGCTGCGACGGGCGAGTGGGCCCATCAGCACACACATGCCATCTCGAGTGCCATGTCACTGTCTGACAGGCTGGACGTCAGGAAGAGGGAGTGGTGGGCGGGCGAAAACAGACTTGCGCACGACGAGCAGTCCGGTGCTCGTGAAGGCAGAAGGAAAGGGGCAGTGAGTGACGTGACAGTAAGTGTGCCCGCGAAGACCACAGTTTACTATCGTCACTCACGCGCTCTCTCCGTGGCAGACTTTCAATCTACCCACTGGTGCCTATCGACAGTTTTCGCATACCTCGCCAATACTCGTCGATATCACGTGTAGTGACTCTGGACTAGGAGCCCATGTGCGGCAGCTGCAAGCTGAATCTGGATCGTAATATCGGATGTGATTGCTAGGCTCATTACGGAGGGAATGCTTGTTGACAGTTCTGGGGCAGAGATGGGTTCCGGTGAATCGTCTCGAATGCGCTTTGTGGGAGGCAGATTCTCACTTGGGAGTTTGCAAGTTTCACGCACTGGATAGGTCTCTTTCGCTGCAAATTCTTCAAGCTCCAGCGCCTTCAATTTTTTTTCCTTTCGTCCCTTCCATAGATTTTGAAGAGCAACGCGGCCACGGACACAGATGCCCATTCTGGTATGTGCAGGAATGTCCTGTTTGGAATTCTACGCATCTCCGTCGACCTGATCGCCGAATTGCCTATCAGCCCTGAAAATGAGGTCATTTTGGTTGTAGTCGACCGGTTGACGAAGATGGTGAGGCTGGCGTCATCTTTCGGCTCCTGGAACCAGAACCAGGTACCAGCCAAATCTCACGAGTCGAGATCTTACCCATCAGTCCAGGCCCTCCATACGGATCCCCGGTCGCTAGAAGAGTCTCGCTACCGTCCCAGCAAGTCTTGAAAACCACCACGATCCCCACTGACACGCCATTGAGGTCAAGCCACAGCTGCGGGGAGAGCTATCTTATTTGAGCAACACCCCGATTATCTTGGAAGGTGGCTTTTCGAGTCCCGAACAACAAATGTCCTCACCCAGAGAGCTCTCTGCCAGTGGATGAATGCTATAACTCATTGGCTGTGCAACACTAAATACCAGGGAAGCCGTGGGTTATATACAACTTTGATGGTGGATCGTGCATTCAACGCTCTTATACCGGGTGAGATAATCACAGCAATACATTACAAAGTCAAACTAAGCTATAGAACATATATCGACAGTCGAAAATACGTTCAAAACAATGAAATGGGCGCGATTGGACTTGCGACAGCCGGTCACCCTTACACCTGGTTCAGTCCATGTTCGATCCCTCCAGTGGGATAAAATACGGGCCTTGATATATGATCTTCATTGTTTCTTAAACGCTCCAATTGGAGGGTGTCGTTAGCCGGAAGACGTGTTGCTGTACGAGACGCGATAGTTGTGACAATCGGGGGACGGGACGGTGCTCGACCCATCCCTGGCAAGGAGACGGAAGGGGGTGACCACACAGGACCTGGAGTAGGTGGTATTGGCGCCGAAGACTGAATTGACATTGGGGATCCAAAGAGGGTGGATGAGTGCGCACTCCTGGAAGCCTGGTTTTGGTTGGAGCGTGATATGGCAGGCGAAACTGATGAGTGACCCCCCACCGCCGCCTTGTCACCAGTGGATGAGCTTGTAGTGTTGGGGAGTCTCACATGCCACGGTTTCTCACAGAACGCCCCACCTCCAACATATACCGTACTGGAATAATCCGCCTGGGAAAGGACAAATGGAGGCACGTTCACCATTCCAACCTCGACCGAAACCGTCGCCTCCAGCGCTTTCTCCTCTCTCTGCAACAGCATGCACGTGATTCCGCCACCATGCACCGCGAGTACTACCATATTATTTGGCCGGCCTGTGACCATCGCTTTCGTGTATAAGCCGGTCTGAAGATTGACCAATGTAACTCTGTACGGGCATGGGATATTTCCCCTATCGCTTTCAAGTCGTTTTGTGGGGACATCCCATCGGGGAATAAGCCTGGAACAGGCGACCAACACGACACTCTGTTGCAACGACTGTGAGACAGTCCCAGATGGACATGTTTTATATGTTTGGGACATGGCTTCCTCCTGCATATGAGACATGAGTTTCGAACTTATTCAAGAAAGATGTCGCAGAAGATGCCGACCCAATAAACTCAGTGAAGAAAGTGAAGGACGATTGGCAACACTTATGGTGCTCTCTTTAAAGGTATTGGTGTTTGTTTCGATATTTGTTCTTTATCGGTCCTTTGTAGTCGGAGGCTGCTAGTGAGAATGCCATACCAAGTATTGAGGGGACTTGGCACTGGAGTCTGGACCGGGTGTCAGTCGTAAATTGTGGCGTTCTAAGGAACCGATGATCTATTTCTGAACTGAATAGATTATGAGCATTATGTATATGATACCTATGCTTGACTATTATAAGACACCCAGAGAACCTCATCAGCTCATCAGCTGAAGCGTTGACCGCACATGATCGCAAGAGCTCCAGAGCCTGGACGAGGCACTGGAAATGATTGAACTTCACACCTAGTTTCAGATAATGTTTGGCTGTTGGGATCATTGCGATACGCGTCCAGAGGATCGTATCCAAAAGGGAGGTATTCAATTGGACATGGTGTTTGCGGCCGTCGATGCATTGGAATGAGAACATGCTCTATGATAACAATGAGGATCAGACTAGACAAAATGATTGCTGGGATCCATCCAAGGCTTTTCCCGGCCTGAACAGAAAACAGATCACGTTCCAGAGATCCGCGAGGTCATGGATTCGCCCAGCCGCTCCCAGGGGGAAATATCAGAGCCGGACATTTAATAGATGAATTAGGACTCTTATACTTGACCGACATGACATTTAAGTTGAACCTAAGTCCGTGAATTCACTGAGAGATAGATCAATTCCAAGCACTCTGATTACCGAGGGAGTGTATATCATGTCGTTCCATGTATATGCACCCATCACTATTTGTTTCTAGAATTTGGGAACATTGATCGAATAAGCGTTTATTAGCGTGCTGTCGACAGATGCGATTGGAGTTGATTCAAGTGGTGAGATCGACACTATGATGGACCGAGTTGTGGAGAGGCTGTGAAGATCCAATTTCTATCAGTGTACCACCAGCAAAAGAACACATAATTCCATATGGCCCTAGATTTCGAGCTTGCGCAATGCGTAAGCAACCAATTACTACATGTCTACTTGCTTCAGTATCGACTACTCACAGAAGTGAATCTACCGCCATTCGAATGCAGCGGATGGGAAACTTAAATTTTCTGAACTGCTTATAGGAGCATAGAGACTCGAGTATCTTGACAGTTTTGGACTAAAATGAAATGTCTCACGAGTTATGGCTCCGTGGCCTTGTGCATGTTAAGAGCCTTCGGATCCGGTTACTTTGGGATGCGCGTCGTGATGACACATTTACGAGAAGTTTGATAGATACGACGCCATTAATTTTGGACCTCCGGTCATGTGCTAGTTTTACTGGGTACAAGAATAGGCAAGGGTGGGTGCGGATGGCTGATTCGAACACCCGACTCCTGGCTGTTGCTTCTAGAATCAGCCCTGCGAGCGCGTGACTCGTCTCTCCCGAGGTTCAAACGTTCAATGCTCAGCCGGCTGGATCAGTCCAAGCGCATGAATATGGTTAGCAATGGTCGATATAGAGTCCCTCTGGCTAATCATGCGTTGAACGCATGCACAACAGATGAAAACTACAGTCATACATTTGACAGTCAAAATTCTACATGGAAACTAATTGGGCCTGCTTAAACCTGCGACAGTCTGTTTACCTTTACACTTGACTCAGTCCACGGTTGACGACTTCAGAGGGATTGAAGTCCTCGCTCGATGTAGGAGCTTCACTGTGATTTACTTGCTCAATTGGAAGGGTATTGCCAACCGGACGACGCACGTCAGGATGAGTGGTGACAGCCGGGATGGCTAGGGAGCTGGATGGTGGCTGGCTCGTCTCTGGCAGCGAAAGGGAAGGGAGTGGCAATACAGTGCCTGGAGCAGGTGCGATGGATACTGAAGACAGAGGCGACACTGGGGATCCCAAGGGCATGGACGAGTGGGGGCTCTTGGAATTTTCGCTTTGGTTGGAGCCTGACATGGTGGGTAAAGCTGATGAACGACTTTCCGCTGCCTTGCTCGCGGGAGATGATTGCGTCACGGGGATAGGGGGCCTTATCTGCTGTGGTTTCTTGCAAAGTGCCTTACCTCCAACATAAACCGTTCCAGAATAGTCTGCCTGGGAAAGAACAAAGGGAGGCACGTTCACCATTCCAACCTTGACCGAAACCGTCGCCTCTAGCGCTTTCTCCTCTCTCTGCAACAGCATGCACGTGATTCCACCACCGTGGACCGCTAGGATGACCATATTATTTGGTCGGCCTGTGACCATCGCTCTTGTGTATACCCCATTCTGAAGGTCGACCAATGTGATTCTGTACGGGCGTGGGATGTTTCCCCCACTGTTCACAGGCTGTTTTGTGGGTACGTCCCATCGAGGAATGAGCTGGCGGTTGCCCCACTCGGTCATGTTGCGATAGCTGAAATATTTTTTGGCCAGAAGGGGAATTGGGTCCCGGCGACGATCATCGTAGACAACCCACCCATCCTTCTTTACATAGATTGTCCCAACTAATAACTCGAGCGTCGTGAAAGAGACGCAGGTAAGGTACAGAATAGGCACTCCTACTCTGTAATTGAAGAGCAGAATGGACCCGATGAACTCGAGAATTAAAGCAATGGTAATTGAGTAGATCTTCAGAATTTTCATATCCGGGTTGCGAAAGAGAGCAGAGTCATCGCGACGTAACATGTGTTTGATGTTGACTGATTTCGGTCCTATGATGGAAAGGACAGGCTGGAATGTTCTTCGCTCTTCGCCGCGGAACTTTGCCGGGATCGCAGTGGATAGCGGCTCAAGGCGCTCACGGCCTTCCTGCGGCCTGATTGGCCGTCCCCACCACCGATACTCCTCCACCCATGGATCGGCTGTCTGACAAACAGCGGCAAGCGCCGCCGCATTGTAATATCCCTGATTCAGTTCCAATAGCCAAGCCAAGTCAGCCCACCCGTCTACACCCTGCAGGTCCTCTAGCTTCGAACGTCGTGGGAGGAGACCATTCAGTGCCTTTCCCAGCATGTTGTGCATGTGGAAGCCATCAGCTTCATCCCGGCGGATTGCTTCGACGACGAGGGAGTGAATCGCAGACTGCCAATGAACTGACCCAGAATTCGTGGAATGCTGCATGATGTTGTAGAGATGCCATTGCTTCTCCTTGGCTGCTCTGGCCTGCATGGACCCACGGAACTCTCGTCCTGGAAGGACGGTGATCGAGCTGACGAGTTTACCGTTCGGACCTGGCCTCCTAGTCATCTGCAACACTTCTTCCGTGTACATGATCTCGCCGAGTGTGAATAGACGCTTTCCCCAAGCGCATTCTGAGTCGGTATGATCACATCTGGCCTCGTGGCAGAAGACGGCGACCTGCTTTGCGCCTCGGAATATATCGGTTAGCTGACCGAGTTCCAATCCCCTCTGTCTGTTGATTTCCCTCTTTTCATCTTGTGTACCTTTGGGGAGCTGGGCATCCGACAAGCAAAACTCGTCGAGCCATATGTACTCGACACCGTCAGTTTTGCCTGGAATTGACACTCTTGCCTCGGCGTAGCACTCGAGCACCATGTGTGCAATCAGTTGACGATTGGCGAGGCTGACCTCTCGATCTACATCGGACGAGGAATCGAGTTGTCGCTTAGCTTCCTTGGTGTACATGTGAGTGGCGCTCTTCATGGGATAGCTAATAGCTATATAGCCAGAGTCTTGAATAGCCTTTCGCGTGGCTAGTTCATCTGGGGAAAGCGCTGCCTCATCCGGGTGACCGCCGTCATATGGGACCTGTTGTTCGAAGGATATGCTGGTCCCTTTGAAATGTACCTCAAGCAGCCAGTTGGGCTTATTGTTTGTGATGGCGTACTCGCCACTCGCACAGACTCCCGGCACAAACCACCGACGCCCCACGCTTGGAGGCTCGAGGATGATCGCATCCGGTATGTGCGGCCATTCGACTTTCCAGGGGATTGTGGCTCTGATGACTTGTTTCCAGGGTGTTGCGGCATATGACCATATCACATAGATCGGTGCAAGAGGAATGGCAATGAATACCCGGAGACAGTTGGCGAAAACGTGCCATTCACTGTCTGGGTCCCTTCCAAACCATAGAGGAGCCAGAACACCAGGATCTTCCCGGAACAAACGATCAATACGACATTCCGTGACAACGACTCTGAGACAGTCCCAGATGGACTTGTTTTTGTACGTTTGTGACATAGATATATCCTGCATGAGACGTGAGTTTCAAGCAAGTTTAAGAGAAAATGCGTCAGGAAATGTACCGGCCTCAGTATCCTCAGTGAAGTCTAGAACCAGGGGTGATGGTTGGCTATGCTTGCTACTCTCTTGTATTTAAAGGTATTTGGTGTTTGTTTCAACCTTTGTTCTTCATCAGTCCCTCGAAAGAGGCTGCTAGTGGGAGCACCGAAAACAAGCAATGATCAGGCATGGCACAGGATCGTGAATTATGGCATTCTAGGAACGTGTAGAACTATTTTCGAATTGAATTGAATTATGAGCATTATGATGGAATATGTGGCCCCTGTGCTAGGACAAACAGAGCATCTTCTTATCATCGACTGAAGCAGGTTTGACTGCACATGGCCTCGCCAAGAGTTTAAGATCAGGTTTTGGGACCGGGTGATGATTGAACTTCTTATCCAGATTCAGATCGAGTTTAGTTGTTGGATTACCGCAGTACACTTTCGGATGATCATGTCTAAAAGGGTGGATATTCCTTTGCTAGAACTGGACAAGATGTTTGCGGCTGCTGATTCAACATATGAGAATAGCCTCTAAAATTTTTACTCTGCTGTCATTCTTCTGGCATATCTGAAGACAAAAAGCTGATACAAAGAGCAACGCCACGATGGTCTCTGTCCTACAAATAAAATCATGGGCATCGAGGCTCAACGATGGTCGAAATTCTGCCTATCCACAAGGTCCTATCTCTACACAGATTCACTATAAATACGCGAATTACGAGGCGAACAGATAAAACATGGCTATAGCTGTAAACCGAGGAAAAGTTCTTCCTCCGCAAAAAAGATGGATATGAACCTCAGAGCCGTGAGCTAAAGGACCGGATTGACAACTAAGACTCAGTGGCTACAGTACTAGTAGCTATAATAGGAGCTCCGCTCTGGTATGCTCATAAGCTTGATGGACAGACCAAACAAATCAAATAGTTGTGAAGCGCACAAGATTTTTACTAGCCGAAGTATGGCTCAGGGATCCAGGGTGTTCTGGCATCACCCTCAGGGAAAAAATATCGGAACCAAACACTATTTAGTAGATGAACTAGGACTCATTATATCAACATTTCTCGGAGGTGAATCATGATCAACAATTCCATAATCTACTGAAGGAGGTAACCCTTTACACCTTGATCGAGAGAGAGAGAGAGAGAGAGAGAGAGAGTATATCATCTAGTTCCATCTATATTATTTCTTTGTTAACTGTCATTAGAGTTTCTGGAATTTATCCGAGGGAACAAAAAAAAGCATGAAGACCGTCTAAAGCATTGCTGTGGCTGGAGTCTATTGCAGTGGTAACGTTATGGCTCCAACATTAAGTATCGAGTTATGGAAATATTGTGGAGATTCAATTTGTATCAGGCTCCACCGGTCAAAGAACGCAAAATTTGGCACCGCCCTGACTTCCAGGCCTGCATAATTAGCCACTTCCCACTAAATTTTACATATCTACTCACTCCACTGCCCAGTGTATTAGGATGAGCCACAGAAGTGAATCTATTGGTATTCAAATAAGGCAGATGGGAAAAACTGCACTCTTGGACCACTTACAGTGGAAGCATAGAGGCTCATAATTTCAGATCGACATGAATCTCCCGGTTTAACTGTGTGGCATTGTGTACATTTGAGTCTGACCTGGTCACTTTGGAGTGCTTGCCATGACGACTCTTTGACGGGATACTTGATAGACACAACTTTATTAATTCTGGGCCTTGAGGTCATGCGCTCGTTTTATAGAGGATCAGAATAGGCAAGTACATGTGTGGATGACGAATTTTTAGTATTCGTCAGCTCTTATTCTTTCATTATGATATTCTCTGGCACATGGTTGCTACTTTTGGAATCTGTCTTAAGTGCTTTGGCTGCATCCATCCTAGCACGCAGCTAGCGGGGTTCATGAGCTTGTGACCAATCATGCATTCAACGCTTGCATAACAGATGGGATAGCTACAGTAATATATTCCGGGTCAAACCGAAACACAGAATACATTTGACGTTCAAAATTCCGTATGAAAATTACTTGGACCCGATTAGATTTACGGCAGTCCATTCTCCGATACACTATGTTCCACTTCTCTATCGTCAGAGGGCTTGATGTTCCGACTCGATATAGGAGCTTTATTTAGAGGTATTCCCAACCGGGCGACGCGCTCCTGGATGACCCACAATAGCTGTGGCGGCTGAGGAGCTAGATGGTGTCTGTCTCATCTCTGACAAGGGTATGGAGGGGAGAGATGCACAATGCGCCCCGGAGGAGGTGCGATGGATCTGAAGATGGAGGAGACATTGGGGACCCCAAAAGAGTGCATTACTCGTGTCGACTCTTGGAAGTCTCGCTTTGGTTGGAGCGTGATATGGTGGACGAAGCGAATGAGTGATTGTCCACTGGCTTGTCAGTGCGGGTCACAGTGCTAGGAAAGTTCTCACCCCACGGTTTCTCGCAGAGCGCACCGCCTCCAACATAAACCGTCCCAGAATAATCTGCCTGAGAAAGGACAAAGGGTGGAACATTCACCATTCCAACCTTGACTGAAACTTTTGCTTCCAGTGCCTTCTCCTCTCTCTGCAACAGCATACACGTGATTCCGCCACCATGGACCGCTAGGATGACCATATTGTTTGGCCGGCCTGTCACCATCGCTTTCGTGTATACCCCGGTCTGAAGGTTGATCAATGTGACCCCGTATGGGCGTGGGATATGTTCCCCTGCACTCTCGAGCTGTTTGGTAGGTACATCCCACTTTGGGATGAGCTGACGGTCCCCCCACTCGGTTGTATTGCGATAGCTGAAATCTCTTGCCGCTAGAAATGATATTGGGTCACCAAGACGATCCTCATAGACAATCCATCCATCCTTCTTCACATATATCGTCCCAACCAATAGCTCGAGCGTTGTGAAAGAGACGCAGGCAACGTAAATGATCGGCAACCCCACTCTGAAGTTGAAGAGCAGGAAGAGCCCGATGAACCCCAGAGTAGCAGCAATGGTGATTGAATACATCTTCAAAATTCTCATTTCCGGGTTGCGAAAGAGAGCAGAGTCATCGCGACGTAACATGTGTTTGACCTTGACTGATTTCGGACCTATGATGGAAAGGACTGGCTGGAGTGTTTTTCGCGCTTCGTCACGGAACTTTGCCGGGATCGCAGTGGAAAGTGGCTCAAGGCGCTCACGGCCCTCCTGCGGCCTGATTGGCTTTCCCCACCACCTATACTCCTCCACCCATGGATCGGCTGTCTGACAAACAGCAACAAGCGCCGCCGCATTGTAATATCCCTGATTCAGTTCCAATAGCCAGGCCAAGTCAGCCCACCCGTCTACACCCTGCAGGTCCTCTAGCTTCGAACGTCGTGGGAGGAGACCATTCAGTGCCTTTCCCAGCATGTTGTGCGTGTGGAAACCGTCTGCTTCATCTCGGCGGATTGCTTCGACCACGAAGGAGTGAATGGCAGATTGCCAATGGACTGACCCGGAATTCGTGGAATGCTGCATGATATTATAGAGATGCCATTGCTTCTCCTTGACTGCTCTGGCCTGCATGGACCCGCGGAACTCCCGTCCGGGAAGAACAGTGATGGAGTTGGCGAGATTACCGTCCGGACCTGGCCTCCTAGTCATCTGCAACACTTCCTCAGTGTACATGATCTCGCCGAGTGTGAATAAACGCTTTCCCCAAGCGCATGCTGAGTCGGTATGGTCGCACCTGGCCTCATGGCAGAAGACGGCGACCTGCTTTGCGCCTCGGAATATATCGGTTAGCTGACCGAGTTCCAATCCCCTCTGCTTGTTGATTACCTTCTTGTCATCCCATGTAGCTTTGGGAAGCCGAGCGTCTGATAAGCAAAACTCATCTAGCCACACGTACTCGACACCGTCGGCCTTGCCTGGAATCGACGCCCTTGCCTCGGCGTAGCACTCGAGCACTATGTGTGCGATCAGTTGACGATTGGCGAGGCTGACCTCGCGATCTACATCAGACGAGGAATCGAGCTGTCGCTTGGCCTCGTTGGTGTACATGTGAGTGGCGCTCTTCATGGGATAGCTAATAGCTATATAGCCAGAGTCTTGAATAGCCTTTCGTGTGGCCAATTCATCTGGGGAAAGCGCTGCCTCATCCGGGTGACCGCCATCATATGGTACCTGTCGTTCGAAGGATATGCTGGCCCCTTTGAAATGTACCTCAAGCAGCCAGTGGGGCTTATTGTTTGTGATGGCGTACTCGCCACTCCCAAAGACCCCCGAACCAAACTTCTGAGGCCCCATGCTTGGAGGCTCGAGGATGATTGCATCCGGTACGTGAGGCCATTCGACTTTCCAGGGGATTGTGGCTCTGATGGCTTGTTTCCAAGGTGCTGCTATATAGAACCATAACACGTAGATAGGTGCAAGAGGAATAGCAAAGAATACGCGGAGACAGTTGGCGATGACGTGCCATCCACTGTCTGGGTCCCTTCCAAACCATAGTGGAGCCAGCACACCAGGATCTTCCCGGAACAGACGATCGATCCGACATTTTGTGACAACGATACTGAGGCAGTCCCAGATGGACGTGTTTTTGTATGTATGAGGCATAGATATCTCCTGCATGAGACATGAGTTTCAAGCTCGTTCAAGAGAAAACGCATCGGGGAATGTACTGGCCTCAGTAACTTTAGTGAATCCTATAACTTGGGGTGATGGCTGGCTATGCTTGCAGCTTGCTACCCTCCTGTATTTAAAGGTATTTGATCTTTTGTATCAGACTTTGTTCTGTAGTGATGGATTCGTGGCTAGGCGAGGAAAGCGCGCAATCCATCATTTTTAGCATACACTATTTTTAGTAACAGAACCTTTTTAGTCTCGTACCATCATCATCGCGTTCGCGTTCTCGTACTCATTTTTCGCCCTCGAATATCATTTTGCACTCTCGCATATTACCAGTGACACCCTGCCCTCCTGGGCCTGCCACCTTCGTTACAATTGGAGCCCACCGCAAGGGGCAGGGGCTGTTCACACCACTCCCCTCGACCCTGACCTACCCTATCGGACTATTCCCTGGCAACGACGCGTTCCCTCGCGTTCGTTTCACTTCCTGGCAACGGTATGGCAGGGTATGGCCCTGGAGAGCGATAACAACGACGGATGCGCGTCTAGCACGGCACCACTTGCGGCAGGATGGCATTGACAATCATGGATGTGCCTTACTATGACTCCAGGTTCCTGTAGGAGTTATTTTGTTTCTTTAACCCATTTGAAGCCTATGCTCAGGAGGCTACACTCGAGACAAGGGGGATGAAGCATCAAGCGGTATGATGTGCTGAACAGCGGGACACATCGTACTGGGAGACTCTATGTGGCTACGGCTACGACTACGAGGTGTTGAAGAAGACGATTTTGGACGGCTATGTAGGTTACGAGCTCAATGGCACTAGTTTTACGGAGAAGACCCTTTCGAAGTTTATCAAGCAGTCGAAGTGTGACAGTAACGACGAAGAAGAGCTCGAAGCATATTTTAGAAGATTTCAGAGAAGAGCACAGTTTTATGGAAGAGAGATATTATTGATGATGACGACTGCAACTGGTATTTTTGGAAAGGCCTACCTTCGAAGAAGTGCAAACTGATTCGAAAGCACCTCGGAGTTCGGAAGCATACGACCCCTTATTTGAGCAAGTCGTCGATGCAGGAAGGGCAATTTTTGCAAGAGAGGGTAGAGATTCAGATTCGGAGTCAAATGATGAGGATGAGAATGACGCTCGAAGGGAGACTATGGAGGCCAAACAGCAGGTGGAGGAGATTTCAGAGTTGGGGAAGCAGGACGGTGGAGAGGTAGAGCGGGGGTTTGAAGAAGGAGCTGAAGTTGGTGGGAGTGATGTAGCCAACAAGCTGACCAAGAGAGGTGTACAAGGAGGTGATGAGGGCATCACACCGAAGGATGGAGAGGGAGAGGATGATGAAGACGGCAGCAAGATGGAGTTGGACTGACGAAGGGACAACGATCGAACATGGTGAAGACTTGCTCGATTGCAATGTCACTTCTCTGCTTGATTCATTGTCAATGGTTGATATAGAGTTCCCCCTTTGACTGATCACGCAGCTCACATAAAAAAATGGGATAACTACAGTAATACGTTTGACAGTCAAAACTCCACATGAAAACTGATCGAGTCCGACTAAACATGCGACAGTCCGTTTGCCTTTACACCTGGCTCAGTCCACGGTTGCCGGCTTGATAGGGATTGAAGTCCTCGTTTGATGTAGGAGCTTCATTGCCGTTTACCTGTCTAATTTGAAGGGTATTGCCAACCGGACGACGCAGGTCAGCATGAGCCGTGATAGGTATGAAGGCTGAGGAGCTGGACGGTGTCTGGCTCATCTGTGGCAAGGAAATGGAAGGAAGGGACGATACAGTGCCTGGAGGGGGTGCGAGAGATACCGAAGATGGAGGTGACATAGGGGATCCTAAAAGTGTGGACGACTCGTGTTGGCCCTTGGAAGTCTCGCTTTGGTTGGAGCGTGATATGGTGGGCGAAGCGAATGAGTGATTGTCCACTGTCTTGTCAGTGCGGGTCACAGTGCCAGGAAGGCTTCCATCCCACGGTTTCTCGCAGAGTGCCCCGCCTCCAACATAAACCGTCCCAGAATAATCTGCCTGGGAAAGGACAAAGGGTGGAACATTCACCATTCCAACCTTAACCGAGACATTTGCCTCCAGTGCTTTCTCCTCTCTCTGTAACAGCATGCACGTGATTCCACCACCGTGCACAGCGAGCACAACCATATTATTTGGTCGGCCTGTCACCATCGCTTTCGTGTATACCCCGGTCTGAAGGTTGATCAATGTGACCCCGTATGGGCGTGGGATATGTTCCCCTGCACTCTCGAGCTGTTTTGTAGGTACATCCCACTTTGGGATGAGCTGACGGTCTCCCCACTCAGTTGTATTGCGATAGTTGAAGTCTCTCGCCGCCAGAAACGAAATTGGGTCACCAAGACGATCCTCATAGACAATCCATCCATCCTTCTTCACATATATCGTCCCAACCAACAGCTCGAGTGTCGTGAAAGAGACGCAGGCTACGTAAATGATTGGCAATGCCACTTTGAAGTTGAAGAGCAGGAAGAGCCCGATGAACCCTAGAGTACCGGCAATGGCGATTGAGTAGATCTTCAAAATCCTCATTTCCGGGTTGCGAAAGAGAGCAGAATCATCGCGACGTAGCATGTGTTTGACCTTGACTGATTTCGGACCTATGATGGAAAGGACTGGCCGGAACGTTTTTCGCGCTTCGTCACGGAACTTTGCTGGGATCGCAGTGGAAAGTGGCTCAAGGCGCTCACGGCCCTCCTGCGGCCTGATTGGCCGTCCCCACCATCGATACTCCCCCACCCATGGATCGGCTGTCTGACAAACAGCAGCAAGCGCCGCCGCGTTGTAATACCCCTGGTTCAGCTCCAACAGCCACGCCAAGTCAGCCCAACCATCTACACCCTGCAGGTCCTCGAGCTTCGAACGACGAGGGAGAAGGCCATTCAGCGCCTTTCCCAGCATGTTGTGCGCGTGGAAGCCGTCTGCTTCATCTCGGCGGATTGCCTCGACGACCAGGGAGTGAATGGCAGACTGCCAATGGACCGACCCAGAGTTGGTGGAGTGCTGCATGATGTTGTAGAGATGCCACTGCTTTTCCTTGGCAGCTCTGGCCTGCATGGACCCGCGGAACTCTCGTCCTGGAAGGATGGTGATAGAGCTGACGAGTTTACCACTCGGACCTAGCCTCCTAGTCATCTGCAACACTTCTTCCATGTACATGATCTCGCCGAGTGTGAATAGACGCTTTCCCCAAGCGCATTCCGAGTCGGTATGGTCGCATCGGGGCTCGTGGCAGAAGACGACGGTCTGCTTTGCGCCTCGGAATATATCGGCTAGCTGACCGATTTCCAGTCCTCTCTGCTTGTTGATTTCCCTCTTTTCATCCTGTGTAGCTTTGGGGAGCTGAGCATCTGACAAGCAAAACTCGTCGAGCCATATGTACTCGACACCGTCAGTTTTGCCTGGAATTGACGCCCTTGCTTCGGCGTAGCACTCGAGTACTATGTGCGCTGCGAGCTGTCGATTTTCAAGGCTGAGCTTTCGACCTGCATCAGATGAGGTGTTGAATTGCCGCTTGGCCTCGTTGCGGAACATATGCCTAGCGCTCTTCATCGGGTAACTAATGGCTATATAGCCAAGGTCCTGAACTGCTTTTCGCAGGGCTAACTCGTCCGGGCGGAGGATTTTCTCATCTGGATGACTACCGTCATATGGCACCTGTTGTTCTGAAAGTATGCTGGTCCCTCTGAAATGTACCTCAAGCAACCAGCGAGGTTTATTGTTCGTGACGGCGTATTCGCCGTTTAGGGGGAGTCCCCATCCAGGTTCTCGAAGCACTGCACCGGGAGGCTCATAAATGATTGCATCTGGCACATGCGGCCATTCGACATTCCAGGCTACAGAGGCGTTCATGGCTTGTTTCCAAGGTGCTGCCATGTAGGACCACACAACGTAGATTGGCGCGAGAGGAATGGCGAGGATGACGCGGATCCAGTTGGCGATAACATGCCATTCACTGTCTGGATCTCTTCCGAACCACAGAGGAGCGAGCACGCCGGGGTCTTCCTTGAACAGACGACCGACACGACATTCTTTGGCTACAACTCTGAGACAGTCCAAGACGGTCTTGTTCTTGTACGCTTGCGTCATAGGTTTCTTCTGTATCATACTGTCAGTTTCCGTACCAGGGAACTCGTTGAGTAAGGTACCGACCTGGGTAGATTCAGGGAAGTCTGAAGCGAGAGGATGTCTGGAAGGTGTTGGGCTGGACATTTGTAGATCTGTGTTCTTCGAATTTATGAGCGACTCAGAGTGTCACGGGAATCGGAATACATAAAACGAACTGTCATCTTTGGACTATGGCAATGCAGGCACTCAAAGATCCATTTCTGATCGAATTGAATCAAACATATCGTGGGACACACATGGAGTATCTTGTCATTAGCTGAAGCTTCGACTGTACATACCTTCGAGGGATCAAGATGGGAATTCAAATAATCTGTTTGATCATGTTCAATATCACACGTTTAGCTTCGAATGGCGCCTGGCTGTTGGGATCATTGCAGTACTAGGCTTCTGGAGGGCTATTATGCCCAAAAAGTAGGAGGTTATTGGCATTAGAGTAGAGCACGACGCTTACGGTGCAATACAAGGGAGTGAGAACATGAGACAGTTCGAGGGCCGAATTTCCATCATCAGACTGTCAGCCGTCTGGTAATTCTAAGAGACTGGATTCTTTCTGTTCGAGCCGTGGTTGGGTCTGTTTAGATGCAATCGATGTCTCAGCTAAGTTTCTGAGATGCCTATTGACTTACTAGGTCTTTGGTGAGCTTTCGAGATACCTGGCTTTCTCCAGCTTGTGTATCTCCCAGAGGTCGACTTCAACGAGGAGTCGTGGGTTTAGCATTGTCTTCAATGAATCATATTAGTTCCCCATCAGTTTGATTAATAGACAAGCTCCTACATCTATGACACTTGATCACATCAACACTCAAACCAAGCGACGATCGATGATCGCTGATGTCGCGAGTTCGTAAGTATTGGCCAGGGTGCGGTGGCTCAGGCGTTCCTATCACCGTGACGATCTACCGCTGTGTATCTCCATATATATGGCTTCGTTGCGAATTGCCTTTGGAAGGTCCTGAATGCTATTTGAGGGAGCACAAAGACTATTTCAGGGTGGATGAATTTGGGAGAGGAAGCGTTAAGAAAATCAGACGTACATGTAAACAGTGACACTATCGAATTGTAGTCCTCGCTATGTAAATCGCTATCCGGCCAAGTCGAGATGGATGGTCATGAGGTCCCCATACGTCTACATCTGAAAGTTGGCTCTCAAAAGAGTTCGACTAAAGCATTAAGCCTGCTACGAGAGCACAGAGCCTTGGATTAGGTTCCTGAGTCCTGTCCTTGTGGAACCGTGAATGTCCATTTGTCCAGTCGATGCGACCAAGTGTCGGAGCGCCCAGGTGCAGATCCTAGGTGACATGCTTTACAGCTACGGCTCTGATAGGAAGAAATCGTGTGCGATTTTCCGGTTTGGGTATTCGTTTCTCATTCTTGCGAGTCGATCCCTGATGTAGGCAACTATGGCAACTAATAGTATTGTTGGGATCAGATCATTTTCCCGCTGCTAAGTGCTTTAGGAAGGGGAGAGAGGGGAGATGGTAGGATGGGATTGAGAGGATGTTGAGAAACGAGAAGTTAACAAGTACGTGCGTGGGTTGGGTTGGTGGTGGTGGAGAGTCAAGACTGATGAGACGTGACATAACAACACTTGGAGTGGATATATGATGTTGGGCAGTAAGGCTCACCCTCCCTCCCTAAAGTCCCAAGCTCGCTTCCAGGCTCTACGTCGGTTTTGGCGGGATACATTTAGTGTGTCTGTTGTGGGGCCCCGGGATGAATATCGCGACCTTCCTTCGCCCCGGATTTGCCTGTCTAGCAGAATATCACCCCGTGAAACTGCTCTCAGCGGAAAGCTATGCTGGAAGTCCCCGAGAAAGGTCACCTCAATAACCAGCGTAACGTGTCATACCATGTCTGGATTGTGACTGTGGGCCATAAGTACACGATCCATGTGAATTATTTATCAATGCGTCCGTCAGAACTTGAAATACTATTGAGAAAGAGACCGCCAGTCGCCACTTTGACAAGATATCAAGGCAAATAAATCGATTTATCGAGCGTATAGTAAATTAAATGCGAGGGGATATTTGGATGCTACAGTTGATTTGCTGCAGTACTGAGGGACGGCTCATAGTGCAAACTTAAGTTGAGCACCAGCCTTTCCCAGAGCCGCAGTATGTATCAATCAGTAAGTAAAGCAGTGTCGCGTGAGGAACGCAGTCACATGATACATTGACACCTTAGTTATTGCTCATGTAGCAAGAATGTCAGAAACCACAGGAATTCTGTTCAACTGGCCTGCTCTCCATTCTCTCCGCCGCGACCAGCCAGACTACGCAAGATCCACTCCATCAAGGTCAACGAAAAAAGAACACCGAACTCCTTGACCACTTCAACCAGCATGCTCTAACTTTGCCCAAGGACGATCCCCTGAGCATCGTAGCTCGTAGTGAAATGGAGGATGCCGAGCCAACCAATGCTTTGACGCACAGACCTCTCGAACAGTGGGATATCGTGTGATGGAGAGCATTGAGGAGGCTGAGGACACTGGGTATTCCCAACGAACACTTTCCCCGCTTCGTACGCCCGGAACATACCATTCATCCGGTGAGTTTGGAATTCCAAGCTCGAGAGGTGCGTTAAAAATTTACTTTGATATTCTTTTCACTGAGAAATTCGGTAGCACAAGGTACAAGCTCGTCGATCCAAGCGTTTGCAACGACTCAAAAGGGCCACCAAATCTGACCAGCCCTCAATTTCTCGGAGTCCAAGAACCCGAAAAATGAATGATAACGATGACCAGCTCATGCGGTACTCAGTATCCTGTTCTGCCACACGACAAGCGACACCTCCACTCCACGATAATTTTAAATCCGATCCTATGACCGCCGCACGTACGTGCATGTCATTTCATGCCGTCAGGAGCCTTTACCTGGGTGCTCGCTACGTCCTGGCGAGCCAGCATCCGTCAACGCATGACTTAGTATGGGCCAACGACAGCCTGCGATACCGACTGAGGAGGAGTCACAGCTTACTTTGTACTTCGGAATATCTCGGCTGGCTGGTCTATTTCCGACCCTCTTTCCTTGCCGAGTCAGATATACTCAACACTGTCGGCTTTGCCTGGGATTGGAGCCCTCATTTCGGAATAGCCCTCGAGCATCATGTGTACGATGAGTTAGTGATCAACGAGGGATCGAGTTGACGCTTGTCCATGTTAGTGTACATGTGAGCGGCACTCTTCATGGGGTAACTGCTATGTAATCGGAGACTTGAATGGCCTTTCGCTTGACCATTTCATCTGGAGCAAGCTCCGGATGATCCTCGTCATTTGGCACCTGTCGTTCCAAGGTTATTCTGGTTCGTTCGAAATGGACCTCAAGTAGCCCGCGAGGTCTACTGTTTGTGACCGCGTACTTGCCACTCCTACAGACCCCGATCCCACTTTTTGAGGCCCATGTTGGTCAGCTCAAGAATGATTGCATCCGGCATGTAGGCCATTCGACTTTTCAGGAGACCATGGCTCCGATGGCTTGTTTCCAAGGTGCTGCGAGATAGGACTATAAGACATAGATCGCTGCAAGAGGAATTACGATGAAGACGCTGAGGTGGCTGGCGAGAATGTGTCATTCACTGTCTGTTTGCTTCGGCGCACGGTTGTAAACTACAGAACAGAATCTACCAATATTCGAACACAACACATAGGAAAGATTGAACTCTTGCGTCGCTTACAATATAAGCGTAGAGACTCGGAACTTTGGAACGAAATGACATCTCCGAGTTTTCTGTGACACGCCCAAGTTGTGAGCCTAACCCGGTTACTCTAGGGCGCTTGTCGTGGTGACTTGACGAGATGCTCGATGGGCATAACTGTATCAAATTCCGGGACCTGGGGGGTCATACGCCGATTTTCCGGAGTATCAGAGTAGGCAAGGATATGCGCAAACGACTGATCTGAGTATCTAACTCTTATTATTTCGTACTCTTTGGTATATGGTTATTGCATTTAGGATCAACCTTAGGAGCTTGTCCCACCCAATGGTCAGTGCTCAGCGCCCAGCGCCCAGCAGTTGCTCTGAGTCCAAGCGCGCAAACATGGTGAGTGGCAGTTGATACAGTGTTTCCCTGGTGACCAATCATGCACTCAACGTTCACATAACAGACGAGATGACTACACTATTACGTTCTAAGCTCAAACTAAATTACAGAATACATCCAACAGTCAAAATTCCGTATCAGAAGCAACTAGGCACGATTAAACTTGCGACAGTCCGTTTACCTTTACAACCTAGTTCCGTCCACTGTTGATGACTTCATAGGGATTGAAGTCCTCGTTCGATGTATGAGCTTCACTGCGATTTACTTGCACAATTGGAAGGGCATTGTCAACCGGAGGACGCACGTCGGGATGAGTCACGATACCTGTGGTGCCTGGGGAGCTGGGTGGTGCCTGGGGAGCTGGGTGGTGCCTGGCTCATCTTTGGCAAGGAAATGGATGGGAGTGATGATACATTGCCTAGAGTGGGCGCAATGGATACCGAAGACGGAGGTGACATTGGGGTTCCCAGAAGAGTGGATGAGTGCTGACTCTTGGAGGTCTCGCTTTGGTTGGAGCGTGATATAGCGGGCGAAGCTACCGAGTGACTTTCCACTGTCTTGTCAGCGGACGTCACAACCCTAGGAGGATTTCCACCCCACGGTTTCTCGCAGAGTGCCCCGCCTCCAACATAAACTGTTCCAGAATAATCGGACTGGGAAAGGACAAAGGGAGGCACGTTCGCCATTCCAACCTTGACCGAAACCCTCGCCTCCAATGCTTTCTCCTCTCTCTGCAACAACATGCACGTGATTCCCCCACCATGAACCGCCAGGATGACCATGTTGTTGGGTCGGCCTGTGACCATCGCTTTCGTATATACCCCGGTCTGAAGATCGATCAAAGTAACTCTATGAGGGCGTGGGATGTTTTCCCCACTATTCTCAAGCTGTTTTGTGGGTACGTCCCATCGAGGAATGAGCTGGCGATTGCCCCACTCCTTCATGTTGCGATAGCTGAAATCGTTGGCAGCCAGAAGGGGAATCGGGTCACTGAGATGATCTTCGTAGACAACCCACCCATCCTTCTTCACATATATCGTCCCAACCAATAACTCGAACGTCGTTACAGTGGCGCAGGCCAGGTAAATGAGAGACACTCCCACTTTGTAGTTGGCGAATAGGATGAAGGGGCCGATGAACCAGAGAGCACCGGCAATGGATATCACGTAGATCTTCAATATCCTCATATCCGGGTTGCGGAAGAGCGCGGAGTCGTCTCGTCGTAACATGTGTCTGACCTTAACTGATTTCGGGCCAATGATGGAAAGGACTGGCTGGAATGTTTTTCGCGCTTCGTCACGAAACTTTGCCGGGATCGCAGTGGACAGCGGCTCAAGGCGCTCACGGCCTTCCTGGGGCCTGATTGGCTTTCCCCACCATCGATACCCATCCACCCACGGATCTGCTATCTGACAAACGGCAGCAAGAGCCGCGGCGTTGTAATACCCCTGGTTCAGCTCCAACAGCCAAGCCAAGTCAGCCCACCCGTCTACACCCTGCAGGTCCTCGAGCTTCGAACGCCGAGGGAGAAGGCCATTCAACCCCTTTCCCAGCATGTTGTGCATGTGGAAGCCATCAGCTTCATCTCGGCGGATTGCTTCGACGACGAGGGAGTGAATAGCAGACTGCCAATTGACTGATCCAGAATTCGTGGAATGCTGCATGATATTATAGAGATGCCATTGTTTCTCCTTGGCCGCTCTGGCCTGCATGGACCCGCGGAACTCTCGCCCAGGAAGGATGGTGATGGAGCTGACGAGTTTACCGTTTGGACCTGGCCTCCTAGTCATCTGTAACACCTCTTCTGTGTGCATGATCTCTCCGAGTGTAAATAGACGCTTTCCCCAAGCGCACTCCGAGTCAGTATGGTCACACCGAGGCTCGTGGCAGAAGACGACGACCTGCTTTGCGCCTCGAAATATATCGGCTAGCTGACCGATCTCCAATCCCCTTTGCCTGTTGATTTCCCTCTTGTCGGCTTGTGTTCCTTTGGGGAGCCGAGCATCTGACAAGCAAAACTCGTCAAGCCAGATGTATTCGACACCATCCGCTTTGCCCGCAATTGTAGTCCTCGCTTCGGCATAGCATTCGAGTACCATATGTGCTGCAAGGTGTCGATTTTCAAGGCTGAGCTCTCGACCTGCATCGAATGAAGGATCAAGCTGCCGCTTGGCCTCATTGAGGAACATCTGCTTAGCGCTCTTCATTGGGTAGCTAATGGCTGTGTAGCCACAGTCCTGGATTTCTTTTCGCAGGACTAACTCGTCTGGGCCGAGGGTTTCCTCATCTGGACGACCGCCATCATATGGCACTTGTTTCTCGGAGACTATACTGGTCCCCTTGAAATGCACCTGAAGCAACCAACGAGGCTTATTATTCGTGACAGCGTACTCGCCGTTTGGGGACAACTCCCATCCAGGTTCTCGAGGTCCTGCGCCGGGAGGCTCGAGGATGATGGCATCTGGCACATGAGGCCATTCGACTTTCCAAAATACAGAGGCTTTGACGGCTTGTTTCCAGGGTGCTCCGGCATAGGACCATAGGGCGTATATCGGCGCCAGAGGAATGGCAATGAACACCCGGAGACAGTTGGCGATGACGTGCCATTCACTGTCTGGATCTCTTCCAAACCAGAGAGGGGCGAGTACGCCAGGGTCTTCCTGGAATAAACGATCAATGCGACATTCTGTAACAAGGACTCCGAGACAGTCCCATATGGTCTTGTTCTTGTACGCTTGGGACATAGATTTGCTCTATATTCGCGCCGTCAGTTTTGGGCTTCCTGACAAGGAACGTGTCGAGCATGGTACAGACCTGGTAGATCAAGTGATGCCTGAAGCGAGAGGATATCTGGGGGATGTCTAGTCAGATTCGCTCTGTCCTCGTATTTAAAGGAACGTGGCGTTTGCTTCAACCTGTGTAGCAGCACGAGGGTCAGAAGACACAAAACGAGTCGTTAATTTTGGGCTATGGCATTCCAGCCCTCAAGGATCCATTCCTGATCGAACTGAACCAAATCATGTTGTGGGACGACGCACATAGAACATCTTGTCAATAGCCGAAGCTTCGATTGTACATGGGGCCCGGTTGTTGGTATCATTGCAGTCGGATTCCTCTTACCAGAATAGAGCTTGATGTTTAAGACATAGTGCAAAGGGACGTTTGAGGACTGTAAATTTCCATTATCAGGTTGCCGACCACCTGGAGAACCCGAGACACCGGATTTTGCTCGAGGTTTAACTGCATCTGTGATTTAGATGTGGTTATAGAAACAAGTAGGATTAATCAGTATTGCAACTAAGTCCCTTAGATCCCCGTCGACTTCCTGGTGGAACATGAGCACTCAAGATTCCCCAGTTTGGTATCACCGAGGTGTCGTGGGTTTTGCAACGCCTTCAGCGAATAATCTTAGCTTTTCATCAGCTTGTCCTGAACAATAATTGACAGGCTCCTACCTCTATGCACGAATGCTCAAGCAAAGCAATGATCGATGATTGCCAGTAACCCCGTGCGTTTGCGGAGAGAAGCCTCCAGTGGCACAAATACAGTACCTCGGGCGCTTTCTGTCACCGTATCAGCCTACTACCACTCCACATGAGTACGATTTGATTGTGGATTGACTTTAGAAATTTATAAATGCTGCCCGAGGGAATTTGGAGACAATCTCAGAGTAGATACATCTGAAGAGGAGGCATTGAGAAGATTAAATATATATGCTATTGGAGAAGCTATTGGTTCGTATGCCGTCCAGTCAGGTCGAGATGAAGGCCTATGGGGCACACATACGTCCAGAAGCTGGGCCCTTTGGGAGGTCAACCAGATGTGAAAGCTTTCAAGAACGAGATGAGTTCTGCCCGCATGGTGCCATGCGCGTCGTTTCTTCTGGCTGATGCGAGCAAGCGCGGGTCAAAGGCAGTGACCCTGGTTGAGAAGCTTTGGATAGAAGTTGTGCGTGCAATGTCCAGTTCGAGCATTCGTTTCCCATTGTTGTGAGTTGTTCGCTGATATCACGAGAGGCTATGGCGACTCGTTGTATTTTTGATATTGTAAGCTGTTAAATGTCTTACAAAGAGGGGAGAGGGGAGATAATAGTAAGATGAGATTGGGAATCAAGGTGCTGAGAAATGAGCATGTGGGGAGGAGCGGTGATGGTGATGATAGTGGTAGAGAGCCAATGAAATCTGACACAATACCCCGAAATGGATATGGTTTCTACGTTTTGGTAGGACATACTTGGAGTGGCGTGAGATAAACTTTGGGACTTTTCTCCGCCCAGGATTTGCCTACAATATCTTGCACCGAGTCATCTTCTGTCAATGGCGGATTCCGTTGGAAGGCTCCGAAAAAAATATAACTTCAATGCACAGCCTAACGCCTCCGTATTTGCACCGAAGTAGGTCGTAAGTACACGATGCATGTGGTCTGTCCATCTGTCAATACGACCGTCAGAGAGGCTGTCGTAATCTAGTGTGGCGGATCTGAATGGCTCGGGGTTCAATTGACATCCAGTTGCTTCGTTGGGTTGCTGAAAAGTAGATAGTTGATAGAACTCGAATGGTCATTCTGGGGGCTATTGTTCTACTGATACTAGATATCCATTGACTTTGACTATCTCGACGAAAATGCTAGCCACGTGAATTGATAAACCCTTTTCTTCTAAGTTAATGATCCCACCAGATATTCCTGACGACAGGACTTCGAGCTGGCCTTCTTGAGTGACAGGGCATCCATGTAGGCTATAAATTGCGTAGGTTGGATGTGTTTTTAGGAAATAGAGAATTGGCATGTTGAATGCATATGTGAGTATAGGAAGCCAATGAACAGCACTCCGCCTTGCCCGCCTTAAGTACCCTAGTAAAACTAGGCCCCCGGAAGAGTGAAACCTCCCTGTGCAGAAAGTCAGTGAGTCATTGGATCGCCAAGGTGTTGCTTACAGTATACAGAGAAGAGCAACGAAAAGCGCGAACACAGTATAGTTTGTTGGTGAAGGGTTTGGGAGGTGATGAGGGTGGTAGGAACTTTCGGGCTTTCTAGGCACCCACTGGCAGTCTATCTGAGGCTCGAGCGTCACAATCATTTTGGAACATTCAAATCAGGTTCTCGATGCGGCTGACAAGCCCTAGGGCTTTCATTAATAAATCAGTCTGATGGATCCACGCGGTCCTGTAGACATATTTTTCTTGATCATGACAAGACTGCCATCCGAGGATGACTTCCATTTACACCGGTAGATCTCATTCAACAGCGAAGCTTGTCAGCTACTACTTCCATCAGGTATTATCGTTCAGAATTCGATTGTCTAACACTGCCTCCACCGGGCCAGTCAAGATTCCACGCGTTTTTCATCAACGTCAAAACGTTGAGAAACGGGATTGATAGTGGTTGCCACTGGTTTTGACAAGATATCATCGATCCATCTCTTCACGGACAGATTTGTGGTTACAAATTCCCGAAGGTAGGTAAAAGGTTTGTGATATCATTGTCATCAGAGGTATTGCATTCCTTCTTCGCAGTAGAAGCTTCAAAGGAGAGTCGTCCAAATTCCTTCAGGGAGGCAAATACGTTGATCTTCCGAGTAGCATGATACAAAAACACGAGCGCTATAGATGATTCGCCACAGTACTAGCAGGTAAATGAAGGCGTAGAGCTGAGCGCGATATTCTTGTACGCAGAAGGAGGCTGACCAGTCGAAGAGTACACGAGTGATGTCGACGAGGTGGCGTATAGAGTCCTGTCAATAAACATGTGCTTCGTGAGAATAGCAACGCGGTCACATGACTCGTTGACGCGACATTGGAACGCGAAGCACAACATACATACTTAGCTCACAAGCGTTGATGCGGGACAAGCCAAATGTCCGAAACCACAGAAATCCTCTTCAACTCACCCGCCCTTCACTCTCTCCGTCGTGACCAACTCCAACGACTATGCAAGATCCACTCCATCAAAGCTAATGGCAAAACCACTGAAATCGTAGACCGTCTCCGACAACATGCGTTGACGTTACCGAAAGACGATCCATTGAGTATTGCAGCTCGGAGTGAAGTGGTTACTACTATTAGTGATGGTGATGGCGCTGGTGGTGGTGGGGAGGGGAGTGGGCATGTGCAGAGACCGAGTGAGCAGTGGGAGGTGGTGATGGAGAGTATTGAGGAGGTGGAGGAGAATGGATCTTCTTCTCAGGGAACACTTTCTTCGCTTCGTACGCCGAGAGCAGTACACTCATCTGGCGAGTTTGGAACTGCAAACTCGAAGAGTGCGTTCCCAATCTACTTGACCCCCTTTCCAGTACTCAATCATTTCTTAACATCAGGTGTAAGCTCATCAATCCGAGCACTCGCATCGTCCCTCGGTCTCAAAAAGACCACCAAACCAGACGAACCCCCAGTCCCCCGAAGCCTAAGATCCCGCAAAACAAAAGGCAATGATGACTCACTCTCCCAACACTCGATTCCTTATTCTGCTACACGACAAGCGACACCTCCACTTCACGACAACTTTACCTTCGATCCTACGGCCGCCGCGCATACGCGCATGTCATTTGACGCTAATGGCGAGCCTCTACCCGGATGCTCCCTACGTCCTGGTGAACCGGCACCCGCCGGTGCACGACTTAGTATGGGCCAACAACAACAGCAACAGCCCGCGACACCGACTAAGGAACAGCCTACTACGACTATTCGATTGGTATCCAACAAGCCATCATCATCCTCAGGAGCAGCGGCAGTAGCCGCTGGAGGGGATAAATCGGCATTCGATGAGAAAAGGGATATCTTCCAGACCCCAAAACTCAAACCTTTCGCAACGACGTTTGATCTAGTGATGAGCCCTTCTGCCCAAGCTGGTGATGGCAAGGCGTTCTGGGCCCCTGATGCTCGACCTGGGCCGCTACAGTTTCAGAGTATTTATCCGACTTTGACGATTGATGACCTTCCGCCTGATGTGCCCCCCAGTCCGATCAAGAATGGGGGTGCTTCGGGAAGCCACACGAGTACAATTACGATGGATGAGAGCAAGGACGCTACTCTTCTCAGTGTTCCTTCTACCACGACTACTATTACTACCGCAACGACAAATACAACGAATACACAAGCTACTACGACTACGACTACTTCCACCGACGATCCATTCGTCTTCGGCTCCCCCCGGCACTCCGTATCCAATTACCAATTCCGAGCTGCAGCCACTAGTGTCCTCGAAGAAATGAACAAGCGCCTAGGCATCTCCGGAGTCGAAGGTGTGGGTATGGACATAGTCGATAAACTACAGCCTCCGGGCACACATAGGGATGTGAAATCTCTCCCTGGGAGGTCTTTCAGTTCTGGGGCCACCGCTACTGGGAGTGGGGGAGGGGAGATGACGAAAAAGTTTGACGAGAGGCATAGAGCAGAGTTTCAGAAGATGGAGGGGATTGATGGGGTCGTGAAGAGGAGGATGGAGCAGCAGAAGAGGTCCTCCTCGTCTTCGTCTACTGCTGGTGCTCCAGTGCCTCTGGCGGGGAAGAAAAGAAAATCGAATGTGCTGGGAGAATTGGGAGATGGGAATGGGAAACCGCGGAGACCGATTACTGGGCTTGCGGCTGCGAATGCGGGAGTGCGTGTTGGTAGTGTGGGTGGTGGAAGGACGAGTGGGACGACGAGGGTTATTAGTAGTGGACGGAGGGGGATGGCGTTGCCTGGTGGATTTGGTGATGAGGAGGAGGCGGACGGGGAAGGCGGTGTTGGGGAGACGGGGGAGTTTGGTGATGGGGAGGAAGGGGAAGGGCAGGGAGAAGGAGAAGCGAGGGGAAGAAAGCGAGCGCGTATTGATGCGGAGCCCGAAGCCGATGCTGATCCCGGCAAGAAGACAAAGGACGAGGATGCCATGGATATAGATGATGAGGACCATCAGGCTCAAGCAGCAGAAGTAGAAGCAGAGGAAAGAAGAAAGACTCGAGAACGAGACGCCATCAAACGCAAACTGGAGATGAGTAGAGCGAAACGGAAGAGTTCCGTTGGCGGCGCTGTTGCTGCTGCTACGAAGAGTGCAGCTGTGAGAAGGAATTCGAGGGCTCCGCCCGTTAGTGAGTACAGTATATTTCGTGAATATATGCGTTATTGACTTTAAGTTTTCCCTTCTCTCTCTCCGTTTTAGCGCCGAAAACGAAATCAGGTTCGAGGTTCGGATTCTTAGCTTCTGCGGCGAAGAGTTTAGTGGCGAGTGTTTGGAGTCGGGGAAAGACGCCTGCTAAATCGAGTTCTGTCAATGTGGGGGGTGTTGATGCTCCGACGAAATCGAGTTTGATGAAGAGGAAGGCTGCTGTGCCTGGGTCTGGAGCTGGGTTTATGCCGACTAGGTCTTCTGCGATGACTTCTGCTGCAACTGCTGCCGCGTCTACTGCGGGTACTACGGCTACTAAGACGGCGATGGCGACGGGTGCTGGGTCAGTGACGAGCCAATTGTCGGTACCTCATCAAGAGCAGAGAAATGTCTCTGGTTCTGGGACAACATCGAGGTCTAGATCGCCCATTCCTCCCACCTTCAACGCCAATAAACCGCCAAGTACTCAAACGGCATCGAGTAGCAAGCCTCCATCCTTCTCGAGTCTCCGACCGAGTAACACAGGAACGGGAACAAAGGTCGTACCGAAAGCTTCTACGGTAAGAGCGAGTTCGTTTGGAAACGTGAATTCGAGGTTGTTTGCGCCTACGGCTAGTTCATTGGCGAAGATGAAGAGTGCTGCTGGTAATTCGGCACCAGGTTCTTCGTCGTTGTTGGGTCCGATTACGAACAGTCCGAGAGTGTTGGGTGGGATGCGGCATAGGAGAGTTGCGAGTGGCAGTAGCAGTGGTGTGTTGTCGCCCAAGGGAACCAACACCATGGGGCAGCAGGGAAAGATATTCACTAAACCTGTTATTGCTGGTGGCTCTGGGATTCCGGTGTTGAAGAAGAAGGCGGAGGGAGGGGATAAGGATTATGATGTCGAGATGGATGATCCTGCTGCTACGAATGTTCAAGTTGACAGCGGGATTCAGAAGACGCCGGGGACCGTGACGAGGCAGAGGACGTTCACGAGGAAACCGAGGATATCGAGGTCGAAGGTGATAGCGAAGCTCGCATCTCAACGCGCTGCAGCTTCTTCGTCTGGTTTCCGGCCAACATCTTCATCTGCATTGGCGAGGTTGTCAGCGCTTCCGGGTACACCTCGAACGAAACCAGGTTCTTCAACTATGGGTGGCGGGGGTGGGCGACTCCAAGAGCATCAGCTGGTCCTGGTGTGCCGAGGACCAAACGCGTGAGATCGAGCTTTGCACCTACGAGGTCGTCGGGGCATGTGAGGGGTGGTAGTGTTGATGGAATTGGGATTGGTGGGGGAAAGGGGAAGGAGAGGGATGCCGTGCTGGCGAGTGCGAAGAAGAGGGTTAGGCAGAGCGAGTATGCGAGGAGGAGGAGTAGGGTTAGTTTTGGTGTTGCTGGTGCTGGTGTGGGTGCTGGAGGGGATGATTGAGTTTGGGGTGATTGGGGTGGATTATTTTATGGATTATGTATGCCCTTTGTGGTTTCTTGAGGTTAGCTCATTTCTTCTCTTTTTTCGTTCGATTTGCTATGTCGTACTGAATGATTTGGCTGATTCCTTGATTCTTGTCCTCGTTGGCTTTGTTTGTCCAGATCTTTTTTTTTTGCATTGATTTTTTGTTCTCTCTCCTCATTCATTTTTCTTGGTAGCAGTTTTGGTATTGGGTGCCTGAGCTTCTTGAGTCCAGTGTACCGTTCTTGAGTGCGGTTCGTTCTTTTTTTTGTAAATAAAATTGAGCGTTTCGATGTATAGTACTTGGTAGGGTATACAGTTTTTTGAGATATATTTATGAGTATGTTCGTTATCTTCGTTACTGACGGTGAAAGACTAGCATGATTTAGATCATAAATAACTTCATGCGACCTAAGGAAAATAGTGGGACGTTTGCAAGCAATCGGCCACTGGTACTACAGCCATTATGCCTGTTGATAACAAAGGGAACGATAATCAGAAATACACAGCTATCGCTTTTCCCAAAAGAAAACTCACATCATGATGAGGACCGCCTTTCTTAATCTCAATAAGAGGGAATTGACTGGCGGGACTTGGATAATTTTCACCATTCGGGATCCAGGAAGTATGGGGTAGAGCTACGACGGAAGATTGTTGTAGGGGTTGTGTAAATGTGTATTGGTGGCGAGAGCCGGAACCGTTGAATGAAGTGTTGGCGCTTTGTTTTCGGAGAAGGTCTTGTCTGATATAGGTACGGTTGTTGAGCATTGCGAGGAAGGAGTTGCTGTATCTGGAAGAAACGGTTTTGTGTTGAGATGTTGCTCAGCTTGTGAATCGGTGAGTGGATGGAGACGTACAGTTTCCCTAGGACGTAGCCGCTACAGCGAGTAGAGTGAGCGCATTGAGAGGTGATATATAACATGGTGTTCTTACGGGGCAAGGAAATAACTTGATTTCTGGTGGGAGGGTGAGTTTTTTTGTTTAGGAGGGTTTGGGAGGGGCTTCGTGATACTTACAGGAGGAGCAATAGCTGGGATAGTGCAAGTAAGTAGTTCTGCGAGAGCAACCGCCGCTAGTCACATAGTGACATGAGATATAAGTTTTGGGAGTAAGAGATACTAGTCAGACCGTTAAGACGTACCACTGGCGAGGTTCGTTTCAATCGTAAGACGGACGATTTTTGTCAAAACATTATTCCTTTCGTCTCCCCTTTTCCAACTCTTGGACCTTAGAAGCTGTGAAAACGGGAGATTTGAGAGAAAGCTACAAGGTAATTCTGAAACTTCCGCTCACCAGCCATGTCATTGCGCTTGCTATCAGGACGTCAGCTAGGGCGCTGAATCCTGCCCAGACCTAAGGATATTGATCATTCCAGCTGAGCCTTCAATGAGTCGAGTGATAAGATAAGCGCTCTTACGACTAGAAGGGGTTGATACTTTGATTGCCATCTTGCAATAGTTCCTGCTTGTTGGTGCTAGTGGGGTTCCTGTTTCAGCTGACAGTCGCACAGACAAGAGAAGGAGATAGGACGGACAACAATCCCAATACCGATCCCACCTGTAGCCTGAGCGACAGCGCACTTAATAGGGCCGAATTTTTGACCGTCAGTAAAATAGCGCTGGTAATCGAAACAGGCCGCGAGGACTCACGAGGGCAATGATATATGTGAGGACCTTGCTTTTGCTGAGGCGATAGAGGCGCCATGCATACATGCTCTGCACGACCAGTGCGACTACAGAGCTCATCATAGGAGAATCAAAGTTGGCCAAGAAAAATTCGCCCAATGCGTTCACATCTCCGAATCCAAACACAAACCAGTGAAAGCCGTCTGCAACTGTCATCAACGTCTGTGCAAACTCCATAACGAATATAAAGGCCACTATAGTTTTTTTGACAGTTAGTTTGATGGTTTCGATGTTCGACGCCGCTTACTGAGTCCTGACCTGTCAATTTCAGGGACCACCGATCATCCGGGAAGTTAAGGTAGTAGAGATCTATGTCAGTGCACCAGGTCAAGTTGGAACAGCGTGGTATATGTCCAGGATATAAATAAACTGACAGTATTGCAAGGTGAGGACACCGAACAGCCACCAGTTGAGGATGATGCCTAGGTACTGGAGGGCATTGAAAATTGGGGAACTCGTTCATGTTGGTGGGACATACCGGAGGTCCAGTTCTTAAATATTGAAGTTAGTTTAGGTGACAAGCGATATGAGTATGAGCACCGACGTACATTTTGGCGATATCTTGTGGGATAGGTGGCAGGCCTTGCTTGAATCCAGTGGTATTGACACTCATGTTGGGATGGCTTGCCGAATTTCACGAAGAAAGGACGGTATTGATGAGTTTCCACCGGGTACATACCTTTTGCTTTATAGCATCTAGAGTGGAGAAAACTGAGCCCCGCATCATACCTATACCCGCACAAAGCGTCGCTATTCATAGCAGAAATCAAACGTTCAGGAGAAATCGGAATGCTTGATGCCATGGAGGGAGATTAATACCATCTTTGGATGGCTGTCTTTCTCAGAATGGTAATCCTCGTACGCGCCCCTGGCAGTAGTACTCTGCGCTAGATCAATTCGCTGGAGCCGCATCCTGTGTTATCCCGGTAATGTTCAATAGCTTAGAAACAACCTTGTCGTGGATTCATAACCGTCAGCGAATGAAGAGGCAAGTCTTCTATTAAAGGTCTGCCTCACGAATAGGCCCTATGGACTCGGAACGATTACTGGTCGAGTGGGTATCCTTTTTTGGCATTTTATCATTCCAGGATGTTGATGACAGAATATACATCTATATCAAACCTTGATGACAGTGGAAATTACAAGGCGGATTTTGGCATAACCCCTCGTGAACGAGGTGATTTCATCAAGTAATACGAACACTTCGGGTTGGTTTTGAGGAGACAGGAGGTTTATTGCCCACTGCCACTGATTGGGCTTGGCGCATAAATGTGTTGAAGTAGGCGGCTGCCGCTTACACTCGTCGTGTCAACATAGGCGCTTTGTTGACATGGGCACAGTCCCGTATTGATTGGCAAAGACGGGGGAACCGATAAATCTGAGTCGATCGCGAGCTGTCTAGCGGATATCAAGCAAGGCTGATGAATCATTCAAGTCTGATCAAAGCGTCTCACCGAGGGCACCACATAATGGATTTCCGATGGCAGAGATAGTCAATAACCACCGCTCGCGCACAGCACAAAGGGAATCAACTCGAACGAGCAATGTAGTATTGCAACAATATGCCCATTGAAAATAATATTGAAAACACAAAGGTAGCCTTGATGCGGGTGTCCAGCGCCTCAACCCCCATATTTGCCAATGAAACGCAAGAGCTAGAACACTCAGGGTCAATTTTAGCTGAAAAAGTGATAGCAAGTGAACACACTCGTGCGTCAGCCTATATCCATTCTTGACTATCCTTGACCATTCTCGAAGCCACTTGAGCCCAGGTTGGTAACACCGCGCCTTGTCCACTACCAAGACAAACGGAGCGGTCCATGCATCAGTCACACACAAACTTCACACTCGCTTCATCGACATCACAAAACCAAAAGCTCTTCGCTTCACCGACCCATAACCTCTCCCGGGTTCGAGCTTGTGGGTTCGGGGACGCACGGGGACACGTTTCGTTTTACATGAAGGGGTAGAACGGTGGCCGGAGGAAGCTGTACGCAACTCTGGGGGATTTGACAATGGGAGGGGGAGGGGAACTTCGGCGCGCTTTCTCGGTGGGGACTCTGGGTAAAACCTGAAGGCGAGTACGGAATTCATCTTCTCTCCTGCCACCCATGCCGACCTGCATTGGCTTTGACGCGGCACCGGTGCATCCGTATACTGAAGCTCCTTCGAAAAGCACGGTACCGCACTCGCGAATGGTCCTGTCGACGTCCTCGTTCTTCTACTCAACCGCGTAAAAATGGAGCCTAAGGAGAGGACTGGCTACTGGCTCTTTGGCTCTCGGTAGACGCGTGAAGGCATAGGTCAACGAGCCTTTTTTTGCGGCCACCGACGCACTCAGTGCCGAGGATCAGCAAACTAGCACCTTCAACATGAGCGACAATCCTTAGAAGCGAAATTAGGGAATACAACTACACGTCGTGCGTCTCAAAGTTCTAAGCCTAAAATTGAAACTCGCCTGCTGAGGTAGTATGGATAGACGGGAAATGGTATGACAGGAGGGGAGGTGGTGGGGACCGGATGGCGATGTAATGTCTAAACCAAGGTTGGACTAGTACACGGCAGGTTCTGGAGCCCATTACTGGCGTTTGAATTCACCTCGTAGGTCCTAATGACGGAGTAGCATGGTGCATCGTGAAGAACGCCGGAGCGGCATTCGTGTGTCGCATATCAAAGGACAGGTCCATGATGCATTCGATATTTCCGGTTATACGTAGTCTCGAAGCACTGCAAGGCCCCAAACCATGTGGAAGGCCCTCCAGGTTGTAGGGCGTCTAGGAGTCCTTGAATCATTTCTGGAAGGCACGTCCACAGGAACCCGTCGGTTGATTTCGAGGTTTACAGATCGAGATGCAAATCAGTCCGACTCTGAGCGGCGAACAGCACTGCCATGAGCTTCTCCCTGAGATATGGGCCCTGCTAGGCAGCTATAGGGCAGTTGTTATTTCGTGTTCCATCCGTCGGAGGGTACAATTTAAACGCCTTGTACACTCGTACAAGCCCCTTTTGGTGAAAACGTACAAGGAGCAGCCCTGCAAAGCCATCCCACCTATCGCTCACATGCCTCTGCATGAGGGTAACTAGAGCGCCCGAGGTTATCAATGTCACAATGTCACGGGGACACGAATGGTAAGACAAAAGGTAAGATCGAATCCAAGGAAACCATCGGGCAGGTGCGAGTGGAGGGTGGCTTGTCCAGGACCAGTAACACAAGGAGAGGTAAGCGCATGGGCGTTTTCTTCATCAAGTGACAATGGAGAAACACGTCATTGACATGCGCAGGCCATGAAACTGGAAAACAATTGGTATTCGCAGGCCAGAGAAACTCTGCATAACCCAGTATAAGGACTGGCTATCATAACAGTCCCAGCCGATGCCTGGTTTTTCCTGGACCGCCAATGGATAGGTGTGTTGGTGAATTCCATGAACGCTCGTCTAACACGTCATACGCCTTTAGCGAGTTAGTAAGTAAAAGAGCTACTAAAGGCTCACCTCGGGGTTCAGACCTTCCTTCCAGTCTCTTTTATACTGAATTCGAGGGGCGGGTAACCCACGCGTTCTCAGACCTCCAACACGATTTCCGGTTCCAGATACCAGTGGCAAAGAGGATAAACACCAGTAAACACCAGGCTCAAGGGTGGGCTCTCAGGAGGCCTTCTCAGTCACTAATTGAAAGTGAGCAACGCGAGGTTGTTAGCTGGATGCGGCGGAAGAGTATCAAGCCGTTCACGCATCGTCGACCAACGTCAGCTGAGGCATCTTGTGATGCTACAGCTGCTCAGGAACGTTGATTCGAGAGATGGCAGGTAAGCCCAGTTGGAAGACGAGTAAAGCTAGCAAAGGCTTGGTTCCAACGTCACAAGCCTGTCACGCTGAAGGTCGGCGGCCTGGATCTATCCGAATTCGATCGGCGGGCCTTCACACGCACTTTCCGGTACGCTTATTGAGCTCAGCCGCCGAAGCGGCAAGAGCATTTTCTTTGACGACTATGACTATGGCTGGACGTCAGTTATTTTCTGTCACGTTCGAGCCTCTGAACCTGCAGTAATCCTTCGATTGGCACATGCTTCCCTCTTGACAAACCTCAGGACGACCACTGGCAACACACAGCGGTCAGCCTCCATTGAGGTGCTAAAGTGAGTATTATTCGGGTGCGAGGATCTACCTCGAACGGTAATTGTTTCTGGCCAAAGCAGTCTCCAGCCGAGTCACCAAGTCATAAAGCCTCAGTTGCCCACGAGCACTTAATCCTTTGCTCCCCTGTGATACCGTTTTCTTTTGGGTTTTCGAGCCAGCAAGTTCTGGTTGCGATTCGCTGGCCAACTCTCTAGAAGTACTGCCACTTGAGGTGATTGACATCTGTTCCTGCACATTTTCCCATCCTCCCCCTGTCGACCCCAACCCCGCTGGGGAAGGCTTCAATTTAGTCAGACACTTCGGTCGCCAAAATCAGTTTCGCTTGGTCACGGTCTGGCATACCACGCGGTCGAAGACTCGAAAACAGATCTTACTTTATGCTCGCGCGTCTGACGTCTGAACATGAGACCCAAGTCATTTTTATTGGTAAAAGCAAGACTTGATTGCAAAGAATCGACGGATATTATTCACCTGAATATAGAGCTCGACGCAGCACTAGTCGCAGTTACTACTTGCTAGAGTACATGACTACAAGGAAGTAAACGAGGAAAAACCGGCACAATCAACCCAGCCCTGCTAAAGGTCAACCACGGTCGTGGGTGGGATGTATGATCAAGACTAGCTTCTCGGTAGACCGTCTGCGCGGCTGTCGAGAGACGGGAGGCTGAGACATGAGGGATATCGTGGCGGCGAGGATGGCGGAAATATCAGATCGTAATAGCCGCTGGCCTGGTATCGGAGAGGATTGTGCCGGGTAAAGGTACAGTATCGAAAGATCGACGCGGAAAATGCCAGGAAACGCGTTGGTAGTGAAGAGGAAGTTTTGAACAAGGAAGATGGAGACTGTCGATAAAAGGCAAAGAATGTGCGATAGAGAGGAGTGGGCATATGGTCTCAGTCAATGAACCTGTGGGGTGTGGGGAAGTTCCACTCCCTGGTCGAGTCGCGAAGCCAATCCTGCAGGGAATAGCAGAAGGGGATGGAGTACGACGGCGCGACCGTGGTGACTTTGATGCGAGGCTCGAGCATGGTGACCTGCTTGATCAGTCGCTCGTACAACTTGGCTTGGAAACCTTTCTTCTTATTGGGAGCCTCGACTCTGATCTCGGCGATTTTCTCGAGGAACGACTCGGGGAACGGTGTGAAGATATGACCATGGCGAACGCCCTGCAAGCCGAACGCGGAAGCGAGATGCTCGAGCAGGTCGTCCCCAGTCCTATCCGATTGAAAAAACATATGGGTGACGTTAGGTGCGCGAGCGTAAATTTCCGTGAAGATGGTGCGACTGATATTGCTACACCCAGCGAAACGAAGGCGCTTCAATTTGGGGAAGTCGACACTGGGGGGACCCGTCGCTGGGGTGGCATGGAACTCGTTGAAAAAGGTGAACTCCTCCAGTTCGGGCATTGGGATCTTCAGCAGGACAGTAGGCCGTGCGCATGTCGACGACAAATAGAACGTCTTCACGGTGGGCGCAGCCATGGTGAGGATGTCGTAAAATGCAGTGCAACCCGATCCCTGCGATGGTTTTTAAGATTAAGCAAACGTTGAGGATACATGAAAGATAATAGAATGAACTCACATGATGGGTCTCTGTACTGTACAGCCACTCCTCTATATCAGCCTCTGTTTGACCCGGCCGGACTTGCGCACCGGCAGATATGAAGAGGTGAACAATACGGCGAAGATGCTCAGGCTTTTCTCTAAGCATCGCAGCGCAAGCCAAAATCTGCTTCATGCCACAAACTGCAAGGGAACGAAGTTTCAACTCCTCCGAAACGTCATGGATGTACCGAGATACCAATGAGAGAGAGCGACCGGTTGTCCCATCATCTTCGCATGCGTGTGTAAAAATCTTGTTGCAAATCTCTGGGGGGCAATCCTCGAGTAGAGAGGGAGGTTGCTCATCGACCTCAGCTACCCTGCCTGTGCCCTCAATGGTGTTGACGGTGGGCTCGGGCATGATGATGGTGGTACGGAAGGAAGAACCAGTTGAATTGTTTGCGGGCCTTTTTTGTCTTACTGCCGATACCGTATGTGGTTGACCCTGACCTTGAGGCGCTTATTCCTGAGAATAACAGGACTCCCAAGTCAGACAGAGGCCCGTGCGCCCACAGTGACCATGTAGGTCAGGGGATGGTGGGACCGTCCAGGTATGGCAGTGATCGAGTAGTGGTAGAATGGAGACGCGCTTGGACCGCTGCGAAATATGGAGAAACTCTATTGTGATGGATCGTCATAATTGGGGCTCTATGAGTTTGTCCTCAGTCTGGCGGTAAACAGTCTAATTTCCGTTCCAACAAGCGCTATCCCTAGATGCCCTGCTCCCTCGTCAAGAAGGTTGGTATTCCCTTACTTCCCTTCAGTCGTTCGTGGCTTGGGTACTTGTGAGAGTACTATCATAACTGATACTGCGTAACATGTGGAGGTCGATTTAGGCCACTGTCAGGGCCACACTTCACCAGGCTGCCACTACTTATGCGCCACCCATCACATTGTGCCTGGGAGTATCCGGTAGATATACACACTCAGTAGACATTCGTTCATTGCTAGTCCCGGCCGTATGTCCATACAAGTAACCACGAGGATTCGGTAAAACCATAATCTCTAGCATCAAACACCCGAAAATTCACTTTTGAATCAAACCGTACCTCCATGACCAATCTCAACCTGCACAACAGCCTTAACAACCGTATCTCAATCCTGCGAGTCCAACACAGGCTCAAACTCAGCTGAAACATCTCCCACCGAGCGATTGTGCGCACCGTTGCCGTCGTCGTAAGGACTCTCCTGCGAAATACTGCCCAAATCCAGCAGCAAAGTCGTTACGAACAATTTGAAGAATCCAACGTCTTTGGTAATGCCATTGAGCATGAATTCCCATGGATCGACACTGCCTTCGCCGTATCCGATGGTGAAGCTGGATTTAGGAGGGAGGATGATATCAGTTTTGAGATAGTTGGATGATCTGGCTCCTGTGGGTGGAAGGTACCATGGTACTGAAATGAGGGGTTATATGAGCGTTGTTTAGTGGGTATGAACGATGTGACTCACTGATGGTCAACTCGGAAGGATCAAAGTAGAATAAATGCGGATAGAGAGGAATATCGCTGAGATTGTAGATCCTTAAACCATACTGCTTTTCCTTCTCTACCACGATGATCGCAGGGTCCCTCTCGAACATGTCTCTCCTAGATGGACTACCGATGAGATCGAATTCGGCGTTGTACGACATTTCCAGTTCATGGAATTCCATCTTAAGGTCGATTTTTGATAATAGATTAAGATTTGTTCTTAAGAGATGGAATCAAAAGTTGGTCGCATTCAGGGCGACCTGATGCAGAAGCCAGACGTTGTCGGATGGGATGGTGTGTGGTGAGCGGGTACCAATATGAGTCGCCACAAGTGGGAAATACGGTCAATATAGACCGTATCGTCTTCTAGAAAGAATACTAGGTCGGCGGCTTTAGTGTCGGGTACAATAACGATAGAATGCGAGGCGCGAAACTCCGGAGCGAAAGAGGCTTCGAGCCAGGAAGTGTTGTTGGACGATATGGTGATAGATTCGGAAGGTCGTTCAACAACTCTGCAGTAAAACAACCGGTGAAGTGAGCCCAAGTCTAAAGGAGTTGGCATTGCGCCGGAATCGATAGGACATTGGAGAGCAAGGGTAGCCGAGGCGCTATCGACCGCTGTGACGACCAGTGCTCCAAGTGAAGGGTTTGGCTGTTGTGGGATGGACAAGAGATTTGACGGGTGCACGGAAACTGTGCATCCGATAGTAATGCCTTGGATTATTCCAGCATCCAGGGTCAAATCACCGTTTCTCGATACAGTAGGGGACACTTAAAGCCCGTTACCCCTTGTTTCTCACGATCGGCTCGTTGAATTCATGGATAATTTTGGCATGGAGCTCAGACCGATTTTAAAGACGTTTTGGCATAGTTTTCATAATTTTCCCACGGGTTTTTGACTGTGCCAATTATTTTTGGGAAATTTCCGAAAGTATAGGCATTAGGAATGAGCTTAAGAGTCAGTAATTACCTCAAGATGTATAACATCCTGCTATGAAACCGCCTGATGACCTTTCCGCTTGTGAAATGTCCACGCAGCAACCTTTCCAGTGAGCCTGACCCAATATACACTCATAAATTTCCATGATCGATTGATGAAATGTCTGATGAGATCAACCGGGCGTAAATCACGTGCCTCAATTGCAGCACGTGCATCTTCAAAAGTCCTCTTCAGAGCCTGGTGATAGCGATACTTGCACCAGCCCCAATACTTGTAAATAATTAGTAGAAGTCAATCATCTTAATGAGATGCATACAATTTAGTTCACAATGAAATTTGGGCAAGAAGATACATTCATGACCAGCAGCATGAGTGATTATCTCGAGTAATGACTCTTGCTTTCCAAAGTCACCTTGCTGACTGAGCAAATGAGCCATGCCTTCGCAGTACTTCCATATCTGCGGTCTGCATGGTGTTGTGGTAGATCCTGATCTAAAATGGCGGCTGATGGGGGTGGGGCTGCTGCTGTGAGTCACTCTGTGGGCATCTGGTAGAAATTGGGGTGCTGTGATTGATTCCAAAGGCCAGTAATGTTCCTTCACACCCCCTCCCTTGGTCGCACCGGGGGAATATGGGTGGGAGAAGTCCAGGAAGAATATTCTTGGGTATTATTTGTTGATTTAATTATGCAATAACCGCTCAATGAAATCGCAGTATTTCTTGGGATTAAACCCGGACTATTAAAAGGAGCCGATTCCACATGTTTTTGGAATTTTACTATTGGTTTTCAGCATTTTTGCCAAATTTTTGGACATACCATCAATAATTGGCATTTTATGGGACACCCGCTCGATGAAATTCCATAAATCAAGGTTCAGTTGAAAGCCCTTGATGAGATCTATCGATTGACGGTACTTTTAATAGATTTCTATTACTTTGACAAAACTAGTCGAGTCTAAGCGTCCCCTACTGTATAACGCCAAGGATGAAGCCAGGGTCGCCGCCTTTCATTTTATGGTTGAATAACCGCCTGTTCACTTCTGTGCCTTCGCAGTGCGCATTTTTCCCGTAAGCGATTAGTTGATATAAGTGGGGTGGGTTTGGCGAATGGACCTACCATTTAGGCATATTCAATCGATGCATCAAACTCGTATAAGTCAACATCTCAACACCCACCTCCGGATCATTCAACACCTTCATCAAGGCATAAGCGAACACCCCATTTGGCTGTTTGGGATATTCGTAAGCGAATTGCTCCCTTCCGCATGCAGCCAGTAGGACATGGGAGGATAGATTTTTCCCGGAGAAACCTCTCGATATTTCCTTGTCAGAGGCGAGGCGGGAGAGAGAGGATGCGATAAAGTGATGATCGTAGTCGTGTGGGAGGGGTGGAAGGGAAGGGATGTGCCGTGCGATGTACCCTTCTTTGAAGGGTTCTGGTTCTTCTGTATCAGGCGTTCTTGAGGCACCGGCGGAGTGGCAACAGTCAAATATTAGGGTCTACATGGAAGATGAGTTAATACTGGAAGAGATATGAATTGAAGAGCCCGCACGATATTGTTTCCTCTTGTCTCCGATAGGCGATTAACCAAAGGCGCGATGGTCCTATCAGGAATAACAGGTACTTCACATTCCTCTAGTTCGGTCTTGGCGACCTTGGGTCCAGTAGGAGTGTCTTTGATTACTTCCCTCTCGCGGGTACACAGCGTGCCCATATCAGATGGACACAAGCTTCATAATAATCGCCAACAGTGATCCAATCATTTACCCATTCTTTCGGTTTTTCGCCTCTCGAACCGTGTCCAGCGAAAAACACGATAATGCCTACACCACCACCATCATCGCACTCGGAAGAAGTAGAAGCAGTGGAATAAGCAGAAGATTCTTCAGGTCTTCGAATCCATTGAGAATTGTGTCTCTTGTGGCATCAGTGTCGCGGAGATTGATGATATGATGACCGGGGACGTGTAATTTCGAGGTCAAATAATCATTGAAGTCGTCTGCGTCTTTGGATGCACTTTGAAGAGATGGATAGCGTGGATCGAGGTAGGTGTTTATTCCGATGATAAGGGCGTAGAGTAGGGGAAGGGAGAAGAACGAGTCGTGCTTTGTTGGGTGTTTCGTAGTCGAGCTTGGGCGTCAGTTGAGAGTTTGTAAATAAGCTGGGATGATCTGCTGGGATTGGATAGGTCGGCACGTACGGGTCAGTCATCTGGGAGCGGAGTTGCCTGCTAGGTGGATTCGGGGGTAAGTTGAAAAGAAGTAAGTAGGTGAATCGGGGTTTTGTCTGCTGCCTATAATGACGGAGTCATCTTATCTTGGATATTCACAGTAGGAGGCCAGAAGGGGGATAACAAGAGCAGGGGAACGACGATATTCTGAGGCTCATAACACATACATGATAATCCACGTGATACACCACCTGACCCTAGACGCCCATGGGCCATCGATGGACGATACATTAAGCGCCAACGCCTATTTCCCAGCCTCGGCCATCAATGTGCAGCAGGGGAGTAAGAGGCACGGAACGATTTACAGTTTCACACCCTCTTACACCGTTGACAAGCTTGAGCGTTTATATTTATCATTTCACAATCTGGACGATCGTCCTCCCCAGAGGGTCACTCTCGGTCTTACAAAAGTGAGATATTGTCCCGTGTTCTCACCTGCACACAATGCCCCGCGCCGTCAAACTCATTCATGTCTCTGAAGACTTGCATCATCCATATCGTCGGGGTACAGATCCTAACGGCACTGCGCCTCAACGACCTCCTGCGCTTCAACCCCCTGCGCTTCAACGACATCCTGTGCTTCCTGCTTCTATGACTCCTGCCCCACAATCATTGATTAAAGGCACTGAGCAACCAAAGCAGTTTTTACGTACTGCTATCTGTGAAGCATTGGAGTCCCTCTCAAGCGCATTCCAGTATTCGAGTGGTTTAGCATTGATATCCCACATATGACTTCGAAACGGCTCGAGATTATACGCCCAACCCATCAGCTGCCTGACCAACAAACTTGATTCCTCACCATCGCCGTGTCCTATCCGAAGCTGCTCGCCCTTGAGAATCTGTAAGGCTGATTTGAGGAATCTTCTATACAGATCGGGCTGTTGCTCTCTCGGAAGCTCAGTTCCGCCTTCAAGCGTTCCCAGCATCATCGACGATGGACACCCGTGGGTCAGGCGATGCACCGAGGATATATTTATGAGCCTCAGGATAACGGTATTCGCTTCGTTCCCCTCCTCTTGTTATCCCTTTTATGACTTCGCACTGCAAGCGTCCTCTCGTGTTCTCACCTGCACACAATGCCCCGGCGCGTTCGCAACTTTTTCGTCAAGCTCACTCACGTCTACAAACAATTCTTTGATCCGTCTCGTCGGGTTGTGGATCCCAATGGCGCTGCGAGTCAAGCTTATACATCTGCGCCTCAACGACCTCCTCCGCCTTTGTCCACTCAAGATACCGCTCCGCTCTCTCAACCAGCTACCGCCACGCCTGCTACTCTCCCACCAGTACCACCTTCCACCACTCCTACTTCTGCGCTACTTGACGTTGAACCCCCTAGTCCAGCGCCCACTCCCTCGCCTTCCCCTTCCCCAGCTCCTGGTCCTCCTCCTACTTTGTCGCTACCCAGCCTATCATCCATCCCTTCCTCACAGCCGCCAGATTCTCGCAAGCATGGAATGCTCTATAAGGCATCAAACTTTGCTATGATCAATCCTCAATTCATCGACGCCTCCCATGCGGATTCCGGTAAGCTTCACAGTTCCCCCGAGCTGATACACTGACCTCATGCCGTAAATAGGCCTCAAAGAACTCCTCAAGTACTCAATGCCGGCCGCATTCCATGACTCTGGCGCTCGCTACCCACCACCAAAATGCCATCTCGGTACTAGAGGCGACTACATTGAACTCATCATCAACTGGGCGCTGGGAATGTCGGACCGCAAGGAACCCATCCTCTGGATGCGCGGTCCCTTTGGCATTGGCAAATCGGCTGTCGCCCAGAGCTGCGCCGAGGCCCTGGAGCGCATGAATAAACTCGCTGCTACCCTCTTCTTCTCCCGCTCCAATTCAGATCGCGACGATCCTCAACGGGTCTTTACATCCATCGCGTATCAAATCGCTACCGTATGCCCTTCATTCGGGGAAATCGTCAGCAGGCGCATGGTTGAACATCCCGCTCTCGCGACAAAGTCGCTATCTAAGCAGTTCGAGGACCTGCTCGTCCAACCTCTTGGTCAGGTTCACATTGCAGAGAGCGGTCTCAACAAATGCGTTGTGATCATCGATGGACTTGACGAGTGCAACGGAACAGCAGAGCAGTGCGAGATCATCAAGATCATCGCGGCTTCCGCTCACAACCATACAGTGCCCTTCCGCTGGTTCATCACCAGTCGCCCTGAAGACCCTATCATCCGCACCATGAATTCTGCCATTGTATCTCCTGTTCGTTCTCGTATCGAACTTCCTGTATCCCGCGAGATCGATCACGAGATCCTAGTCTACCTGACCGACGAATTCAAGGTGATCCGTGAGGATCACGGTCTTCCCGAGTCGTGGCCACCGGAGGAGGCCCTCGCCCTGCTCGTTGAACGTGGTGCTGGACTGTGGATCTATGTTTCGGTCATCGTTCGCTTCATCAAGGACGAAAACTCTCTTGGTCCCGAAGACCAGCTGCGGATTGTGCTCGAGTTTGCAAAGGAAGTCTCTACCAAGGTTGGGTCGGACAACCCTCTGGTGGAGATGGACTTTTTCTATACCCTTATCATGCAACGGATCCTGTCAAAGATCAGGACAACAGTCCAGAAAATCCTCTTGATTTGTGCTACGACTGTTATGTCTCCACCTTCTATTGCCGCTGCCCTCTGCCTTTCCGCAGAGCAGCTCCGTCGCGCCTGCGCTTCCATTCAGTCGGTCATGGAGCTCCAAGACTTTGGCCGTGAAATCATGACCATACAATTCTACCACGCGTCGTTCCTCGATTTCATGGAAGATCCCCTGCGATCTAAGGGCCTATGTATTCGTGGCGACTTCTTGATTGGGTGTCGACGGGAGCTTTTAGAGTGGCTGCATAAAGTCTGTTCTTGCAGTACAGGTACCGCATTTCCTGAACCCATCCAGTGTTTCTTGCTCTGACGAGGTGCCGTGTCACTCGCAGATTCCAAGCACATTGTGTTTCCTTCAGGTACTGTTCTCCCAGAAGGTGTATTGGATGTCAATCACTATGAATGTGTTTTGGCTTTGTTTTGGATACTTTGTGGAGTATGCAAGCATCCATTTGATTCCCAGACCGCTCGGTCTCTTGCGAAGCTTCCATTCAAGAAAATGCTCAGGTTGCTGGTTAACAGTCGTGTGCGGTTAATCAAAGGTAGTCTGGTAAGAGACAATGTGAGTTTCCAATACCATTTGTTTCCTTGGATTATCACTTATTATGTGACTGGTGTTTGCAGCTCCCAGCTGAATTTTGTGACAAGATCATTCGAAAGGGCAAGTGTCCGATCCCAGGGTGCACAAACACCAAGGATGTCTGGATTTTGGGGCATGGAGAGAATGAAACAGTTCCTGCGCAATGGGATGGTGGCTTTGTGTTGGGTAACAATCGAAATGTCAGTAAATGCTTGCCTTGTTATTTTATCTGTGTTCTGACTGCTTTACCTCAGCCGCCTGATGGCAAGTGTGTCTGTGGAGCTCGAATGCGAAAGATTGTTATGAGGGGCAGGAAACTGATTTCGAAGATACTGACGACGATGACTGGTTAGCAGGTATGGTATTCTTGCCCCCGAGTCACCTCAATCATAACCATTCGGTTTGTTGGATATATGGCATATTAATCACATTGATGCTGTAGTGTATACACGGCCATTCTCCGTCATTCGACATCATGAGAGTGCTTTAGTTGGTTCACATGGGTTGAGGGTTCTCTAACATCCACTCTTAATTCATTATCATCCCTTTATCAATATCCTGTTCAGATTTTTATATATACCCTCACTGATATATTTGCTAAGCTGGACGGCTTCGAGACATGAATCTGTTGACACAGGGTGCGGTGTTCCACTAGAGCGATCGGGTACGTATCCTATGCATCGGAACCTCAGATCGTCGTGTGTGATTTTACAACGTATGTCCAATATTCACATTTTTGAAGGTCCGAAAAACTCATGTTCATTCATGCAGCACCCCATATGTCGACAGGCATACCTCACCCCTACTACAAACATTGCATACACCCTCGCTTCCATTGATATCATCCAAATTCACACCCTTCCACCCTCCTGGCTCCTTGCTTCAACTATCAAGGCCCCGTACATGCTTCTCCAGACGCAATCTCCGAACGGGCACTGTGATAAAGCATCAGCGAGGGTTACAAGGTGCTGCTTTCACCCAGAGCAATACCTCCATAGACAGAGGCACCCAGAGATCGGTGGATAGACAGGGGGACGGCACTGAGCCTCTCACTTCCAGGCAACGTCCTCACAGCTGCTCGTAGGGGTGCTCGGGTCCATTTCGTCAACTAGGTGCCCAATAAGAAAAGTTTGAGGACATGGGATCGAAGCGCAGCTCTGGCGTGAGGTAGTTTGATCGGTTAAACATCGCCCCCAGGGATGTTGGGAGATGTGGTTGAGACATCAGAGAATTCCGGAAAAAAGGATATGACCAGATCGCGGTACTCCGTCACATTATAGGTGAATATAGTATTACTTATAATGGACTATAATGTGGTGGAGTACCGCGATCTGGTCATATCCTTTTTTTCGGAATTCTCTGATGGAGGTCGAGAACACATCATGTGACATGGACATTTGATGCGGAATCGTACCTGTGGGACGTTGGTGAGCGGAGATGTGTGAGGTGATGGAGGGATGAGGGAGGGTATAGCAAGGAAATGTGAGTAGATGTTGAAAGATAAACAATATATATTCAGTCTCTCGACGCGAGAACTGAAGTGTCAGTACATGTTGGTACACTACTTATAGGACAATATTGAATACAGAGCTTGTCTCGTAGACAACATGCTTAGTTACATTATGATAACAACGAATAAATGTACGGAAAAATGTACGGTCAGCACGGTGAGATGAAACTTGGATACCATACAGATGATGAGCCGATGTTATGCAGACAGGACTTGGCAGGGGTTTGCGATCCTGACACTCCCCCTCAAACCTTGACGAGGCCGAGTTCACAAGCAAAATGCTTGACTTTCGGCAACACGAGTGCCTTCGTGAAGACGTCTGTGACCATGTCTTTGGTCAGGCAATAGACAAGCCGAATCTTGTCCTCTTCGACAATCCAGCAAATAAAATGATAGTGTATGTTGATGTGTTTGGTGTGAGCATGATACTGGTGGTCCTTGGCAAGTGCGATGGCGGATTGTTGTCAGAAAAGATGGTAGTCGAGGGGAGCATGATATTGAAGACTTGAGATATAAGTGAACGAAGCCACAAGGCTTCCTTGGCGGCATGTGTTGCGGCAATGTACTCGGATTCTGTAGTAGAAAGAGTAACAATTTCTTGTCACTTCACACTCCAAGAAACCGCTCCGCCATTAATAATGAAAGCGTACCCTGATGTAGCATGGCGGTCCTCTGCCATGTTGCCGTCTGCATCTGTAAATCCCTCAAGGCCTTCTCCAATGCCTCCATATGTCAACCAATACTCCTGAGTCCCCTTCAGGTACCTGAAGACTCGTTTCACCACCTCCCAATGTGCCTCCCCCGGATTTCTCGAAAACTTCGAGAGAACCTGCACTGTGTATGCGATATCCGGTCACGTTCCGAGTGCAGTGTACATGAGCATGCCGATGGCCTCTTGATAGGGTTGTTTGGACATTCGAGCAATTTTGGTGGTCGTTTGAGGTGATTGTGTGGATGCAAGTCGAGTTGAGGGGTCCATAGGCATGCTGACAGGCTTTGCATCCTCGAAACCATAGTGGTGAATCAAAGCATCAATGTAAGAACGTTGGGAAAGTGAAATTTTACCAAGTTCTCTGTCCCTCTTCAACTCAATGCCTAACAACCAGTGGATCTCTCCCAAATCCGTAATTTCCATGAATTCCTTCACTCCATGCTTCACCCAATCGATTAATGCGATGGTTGACATGACAATCGTGCAGTCGTTGACGTGGACAAGGATGATGATGAGGTCGGGGGTGATGGTCTTGAAGAAAACGCTCTGGTTGACTTCACAGTGCGAAAATCCCAGATTATTGACTAATATTTCGCAGAGACGTTGATACCATCGTCTCCCGGATTGCTTGAGGCCGTAGAGGGTCTTCTTGAGGTGGCATACATGATGAGGATGAGAGGAAGAGACAAAGCCGGGTGGTTGCTGCATGTAAATGTTCTCATCATCATTTAATTTCCCGTTAAGGTAGGCCCCTTTGATGTCGATCTGATGGATCTCCAGATCACGGGCGGCAGTGATGGCAAGTACGGAACGGATTGATGAGAGGCACACAACAGGCGCAAATGTGTCAAAATAATCAATACCTGGGACTTGTGAGAATCCCTGTGCAATGAGTCTTGCCTTGTAGCAGACAACATTGCCAGTCACCCCTTGTCTTTGCCTCACTCAGGCTTCCTGGCTCCAGCCCCTCTGTCTCCTCAATATCTGCTGCAAGAACATGGACATCAACCCAATCGATTTCCTCGGCTAATGTCACCACCGTCCCCTCAGGGATCGCCCGAGCTTTTGCGCTTGGATTTCTAATGCGCTGAGTCCTTCCAGCTCGAGGAACGTCATTGTGGGGTGCTTCTCCAGGGTTGACATCGTTGTTCTCAGCACTTGATTTGTGCAGCTCAGTTTCAACAGGTTTTTCGTCAGGGGAAGGAGTTGGAGGGATAGTGGTTGTATCAGGATGGCTTGTTGAAGGTTTGCTGTTCCGTGGGCCATCGTTTCGAGGCTCGTTCCCAGGTAAGTGGTCCCCCTCGAGCCTGGAACGACCTGTATTAACAAAACAAAAGTTTCTTTCAATTTTGACAGTGCCTGTGTCTGGGAAATACACATGAGAGCCATTGCTCTCTGTGTCATATCCCACCCATCATCCCTTCTTCGCTCGTCCACTGAGCTTGTCACCACCGGCTTGGTGTACCCACACCTCCTCTCCCCACTCATGTATTGTTCGCAAGTCCGGCTTTCGACCATACAACACCTCAAAAGGTGTCTGTCCTTTTACTGCTTTCATGCCCATTCGGTTCATCAACCACATGACATGGGCAACCACCTCTGCCCATAACAACTTCGGCAAACGACTGGTGTGTAACAAGGCATGAGTGCATTCGACAATCATTCGATTTTGGCATTTGGCAATGCCGTTGTGCTGAGGTGTATTGTGCATGGTAAGCTTTGTTTTCATGCCGTGGGATTTGAGGTATGACTGAAATTCATTTGTAGTGTATTCACCACCATGGTCCGAGTGCAGGGCTTTGATACACATGCCAAACTGAGTCTCACACCACGCATTGAAGTTGCAGTATGACTCGAAGACGTCAGATTTATTTGAGAGGAAATCAACGTGAGTCCACCTCGAAAAATCGTCGATAAATGTCACATAATAATGTTTGCCCCTCTTTGTTTCAGTGCGTGCAGGTCCCCAGACATCTGAATGGATTTCATCACCAAACCTTTCTGCCTGCTCACCCTCACGAAACTTGGAAATTGGTAGCCGAGTTGCCTTTGCATAGGCACAAGACTCGCAGAAGAAATCGGTATCACTTCCATCGTCAAGCTTCAAGCCAGTGACTAGACTGTCACAGATAAGTTTCCGAGCAGCTCCAGGAGCAATGTGGCCCAAGCGGCGATGGAGCATATCTAGGGTGAGTGGTTCACTCACCACATTCACTTCCTCTGCACCCTCTCTGACTAGTTTATACAGGCCTTTCCCATTCCTTGGGATCTCAGCTACTCGGGCACCGCCTGCATCGCAGATGACACACTTTCCGTTCGCGAAAGTGGTGGAGAATCTGGCATCGTCGAGCTGACTGATGGATACAAGTGTGTAACTGGCCTCAGGGGAATACAACACTTCACTCAGGTGGAGTTGAGATGAAGCGGCACCATTTGGTAAGTCTAAAGTGACTTCACCCTTTCCAACAGTGTCAAATGCTTTCTTGTTTGCAGCACGCAAGGGTCAAGGGGGAATGGATTTGAAGGTGGAAAAATGATTGTGGTAGGGAGTAATGTGAGTTGTTGCACCTGAGTCGAACACCTCGACTCGTGTTTGAGTGGATTCGCTGACACTGACGACCTCTTCATTTGCAGCAATATTGACTTCTTCAAAATCTGATCCAAAATCAATTTCACTTGTGATCCCTTCATCACTTTCCGACACACTATTCAAGTGATCAGCCTCGAGTTTGGACCAACTCAAGTCACTCTTGTAGTCTGATAGCTCCTCTACCATGAAGGAGCAGTCGTTGTCATCGTCTTTGGTGACAATATTGGCACTGGCACCCTTTCTAGGTGTGTTACCTCCCTTCTCCCCCTCCTTCTCACTAGTGCCTCTCTTAGGGCATTCTCTCTGTTGAAACAGTAATTGCTGCTACACAGCATAGTGCGAAGTGGCTGAGCAAGCTATGACACACTCACTTTGTAAGAATGCTAGATCAGTTGGTTGTAATAGCGAGTAATCGGTGTAGAACAGTAGCTGGGTTAGATTGTGTAGAATGTTTAGTTTGAGTGAAGCAATGATGATGATAGTTGTTTAGTTGTACACAATAAGATTGGTAAAACTTATTCTACCACTGAATTCTAGTCCGTATTTTATATGTTTCTACAATGTCTACTGAGTCATAGAAACTACCATGCACTATCAACTCATATTGTGGTATCATAATCATTCTGACTGTGTCTGAGTCGTTCTGACTCATTACTGGTCATACAGGTCATTCTGACTCACAGTAGGCTTGGTACTGAGTCATTCCAACTAACTATTACTATACAAATATCATATACTGTCATACTACATATCGTGGAATATACTAAGACATAATGATCAGATCATAACAATAAGTACTGATCCGTGATGTAATCAATCCTTGAATAGTCTGAAAGCAATCATTGGAAAGGTTCTCACACTCACTAAGGGCAAGCCCGTAGGGCGCTTCATTAGAGCGTCTGGTACTTTTGCAACACTCCTCCTTGCTTGAAGCTCAGAGGAACCTTAAACCATAATAAGGTAGGAATCATTTAAAGAGAATATGATCCAGATTTTTAGTTAATAAATCGGCAGGGTTATTTTTTCCTTCGATAAAATCTATCACAAGTTTCCCTTGTGTGACCCATTGCCTTATGACATAATAATGGATATCAATGTGTTTAGAACGTTTCTCAGTTACTGGGTTTTCAGCCCAAAACTTCGATCCCATATTATCTCCAAATAAAACTGGAGGGTCGATCACTATCCCAATTTCTCGTAAGAGATTGGATATCCAAACAAGTTGTTTGCCTGTTTCGGATATTGCCATGTATTCGGCTTCAGTAGAAGATGTTGCAACAGACTTCTGTCTTCGAGAAGACCAAGAAATTGGCACATTCCCTATTAACACTATATTGCCTATTACGCTCAATCAAGTGTCAGGATCTTGAGCCCAATCCGAACCTGAATACACTCTCACATTGATAATTGGTTGTTTTCCTTTGAATTGAACTTCAGAAGATGTATAAGTGATATTATACTTCTGTGTTCAATTCAAGTATCAAAGTAAATGTATTCCTGCTCTATAATGAGCAGCGGATGGGTTTGTCATGTGTTGTGATAATTTTACAGTAGCAAAACCAATGTCTGGTCTCGTACCAATCATCAAATACATGATCGATCCTACTAGTCGCTGATAAGCATTTGTGAATTTGGGACTCGCTTGTTCTTTGTTTTTCACAAAGATATATCCATGAGGAAGTGGAGTTTCTTCATAGCCAGAAACTTCAAATCTCTCTAAGATTTTCTTTAGATAAACTGTTTGATCTATTGAAAGCTGTCGCTTCTTTCGATCACGAGTTATAGTCATTCCTAAGAACTCTGCATCAGGCCCTAAGTCACGACATTCCCATTTCTTCATAAATGCTGCTTTCTTTTCAGCAAGAAGTTTAGAACCTTTTGGTCCTATGAACTTAGCATCATCTCCATATACTAAGGCAACGATCAACTGATTTGTTGATTTGTCATGCATATAGTATACTCCGGCATCTATGGTAGAACATGTAAAGCCCAATTCTTCCATGTAGGAAGAAAGTTCAATCCACCATTGACGTCCAGACTGCTTTAGTCCATAGAGTGACTGTTCCAATTTAAGAACACTTTCTGAAGGTGCCGATTTCATTTCGAAACCTTCAGGCATCTCCATGTATATCTCTTCGTCGAGTTGTCTGTAAAGATATGCAGTTTTCACGTCTAGGCCAAACATGTCCCAGTCATGAAGTGCTGCGAGTGCAAATATAAGGCGAGTTGTCTCATATCGGACTACAGGACTAAAGAGTTCATCAAAGTCAATCCTCTCTACCTGGGAAAATCCCTTGGCAACCAATCGAGCATGTTTTCACCCATCTGATTTAGGAGTAAATATCCATCGATTCTTGACTGCTTTCCTTCCTTGCGGAAGTCTGGTAATAGAATACACCTTTCTATTTTCCAGCGCATTCAATTCCTCCATGCATGCTTCCATCCATTGTTTAGAAATTTCTGGAGGAAGTCTTGCTAAGTCTGAGAACTTTTTCAGGGTTAAGTCATCCTCAACTTTGCAAGCGCATAGATAATCGATAAATTGTACCCCTTCTTCTTTACAAAGTTTGTTAAGATGAGCTGTCAAAGCTGATTCAGCATTCGGGTTTTCATCTCCTCCTTGATTTATATCAGGAGTGCTTTGTGAAGGAATTTGATCCGTTGTCCTATTTTGTATTGCTCTGTCGAAGTCTCGGCTTCTCTGTCTTTGAATGCGAAGATTTTCAAAGACAGGACTTCTATTTATAAGAGCTCGGACCGGATGTTCTCTTTCTCCATATATGTTACCTTCACGAAAAGGAGGTTTCCTATTTCATTGAGGTCTTTCTGGTAGAACCCTGATTGGAGAAGGCTGATCCTGTGGTTGATCTAAATTTTCAAGAAGAGGGTCTCCCCTTCTGAATGTTTGTCGCACCACTGTTAACGGATCTTCCGGAGGCTGTACATATGATGGGTAATTTTTAAGGTTCACCCTTTCATATATATTTTCTTTTCGCTGTTTATGTTGGCGATCAGAAAAACTTTTGTCTAGTTGACTCCGGCTGTGCTTTCTCGAAGGAGACTCTTGTACTGCTTCTCTGCGAGATTGTCGCATTGAATGTTCAAGAAGTCTTCGATCAGAAGAATGAGGTAGTCTGTCCGGATCACCAGTCTCAGGAGGATATTCCAGAGGGGGATCTTCATACCTCGAAAAGTCATATGGAGTAGGTGATCAAGAATAACTAAAGGATCTAGATTGTGATCTATTTCCAGGAGATCTCGGATCATCTGTGGGATGCAAGCTTATGCTTCTTAGACATTCATTTAAGTCTCGCATTTCATCCTCATCCATGTATGACAGATGATCATCACTATATGTTTGATCATCACGTGGTGTTTGTTCAGGTATTTCAACCTCGGATTCACTCTCCTCCTTGATTTGTACAGATTGAGGGGGGTATGGGGTTGGCTGTCTACGTCTGAGAGGCTTTATCTCAGGCTTAGAGCTCGAACCCTGAATGAATTCAGGCTTGCTCACAAAACTCCTGTCGGGTTTCAGTGCAAATATACTAGAACCGCGTTGAGGTCTTTTCTCTCTCTTATTGGAGTCAGAAGACTTCGGAGATTTAGGACTTAGATCGTCGGAGGAGGATGAACTATTCCGATGAGGGTTAAGATAATAATCCAAAGGGTCATAGGAAGAGCTATTGCTGTTCCCTGGAACAGTGGGTAAGGGGCGATTGGCCCATATACCCTCAGAAGATCCTAAGACTGTCATAGGTGTCTCGGATTCTTTACACTTTGGAAAATGACTTTCTATGAATATAGCTTGGTTTCCCATGAATACCATATTATTATGCATATGCATGAATAGGTAATTCTTTTTATCAAGGGTGTGTCCTAAATGGATCATATATTCCGTTTTGGAACTGAGAGCATTATTCCTAACTTCGTCAGGAAGGAAAACATGTGCTCTGCAACCAAACACCTTCAAGTGATTGATCAAAGGCTTTCCGCCAGAGATCATCTCAGATGGTGTCCTCCAATTCAAATGTGATAGTGGTGTTCGATTGTAAACATGTGTTGCATGGTGAAGTGCAAAATTCCACCAGCCATCAGGGATACATGTGTGTTTGCGCATTGCCTGCATTTTTTCATGAAGGGTCCGGTGCATGCGTTCCGCACGACCATTCTGTTCCCTTGAACTTTCCACCACCACCATTGTTCCCACCACCGCCCCCTCCCTTGTTTCCCACAACCATCAAAGCATCATTGCTTTCAGCTTTAGTGGCACCACCCCTGGATCGATCGGGGCGTGTTCTATCCCATTCATCACTAATTAAGATAATCAAGATGTCAGGATCTATGGTGTGTTGGAGGGAGCTATGGAGTTGGGCAGCAGAGAGCTGGTTTGAAGCATATGAAGCAAGCCACCGAGGTAAGGATTGTATTATTGCATTTCTGTAATCATTATCATTAATGATGACACCAACAGCTTCAAGTTCGGCTTTACAGCAGCAAAGTTCACTCAGGAACATATGAATATCACCCTTATCAGGGCATCGCATGGACATGAAGTCACGACGAAGATGTGCCTGTGAGAAGGCACTCTTGTAAGTGTATTCCTGCACTATGGCCACCCACATTTCTTTGACGGTTGGCTGTCCAGATACAACCAAAAAAGTAGAGTCAGGGAGTCATTGGGTGAGCAAGGCATGCAAATTTTTTGTTCTTGACCCAACTCTCAACCATCTCAATTGTGACGGCAGGCTGTGTAGGCTGAATAGGGATGGCAGATGCTGTTGTTGTGGCAGCAGGGGTAGGCTGAGTGCTCGTAGGAATGGCAGTCTGCAAGGGTGTGGCAGGAACAGGAGCAGGAGCAGAGGCAGTGCTCGAAGTGGCAGGGTTTGTAGGAGTAGCATCAGAGGCAGTAGCAGTGGGTTGTGTAGTAGGAGCAGAAGGAGTGGCACCAGACTGGGATCCGGTAGTCTGACTAGCAGAAGGTGAAACTCTGATTACAGGGCGAGGTTCACTACCATCGAAGTGGCCCCACAGATTCTTTCCTTGGACCTCTGTCTGGAAACGTATTGCGAATATCGCCTAGTTACTACCAGACACATCCAACTTCGGAACTGCTGAGGACAGCATATTGGTAGTCATTGTAAACTTCAATATAGATAATTCTTTCTTTAGCAATACAATGGGGCGGGGCCCATAACCTGAAAGATAAACAATATATATTCAGTCTCTTGATGCGAGAACTGAAGTGTCAGTACATGTTGGTACACTACTTATAGGACAATATTGAATACAGAGCTTGTCTCGTAGACAACATGCTCAGTTACATTATGATAACAACGAATAAATGTACGGAAAAATGTACGGTCAGCACGGCGAGATGAAACTTGGATACCATACAGATAATGAGCCGATGTTATGCAGACAGGACTCGGCAGGGGTTTGCGATCCCGACAGATGTTGTGACCACTAGAGCTTGGTTGCGAGAAAATGTAACTCACAGCCTGTATTGAGTAGTACAACAGCCGACTCTACAGGGCCGTTTATACCCCAGTACTTCTCGATATCCGGCGCCCTTGTCGTAGTGCCGGCAGGTAAACCCGTTGCATCCCAACTTGTAACCGTCGGAATCATTGTGATGATCAGAGTTGACCCTCTACTGCGGATCATTGTGGAACACCTCCAGAAAGCCAGACACTCGCCACTAAACTCTTCGCTGTCAAAGTTAAGAACCCAAATCTCGAGCCCAATTTCGATTTCGGCACTAACAAAGAAGGGAGGGGGAAAAATGCAAAGTCAGCAATGCGTGCATTCATCAAATGTAATGTACTCACTAATGAGTGGAGCCTTCGAATTCCTCCTTGCAGCCGCACTCTTGGTAGCAACAGCAACAGCCCCACCAACCAAACTCCTCCGCTTCGCTCTACTCATCTCCAACTTACGCTTGATAGCATCTCGTTCTTGAGTCTTTCCCCTTTCTTCTGCTTCTGCTTCTGCTGCTTGAGCTTGATGGTCCTCATCATCTATATCCATGGCGTCCTCGTCCTTTGTGTTCTTGCTGGGATCAGCATCGGCTTTGGGCTCTGCATCAATACGCGCTCGCTTTCCTCCCCTTGCTTCTCCCTCTCCCTGCCCTTTGCCTTCCCCCCTCCACAAAACTCTCTCGTCTCCCCAACACCACCCTCCTCGCCCGCCTCCTCATCACCAAATCCACCAGGCAACGCCATCCCCCTCCATCCACTACTTATAACCCTCGTCGTCCCACTCGTCCTTCCACCACCCACACTATACCAACACGCACTCCCGCATTGGTAGACGCGAGCCCGGTAACCGGTCTCCTCGGTTTTCCATTCCCATCTCTCAATTCTCCCAGCGCATTCAATTTTCTTCTCTCCCCCGCCACAGGCACCATAACACCAGCGGCGGACGAGGACGAGGAAGACCTCTTCTGCAGCTTCATCCTCCTTTTCACAGCCCCACCAATCCCCTCCATCTTCCCAAACCCAGCCTCATGCCTCTCATCAAACTTTTTCATTCTCTCCCCTCTGCCATTTCCAGTAGCAGCGGCCCCAGAGCTGAAAGACCCCCAGGGAGAGATTTCACATCCCGATGTGTGCCTGGAGGTTGAAGTTTATCTACAATCTCCATACCCACACCTTCGACTCCGGAGATGCCTAGGTGTTTGTTCATGTCTTCGAGGACGCTGGTGGCTGCGGCTCGGAATTGGTTGTTGGATACGGAGGGGGGAGCCGAAGATGAATAGGTCGTCGGTAGACGTAGTCGTAGTCGTTGCAGCAGCAGTTGTGGTAGAAGGAACACTAAGAAGGGTAGCGTTCTTACTCGCATCCATCGTAATTGTACTTGTGTGACTTCCCGAAGCACCTCCATTGTTGATCGGACGTCATTGCGAAAGGTTTGAGTTTTGGCGTCTGGAAGATATCCCTTTTCTCGTCGAATTTTGATTTATCGCCTCCAACGGCTGCTGCTCCTCCTGAGGACGATGATGATTTATTGGATACTAATCGAATAATCGTAGCAGGCTGTTGTTGTCGGCCCATACTAAGTCGTGCATTGATGGGTGTTGGTTCACCAGGATGTAGCGAACATCCAGGTAGAGGTTTACCATTGGCATCAAATAACATGCGCGTATGCGCGGCGGTCGTAGGATCGGATGTAAAGTTGTCGTGAAGTGGAGGCGTTTCTTGTGGCGTGGCAGAGTAGAGAATTGAGTGTTGTGCGAGCTCGTCGTTGTCGTTTGGTTTGCGGGATTTTTGGCTTCATGAGAGTGAGGGTTCGTCTGATTTGGCGGACCATTTGAGACCGAGAGATGTTGTGAGTGCTCGGATCGACGAGCTCACGCCTGATGCAAAAAGATAATTCAGTGCTTGAAACAAGGAGTAAAGTAGACCTTAAACGCACTCTTCGAGTTTGCAGTCCCAAACTCACCAGACGAATGAACTGTTCCAGGCGTACAGAGAAGCGAAGAAAGCGTTCCCTGGGAAGAAGACCCATTCTCCTTCACCTCCTCAATACTCTCCATCACAACCTCCCAGTGTTCCCTCGGCCTCTGCACATGCCCACTCATCGACCCATCATCGTCAGCCGTTTTGCTCTGAACTGCGATGCTCAAGGGATCGTCTTTGGGTAAAGTTAAGGCGTGTTGTCTGAGGCGGCCGATGAGCTCAGTGTTTTTTTCGTTGGCTTTGATGAGGTGGATCTTGCATAGTCTTTGGAGTTGGTCGCGACGGAGAGAGTGGAGGGCGGGTGAGTTGAAGAGAATTTCTGTGGTTTCTGACATTGTTGCCGCATCAACACTCTGAGCTAAGTAAACTGTCTAATCAGAAACCTTATGGCCTACTGAACCCGCTCAATATACCAACGAGAATGTGGGAGGCTGTGATCTACTGTCGGTGATGGTCTATCTGGTGCCTAGTCGCACGGACTACACGGCGAAGGACGTCGCTGAACTGGTGTTTGTAGAAGCGCACAAACACCATGGCCTTCCTAGGTCCATTATCAGCGATCGTGATACACTGTTTACCAGTCGATTCTAGGACAAACTTTATAATTGTATTAAAACAAACCTCCGGGTGTCGAGCGCCTGTAACCCCGAGGCATCGGACGGGTCGACGGGGTGGGCTAACAGAACCCTTACACAAACGCTGAGATAATATGTTGCCGCGGATCAGAGGGACTGAGTGAACAAGGCAGCCGGCCATCGAGCTTGCAGTTAACAGCGCAAGGTCTGAAAGTATGGGCTTTGCTCCATTGTTTCTGAACACGGGTCGGATGCCTCAGAGATCTGTTAATACACAAGGGGACGGCACAGGATCTCTCACCTTCAGGCGACGTCCTCGCAAGAGCTGCTCGTAGGGGTACTCGAGTCCATTTCGTCAACTAGGCGCCTGGTAACAGAAATGTTATAGGACAGGATTGGAAGCGCAGCTGGCATGAGATGGTTTGATCGGTCAAACATTGCCCCGAGGGACGTTGAGAGATGTGGGTGAGGTCGAGAACACATCTTGTGACATGGACGTTCGATGTGGAATTGAAATTGTGGGACATTGGTGAGAGGAGATGTGTGGGGTGATGGAGGGATGAGGGAGGGAGGGTATAGCGATATTCGAAAGGAGATATGAGCAGACGCCAGAACTTGGTTGCGAGAACATGCCACTCAAAGTTGGCCTCGAGCGCTACAACGGTCCGCTCCACGAAGCCATTTTACACCCCAGTACCCCTCGATATCCGGGGCCCTTGTTGTAGCGCCTGCAGGTAAACCCGTTGCCTCTCGACTTAAAATCATCGGAATCATTGGGACAATCAGAGTCGTCCCTCATCGTGGACCATCGTGTAGCGCTTCCAGAAGGTTCCTTGGCTCCGGTTCTTTGAGTTCACCTTGGGTGATTTTAATGAGACCTGAGATGAACGCTGCGACGGGACCAATATGGGCAGTTGCTGCAGGCGTTCACCTAGTGGGTTGGATTGGAAGGGGAAAACGTGGGCAGGGGTCGGTCGAAAGTGAAAACGAGTGATCTAGATATCTACGAAACGTTAGTGGGATTTCCCAATTAATGCCATTGTTGCTACATATTCAACGATAAACTCACCTGTTCACTACTCATGTACTAAACGTGCTATGCACGATCGATCGTCTTCTGTGTGAGCGCGACAAAGGTTGATGTTCAAAGGTTCAAACTTCGGCCTGGACGTGGGCCTAGGGTGTGGTCTATACATGTTGCTAATTTGACGAAGATGTCAGTCAGAGAACGGCATGGGGTAGAAAATGACACACCTCCTAAGAAGCGTCCTCAGCTTGACACAACGTCCTGTCGACCGTCCAAATGGTGAAATCCCTCCGATCTTCTGCTGCAGTGTGGGTGCCTCATGCATCCTTGGCGCCGTTCTCTCCACTTGCTGAGCACTGGGCACACGCCAGACACCTGGACGACCTGAACGGAGGTGACCATTAAGTTTGCATATGGTCGTGAGATGCGTGCAGTGAAGATAATTGGATCACCTGCCATCAAACTTGTTGCCTAGCGCTCAGGTGTTCGTCCCTGACTATACGCCCCACATTTCTGTGCATCGACCTGCACTTTTCAGATGTGGATGGAGGTCACTAGGCGCAAATCCTCCTATGCGTCCTAGCATTCGACTGTTGTGCACTGGGTGGCCAAGGAAAGGACCTCGGCTTCCACGCTTGGTATAGCTCGATAATGAGCATCTGGAGTCAGGCTATGCACCACGCTGGCGCATCGTGTGTGTATTTATGAACCTACGGCGCACAGCTATGTTATTTGCTTTTCATTCCCCTCCTCCCACTCTCCCCTCCAGCTTTCTACTGCGAATATTGTCTGGTCTTCTCGCCTCCCCACAATGCCCCGGGCCGTCAAACTCGCTCATGTCCCCGAAGACTTCTATGATCCATCTCGTCGGGGTGCAGATCCTAATGGCACTGCTCCCCAGCCTTGTACATCTGCACCTCAACAACCTCACGTGCTTCAATGACCCCCCGCGCCCCCTGCTTCTACGACTGCAACACTCCCGCAGCATTTTCCTGCACACAGAATATTCCCCAATGCATATGATTTTGTCCTCAATTATCCCCAATTTAACGAATCCTCCTCTATTGATTCTGGAGAGCTTCACGGTCCCCTTGAGCTCGCCCACCAATCTCATGTGACAAATAGGCCTCGAATGACTCCTCAAGTACTCGATGCCAGGCGCATTCCACAACTCCAGCTTTCACTACCCCCTACCAAAATGTCACCTTGATACCCAAAACGAACGGAAAATCGAAGGGGGAGTGGAGACAGCGATCTATATTGGTTGAACGCCATTATTCACGATGATGGCCTCCATGAGTTCCAGCCGAGGTATTTGATATTAGCATTTAATCAGAACAAGAATGTACAACACCCGCTCATAATTTGAGGCTTCCACTCAGATGTATCTTCGGTTACCTCGTCCATTCCTACCATACCAGATGACACTCACTCCATCCCTGGGTTGATGGCACCGAGTCGATTGTCGAGCGCTTTTAAACAATAATCTCCGGCACAGCTGCATTCGTATCTCCACAGTGAACTCCTCTGGCCGTTGTCTCCCCATGGAACATCAATGTCGAGCTCCCAACATCGTGGGCGCCCGAGCTGGTCTCCTTATGAGACGCCACTGTATGACGCTCTGCCAGAATTAAAAGAGGACCCCCAGTGCTGGTGCCACTGGGGCGGGGTGCTCTGCTCCCAAGAGATTTGTTGTGCAAGATTCGCATGATCGATGGGATCTTCTGTTAGATACATCTCTGGGATTGGGGTTTTTGCTGAAGAGCTCAAAACTGAATGAGCGTACGCAGGATGTGCCCATCAGTTAATTAAGGTAACAACGCCACGAATGCGCTTCAGCCGGTTCACGCGAGCTGATAGACGGCGGGGTTCGTGCACACTGGCACCACTACGACGGGAAAGGCTCGGATGATGATGCAGATGGAGTGGAGGGCGGGCCTTCGCGAGAAGAACGTTTTCGCGAGGTCAACAGCCGGGATTGTCAAAGATGCTGAGGGAGACGGCCCCAGTCGTTCTCCCATCGAGCACTCTTTCGATTGATCGGTCTCGAGACGCGAATATTGGCGCAAGATACCACACCTAAGGAGGTGAAAGTTGTTGTATTCCACTCGAGGGGCCGAGTACCTATCTATATGTTTAAACCTCAGGTCGTCGTGTGCGGTTATAGAATGTAAGTATGTCCAATGGATACATTTCTGAGGGTCCAAAAAATGCATCTTAATGCTCCTCTTGTTTTACAAATGTTGCGTACGCACACTCGTCTATCGGCATAATCCACGCTGGCACTGCCCGCTTCCTTGCTTCCACTGTCAAGCCCCGTCCATACGTCTACACACACGACCTCCAAATAGGTGCCACAGCAAAACACGAGTGAGCGTTATGGGGCATGTCTTTCACCAATCACAGCTCGATTGATGCAGGCACAATGAGACCTTGGAGTACATGAGTAAACGGCGCTGAAGTTGTGCATTTGAATGATTTCTCACCTTTGGGTGACGTCTGCGCAGCAGCAGCCGGCAAGCCCATGCTCATTTCGTCGACTGGTTGTCTAGCGCCAGGTAAGCCATAGGATCAATCGAGTGCTCTTTGTACGGGGGGTGTAACGGGTATATCATGGTTCGATGGTTCATTGTCCACAGGCGTGTTGGGGGACGAGGGTGTGGACACCTTGCGGTATTGGAACTGACGCGGAAGTGTAGACGTGGGACGTTGTGAGCGGAGATGTGTGAGGCAATGGAAAGATGAAGGAGAGCGCGGCTAAAAGCAAAATTGAGTCATCTAGATATGTGAGGAGTGTTAGGAAGAGTTGTCAACTTGAGACGGTTACTGCATATTCAACGATAAACTCACCTTACTGCTACCCACTTAGCCAGCGTTCTAAGTATCCACGATCGTAGTCCTGGTGTAAGAGCATAGGGGTTGAGGCGCAAACATCAGCGTAGGCACTGCCCCAGGGCATGGTCAATGCATGTTATTAATCGAGTGACGGTCCACAACCTACAACGTTGGCTATGTCAATTGGAGAGCGGCATGAGGTGTGAGTCACGTACCTCACAAGAGTCATCACTCCTAACTTGAAGTCGTGCTCTGTCGGTCACCTAAACCACAAAGTCCTTCTACTGCAGCCTGAATGACTGAAGGGCAAACGAATCCTAGGTGTCGTTCTCTCCACTTTACTGAGCACGGGGTACACGCTAGACAGCAGGATAGCAGGCATAGAGCTGCCCATTAAGAAGTTTACGTGGGGTCGTGAAACAGGTGTGTGGTATGCTCTCGCCTGGGCCACGTGCCATCAGCCTCTATTACAGCATGCGTTCTATCGTCACTCAAGCACTCGACGTTCAACCTCAGCCCTACGTTCTGTGTCGAACCATGGACAGAATTACTGGGTAGAAATGGTTGGCAGAAACAAAGTACCTGACTTCAGTGCTTGATCTAACGCAATGTCAGTGAGAACGTTCTCTGTGTTATCGATAATGGGCGTCTGTGAGGCAGGCGATGCACCATGTTGATGTATCGTGGACGTATTTATGAACCTCAGACTGACGGTGTTCGCTTTCATTCCCTTCCTCTTGTTATCCCACTTCTGACTTCCTATTGCTAGCATCCTCCCGTGTTCCTACCTACTTACAATGCCCCGGGCCAACAAACTCGCTCGCGTCCCTGAAAACTTTCATCCATATCGTCGGGGTCCAGCACCTCAACAACACCCTGTGCCTCCTTCTTCTACGGCTCCTACTCCTGCGCCGCCGCATGTTGAGCTCCCTAATCCAGCGCCTATTCCATCGCCTTCCCCAGCTGTTGACCCTCCTACTTTGTCTCCGCCCGGCCTGTCATCTCGTCCTTCTTCACAGCCACAATATTTCCACGCACGTGAAATGTTCCACAATGCACAAAGCTTCACTATCAACCATCCTCAATTCATCGACACCTCCCATGCGGGCTCTGGTGAGCTTCACGATCCCCCTAAGCTCACCCACTGATTTCATGTGACGAACAGGCCTCAAGGAACTCCTTAAGTACTCAATGCCGAATGCATTTCACGATTCTGGCGCTCGCTATCCACCACCAAAATGCCACCTTGGCACTCGAACCAATTACATTGACCTCATCACCAACTGGGCGCTGGGAACGTCGGATCGAAAGGAGCCCATCCTCTGGATGCACGGTCCCTTTGGCATTGGCAAGTCGGCTGTCGCCCAGAGCTGCGCCGAGGCCCTGGAGCGCATGAAGAAACTTGCTGCTACCCTCTTCTTCTCCCGTTCTAATTCAGATCGCGACGATCCTCAACGCGTCTTTACATCCATTGCATATCAAATTGCCACCAAATACCCCTCATTCCGTGAAATCATCGACAGGCGTATGATTGAAGACCCTGCTCTCGCAACAAAGTCACTATCGATACAGTTCGAGGTCCTACTCGTCCAACCCCTTCGTCAGATTGACGTTGCGAGGAGCGGACTTGCTGAATGTGTTGTGATCATCGATGGACTGGATGAGTGCCGTGGAACAGGGGGGCAGTGCGAGATCATCAAGATCATTGCAGCTTCCGCTCACAACCGTACAACGCCCTTCCGCTGGTTCATCACTAGTCGCCCAGAAGACCCTATCATCCGCACTATGAACTCTCCTGCCGTATATCCCGCCCGATCTCGTATGGAACTTCCCGTGTCTCGTGCAATCGATCACGAGATCCTAGTCTACCTGACTAACGAATTCAAGGCGGTCCGCGAGGATCACGGTCTTCCCGAGTCGTGGCCATCGGAGGAGGCCCTCACCCTGCTTGTTGAACGTGGTGCTGGGCTGTGGATCTACGTGTGGACCATTGTTCGTTTCGTCAAGGATGAAACCTCTCTTGGCCCCGAAGACCAGCTGCGTGTTGTGCTCGAGTTTGCAAAGGAAGTCTCTGCCAAAGTTGGGCCGGACAACCCGTTGATGGAGATGGACCTTTTCTATACCCTCATTACGCAACGAATCCCGCTGAAGATCAGGACAACAGTCCAGAAAATCCTCCTGCTTTGTTCTACATCAACTCGGGATCCAGAATGTATTGCCGATACCCTCCGCCTTTCCGCGGAGCAATTCCGTCATGCCTGTGCATCCATCAAGTCAGTCATGGAGCTCAAAGGCTCTGACCTCAAATCCATGCACATAAACTTCTACCACACATCATTCCTCGATTTCATGAAAGATCCCCAGCGGTCTAAGGACCTATGTATTTATGGTGACTTTTTGATTGGGTGTCGACGGGAGCTTTTAGAGTGGCTGCATAAAGCCTGCTCTCATAGTACAGGTACTGTGTTTCCCGGACCTATCTAGTGTTTCTTGCTCTGACAAAGTGTGATGTCACTTGCAGATTCCGAGTACATTGCATTTTCTTCAGGTACTACTCTCCTAAAAGGCTTATTGGATGTCCATCCCCATGACAACATTTTGCTTTGGTTTTGGGAGCTTTGTGAAGTACGTGAGCATCCATTTGATTCCCAGACTGCTTGGTCTCTTGTGGAGCTTCCATTTGTGAAAATGCTCAGGTTGGTGGATCGCTATAATGGGTGGCAGATTAGTGGTGGTGGGGTAAGAGACAATGTAAGTTTCCAATACCATTTGTTGCCTTGGATTATCACTCATTATGTGACTGGTGTTTGGCAGCTCCCAGCTGAACTTTGTGACAAGATCATTCGAAAGGGCAGGTGTCCAATCCCAGGGTGCATGAACACCAAAGATGTCTGGATTTTGGGACATGGAGAGAATGAGGCAGTTCCACAACAGATGGGTGATGGTTGTCACTTTGTGTTGAAAGATAATCAAGGTGTCAGTAAATAGTTGTCTTGTTATTTTATCTGTGTATTCTGACTGCTTTACCTCAGCTATCTAATAGCAAGTGTGTCTGTGGAGCTCCAAAGCAAGCTGATAGTAATGAGGGACAGCAAACTGATATTGAAGATACTGGTGCTGAGGATACTGATATTGAGGATACTGATGTTGAGGATACTGATATTGAGGATACTGATGTTGAGGATACTGATGTTGAGGATATTAATACTGAGGATACTGATGACAATGATTAATTTAGTAGGTATAGTATTCTTGCCTCTGAGTTGCCTAGATTACAGTCATTCTGTTCATTGAATACATAATGTATGTATTGAGTTAATACTATATTGTATGAGACCATTCTACTTAATTAATTTATCTTAGCTGATAAGCACTTTAGTTAGTTCATATGGACTGGGAGTCCTGACATCTGTTTTCAATTCAATATCATCACCTAGAAGAATTGAAAAATCAAGTTGTTTTGAACTTTTTTGAGTGTCTGAAGGTTTCAGTGACAACATTGTGACCCCCTATACTAATAGCTGAGCCTGTAATAATAATATCACAGATATTCCACCACCACACTATGTATATATACAGGATATACTGACTGAAATACTTTCCTGTGTGACTGCTTATCAGATTTATTTGGGATAGAAAATCACTCACAGGAGGGATATGTCACGAGCTGGGCCTCAAGAACGGCTGACGGTTTGAACTTGGTATTATTTTCATGAACTCCTAGCTGCTTTCACATATCGGTTACTTCGGTTTTTATCGGTCTTTCGCCTTCGGACTTATTCTGACATCTTCCATGTTATTAATTCATACCGCCTTGTCGAAATTTTCTGACAACCGTTTAATAGTAAATTTTATATCTTCTAGCCTTGTAAAATTTGCGGACTCCACTTTGATTATTTCTCCGTTTATTACTTTGTTTGTTTTCCTTATCCGATCCTATATTCCACATCGTATATAAGTAGCACGACTTTGTACTTGGGTTCCTCAGTCTGATAATCAACTTAGCGATACGCTACTTTCCTCTGCTCTCTGTTCGTCCTCAGCTCTCTTATATTGTCTGAAATCCGGGTCAAGCATCAGTAGTCGGCACAACACATAAGTTGAGGCCACGACCCGCTCCCGCGTCCGACGACCGGCTCCTGCCTTACCTCTGTCACACCTCTGTCCAACCGGTCCTTGACGTCGGCTCCCTATCCGTAGCGTTTGCGCGCTTAACAGTATTATCAGACTCAGATTCTACTGTCGCACTCGCACTTCTGTTATCATGGTCAACACCCGTACTATCAAGGGCAAGACCTCCACCGTTGCGCAACCAGAGCGAAAACGCTCTCACACTCCTCCTCCTGTCCCAAGCTCTTCTCGTCTGACCGACGACAATTCTCGTATCAGTATCCGCGCTCATCGTTCACGTCGTCTTAATCCCAATCTCCCAGAAACTCCTCGATCTGCTAGTTCTCCTCCACCGCCTCCTCGTCGTTTTCGAAATATCCGTTCTCCCAGAACTCCTGCCCCACCTGGTGGTCTGCCATCTGACAGAGATCCATCCGATCCCTCGGAACCGGGTGACTCTGATGGTCCAGACTACGCCGATAATCAATCTATGGGCCACGACGGCGATGATGAAGACGATGAACCCATCTATAACGGCTCCCCCGGTGGTCCTGGTGACCCCGACGACAATGATCCTGAAGACCCTTCCCATTCTTCCGATGATGAGCCTCTTCCTCCTCGACGGGCACCTCATCCCCGAGCTCCCCGACAGGATCCAAACAATGATCGTCTAGCCGATGCCTTGGGTAGGCTTGCTGACAATCTCGATCACCAAGCGGCTGCACAAGCCAATCAGACTCGCATCAATAAGGCTCGCCTCCCAGACACTTTCAGCGGCTCTGACCCCGAAAAACTCAACACTTTCCTAATCCAATGCCGTCTATATTTCCGAGCCAACCCCACACAATTCCAGCACGACAATCAGAAAGTCGATTTTGCCATGACCTACCTCACCGGTGTTGCGCTTGACTGGTTCGAGGTCGGCCTCACTCAGGAAGAACAGGGTGTCTTCCATGACTGGTTCGACGATTGGAATGCATTTGTCCGTGAGCTCTGTACGCATTTTGGCATTGCCAACCCAAAGGGAGAAGCAGCCAAGATGCTTGATACCCTTCGCATGAAACCGGGTGATAAAATCGCCACTTTCAACGTCGAGTTCCTCAAACACGCCTCTCAACTCGGTTGGAACGATGAGGTCCTCTGCCATTGTTACTACAAGGGACTTCCGAACCGCATCCAAGACCCTCTCAGTACCCGTGAGCAGGGTAAACCCACTACTTTCGAGGAAATGCATCGCTTGGCCATCGTTTACGACGGATGCTACTGGGAGCGTGACCGTGAATGTGTTCGTGCCCGCGCTGCAGAGAAGGATGCTGCCGATTCTCTGAATCGGAAGCAGCCCAACAAGCCCTTGACCTCCAATCCTTCCAACCCGAATCCGTCACGCGGCCAGTCTCAACCTGGCAACAACAACAACAACAACAATCGAGGAGGCAACAACAGTAACAGCAACAACAACAATAACCGCAATCAGTCGCAGGCTCCATCAACCAAATCCAACACCCCCGCTCCATCCACATCCAGTACCCAACGCCCTACGCCGAAATTCGACCTCTCTAGTAAACTCGGCCAAAATGGCAAACTGACACCCGAGGAGCGGAAACGACACCTCGACGAAGATCTCTGTCTATTCTGCGGTGGCAAAGGCCACAAGGTCGAGAATTGCCACAAGAAACAAAATCGGGCCAAGATCCACAAGGTCGAAGCGGCTCCGCCTAAGGACTCTGAAAAGAGTCCGGAAAAATAGAGGGCGACCCTCAGGACTCTGCACAGACTGGGGGTCGCGTTGAGCTCATCTGTGCACCAGAGAGTCTCCTCCGCCTCAATGCGTCCGCTCTTTCCAATCCGAATTCTCTTATTGCTTCCCTCACTTCTTCTCTCATTTGCTCATCCGATAATATCCAACGGATACCGTTTTGTGCTCTCGTTGATTCCAGCTCGACTCATTGCTTCATAGATTCTGATTTCGTCCGCACTCACTCTCTTCCGACTTCGCCTTTACCTCCTATCGAGCTTTGCCTATTTGACGGATCGTCAAATAGTTACATTACTGAACTTGTGAACCTTCCTGTTACCTTCTCTACTGGTGAATCTATGACTATTGACTTCTATGTCACTCGGCTTGATTCTTCCTGCTCTGTGGTACTTGGACACAACTGGCTCACCCGCTTACAATCCGTTGATTGACTGGGTTTCGAGCAGCATATCTTTCCGATCGCATTTGCAGGATAATCTTGCCCCTTCTGCCCGCATCGCATCCGCTCCCATAGCGGCTCCTACTTCGTCACCCGCTCCTAGCCCGACGGCTGACACTCCTCTGAATTCACCATCCTCTGGGACTTCTATGTCTACTCCTGGTATTGCAACAGCTCCTCGCGTTTCTATCATCAACGCTGCTGCATACATTCGCGCTTCGCGCCTTCCTGGTTCAGTAAACTTCCGCCTCAATCTCAGCTCGCCTTCCGCTTCCGCCAATTCGGCTCGGTTTTCCGACGAGTCAATTGACCTTTCTAAAGTGCCCGACGAATATCATGAATTCGCCGATGTGTTCAGCAAAGCTCGCGCTGACAGCCTTGCGCCGCATCGCCCCTACGATCTCAAAATCAATATTGAAGAGGGTGCTCAACCTCCCATTGGCACTATCTATTCATTATCTCCATCCGAGCTTGAGTCGCTCCGCGAATTTATTGACAAACACGTATCTATTGGTTTTATCCGCCCCACTTCTTCGCCTCACGGCGCACCCGTTCTCTTCGTTCGGAAGAAAGACGGTTCATTACGACTTTGTGTCGATTTCCGCGGCCTCAATCGCATCACCAAGAAGGATCGCTACCCGCTCCCGCTCATCTCTGACCTACTCGACTCTCCTCACAAAGCCCGCATCTATACCAAGATAGACCTTCGACACGCTTATCACCTCATTCGGATCGCTGAAGGAGACGAATGGAAAACGGCTTTCAGGACCCGCTATGGATCCTTTGAATGGCTGGTTATGCCTTTCGGACTCACCAACGCACCCGCAGCTTTCCAGCGGTTCATGAACGACATCTTTTCCGACCTCCTCAACATCTGCGTCACAGTCTATCTCGATGACATCCTCATCTACTCTGACGACCTCGACACACACAAGAAACAAGTTCGAGACGTCCTCAAGCGGCTCCGCAAGCATGGCCTATATGCTAAAGCGGAAAAATGCGAGTTCCATTCCGATTCTGTCGAATACCTCGGGTATATCCTTTCACCAGCCGGTCTCAAAATGTCGGAAGACAAAATCAAAATCATCCAGGATTGGCCTGAACCGAAGAAAGTCAAAGACATCCAGTCTTTTCTAGGTTTCGCCAATTTCTATCGACGCTTCATTTACAACTATTCCGATATCGTCGTCCCGCTTACGTGCCTCACCCGAAAAGCATCTAAGTGGAACTTCGACAAACGGTGTCGCGAAGCCTTCAACTCCCTCAAAGAAGCGTTCACCACTGCTCCTATACTCACTCACTGGATACCCGACGCCCAGATCATCATTGAGACTGATGCTTCCGATTATGCACTTGCTGCCATCCTTTCCATTGTCGCGGACGACAACGAAGTTCACCCGATTGCGTTCCATTCCCACACCTTCAGCACGGCCGAGTTAAACTATGACACTCACGACAAAGAGCTCCTTGCTATCTTCGAGGCTTTTCACACCTGGCGGCATTACCTTGAAGGAGCCCCACTCCCTATTGACGTTGTTACCGATCACAAGAACCTGGAATACTTCTGCACTACGAAGATCCTAACTCGTCGACAGGCTCGTTGGTCTGAGTTCATATCACAGTTCAACCTCATCATCCGTTTCCGACCCGGCTGACTCGGAACCAAGCCTGACGCTCTCACTAGACGATGGGACATCTACCCTAAAAGGGGGAATAATGGCTACGCTTCAGTCAATCCTCATAATTTCCGTCCTGTATTTTTGCATGAACAGTTATCGGCTTCAGTTCGAGCTACTTATTTTTCAACTCCTTCCCTTCGCGCTGCCACCATACTAGATCTCGAGAAACTTCATTCTGATATCCTTACTTCGCTCCCTCAAGACCCGATCACATCCGCTCACATTACTCATCCCGAAGGCCGCTGGTCAGTTGATTCCGCTGGTTTCCTTCGGCTCGACAACAGGATCTATGTACCCGACGTCAACAATCTTAGACTCAGAGTTCTACAATACAAACACGATCACGTCCTTTCTGGCCATTTCGGTCAGAACAAGACCCTCGAACTCATCCGACGCGAGTACACCTGGCCTGATATCCGATCTCAGGTCAAGGCTTTCTGTAAATCCTGCGTTACCTGTATGCGATCCAAGTCTCAGCGCCACAAGCCATACGGTAACCTCAAGCAACTCCCCATTCCTGAACGCCCTTGGAATTCGATTTCAATGGATTTTATTGAGAAACTCCCTTCTTCCTCTGGCTTTGACACCATCCTCGTTATCGTCGACCGACTCTCCAAACAGGCTGTATTCATTCCGACCCACGACACTATCACTTCCGCAGAACTAGCACGGTTATTTGTCATTCACGTATTCTCTAAGCATGGTGTTCCTTCTCATGTCACTTCCGATCGCGGTTCAGAGTTCGTCTCACACTTCTTCCGTTCCCTCGGCACGGCTCTGGACATGCGCCTTCACTTCACATCTGGTTATCATCCTGAAGGTGACGGACAAACGGAACGAACTAACCAAACGCTAGAGCAGTACCTCCGCGTTTACTGCAACTATCAGCAGAACAACTGGTCCGACCTCCTCCCACTTGCAGAATTCGCATACAACAACGCGCCCAGTGCTACCACCGGAATTTCGCCCTTCTTCGCCAACAAGGGTTATCACCCAAACATTACAGTTCATCCTGAACACGATATCGCATCGGCTCGCGCACGCGACTTCGCAGTCGATCTCGACGAATTACACACTACTCTCAAAGCTGAAATAGCCACTGCTCAAGAACGCTACCAACGAACCGCTGATGCACGTCGGTTACCAGCCCCAGAGTTCAAAGTCGGCCAGAAAGTTTTCGTGAAAGCTCAATTCTTCTGCACTACCCATCCATCCAAAAAGCTTTCTGAAAAATACCTCGGTCCATACGAAATTATCGCTCAACCTGGCTCTCACTCGTTCACCCTTCGCCTTCCAGATTCCATGCGCGCTGTTCATCCTGTCTTCCACGTTTCCATGCTTGAGCCGACCACACCCAATCCATTTTCCGATCGCACAGAACCGGCTCCTGCTCCCGTTGTCATTGACGGTGAGCCAGAGTACGAGATTGCCCGCATCGTAGACTCGAAGATCGATCGACGTCACACATGCAAACTTCTCTACAAGGTCATCTGGTTGGGATATGAAGATACTGACGAAGAATCTTCATGGTTACCTGCTACCGAGCTTACACACGCGACTGAACTTCTTTTTGATTACCATTCTGCTTATCCTGACAAGCCTGGCCCACTTCCTTTATCCTAGACTTTCTCTCGGCTACGTATTTTCTTCACCCGTTTTATGATACCGGCTCACTCGTTTTCTTCTGGACTTAGACAATTTTTCGCACTTCCGTACTTACCATTTTGTTTTGCTTACACCCAATAGCCTCATCTCCCTCTCGTCTTTTTTCTCTTATTTCGGACTTTTTCTTTACTCACACTTGGCCCCAAGAAATATCATCCATTTCAAACACAAGTCCAAAGAGCAAAAGTAAAATATGCGACAACAAAAAACGGATTCACGACGACGCGAGCCGAGCATGAGGAACGGGATGGACGAAACGACCTACTTACTCCCACTCTCATCCTCCTTCTCTCCCTCATCCTCCTCCTCTCCAGCCTCTCCCTCATCCCCAGATCCAGCTTCCGACGTCTCGGGCACGTTCTTCTTAGTGGCCAATCTGGCGTCCAACTCCGCCTGTGCCTTTTCGTGCGCCTCGTCGTCCATCACCTTGTCATCAAGGACAAGCCGGTCGTAGAACTCCTCGAAGTCCTTAGCCAGCCCATCCACGACCTTGGTCTGGGACCGGATACTCGACACCATTGCCAAGTGCCGAGTTCCCAACTCGGCCCGGATCCCCTTCAACTCCTTGAGAATAGCCGTTTGGACGGCCCGGGTCTTCCTCTGCTCGACAATTAGTTCGTACGTTTGTTCATGAGGCTGTTTGTCAGCCTCTGTCGGAACCGCACACTTCTGTTTTGAAGTGTGGCATGGCTCGCACATATACTTGCCGCTGTGAATGTTGTCAGTTGATCAGCCGACCCAGGGAATCGGAAGCTACTCACGCGTCACTTTGCTCGGTGCAGTTCTTGCCCAGACGCAAGCACCGCCCGCACTCGTTGTCTCCGCCCATCTTTATCTTCCCTCCCTTGGCGTCATAGTTTCCGCATTTTCGGAGAACGGCGGTCTCGTCTCTTCCATCTCCGGCCAAACCTGAGCCGGGCGTCCACAACGGATCGTCGTCTTGATCATCCAACTCCGTAATTTGATACTTGGAGGGACCAGCGGCCGCACTCCGTTGAGTCAACCTGGCCGTATCAGCCGGCCCGCTCGTCGGTTTTGCACGAGGCCTTCGAGCCCCAGTCCCCGCCTTCGCATTTTCTGTCGTTTTCGTTTTCTTCGCCGGACTCTCCACTATCTCGACCTCTACCTCCATTGCCCTCTTCTTTCCCTTCCCCTTCTCTTTTTCCTGTCTTTCCTTCTCCTTCTTCTCGGCCTCGAGCCAAATCCGCTCCGCCAGCTCGGCCTCCTCCTTTTCCTTTTGTAGCCGCTCCGCTTCCTCGGCCTCCTTCCTCTTTTTCTCAGCTTCCTCAGCCTCTCTCTGTTTCTTCTCTGCCATCTTCCTCCGCAACTCTTCTTTCCTCTTCTGCTGTTCCGCCTCCTCGCGCTTCTTCTTTTCGGCTTCCTCAGCTTCTCTCTTCTTCCTCTCCTCTCCCTCGGCTGCCTTCCGAGCATCCTCCTCGTCCATCTTGCGAAGTTTGTTTTCGAGGTCGCTATCAGACATTGGGTCGGATCCTTGTGTAGCGGAATTGGGCGCCATGGTAGATAAAGGGGATTAAGTTGTGAGAAAGCTTAATTTTTCCCTCAGAGCGGAATTTATACGGAGTTCGAATTGGTTCCCACGATCAAGTCACGTGGCTTCGAGGGCTCAGCCCTAAGGGGGGAATACTGTCACGAGCCGGGCCTCAAGAACGGCTGACGGTTTGAACTTGGTATTATTTTCATGAACTCCTAGCCGCTTTCACATATCGGTTACTTCGGTTTTTATCGGTCTTTCGCCTTCGGACTTATTCTGACATCTTCCATGTTATTAATTCATACCGCCTTGTCGAAATTTTCTGACAACCGTTTAATAGTAAATTTTATATCTTCTAGCCTTGTAAAATTTGCGGACTCCACTTTGATTATTTCTCCGTTTATTACTTTGTTTGTTTTCCTTATCCGATCCTATATTCCACATCGTATATAAGTAGCACGACTTTGTACTTGGGTTCCTCAGTCTGATAATCAACTTAGCGATACGCTACTTTCCTCTGCTCTCTGTTCGTCCTCAGCTCTCTTATATTGTCTGAAATCCGGGTCAAGCATCAGTAGTCGGCACAACACATAAGTTGAGGCCACGACCCGCTCCCGCGTCCGACGACCGGCTCCTGCCTTACCTCTGTCACACCTCTGTCCAACCGGTCCTTGACGTCGGCTCCCTATCCGTAGCGTTTGCGCGCTTAACAGGATAGAGTGATATGGGATTCCAGATCTAGAAGCAGATTACTTGCTGTATCACCTTTTGGGCCAGCAACTGACTGCTACAAGTAAAAATAGGGTGTAAACATATCAAGCTTAAATTTCTGGCAGTCTTTGGCCAAAAGGTTGCAGTGGCTCAAAAAACTGTCCCAATATTTTCGCATTTTGGACATATTTGCTAATACCAGGGCAGATATATGGCCTAGCATCCTGAAAATATTCACACAGGTACCTTGACATATTGGGAGCATATATTCCCATGATCACATGATCTTGTACATCAATGAATTATTAATGTATTATCGAAAATATCTACTGATTGGGACAGTTTTTTGACCCCCTGTCAGCCTCCTAGTATCTACCTTGTAACAGGCCAGGGGAGCATCAGGGCAGGTGTGGGAGTAATAAACAAGATCATGTTACCTTAGTTGACATGTTGAGATGGTTACAACTGTCTTTCTTCCTGCCACTACATCATAAAAGCTACCTCCTCTACCCAATACTCTCAAGTCACTTCTCTTCTCAAAGATGGCTACTCCATGTGCCAGATTGAACATAAAACTGGTCTAGGCAAGTCTACTGTTGGGAGGATCAAGAAAAAAGTTGATGGGGACAAGGAAAACAACAAGGGAGGATGTCCTTCTAAGCTTTCTCTTTGTAATAAAAAAGCAATAATTCACCAAATAACCTCTGGAAAGCTAGACAATGCTGTCCAGGCTACAAATTTCATTAACTCTACTCTGTCTGACCCTGTCACACCCCAAACTGTCAGAAATACCTTTTAAAACAATGGATTTTGCTCTGTAACCAAGATCAAACAACCTCTACTCAAAAAGCAACATTGTGAGGAACACCTTGACTTTGCACATGAACATAGGAATTGGACAGTGGAAAGACTGGAAGAGGGTGTTGTTATAGTAATGCCAGCCCAGTCCTAAGCTGGCACAATAAGTATCAGATTGATCTTATCAAAGGGGACTCCTTCTCAGTAAGTGTTAAGCATGCAAATACTACAGATAGGGAACTGATGTCTAGGACCAGATGAACAGAGGTGAGACAGAGATAAGGCAGGAGCTGGTCATCAGACATGGGAGTAGGTTGTGGCCTCAACTTATGTGTTGTACTGACTACTGACACTTGACCTGGATTTCAGATGAGGACAGAGAACAGAGGACAAATAGAAAGCAGAAGGAAACTAGCATATTGCTAAGTTGATAATCAGACTAAGGAATTTAAGTACAAAATCATGCTACTTATATACAATGTGGAATATAGGCTCAGATAAGGAAAACAAGCAAAGTGGTAAATGGAGAAATAATCAAAGTAGAGTCCACAAATTTTACAAGGCTAGAAGATATAAAATTTACTATTAAACAGTTGTCAGAAAATTTCAACAAGGCAGTATGAATTAATAAAATAGAAGATGTCAGAATAAATCCAAAGGCAAAAAACCAATAAAACCAATGTAGCCAATATGTAAAAGCAGATAGAAGTTGATGAAAATAATACCAAGTCTGAACCTTGAGCTGTTTTCAAGGACTGGCTCATGACAGTAAGCGATAAAGTCATTTACAAAGTCAGAGTTATAATATGGCAATTATAAGAGTTAAAGACTTGGTAATTGAAAGCTTAAAGACTTAAGTTCAATTTGACTTTGTCTAGATAAAGGCTTGTATTGAGTCTCCACCTAACCAAGTAGAAACAATGTTTCTCCTTGGTAGATGTCAACAACTTATATACAATACAAGTCTGTATCTAATATTAACTAGGGTCAAGGGCTTCTAATGAAAGAAGAGAAGCATACAGCTTCCTTAACTCTATTTAAACTACAGTCATCTATTGGTCCTTGAGACAGCCATCACTCCTTGAGACAACAAATTTTCCCTCCTTAATCAGAGCATTTCCAGCTTCCAAAAATTCACTAAAAATCATAATCCCCTTACATCTAGCCTGCATAAATCACCCACGCTTATCTGTTCATTATGTGCTTACCAATGTGTGAAATGAACCCAGTTTCTGAGTGAAAAACACTGTTCAGTGTAATAGCCCCATGGTATATCCTTCAAAAAAATTAAAAATGTACCAAAGTAGATGAATACACAGTATCTATCAATTCTCACTCTTTTTTTAACAAGAACTCAACAAGTGGAGAGATGATAAGATTTGTGCTGGGTGGGGAGAGAGAGGTGTGTCACATCATGCATTACCAGAAGAGGAAATCAAATCTCTACTGTTGTGTGACACTTTATGTTGGCCTCAAGGCTCAGCTAATGCAGCAAGATAACACAAATCATGTCAGATATAGATAAATAAACCAATCTGCTACTTTCTCCAATGCCAGGCCATGCAAGATCTCAAGCTCTAAAGAAAATATAGCACTTGCAGGAGCGGGAGAAGTGGATGGCTGTTGCTGTTGAAGCATATCTCACTGAACAGAAATTAGAAGGCCAGAAAAGGAAGAGCCTTTGCAAGATTGTGGAAGAAACAGAGCAGCATTGTCTGACAGAGACTGGGTACATTTATAAGCTTGACAAAACTACACTTTCACACTGAGCAAAGGGTCTTTGCTCAATGCAGGAATTTAATGAGTTGAAATACTGGTTGTCTACAGCCAAGGAAAGCACAGTTGTTGATTATGCTATTTATATGGCTCGATGGGGGTGGCCACTCAACCATAAACAGCTCAGGGAGCATGCTGAAGAGATAGCTCAGGTACAGCATGGAGAAAGCTTTCCAGAGGAGGGACTTGAAAGTTGCTGGGTTGGTAGATTCTTGGATCGTCACCACAGCAGATTGCATCACTACAAATCACATGCACTCGACACATCGCGTGCTTGAGCAGGGAACCCTCACACAAAAAAGGCATTTTTTGATATATTGAAGAAGACCCTTGCTGCCTCAGAAACTAATGAGGCAATTATTCCCAGAAATATATATGGTGTCAATGAGACTGGCATTCAAAAGGGTGTTGGCCTCAGTGACTATGTGATAGGACCTGCAGGAGAGTCTATTCAGAATCAACAACAAAGTGGAGATTGTGAAAACATTGCCATCATTGTTACAATCTGTGCAGATGGAACATCAATCCCACCAGCAGTTATCTTCAAAGGACAGGCCTTCTGGACCTCATGGCTTCAGAATAATCCTTTGAACACTTCATGAGCAATATGATCTGACTTATATCATAAATGTTCCTGTTAACCAAAAAAAAATTATCATAATATCGGACATTCCCTGAAGGGCTACACTGATGGCGAGATTGGAATAGAATGGATCAAATATTTCAATCAGCAAACATCAGTCAAGGCAAATGGCCAACAACACCTTCTCCTAGTGGATGGTCACAACTCACACTATACCTATGGGTTCCTCAGTTATGCTCAAGAGCACAAAATTGATGTTCTGTGCTATCCATCTCATTCTACACACCTTTACCAAGGCCTTGATGTAGTGGTCTTTAGTGTTCTAAAGTGATGCTGGACAGTAGTTCGGGATGAGTTTGAACATCGAACCAAGCTTCAGGTCATGAAATCAAATTTCCTAGAGCTGTATGCAAAGGCTCACACCAAAACTTTAACAGCCACAAATATTATATTGGCTTTTGCCACAATAGGTGTTGTTCCTTACAACCCCAATGCTATTCCTGAAACTGCACTTGCACTAAGTCTTGAATCCAGCTCAGCAGGTGGTCTACCATTACCACTTGATCCTGCAGTATCTGTGGTCTCAACATTGATCAAGTCAGTGATTCAAAAGTGGCCACATTCACGAACACTAGACCAGGAAGCTTATCTCAAACAGAATCAGAATGACATTCAGAGTCATGATATTGGTGGTACTCCTAACAAATGCTGATGGAACGAGTCACCCACTAGTTCTACTGGCCCTAATGTCTCTCCCACTGTTCGTCTCTACACAAACCTTGCAAATGACACCATTCAATCCCTCAGCAAGACTCCCCTCAGCTATCTGACATCATCATCACCAATCCACAGTGATCATTCACCTCCAATTTACCTTCCAACTCCATTCACTCTGACCAGAAATTGATACCAGGTACTACTTGACTGCCCTGCAATGACCATTCGAGAGCTAGAGATGCAGAAGGCCTTAAAAGAAGCACAGGAGATGAATGAGCAGCAGAAGAACATACTGATAGGGATGCAAGCCACTATAGTCCTGCAGTCAATGTATGTGGGGCAATCTCAGGTTCAGATCCAGGCTCAGGAGTCAAAGAAAGCACAAAAGCAGTCAAAGCGAACCCTTGGTGATGGAATGCCTTGGTTACTGAGTGATCTTGCATTTACAGAAGGTGTAGAGGCAGCAGAGAGAGCAGAACAAGAGAAACAAGAATTAATTCAACATAGGAGAGCTGAATGAGAGTGTAGATCAGTAATTATGGCATAGTGGAAGAAGGAGAACACCAACCAAGTTGCACAAAATGATGATTGGCAAAGGGAGCATAAAGTTTTTGTTGAAGAGTGGATGGCTGAGGCTCAGCTAGCCAACCAGGAGAAGTGAAGACCAAGATGGACCAAGCCACAGTTAGAGGGCATTGAGCCCCCTGTGCCTCCACCCACAGTTTGGGAGAGTGCTGATGACATAGAAGATGATGAGGAAGTAGATTTGCACAATGGCCCTCATTTGGAGGTGGATGATGAGCACCTTAGATAAGGTTGATCAGCCAGATTTGGTCATTGCTGGTGGATTGCCAATGTGATGTGACTTGTCTCAAGGATTGATTTTCCTCCAATAAGGGACCTTTGAAAGATTTGCTCTGATATCCAGTTCTATTGAACCCATGGTCTCCCTGATTTTACCCAATGTAGCCAACAAGGTATTTGTTTGTAATATAAAGTTTTTTTTTGAACATGACATGGGAGAAGAGCACAAAATAATAGCTAAGTTTTGCTATCTCAAGGACTGATAGATGACTGTATATAAGATGTGATCTGTCAAAGAAGCTTTAGAAGTTCTTCTTTGATCATCTGATGTGATCACAAGGTAAGTCCAAATATAGCACAGCTATATTTAATAATCACATGTTATCAAAACATAAACAAAATATAATATAACAAGTCATAACAAGACAAAGTAAATGAGTCAAAACAGATAAAGAAAACAATGACAAATAAAGTGGAAAACATAATTGTGATATTACTTGAGTAAAGCTAATATTGACTTTATATTGTAAATGGAACAAATGCTAGATATAATCAATATACATAACAGGTATTATGGACAGATAAAACAAAGATCAACAGGATTGGGTCAGATGGAAAGGTGTATACCTGGAAGGAGAAGGGGGAACCACTGTCAGATAGGACCACTCTCCCTACTATCAAATATGGAGGAGGTGGTAACATGATTGTGTGGAGGTGTATGAGGTAGAATGGGGTAGGAAAGCTGATAGAGGTTTAAGGTAATATGGATGCAGTGCAATACTGTGAAATTTCAGACAATGGGGTGGTGGAAAGCTTTGAAAGGTTGGAGATAGAAGAGGAGGTGTAAGGAGTCTACACTATAGATATTGTAGTCTGGTTCATACCAGACTACCTTCTTATGATCTCTCTCTCATCTGGGTCATTAATCAATGACCCACATCTATGTTTGTATGTGTTTTGTAACAGCTTGATCACATTATGTAATACCTGAGTTATATTCACCTGTACAGTTGCTTATTAAGCAACTGATCTTTCTTGTTTATACCACATAGTCACCTATAAAAGGGTCTGAACTATTTGGCATGAACTCTAAGATCACTGTTTTTCATGTAAAGCACAAGCTTTACACTTTTTTAGTTCAACCTTAACAAGTTGAACATGATGATAAACCAACATGTACAAACACTATCTATAAAAAGACTAAACAATGGCTTCTGACAGCAATGTAGGCACTAATCAACCCAATGCCAAGGCTGGGAATTCATCCCAGCCACCTTATCAAAATGCCAATGCCTGCTAATCTGGCATCTCTGGTAGAGAAGACCAGCAATCTGGACATCAGTGGCAAGGGACCAATGGTGCTGAGTCATCCAACCAAAACACCCATCAGAGGGGTGAACCCATGCCTGTTGGAACCCAACCATTGTGTCAAAGACATGATAGAAACTATGAAGTGAGTGCTGAGGGATTAACTCCCTCAGAAGTTGACTCCATTATAGGAAATGACCTATATAATATGAGTGAAAAGGTAGACCTCATATTTGAGGCCAACCAAATACTGTCATACCATAGAAACAAACTCCTTGACTATGCAGAGGGGATCACATTGGAGGTGTTGGGAGGTAATACCTCTAAAGGAGGTATGAAGAGATCAGTGTATGACTTTGTAGTTATATGCAACATACAAGAATTGGTATACAAATATGTCTGCTTAAAAGAGGATGCAAGTGATCAAGAATTGGATGAAGGGGAAAGAGCCTATCACCAAGAGTGGCAGTGTGAACTCAGTGATCATGTGAGCTACCTGTCATGAGCTGATCCTCAAGAACAGCTCAAGGTTTGGACTTGGTATTATTTTCATCAACTTCCATCCACTGTTGCATATCAGCTACATTGGTTTTATTGGTTTTTTGCCTTCAGACTTATTCTGACATCTTCCATTTTATTAATTCATACTGCCTTGTTGAAATTTTCTGACAACCATTTAATAGTAAATTTTATATCTTCTAGCCTTGTAAAATTTGCAGACTCCACTTTGATTATTTCTCTGTTTACCACTTTGCCTGTTTTCCTTATCCAATCCTATATTCCACATTGTATATAAGTAGCACGATTTTGTACTTGAATTCCTTAGTCTAATAATCAACTTAGTGATATGCTAGTTTCCTTCTGCTCTCTATTCGTCTTCTGTTCTCTGTCCTCATCTGAAATTTGGGTCAAGCATCAGTAGTCAGCACAACACATAAGTTGAGGCCATGACTGGCTCCTGCCTTATCTCTGTCTCACCTCTATTCATCTGGTCCTAGACATTGGTTCCCTATCTGTAGCATTTGCACACTTAACACTACTAGAGGATGCAAAATGAGGACCTCTGTACTAAGGGGTCCTCTGAAATTCCTGACCAAGGAATTGAGTTTGACAGTGTTAAACCCATTGACTGTGGTAGGTTTCAGCCTACCACAGATGACAAGGGAAAAAAACCAATGAGACTGAGACAATTGACTTTACAGTCAATTATCAACAAACTGGGGACTAAAACTACTCCCTCAATGGTATGAGCTGGCAGACAGCCATCTCCAGAGCCAAGCAAGGTGTACACCCCAAACATGTGAAGGAAAAGAGGATACTCTTTAATCACTGAATGACCCATAGCTGTTCAGTTCCCTGGAGTCAATCAGACTCTAAAATCACATAACTCTCAGATGCATGAACAATTAAAATTGATCATACAAGAGTATCTATATCAATCCTTCTTATTTCTGATGGACTACAAGCTGTTGAATAATAAACTCCCTAGTGATAAGGCAATAGAGCCTTATCAGGGGAGCTCAAAGTTTAGTGACCTGGAAAACTTTGTGTCAGCTGTATGCATAGACCTCTCTTTGAAGGGTCTAGGAGGAACTGAGCCTGCTAGGGACAGGCTCTGGTTATTGACTCTCCAATACCATCTAGGTGGAGAGGTGAAAAAAATGTATATATAACATGTTATAAATGTCAACCATACTAAAATACATTGGACATTTGAAGAGGTGATCTGCACTTTGTATGATCACTTTGTACTGCTAACAATCATGCATGATGCCTGAGAGGGCCTCAAGAGAATCCATTATGACTTCTGCATAGGAGTCCAAGGATATTATGATGCCATTATGGATAGTGCACAGTGTATGACTGTGCACCCTGATGATTATACACTAGTGGAAGTATTCCTAGAAGGAATACTTCAAGACATGAAAATGGATATACTATTCTATAATGGACTATCCCCAGAAGTCCATTCATTAGAAGAGTTCATGTCATATGCCATCTCATATGAAACAAGATGGAAAACTACAGCTTTCTATCAGAAAGCCCTTAACAATGGTAAGAGTGTTGAACCATTAATGCACAATGCTAGACATTGGAACCCAAAAGGCTTGGAGCATAAGTCAACTGCCTTTGTACCAAGGAAGTTTGTCAATGGACAAACTTCCATTTCATCAAAGCAGCTTCATTTCTCAAAATCAAAATGATTTCCACACAATCATCCACCAAATGGTGGACCTAGTAAAGAGACAAACCTGAAGGTTGGATCATCTAAACCCAACCAAAATATGAACCAAACTCCCATAATGGCAAATGGAAAGAAGGCAGGGAGCAAGAATATATCTTGCTGTAGTTGCAGGGGACCTCATTATGCTCATGAGTGCCCTAATAAAAAATCATATCTGTGTGCAGCCCACCCAGAGATCCTGGACAATGAGGGACCTCAATCTGGGAATGTGGATGAAGCAGAGTCTATTATTGCTGAAATGGCAATAATTGATATGACAGTGGAAGAAGATGAGCACTCTATAGCTGCAACAGAACATAGTGATGACCTTGTTGAAGTAGAGGTCATTGAATCGGACTATGGGTTGGGTGAGGAAGACAGTGACTTCCTCAGATCCATATGCAATGGATCTCTGATAGAGATAATGTCAGATTATGGATCTGACATTGAAATATTGGAGATACCTGAAACCAATACATCCATAGGAGTTGGCATGGATATTACCAATGGTTTAGGGCTATGACAGATAGCCCTACTAGTGAAAATAATGACCATATGTGAAAGATGGCACTACATAAGAATAAAGATAAGATCCTTTGTCCACAATTACTAAAAAAAGATAAGCAATGTCTTGCATCCTTTGTTAACATCAATGGAGTTGATGCTTGGGTGCTATGGGATTCTGGATGTATGACATCCAGAATGACACTTATATTCACTCATGTAGCAAACATAAAAGTGAATGAGTTAATTGATAAACATAAGCTTCAACTCAGCATGGTCAGAAGCTGTGCTACTATAAAATTTGGAGCTAAGGTCAACCTAACAATCTGAGGTTGACCATATCTGTGCTACCTTGATGTAGCAAATTTTGATCATTACAATGTTATACTAGGAACACTGTTCATGCATAAACATAAAGTAAAGTTGGACTTTGAGTCATTATCAATGGAAGTGAGCTTCCAAAGATTCACAAATTCAATGCCATAGGGTAACAGATAAATACCCCATGTGAAAATGACTATTGGAGGGTAAAGGTACCACTGGAGTCACTAACATGACCCTTGAGGAGGTACCTGAAGACCCAATAACCAACAAAGGGGACACATTACCCCCTAATCACCCTCATGTACTCAAAGGGCCACTAGAAGGGAAGACATGATCTTCCCTTAATTCAATAAAGGCAATGGATGGGTTGACAACACCATCCATTGATGAAAATGATCAACACCCACCTGCAGGAATAGGTGAGCAAATGATGTTTCCTAAATGACATCATGCACTGGGCAAACCTCCAATGATATTCACTATGTATGATTATTACTATGACCCTTGCATGCCAGACAGATAGAATGCAGTTATGGAAAGCTCGAGAAAAATGCAGTCTATTAGTAAATGGACTACAACTAAATATCAGATTATCTACCATCGACCATGGTTGATGAGGTAGTGACTACCGAATTTACACATGATAGGTATTCTGACAAGGATAACCAGGATTATTTATGGAGTATGACAGTTGTAGGTCAACCTATTGGTGATGGCCAATGTAGACCACCAAATGAAAGCAAGGAACCACCAGATAAAAAATCTGGTGGCCTAGCATTAACTAAAAGCTATATACCTCAGTTGCAGAAATGATGGTTCAAGAAGTATGCTGATATGATGCAGGGTACTCCTGAGCATTTACCACTGTTCTGTGAGGTTAATCATGAGATTAACCTCATCAACAGTAATAGGAGATACATATATCACCTACCACAATGCCCCCATTTGTTGCATGATGAGTTTCACTCAAAACTCAACAGATACATAAACACAGGATGGTGGGAACCACACTCCATCTCTCAGGCTGCACTGCTAATGTGCATCCCAAAGAAAGATGGACAATTGAGAACCATCACTGATTGTTGCCAGAGGAACAACAATACAGTAAAGGACATCACCCCATTACCTGATCAGGAGATCATAAGGGAAGATGTCATGTGAGGGAAATATCAATCAAAAATTGATCTAGTAGATGCATATGAACAAGTGCACATCTGCATTGAAGATTTTCAAAAAACAGTGTTCACCACTATAGCAGGAATATATGTCAGTAATGTTATGCAGCAGGGGGATTGCAATGCCCCTGCAACATTTCAATGGTTAATGACTGTTATATTCAGAGAAGCTATCAGTATACATGTACATGTATACTTAGATGATATTTTCATATTCTCAGAGATGATTGAAGAGTATGAGAAACATCTCAAGCTCATATTTGATCAACTACAAGAGCATCAATTATTTGTCAAAGATATCAAAGTTGAACTTTATACAGAAAAGATTGACTGTTTGTGCCATGTTATTGATGATCAGGGTATCCATCCTGATACTGGCAAGCTTGAACAAATAGTCACATGGAGACCTCCACACAACTACAATGATGTGCAAAAATTTGTTGGACTTGTGAATTATGTGTCCAATTTCTTACCCAATATCACTGTGTATACTGGCCCATTGATGGCTATCACACAGAATGGGACACCTTTCCATTGGCATCCCTTACATCAAAAAATGTTTTGACATGATCAAGAGAGCATGTCACCAGACACCTGTAATCCATCCCATTAAACCCAAATCAGGAGAGCCAATCTGGATTATTTGTGATGCATCTAAGACAGGTGTCAGAGCTATGTATGGACAGGGACTGAGCTGGGTTGATTGCCAACCAGCAGGTGTCATGTCCAAGAAATTCTCAGTGGCACAGCAGAACTATGCTGTGCATGAAATGGAAACACTTGTGATATTAGAAGTGTTATTGAAGTGGGAAGATAAGATTGTGCATTATAGAATCCATGTCATAACTGACCATAAAGCCCTTGAATTCTTTAAATCTCAAGGGCATTTATTGAACTGACAATGGTATTGGCTCAATTATTTATCCTGCTATGATTTCAATATCACTTATATTAAAGGTGAACAAAATAAGGTAGTGGATAGCCTGTCTAGATACTTTGAGAGCAATCTTCCTGGAGAAGTTCATGAGTCTGGACATTACATCCAAGCAGATATGCATGTAGATCCAGATGGAGATGATCTCCCAAAAGATTGTGTACTAGAAATCAAGGCAAAGAAATTGTCATATGATTGAATGGGAGCATTATTTGATCATGAAGTTAGGAGGAGTTCTCAGTTGCAAAAGAAACGAGAGCAATGTGACATGGAAGCTGAGCAAATAGAAGAGGCGGTGGTTCAAAAGAACACTGACTTGGTAAAAGACCAAGTCAATTATGAGTGCCATGGACCAACAATCATGAAGTTGACTCTGAAGGATTCATTGGCTGCTTCAAAGCCAATAGAGGAACCTTTTACAGTCAATTTGGATAATCTTGAAGAAAAGATTATAGCTGGATATACTGAGGACAAACTCTTCAGTATAGTATGTGAAAATCTGGAGAAGTATAAACACTTCTCTAAAGATGAAAAGGGAATTGTATGGAAGACAATGCCCAATGCAAATAAGGTCATTTATATACCAAATGACCAAAGGATTATTACTGTGATTCTTAGTAAATCACATACTATAGTAGGGCACTTTGGAGATCAATGCACATCTGAATATGTGTGTAGATATTATTGGTGGCTGTCCTTAGTTAAGGACTGCTATAATTTCTGTAAAACATGCAAAACATGTGCTCAAACAAAAACCTCGACTGCAAGACCAGCTGACAAGTTATACTCACTGCCAGTACCCATATGCCCTTGGGATGGTATAGGAATGGATTTTGTTGGTCCATTCCCTGAATCTAAGGGATTCAACTACCTTTGGGTAGTATTATGTTGCATGACAAGTATGGTACACTTAATACTGGTGCATACTAAAATGACAGTGTCCAAGCTGTCATGGATTTACTTATGTGACATCATACAACTGCATGGGCTACTGAGCTTGATCATGAGTGATTGAGATTCCAAATTTACTTCCACATAGTGGAAAGAACTCCATAGATTGTTGGGAGCCAACCTATTAATGTTGACTTTGTTCCATTCACAGACAGATGGACAGGTGGAATGCATGAATAGGAATATCAGACAGATATTCTGAACTGCTGTTCAATATGACCAGCAAAACTGGGTTGACAAGGCATCTTCGGTCGAGTTTGCAATAAACTTGAGTGTATCTGCAACAATGAAATTCACTCCATTTGAGCTGAACTTTGGTTATTTGCCAGTGATGATGCAGGATTTATGGCCAGGCAATGCCATACATTGTGGAGTCAGGGAATTTGTGGAGAAGGCATTGCTAAATATAGCAGAGGCCTATGACACTATTATCAAGGTGCAAGTCTTTCAAACTTGCAATGCTAACAAGTGACAAGGCATGGAACCAGACATCCAAGAAGGAAGTCTGGTGTACTTATCAACAAAAAACCTGAATATGGCCAAGGATAGGGCATGAAAGCTCTGCCTAAAGTTTATCAGGCCATACAAGGTTTACATGTGAACTCTAGCAAGTCCAATTGCACATTGGACTTACCTCAAGCTTTGGTGAATCAGAGGATTCACCCTGTTTTCCATGTCAGTCTGTTATGACTATGTCATAAGTCAGATGATGTGTGTTTTCTGGACAGATCATGTCCAGAACCATACAATTTTGGGCTGGAACACAAGCATGAATGGTTTGTCAATGATATTATTGGCCATTGTCACTTGGACGATGGCAAGGTCAAGTTTGAAGTGTGCTGGAGCCTGGGAGATACAACCTGGGAGCCTGCAGAGCAGTGTGAGGATCCCATAGCTCTAGATTGATATATAGAGCTTTACAGTGTGCAGAACATGAAGTTCTTATGCAGGAAGAGTTGACCTTCCAAAAAAGGTCAATGCATGATCTAATCTTAATTGATTACCCAATGACCCTGGGTGCCAAATTTTCTTTTATTTGGCACCACAGTTGTTTCCTCTTCCTTACCTGCCACCATCACTTTGAGGGGTGGGAGATGGAGGTTGATGCTCTTGGGCATCAGCCATAACAACAACAACAAGGTCATGATCCTCATCATGACCTACTCTCTTCTATTCTGTCTGGCCTACAGACAGCATCAACATGAGTGGGGCTGCCATCTGGGATGCCCCAATATCCCCAGCAACAGCTGGCATATACATACTGGCCACAATACCCATATGCAATGGCACCACCAACAATGCCCCAGCACCACTCAGGGCCACTGCCACCATTGCTGCCATTCCCAACATGGTCAAGTAATCAGACTCAACTACAGGAGGGTGCACTGACAGTGTTGTGTTCTGCAAAAGGAAAGTAATGTGCCATGGAGCAAGACATGCTCCAAGAACAGTACAATAGGCAGCAGTTGGCTATAGTAAGCCAACTGTGTGTGATTGGTTTGCCCAACCACCTCATTGATGCATTGGACCTGTATAATGAAGTGGTCCTCCAGTCAATTGAGGAGCTTGTCAAAATTATTGACAATAGAGATGTAAGGATATTGCACCTGAAAGTGAGGTTGTCTTGTGCTAACAAGACAATCAAGAACCTCTGTGCATTGGCAGCAATGTCAGCACCAACTGCAAGGTCCAGTCAGGCACACAAGGACTCCATGATGGAGTCCTCAACCACCTCTCACAATACAAGGAAACAGCCCCACTCTGGGTCCTCTTCTTCTGTGTCCACAAATTCACCCCCCCAGCTGTTGAGGCCAGTAAATGCTTGACAGCAGCACCAACAACAGGGTATGGACCCTAGCTATAGCAGGTCCAAACCTAGTGGCAAGAAAGCAAAGATGAACACTGAAAGTTTGTCTGCTAAACTGATGCTGATGAGGCCAAGAGATGTTCAACCTCAACCCATACCTACTATGATGAGGACAAGCTCATCAAGCTCATCATGACCATCAAATACTCAGCCTTGGACAGGTATGCTGGAAACCCAACAGAGGCTGTCATATGTCAAGTCTACTGTGCCACAGGGAGAACCTCAGCACTAGCATCATAGGGAGGATCCTGAGCTGACAACTTTTGAAGATGTTGTCATGGAAGGGCCATCCCAATCTACATCCCCTGCAGAGCAGGATGTGGAAGTACCAGAAGGAGTTGTGGCACCTAGCACAACTTCTGACTCTTCCTGATATAGATGCCTGGTCTGCATAACCATTCACACATTTGAGCAGGGCAAACCCATCTTCATTTGGGATACTCAGCCCACCAACACTGAGTGGAAGGCAAAAGTGGTTGCTGCTGGTTATGAGTCTGATAGCACAGACTATGGGAGCAACTACAAGACAAAGAAGAAGAAGATGAAGATGATGATGACAGCCAAGGAGAAGACCATTGATACCAAATGCCCTCTACCTACAGGTCACGTCCTTAAGCATAGGACTGAAGGATGTGATGGTAGAGTGCCCAATACCTGGGGGGTCTGGAGAGACCCCCTCACACATACCACTGCCCAACATAACAACCATATGGGTGGAATGCTTGGGCCCCACTTATATTGGAGCCCAAAGACCAATATTGTGTACATGGGTCAATCAGCCATACAAGCATCATCTCAAGAGCTACAGATGACACAGGCTGAAGGATGGAAACTGGATCCTAAACAAAATCCAGTATACAGGAATGCTAGACATGGGTTGCCTATGCACCCCACAGAAGTAGACAACCTTGTAAGGTTCATCTACAATGACAACAACACATGCATTCAGTAATGTGCTGAAGGATATGTACTCTTGTTAGAGCTCTATGGGATCACCCAACGGACTGAGGAGTCCAGCGGGGATGACTCCATGATGTACCTGGTCCCTCAGACCAGGTTTGACCCCAGACAATGGCCATCAGGACTGACAATGCCCATTGAAAACTGTCTGGCCACTTTTGTGGCCAGAAATCAGGACATCACACAGACAGGAAATCTACACAACCAGACCAGTGGGATGGGTGTTCCCCAATCCACTGATGAAGATATCTTTGATCTGAACATACTGGGCAGGTTTGTATTGGCCCACAAGTTCCCTGGATTGGGATACTTAGTCCATGGGTTAATCATGGACCACCAACATGCCCTAAACATTCATACAATGTATGGATACATGTGGGTCTGTATATTTGGTCCCCATGAGTCTGGTCAGACTCACAATGCTCATGCAACCTTTACATGGTTGATGGCCATTCTAATGGCCACACCAAACCTGTATAGGGAGCATATCAAACAATGGAACACCAGGCACCCTGACTGACCCTTTGTCATGCAAATGGGAGAGCACTGGTATGTTCAACAACTGGCTCTTGCCCCAGGGCAAGGGCACAATTTGAACCTTGAATTGATATCCAAGGTATTAATACACAATGGGGTTGATCCTGCAGAGATTGACCACACCTATATCTTTGGAGTTCAGTATATGAACTCCACTTATGTTGATACACCTAACCATCAAGCTATGTTTGATGGCCACAATGATGATTGACTTGTGAGGCTGCAGTATCATGGGATACCCCCAGCTAGCTCTGAATGAGATGGATGGCTGCTTTCTAGCAATGTTGACCTTATCTGATTCTACTTCTTTGAGGACAGAGTAGAGGCCTTGCAAGAAGATGGGGACATGTGTGTAATATCCCACCCAGCATGGCATTGTGTGGGCACATGCCCCATTCCTATGGTGCTGCAGAATAGGCAGTACCCAGAGTCAATATGAGACTACTGGGAAGTGATGAATGGGTGGACCTTCAGACCCAATTGTTCCCAGCCCCCATTGACATCTTTTGCAGCATTCTTGTCATGCTCAGGTCATATGGCACCAGTGCCACCTTCAAATGAAGAGTCCACCATGCAGGTGGACTCCCTTTCTTTATATTCCTCAAACAATGCTAATGAGCTCCCATATGATACCCCACCACTGGATCCAGCATCTGGTGGTTCTTCTCCTTTGACTGATATTGAAACAACACCAACTGAGAGCAGTCAGTTGGTGGAAGAGTCTATACCTAAGGCAGGGAGTACATCATTACCTCCTGCCTAATTTCTCAATTATTGCAAGTGGACAGATTTATATAATATCTGTCCACTCTTATCTACTAACATCTTAATTATCCTATGGGCAGACAGATTAATCATGTCCAACTGCCCTTTATTAACTCTTAAAGGAATTGTTTCATTTATTATTATTTTTATATACCATGCCTTGAGATGTACTGTGTTCTACAACACAGAATTTATGTGGCATTAGTGAGTCCCACAACTCACACTTCTGATTCTACAATGTTAACTGGCACTAGTTAACATTGAACCAAGTTATATTAGGACTTGTACTGTTCCAACTTTTAGAGTCATAACAAGTACTGACTCAAAAAATAGTGCTGAATGAACATTTTGTGATTCACTGTAATAAATCACTAATTCTTCTAATCAATTAAGAGACCATATTATTGGTCTAAAAGGGGGGTGTGTAAGGAGTCTACACTATGGATGTTGTAGTCTGGTTCATACCAGACTACCTTCTTATGATCTCTCTCTTATCTGGGTTATTAATCAATGACCTACATCTATGTTTGTATGTATTTTGTAACAGCTTGATCACATTATGTAATACCTGAGTTATATTCACCTGTACAGATGCTTATTAAGCAACTAATCTTTCTTGTTTATACTACATAGTCACCTATAAAAGGGTCTGAACTATTTGGCATGATGTCACAATCTGCAATTGTGACTTTTATGATTCAATATCCAATTATTCTTTCATCTTCCAATTCCCACAATTTTCATTATCTATTATTTCTATAAATATTTTGCAGCCTGTTTCCACTCATCATTCTATCTTTTTTTCATTTGCGCTTATATTTGTTTCTGCTATTCCATTTCTGTTTGTCATTCTCCATCACATCACATCTGTTATTGTCTATTTACCTTTTGTTTATCTGTTTATTCATTTATTGTTGCATTGTAAGTTTCATGATATTTACATGTTATTTGTCCAATTTTGCATTATCTTAAATATGTCACTACTAGCTCATGTATTACCCATTCTGAATATTGACTAAGATTCCACTCTGACTCTCTGTCCATTATTCCTTCAGTGTTGAATTCCAATTCACACTGCCTGTCATCTTCCTTATAGACCAAATTGGTTGACATAATATTGGAAGGGTACAGCACATATGCTAAAGCCAATAACTAACCTCCATAACTTTCACATGCTTAGTAAGCACCAATAATTCACAAATCTTGACACATGAACTCTAAGATCACCATTCTCAATGTAAAGCACAAGCTTTACAGTCTGACAAAACTAGCATTCATTCTCAATGTCTGCACTTCAAAAAACCACAAGTTTTTTTTTTTTTTTTGAAATTTACCTCTCAGGAAGAAAAGGAAGAATATTGGTCTGAGTAGTTGAGGATAGTCTTGTCAAGTTCCAGATTGGCATTGATGATGGTGTTGATGATGGTGCCAAAGCCACTAGTGAGAGTGATGAGGCTCAGGACATGTTCAACTCAGGAGATGAGCTTACTGATTAAATAATGAATACTTATGTTGCTAGAGATGATAGAATTTTCTGAGGATCAAAAAATTATTATAAAAGAATTTCTATAATATATTCAGTTCAGCTTGAACAGTAAGAGAACTTCTGGATGTGACACTGAGCTGACTGAACAGCAGAAGCCCATTTTGTGATGTGACTTACTGTTCAATTAAAGGACCTTACAGTATATTTGCCATGTATTGAGTATCAATAAAACAAAACTCAATTAGACATTCATAGAGTTCTTATGTGCACTCTACAACATATTTGTACTCCCCACCATGATGCACAATGTGTGTGAATGCCTTCATACTGTTTGCTACAATGTACATGTAGGGATTCAGGGTTATTACAATGCTATAATGGATGAGACACAGTGCATGACTGTGCATCCTGATGACTATACCTTGATTAATGTCTTCCTTGGGAGATTGTCTGAGGATATGAAAGACAAATTATTGTTTGAGCAAGGATTATCACTCAAAGCACATGAGCTTGAAGACTTCTTAGCTTTCACAATATCCTACAAGTTAAGATGGAAGAGTGCTGCATTCTACCATAAAAACTCATGGGCTGATGGGAGGCATGTCAAGTCACTGAATAAAAAAACTCAACAATGGGACTCCAGTGCTCTTGACCACAAGAAAACTGTTCTTGTGGACTGAAGGGTTGCTAATGGATGGACTACAATTCTGTCAAAAGAACTTTGAGTCACTAATAATAGCTCAAACAATAACCATATTGGGAACCAACATAATAGTTGACCCAAAGCTAAGGCTGGGCCATCATGACCCAGCAATAGTACTTCCCAATATGCACCAGTCAGAACCAGTGCACAACAGAAAATACCCAGTACAGTCAAATGTTATGGATGTGGTGGGCCCCACTTTGTGAGCAATTGTCCTCAATACACAAAAAATAATACATCCCATCTTCAGGCTGCATGGACCATTGCCCCAGATGAGATGTTGTCCCACCCATTGGACAACATCAACCTATCAGTAATAACTGAGGCAGAACTGCAGGAAGAGAATACTATTGATGTACCCAAACCTGAAGAGGATGCAGCTTTGGAACATAGCAGCAACCTCATAGAGGTTGAAGTGATCAAATCAGACTATGGTTCAGACACAAATGAATTCCTGAGTGCAATCCATGATAATATTATAGACATTGAATCAGATTGGATGTCAGATACTGAGATCCTTATTGCTGAGGACAAAGTGATTGAGATTTCCTCTAATGAAGAGGATATCACTAATGGCATGCACCATAGTGCCAGATCAAATGAACCCATTAGTGACATAGAAGTCGACAATAATAATGATATTGAAATAGTTGTAGTATCATTTGCAGGACAATCTGTATCCAAGGAAAAAACTCGTGATCCTATAATCATAAATGCTGAACTGGCATATGCAATATCTGATACATCGGATATCTCACCAAATTCCAAATCAAGGAAAATGGCACTTCTCTATTGAACTAAAGAACAATTGGTTCAACCTCAATTATCTGATAGAGAAAAGCGATATCTAGGTTCTCTTGTAACTATTAATGGCATGGAAGCCTGGACCCTTTGGGATTCAGGCAGTACTATGTCAGGGGTAACCCTGACTTTCACTGAAATAGCAAAAATCAAAGTAAGTGAATTAGTTGACATCCAAACCTTACAGTTGGGAACTGTAGGTAGTCAATCCAATGTATGCTATGGAGCCATGTTAGGAATATCTATTGAGGGTACAGAGTATCCCACTTACATGGACATAGCAAACTTTGATTGTTATTATGTCATATTGGGTACCCCTTTTATGTGCAAATACAAAGTCAAACTCAATTTTGAAAAATCATGCATTATCATAAGCAGCAGAGATGTGCACTTAAGATTATTTATGGAGCATACACATCATTGGCCCTCCAATGACTGATCTGAGTACTTCTCAAACCAGGAATGATAACCATTGGAAGAAACCACCTGATAAATCTAGTAGTTTTGTTATGTATATTGATTACATCTAATATTTGTTCCATCTACAATGCAAAGTTGATATTAGCTTTACTTAAGTAATATTGCAATTATGTTTGCCTTATATTTGTTCTTATATTTTCTTATCTTGTTTTGACTTATTTACTTTGACTCATTTTGACTCATTTGGTTTTGTTTACATTTTGATGACATGTGATTGTTAAATATAGCTGTGCTATCTTTGGACTTACCTTGTGATCTTCTCAGATGATCAAAGAAGAACTTCTTTAGAAGAACTTCTAAAGCTTCTTTGACAGATCATGTCTTATATAGTTTGATTAGCATTAAGGAAGCTGTATGCTTCTCTTCATTCATTAGAAGCCCTTGACCCTAGTTAATATTAGATACAGACTTGCATATATAAGTCATCAACATCTACTAAGGAGAAACATTGTTTCTACTTGGTTAGGTGGAGGCTCAATACAAGCCTTTATCTATAGAAAGTCAAATTGAACTTATGTCTTAAGATCTCAATTACCAAGTCTTTGACTCTTATAATTGCTGTATTATAACTCTGACTTAGTAAATGACAAAGTCATTTACTGAGAAGGAGTCCCCTTTGATAAGATCAACTTGATACTTATTGCACCAGCTTAGGACTGGGCCAGTGTCACTATAACAGGTCTGATTGAGAAGGACATTCCCTGCATTCAAGAGGAAATATTCTCAGAGTACTCCAATATGATGCTGGGTACACCTGACAAATTGTTTGTTATAGTGATGCCAGCCTGGTCCTAAGCTGGTGCGATAAGTATCAAGTAGATCTTATCAAAGGGGACTCCTTCTTGGTAAGTGACAAAGTTGTTTACAAAGTCAGAGTTTATAATACGGCAATTATAGAGTTAAGACTTTAGTAATTGAGATCTTAGAGCTTAAGTTCAATTCAACTTTGTTTAGATAAAGACTTGTATTGAGTCTCCACCTAAATAAGTAGAAACAATGTTTCTCCTTGGTAGATGTTGATGACTTATATATGATACAAGTCTGTATCTATTATTAACTAGGGCTAAGGGCTTCTAATAAAAGAAGAGAAGCATACAGCTTCCTTAACACTAATTAAACTATATAAGATGCGATCTGTCAAAGAAGCTTTAGAAGTTCTTCTTTGATCATCTGATCAATCACAAGTTAAGTCCAAATATAGCACAGCTATATTTAACAATCACATGTCATCAAAACATAAACTAAACTAAACAAGTCACAACAAGTCATAATGAGACAAAGTAAATGAGTCAAAACAAACTAAAGAAAATAATAACAAACAAAGAGGAAAACATAATTGCAATATTACTTAAGTAAAGCTAATATTGACTTTGTATTGTAGAAAGAACAAATACTAGATATAATCAATATATATAACATTATCCCTTTCCTAACTAAGATGTCCACATCTTAGTAACTATCTAAGTCACTAAGGTAAATTACCTTCACTGTCTATGTTGAAGTTGGCTTCATTATCATAATAAGATTTGTAATTGCCATCTTTGTATGGTGGTGTAAGGGGGCATTCTCCCTCATAGATGCGAGTAGTCCTGCCATGATGGGGGTGTCCATTTGGGCTTTGTCCTCAATGGTTTGGATGGGAGGAATGGACTGAGGTCTGGAGATGACCATACTGTCATCCTCATGGTGTGGGTTTATGGCCTTGTCACGGCATAAAAGGAGGGTTGTAGGTGGGGCTGAGAGTGGTGGTGTTAACGGCCATGGATGTTGGATTATGTCATTCAGATTGAAGTCCAACAGCATTGGTGATGGGGGCACAGTGATTGCTGGTTGGTACACCGGGCTGTCCAGGCTGTACTCTGTTACAGTGGCTCAAAAAACTGTCCCAATGTTTTCGCATTTTGGACATATTTGCTAATACCAGGGCAGATATATGGCCTAGCATCCTGAAAATATTCACACAGGTACCTTGACATATTGGGAGCATATATTCCCATGATCACATGACCTTGTCCATCAATGAATTAGTAATGAGTTATTGAAAATATCTACTCATTGGGACAGTTTTTTGACCCCCTGTCAGCCTCCCAGTATCTATCTTGTAACATGCCAGGGGAGCATCAGGGCAGGTGTGGGAGTAGTAAACAAGATCATGTGACCTTGGTTGACATGTTGAGATGGCTACAACTGTCTTTCTTCCTGCCACTACATCATGAAAGCTATCTCCTCTACCTAATACTCCCAAGTCACTTCTCTTCTCAAAGATGGCTATTCCTTGTGCCATATTGAACATAAAACTAGTCTAGGCAAGTCTACTGTTGGGAGGATCAATAAAGAAGTTGATGGGGACAAGGAAAACAACAAGGGAGGACGTCCTTCCAAGCTTTCTCCTCATGATAAAAAAGCAATAATTCACCAAATAACCTCTGGAAAGCTAGATAATGCTGTCCAGGCTACAAATTTCATTAACTCTACTCTGTCTGACCCTGTCACACCCCAAACTGTCAGAAATACCCTTCAGGATAATGGATTTTGCTCTGTAACCAAGATCAAATGACCTCTACTCAAAAAGCAACATTGTGAGGAATGCCTTGACTCTGCACATGAACATAGGAATTGGACAGTGGAGGACTGGATGAGGGTGTTGTGGACAGATGAAACAAAGATCAACAGGATTGGGTCAGATGGAAAGGTGTATACCTGGAAGGAGAGGGGGGAACCACTGTCAGATAGGACCACTCTCCCTACTGTCAAACATGGAGGAGGTGGTAACATGATGGTGTGGGGGTGTATGGGGTGGAATGGGGTAGGAAAGCTGATTGAGGTTCAAGGGAATATGGATGCAGTGAAATACTGCGAGATTTTGGACAATGGGGTGGTGGAAAGCTTTGAAAAGTTGGAGATGGAGGAGAAGAGGATATTCCAACAGGATAATGACCCAAAACACACCTCAAAACTGGGACAACAATGGTTTGTAAATAACAATATTCAGGTTATATCATGGCCTGCACAATCCCCTGACCTAAATCCCATTGAACACCTCTGGACCTACCTGAAGGACCAGCTGAAGGCATATGAAAGACCACCTAAGGGAGTATTTGAATTGTGGGAGAGGCTAGTAGAGGAGTGGAATAAGATTCCAGCAGAAAGGTGCCAAAGGCTGATAGAAACCATGCCCAGAAGGATTGAGGCAGTTGTCAGGGCAAGAGGAGGTCATACAAAGTATTGAGTAGGTAGATAACAGAGGGTCAAAAAACTGTCCCAATGAGTAGATATTTTCGATAATTCATTAATAATTCATTGATGGACAAGGTCATGTGATCATGGGAATATATGCTCCCAATATGTCAAGGTACCTGTGTGAATATTTTCAGGATGCTAGGCCATATATCTGCCCTGGTATTAGCAAATATGTCCAAAATGCGAAAACATTGGGACAGTTTTTTGAGCCACTGTAGGTCTGGAGATGGACTGCAGAGCAAGAGCTTTGGCGGCATCAACTCCTTCGGTAATGGATAGTGCTGCCAGGGCAACTGGGGGTAAGTCCTGTCAAGCAACTCCTTTATAAGGATTTTGGGCACAATACTTGGTGAAATGGCCAGGGGCAAAAGTGTCACACCAGGTGCAGTGATATCCTGGGCAAAGTGTCTTGATATGACCCATTCTGTGACATATGTTGCAGGTTTGACTAGTATGTCCAGACTGAGTCACGTCTCGATTGGTATTTCGAGGAGGCTCGTTAGTAGGCATTGGAGGGGGTGTACTTGGTAATATGGCATTGTGTGTAGCCACATCATCACGTTGTTGAGGTTTGACGCTAGGAGAGGTAGTTTCTCCTTTGTCATTAGCTGAGGAGCACTCAGGATACGATGAACATATCCATTTGGAGCTTGTTGACAGTTGAGCATAGCAAAGTAATTTCCATCTGGGTCAGTGCATTGGATGCATCCAACAATGTTCAGAGTATAGGGACCCTGAGGGATATGATGTGCCAGGTCACCAATGTAGAAGTCCATTTCTTCCTGGAGACGCTTGTACTCACTTCGTGCAGAAGCAAGAGCATCAAGGCAATTCCCAATGTTGTAGACATATGAAGTGAGTCTAGGATTGCTGCCATAGGTGGACAGAAAGTCAACAGCTGTCTGTTTTTGAAGAAATGCATGTCGTAGGGTGGTATTCTCCAAATAGGGTGAAGAGTTTTCACTCTTAGAGTTTCTGCCTGTACTATCTCCAGCAGGGGCAGAGGTGCCTTGTTCTTGTGATGGGGTAAGATCAGGACTTTCTTTGACCTTGTTCGCATTGTCGATGGTGTTGGTCGGTGTAATAGGAGAAGTAAGAGATGAGGGCAATTCACAAATAATAGTTCTAAAGACTGGGACTGTTGGTTGTTCACTGACTTCTGGAGTAGTCATTGAAGCTGGGGAATGTTAAGAGAGATTGTGCTGAGTTTTATACTCTTGAATAATTTCGTTTGAATTTTCAAGATTTTTCTCTGGTTCCCATGAGTCTTCAGTTGGTCCGTATCCTTTCCAATGTATTAGGTATTCTATTTTTGTTCTGGGGTGTAGTCTGCAAGTTCTATGGTTTAGGACTGCTTTGACTTTGTATTGTTCTTCTCCAGATACAAGAATAGGTGGTAGTTTAGGGTTATGTTTCCTATATATGTCATTCTCAGTAACTGGCATGAGAAGTGAGGCATGGAACTTGTTGTGAATTTTCCATTTTGGTGGTAGTTTGAGTTTGTAGTTGATTGGAGAGGTTTTTCTAATAATAGTAAAGGGGCCTTCTCTTCTTTGGTTGAGCTTCTTAGAAGTATAGGGCAAAGGGAGATTTCAGTTATCTAACCAAACTTGGTCTCCTACTTTGAATGGCATCCAAGGTTGGTTCTTTTATTGAGCCATCATTAGATGTGTTTGTTCATGTGCCTCTAAGGCTGCTTCTGGAACTTGTTCTAAGAATAGAGACTTTTCATCAATAGAAGGTGTATCTGTTTCTTTGTCTGAGATAAATGCTTGTGGGTTGTACCCTAAGATTAATTCGTATGGTGAGTGTTTTCTTCCAGAATGGGGTTTCATATTGTGTATGAATTCAATCATTGGAAGTGCTTGTTTCCATATGGTTGGGTTTTGTGATGTGTAAACTGCTAAATAAAACTCGATTTCTTAGTTATATCTTTTGGTAGTACTGTCTGTCTGTGGGTGATATGCTGTAGACAGGGCTGGTGTAATATTGAGTTTTTCATATAGTTTTTGCATTGATTTAGCAGCAAATTGTGGATCTCGATCTGAGATAATTTTGTTGGGTGTTCTGTATTTCAAAAATACTTTGTCAATAAGAATTTCAGCAATGCCATCAGCATTTACTGTCTTCTTTGTTGGAGTTAGAATTATCCCTTTCATAAGTCCATGGTCCACTATGGACAATATACAATCATAACCATTGTCAGGTGGTAGATCGGTGATTAGATCCATGGATATTTGGGAAAAGGGTTTTGTAGAAGAAGGGCCTTTGATTGGTTGCATTGGTGGTTTAACCAGATGATGGTTTATTTTGTATTGTTGGCAAATAGGGCATTCTTTTACGTAGTTCTGAATGTATGTGTTCATTCCAGGCCAGTAAACTAATTTAGATAGTTTACGGAACGTTTCGGTTGTTCCTGGGTGTCCTGATGTCTCATGATCATGTACACATTGTAGAAGACTTCTTTTGAGTTCGGCATCTTCAGGTATCACATGTCTTCCCTGATATTTATAGGTGCCATCATCTTCAGTAAATCTTTCAGAAGGGGTGATCTTCATTTGGTTATTTTTAATTTGTTGTGTGATTTCCTCAGAAAGGAATTTAATGAATTTTTCTGATGGAATCGCAACTAGATCTTTGTTATCCTTTCCTTCTGGTACTAAATCGGGTTGTCTGCTGAGTGCATCGGCAAGAGTATTTTTATTTCCAGCCAAGTGCTTTATAGAGTAATGGAAGCATGTCATGTATAGCATCCATCTTGCTTGGCGTCAGTTTAATTGTTGTGGATCTCACCATCTGGTAAGATTCTCATGATCAGACCATATGATGATAGGGTGTGTTGATCCTTCAAGATAGTGTTGGCATTCCTTTAGTGCTCTAATAATAGCAAGGAATTCTTGGTCGGACACATGATAGTTTCGTTCAGCAGGGTTAAGGGTTTGTGAGTAGTAAGCCATAGGGTGCTTATCTCCATTTGAATCTCTTTGGAGTAATACTGCACCGGTAGCAAATGCTGATGTGTCACATTCAATTTCAAATGGCTTTGATTCATCTACTATTTGTAGAATAGGTTGCTTAAGGAATTGTTCCTTGAGCTTCTCAAAGCTTTTCTGTGCTTCTGGGTTCCATTTGAATTTCGTGGTTTTTCGAAGTAATGCATTAAGTGGTTGTGCGATAGCTAAGAAGTTGTGAATGAATTTGCGATAGAAGTTACAGAAACCAATAAACTGTCTGATATTTCGAACAGACTTGGGTACAGGCCAATCCTGTATTCCTTTTAGTTTGATTGGGTCCATCTCGATAGAGTCAGGAGTTATGATAACTCCGAGATACTCTAGATATTGCTTCTCAAATTCGCATTTCTCAGTCTTTAAATACAACTCGTTCTGTTGTAGAATTTTCAAGACTTGTTTAGTAAGTCTTTTGAGTTGTTCTTTTGTTTTCACATGGATAAGGATGTCATCCATGTAGATAATAACTCCGCCTTTCTCAGTAAGGTCTTTGAATATGTGATCCATCATGGATTGGAAAGTAGCAGGTGAATTTGTCATTCTGAAGAACATGACTGTAGGTTTGTATAACCCATTAGGAGTGTGGAATGCTGCTTTCCATTCATGTCCTTCATGGATTCGGACATTATTGTATCTGAGTCGGACATCTAATTTGGTAAACCAATTAGATCCTTTGAGTTTATCCATGATTTGTGATATGCTTGGTATTGGGTGAGCATTTTTTATTGTATTCTTCTTAAGGAGTCAATAGTCTTGACATGGGTGTAAGTCTCCTTCTTTCTTTCCTACAAAGAAGAAGGAAGAGGCCATAGGTGATTTGGATTTCCAAATATATCCCTTTCGTAGGTTTTCGGAAATGAACTTGTCAAGTTCAGTTCTCTCTTGAGGTGTCAGGTGATAAACTGGCATGTGTTTGGGTTCAAATTTGGGTATAGTCTCGATTTTGTGATCCCAAGAACATCTGGGTGGTAATTACTTGGATTCGTCTTTATTGAAGACTTTGAGAAATTGGTGAAATTTCTTAGGTACGGCTTTCATAGGGTCCAATTCCTGTTTAGGTTTAGTAGCCGAGTTGTGAAGTTGTTGTGATGTGTTAGATTTCACATTGATTTTGTAATATAACTGATTGATGGAATCAGTCTTTGCTTTGGTTAATTTGATTGTGTTTGAGTTTTCATCTCACCAACATAATGACAGTTTCTGCCAATCAATATCAGGGTTGAATCTCTTTAACCATGTGATTCCTAAGAATAGTTGGTTTGATCCAAGTTTGACTATTCTTGGAGAGATCATCATAATCTTGTTGTTCACTTCTATTTTTAATTTTGTATAGTGAGTTCAACTTCCTGATAAGTTTTGTGTTCCATCAGCATTACAGATCTTGATTGCCTTTTTCATTTTGAATTTCGGCAAGTTGTAAGTGTCGACTAGTTGTGGGTTGATGAATTCTCCACTAGCTCCTGAATCGAGTAGTGCTTGTAGGTTGTGTTTTGCTCTAGTTGTATGGAGCAATATTGGTACATGTACTGTTAATCCTTTATTTGATTGAAGATTGATGATGTCTATCTGATCTTTGTAAGTACTCAAAAATTTTCATTTGAGTATTCTTGAAATGGATCATCTTCATTGCTAGCTTGATCTATTTCATAGACCATGGTGTTGGGATCTTTCCTCTTAGGCTTGAAAGGTCTATGATTCCCTTGCCTCAGTTTGGGCTTGGACTTCTGCATCAGCTTTGGTCCCATGTTTGTCTTTCCTGTGGACTTAAACCAAACCTTCCTTGCTGGACAAGATTTAGCGAAATGTCCTTTCTTGTGGCAGAAGAAGCATTCTCCTCTCTTGAGTGCAACTCTCTGTTCGTCAGTGAGAACGTTATTGATGATGTGGGAGTATAGTGAACCATAGACATCTCTGTCTGTGTTGCTTGGTCCTTCATTGTACATTTCATTGATGCCTTCTCCTTCACTCTCCTCTTCTTCAGGATTATCATCATCCTCTGTGCCAAGTTTGTATATACCTCCATTGTCTGTTCCCCAATCATCTTTGACTGATAATTGGTATATTCCTCTCGATATTCTGCTGATATCCATGTCCCACTCGGATTGGCTGGGTCTAGATATGGGTTGATTATGGATGTCATTATATTGTGGTTGGGATCCGTATTGTCTACTATTCTTTTTGGTCTTTCTTGATCTATTTGAAGATCCTGGAGTAGAATTTCCAATGCGGTATCTCTTTTGTTCTTGGACAACTTTGTATGCTTGTCTTGCAGCAGTTTTCCACTCTGCAAGGGTTTGGGGATCAGCTTGAATTGCTTCGAATCTGATGTCATTGTCAAGTCCTTCAGCAAAGTAGGATTGGAGAGAAGTGCTGTCAGTAAGTCCTGCATGTGAGGCAAGGATGGAAAAATTGGCGATGTACTCCTTGATGTATTTGCTTTGTTGTCTATAATAACGGAGCTCTCTTTCAGCCTCAAAGCTCTGTTGTGTTGGAGCAAATGACTGTTCGAGCACGTTCTTGAATTGGTCAAAGGTGTGTGCAATGTATCCTGCTTGGGTAGCTGCAGTTGCTTGACTAAGTCTGTAATCCTGTTGCCATAACTTGACAGCTCCATCGAGTAATCCAAGGGTGTAGTTGATTCTTGCTTGGTCATCTGTGACACCATATGAGTCAAAGTAGAGTTTGACTTCGGCCATCCATGGTCTGTAATAGCTGGGGTTGCCATCAAACCTGTTGGGCTTTGGGTATTTGAGCTGGAATCCTGCTTGGGGTTGTGCCATTGGATTTGGCAGGGGGTTTGGATTAGGATTTGGTGGTCCTGCTCCTGGTCCTCCAGGCAGATTACCTCCAGGACTTGGTGGTCCTCCTTGTGGTCTTGGTGGTGGTGGTGTAGGACTTCTCCGATTTGAAGATCCTCCTGTATTGAGGATATTTGCCTTTGCTTTCCCTTTTGGTTGGGTGTTAGTGGGTATGGTGATTGTGGTACTGGCTGTAGCAATGTTAGGATTGGTTGATGGTAAGGTACTGGTACTGGCAATACTGGTGGGGGAATTGGTAAAGCTAAAGGGGATAGGGTTTGTAATGGGACTGAGGAACCTTGGGCTATGTCCAAGGGCTGGGCTCGAGGTGTAAGAAGGGGGTCTATCAACTCTGGGCTTTTCTGGAGATTTGAGTTTGAGATTATCAATTGCCTTGCAAGTTCTTCTGCTTCCTCTTCAGTTCGATCTCCTTCAGATTCTTGTTGGCTTCTTTCTCCACTATCTGTTCCTTCTTTGTCTTCTTTGTCAGATTCAGATTCTTCTGAGCTTGGAGTATCAACTCTGGGCTCTGAATTATTTTCTTGTGAGGTTTCTCCAATTCTTGGAGTTGCGTCGATAATTGGTTTGATGGTCCTACTGGATCTTGCAGGGGTATCTGGGATGTAGAAGGGTTGTTCTGAGGAGTTTCTTTCGATTTCCTCTTGAAATTGTCTAGAGGTAAATGAGTCGAGTCTATCTGGATCAGCTCCTTGTGTGATTTGTTCTTTGACTGCTTCAATGAGTTGCTTTCTGTGGTAAGTTTGGAATTCTTGTAGAACTGTGTATTCAGCCTTGGCAGGGATGTAATAGATGTCTTTTCCTTTGTTGTAGTAGAGCTTTTTGGTTTCTTTGCTCTTCCAGACTCTGTATTTCCCTGATTCACTGAAGATTGAATTGTAGGCTGATTTGGGAAAACATTGTCTGAGGAACTGTTCTTTGTCCATTGTGGACTGTGACTATGGGTGCCTAAGGAGACACCTGGTATTGTCTTAAATAGTAAATTGTCCTTAAGGCAATTATCACACTTGCAGTTTGATTCTGCCATAATTGGAAAATTAGTTTATAGTCACTTTGGACTCACTCTTATAGTCACTAGGACTGTGTATTTATAGTCTCTTAAGACTTTCAACAGATAAACTGTCTTCTGAGTATTTACCCTCAGGTCTGGTATTCTTCAGAGATATGCCTATTCTTCTGGCAAATTTCTCCCTTCTGAGTATCTACCCTCAGGTCTGGTATCTTATTTGAGATTCAGGTACAACAACCTTAGCTCTCACAAGCCTCCAAATGTTTTAAGAGCATGGGTAATCACTCAGATCAATAAGAGTGATCCTCAATTATTCCACTAGTTGGCAATATGTGTCGACCCTCTCTTCATTGTTATGCACAATAGTTTTGGGACAGCTTGTGCTATAACCATGATAACCCAAATTGACAGTGTTTGCAATGTTGTTGGGTTACTGGGCAAAGTAACGGCTCTGTGCTAACAGAGAAGGATCATTTCTACTTAATGTTATGGTGACGCCGGCCCGGTCCTAAGCTGGTACAATAAGTATTGAGTAGATCTTATCAAAGGGGACTCCTTCTTGGTAAGCGACAAAGTTGTTTACAAAGTCAGAGTTTATAATACGGTGATTATAGAGTTAAGACTTTAGTAATTGAGATCTTAGAGCTTAAGTTCAATTCAACTTTGTTTAGATAAAGACTTGTATTGAGTCTCCACCTAAATAAGTAGAAACAATGTTTCTCCTTGGTAGATGTTGATGACTTATATATGATACAAGTCTGTATCTATTATTAACTAGGGCTAAGGGCTTCTAATAAAAGAAGAGAAGCATACAGCTTCCTTAACACTAATTAAACTATATAAGATGCGATCTGTCAAAGAAGCTTTAGAAGTTCTTCTTTGATCATCTGATCAATCACAAGTTAAGTCCAAATATAGCACAGCTATATTTAACAATCACATGTCATCAAAACATAAACTAAACTAAACAAGTCACAACAAGTCATAATGAGACAAAGTAAATGAGTCAAAACAAACTAAAGAAAACAATAACAAACAAAGAGGAAAACATAATTGCAATATTACTTAAGTAAAGCTAATATCGACTTTGTATTGTAGAAAGAACAAATGCTAGATATAATCAATATACATAACAATAGAAGTAGTTGGTGTAGGGTATTGTAGTAGTCTCATTGGGATGCATTACTTTGGTGTTTTACCCCCCTCTTTTAAAGGTTTTTGTCCTGGAACCTTCCAATGATAGTCCTGGATTGCATCCTCTGCATGTTCAGAATTTGATTTCACTACCCATTGGTTATGTTTGTTCCCATATCCTTTTTAGTGCACAAGGTATTGGGTGCCATGTCCCTTCTTTTGGTATTCATGGATTTTGTCAACTTCATATTCTTCTTTGCCTTCAATGAGGTCAGGTGGCAGTGGGGTGAGAAGTTTCTGTATATCAAACTCCAGTCCATGGTGACATGTCAGGAGGTTCTTATTGAAAATGTCATGCATCACCCATCCTTCTGGGAGTTCTAGTCAATATGCTCCTTCCCCAATTGGTTCTTTCACCCTGAAGGGACCATATCTCTTGTGGTCAAGTTTCTTTGTGGGTTAGTTTGTTGTGATGTGGGTACCTTTGACCCACACAAGTTCTCCTTCCCTGAGGTTGAGGGCTTGTCCCCTCTGCCAATTGTGTTGTTCCTCCATTGCCTCTCAGTTGTTGTCTAATGCTGCCAATACTTCCTTTCTTCTTTCCTCTATTCACTTCAGCCATTCTTCCAAGGATGGTATTTCCATTTTGACCATCAAGGTTCCTTTCCACAGGTGTCATCTGTAGTTGATGTAGAATGGAGATTGGCCTCTTGCCAAATGTGCTTTATCATTATACTGGAATTCTGCCATTGCAAGCCACATTGCCTGGTCATCTTGTTCATAGTTGATGTAGTGTTGTAGGAATGTTTCAACTTCCCAGTTGATTTGTCCTGTTTGTCCATCTGTCTGGGGGTGGTAGGCCATTGAGAGGTTTTGTTTGATTCCCAATGCTTTGCATAGTTCTTTCATGAGTGTTGATGCAAACTGTGGTCCTCTATCACTGACAATTCCCTGGGGAATCCTGTGAAGTTTCCAGATCTTGTTTTTGTAGATTTTGGCTAGTTTTCCCAATGACAGGTTCATTGTTGTGGGGATGAGTCATATCATTTTGGAGTACCTGTCAACTATTACTAAGATGCCATCCTTTCCTTGTGAAGGTGGGAGTAGTCCAATCATATTGATGCTGATTTCTTCCCATGGTTGCAATGGTGTGGATAAAGGGTGTAGTGGTCCCACTGATCAAGTGTGTGATGCCTTGTTTTGTTGACATGTGTGGCATCCTTTAACAAATTGCTTGATGTCATTTTGTAATGATGGCCACTAGAAGTTTCTTTTGATTAGATTGATCATGCAGTGTTGCCCTGGGTGTCCTACATCTGGGTCATTATGGTGTGTGACCATGATGTCTGCCCATAATTCAGTGAGTTTTGGTATGTATATTTGTCCCTTTAAATAAGCAATTCTGTCTTCCTCTCAGGCTGTTTTGGGGTCTTTCTGGGCTTCTCAGAACATTGTTTCATGTACTGTGTGGTTTCAAATCCTTTCCAGGATATCTTCATTTCCTTTCACTTGAAAGTGTGTGTTGCATAGTATGACAATCTCAGTTGTGGTCTCTTCTTCACCTGTTATCCCTCAGATGTATGTTTTCTCCTGCAATAGAGTGATGTCTCTATTGTTGTTTTTTGTGTTGAAACCCATCTTTCATGAGAGTATGTCTGCCTTTGTGTTCATCTTTCCTGGTATACATTTGATTGTGAAGTCGTAGTCCTGGAGTTTAAGGTACCATTATGCTTGTCATCTGTTCAGTTTATGGGGTTCCCTGAAGTACTTTAGGTTTTTGTGATCTGACCATATCTCAAATTGTGTTTCTGCATCAAGTATGTATTGTCTCCATACTTTCAGTGCTTCCACAATAGCTAGAAGTTCCTTGTTGTATATTTTGTAGTTTTGTTCTGCTGGGTTCATAGTGTGTGATAGGAATGCGATGGGTTTCTATTTATTTTCCTGTTCTTGTGATAGTACTCCACCTATGGCATGTCCTGATGCATCCACCTCTACTCTGAATTGTCCCATTTGTTGTGGTAGGATGGGGACTGGTTCTTCTGTGACTAGCTTCTTGAGTTCATTGAATGCTTTTTGTTCATTGTTTTCCCACTTCCATTCTCCTTTCCCTGTGAGTTTGTTGAGTGGGGCTGCAATGTGGCTGAAGTTCCATATGAACTGTCTATAGAAGTTGACAAATCCTAGGAAACTTTTGATGCCTTTGGTGTTTTTTGGTGTTTCCCAATTTCTGACTGCTGAGACTTTGTTGTATTCCATTTTCACTTCTCCCCCTCCTACCTTTTTATTTTTATTTTTATTCAATGAATTTATATAGCAGTGCTTGATTGTAGTCCACTTCCAACTAAAGACTACAAACAGATGGTACACTACAGCAAGCCAGGGTACACAAAGCGGTCAAAGACTGCTTAAGACAAAGACTAAGATAGGTGTCGCCAGGAACATGCACCCCTTACATAAGCAGGCATCAGCTAGGTTCCAGTCTTTTATTCCTTCAACACACAACATCAGAGAGCAAACCTAAGACCTGGGAATAGTAGTATAGGTTGACTAGAAGAGCTCCCAGGTTTTATTTTTTCAAAATATTATCTGTACCAAAAGTTATTTGAAAAAAGTATATTTTTCTCAAAGTGACTAGAAAATACCTTCTGAAGAAATCGGAGACAGGCAAAGAGGGCGGTTTGAAATCGCAAGTCTCGATTTCACTGCTTATGTAATCAATCACGTGACTACTTAAGCGGTAGAGGAGGAGGAGAGGAGCTGAAATAGACAGCGAAAATCCATTAAATCCTCACCTGAAATGGGTCACCGAAATAAAGCCACTCTAGCCCGACTCAAGAACCTTCCAAACAAACCAAAAATCAAAAAATCGGAGGTGGAATTGAGCTCAGATAACTCAGATAAAGACTACTTAGATGACATTCCACTGCTGCAAATACAAAGGTATGAGCCCTCATTTGTAACTTTAATCTACTCTTCTCAAGAGGCTTCAGATATGCAAATCGTGCAGCATGATTCATTGACAGCTACTCTCACAGGCACGGCCACGGCCTCTCAGGGCCAGAGGCTGTTTGGGCAAACAAGAAATATCACGGGCACCACGTTTTACCCCCAGAACTTGCTAGGAGCCTTTGGGAGGAGTTTCAAAATAAGTTCACAAGGTCTACCACTATGTCCTAAATGTAAATACAGCCAACATTACTTTTCAATTTCTCAAAGTCAGGAATTTCGCCGCTCTTGGCACTTACATAATACAGATTACATAAGGTGCTTGTTCCTAGCGACGTCTATCTTATATACAATTAGCCTAGTGAAATAGAGAAGATTCAAAAGAAACTATAGAGCAAGATGTTATACATAGAGATCAGACTCAAGAGAAAAGGAAAGAGAGAAAATAAAGGAAAATAGTTCACCTTCATTTGGTTGGGTAGGCATGTTAGCTTTAGGTGGCAGTGGACATGTGTCTTGATTAGTAAAGGCAAAAGTGGCTAGGTTCTTTTTGAGGAACTCATACTAAGGAAAGGTGCATTGTACCTATTGAGTGCAGATGGGGTAAAGTGGACAATATGAAAGGATGTGATGTTGTGTTTCCAAGTGATGTCCACAACAACAGGATGTTTGTTCAAGAGGGAAGAACCTCTTGCAATAAGCCCCAATAGGGGTGTGGTTAAGTATGGCTTGAGTCATATGGGTGCATTCTCCCCCTCCTACCCATACTCCGAGAATTGGTATTTCTGTGGCATCAAATTCGCATTTGGATCATTTGAAACACAGGTTGTGTTTTTCTGTGACTTTGAGAAATTGGATTGTTCATTCTTGGAGTTCTTTTGTGGATGAGGCAGGTACTATGAAGTTGTCCATGTGGTTGGCCAGTACTCCTTCATGGATTAGTTCCCAGAATATACTTGTCATCATTCTTTGGAACATTCCTGGGGAGTTACACATCCCAAAGAACATGACCTTTGGTTCAAAGAGTCCCTTGTTTGTTAAGAACATAGCCTTCCATTCATCTCCTTCTTTTATCTGGACATTGTTGTATCCCCAGATGAGATCAAGTTTGTTGAAGTATTTAGCATCCTTTAATTTGTCGATGACCTCTCCTATGAGTGGCGGCAGTGTTTTATCCTTGATTGTGTGTTGGTTTAACCATCTATAGTCCTGTACTAGCCATAGTGATCTGCCTTTCTTTGGTATAAAAAAGCATGGGGAGGCATATTGGGACTTAGATTCTGTGATCAGTCCTGCTCCAAGTTGTTTGTTGATCTATATGTGTAGCTCTTTTTCCTCCTTCAGTGTCATGGGGTAGACCTTTGCATTCAGTTCCTTGGGTGCATTATCCAATAGATTAATCTCATGATCCTATTCCCTCCTTTCTGGCAGTATTTTGAATTTCTTTTTGTTGAATAGGTGTGTGAATGGTCATATGTAATTTAGTAAGTCTTCTGGGTTGGTTGGGTCTGGTTCTTTTTCTGTGTCATTATTTTCCATAGTGAGTTCCTTCAGGAATAATTGTTGGGTGTGTGTGGTGAATGGGATTGTCTGGTGGTTGATTTTGCAGTTGTCTGGACATCTTGTGAATTGTACCATCCCTTCTTTCCAGTCTACCTCTGGATTATGTTTGACTTGCCAGTCATGTCCTAGAAAGACATCCATGTTGTCCAGGTCAGTGACTACTGCATGGATGTGCTCCTTGTGTCCATTAGCATCCAGTGTGATTGGGGCTATCTTTGTAATTGTTCCTTGACCATTTGGTGTACCATCTACATTAAAGACTTATAGAGGTCATTCCATTTGTTCTGTTGGGATTTCTTCTTTCTCTACCAGTCTTTTGTTGATTGCTGTATGTGAACAACCTGAATCCACTAGTGCTGTTACTTCAATCCTTCTCTTGTTCTTTGTTTCAATTGTTGGTTGTATTGTTAGTTTGTGCTTAGAGTTCCTTTGTTGGGGGATTGTCATGAGCTGATCTTCAAGAACAGCTGATGGTTCGAACTTAGTATTATTTTCATGAACTCTTATCTGCTTTTGCATATCAGTTACATCGGTTTTTATTGGTCTTTCACCTTCAGACTTATTCTGACATCTTCCATTTTATTAATTCATACCACCTTGTTGAAATTTCCTGACAACCGTTTAATAGTAAATTTTATATCTTCTAGCCTTGTAAAATTTGTAGGCTCCACTTTGATTATTTCTCCATTTACTACTTTGCTTGTTTTCCTTATCTGATCCTATATTCCACATCATATATAAGTAGCATGATTTTGTACTTGAAGTCCTCAGTCTGATAATCAACTTAGCAATATGCTACTTTCCTCTGCTCTCTATTCATCCTCTGCTCTATTATCTTGTCTGAAATCTGGGTCAAGCATCAGTAGTCAGTACAACATATAAGTTGAGGCCATGACCCACTCCCACATCTGATGACCAGCTCCTGCCTTACCTCTGTCACACCTCTGTCCACCCAGTCTTTGATGTTGGCTCCCTACCTGTAGCATTTGTGCACTTAACAGGGATGGTATAATGATTCAATTTTGGTCCTCTAGTTACATGGGCTTGTAAGATTGCACCTACTCTGAGCTGTTCTGAAAATCCTCCTTGTTGTCTTTCTCTTCTACCTCTACTCCTCTAACCTTTGTTTTTGGGCTCCTGCAGTCTTTGGCTCTGTGGCCCCTCTTTCCACAATTGTAGCATCCTTCTGCCTTTGGCTGTCTGCATTCTTTTGCCATGTGTCTGTACTTTTTGCAGTTGTAGCACTTGGGTTTTCCTTGTTCATTGTACTTTGGGAGTGATTGTCCAAATTGATGACCTATCTCCATGGGTTGGCTGGCTCCCCCATATGTTATTCCTGTACCCATATGAGTGCTGCTCCTTTCTGTGGATTCAAAGCCTTGTCTGACAGAAAGTATAGCTGTCTTCCATGCTGTGTAGGTATTTGGAATTGACTCAGGGGGGTACCCTAGGATTGCTTTGATAATATCTGCACACATATTTTTCTTCAGTAAAAATATGGCATGGGTTTTGTCAGTCTTTGCTCATGTTTTGAGCACTTCAAACTCAATTAAGTAGTCAGCTGTGTGCTTCTTGTTTTGCTTGAAGCTATTGATTCTCCATTCAGCATTGATTTTGAGTGCATCATCACTGAAGAGTCCTTCAAAGTTTGTTTTTCATGCATTCCAATTCATGGTGTCTGTCATAGCATTTTGGGCTTCCAGCTCCATCTGAGCAAAATCTCCTGCTGTGCCTCCTTTGAGTTGTGATATGATTCCTGTTACTTTGCCATCTGCATTGTTGATTTTGTTGAATTTGAGGTAGAGGAGCATTGATCTCCACCAGTCTTCAAACTTTGATCATGTTCCATTGAAAAACCTGGTTCTGGGACCAAGGATTTGGTGTTGAACATGGAGGTAGTAGAATCTGTCATTTTGTTTGAGTTTATTTGGCTGATTCATAGTGATCTGAGTCCTTCTTCCAATCTTTCTACCTCTTGTTTGAGGTGTGTGCTTCTGGGTGGTGTGGGTTGTTCTTATCATCATGATGGGCATTATCAGCACTTATAGACAGTGATCAGGCAGGAGCACTGGTTCCTGCCATGTTAAGGCCACTAGTCCCTTGTTGCCAAGTAGCACAATTACTGCTCAATGATGGATCAGCATTGTTATCAGCATGAGGCTGGTTACTCTGCCTTCTAGAAGCCATGCCATAAATCAATACTTCTTTTTATTTTGGGGTTACTAAAAGGTAAAAATTGTTTGATTGTGAGTTCAAATAGGTTGAACTAAAAAAGTGTAAAGCTGAAGGGCTTTACTGTATTTATATATATGATCTTATATTCACACCAAATAGTTCAATCCCAGGGTATAGGGTAAACTATGTGGACAAACAATAAAAGATCAGTTTATCCTTTGATCAACTGATAAGTAGTTTATATACCATCATATTACATAACATGATAAGGCTATAGATAATGTTATACAAACAAGATCATCAGCATCAATTGCTGATGATGGGAGATCAAGTCCAGGTGATGGCAAACTTAGTGATAGTTAAGTGAAGTCTGATAGATCAGACTTCATAATAGTGAAGTATAAGGGTGTATACCCTTACACTCCTTTTGTCCTGATAACTGCCTCAATTCTTCTGGGCATGCTTTCTATCAGCCTTTGGCACCTTTCTGCTGGAATCTTATTCCACTGCTCTACTAGCCTCTCCCACAATTCAAATACTCCCTTGGATAGTCTTTTATATGCCTTCAGCTGGTCCTTTAGGTATGTCCAGAGGTGTTTAATGGGATTTAGGTCAGGAGATTGTGCAGGCCATGATAGAACTTAAATGTTGTTGTCCACAAACTATTGTTATCCCAGTTTTGAGGTGTGTTTCAGGTCATTATCCTGCTGGAATATCCCCTCCCCCTTCTCTATCTCCAACTTTTCAAAGCTTTCCACCACCCCACTATCTAATGTCTTGCAGTATTGTACTGCATCCATATTCCCTTGAACCTCTATCAGCTCTCCTACCCCATTCTACCACATACACCCCCACACCATCATGTTACTACCTCCTCCATGTTTGATAGTAGGGAGAGTGGTCTTATCTGACAGTGGTTTTCTCCTCTCCTTCTAGGTATACATCTTTCTATCTGACCCAATCCTGTTGATCTTTGTTTCATCTGTCCACAACACCCTCTTCCAGTCCTCCACTGTCCAATTCCTATGTTCATATGCAAAGTCAAGGTGTTCCTCACAATATTGCTTTTTGAGTATAGGTTGTTTGATCTTGGTTACAGAGTAAAATCCATTGTCCTGAAGGGTATTTCTGACAGTTTGGAGTGTGACAGGGTCAGCCAGAGTAAAGTTAATGAAATTTGTAGCCTGGAGAGCATTGTCTAGCTTTCCAGAGGTTATTTAGTGAATTATTGCTTTTTTATCATGAGGAGACTTGGAAGGACATCCTCCCTTGTTGTTTTCCTTGTCTCCATCAACTTCTTTCTTGATCCTCCCAACAGTAGACTTGCATAGACCAGTTTTATGTTCAATCTGGTGCAAGGAGTAGCCATCTTTGAGAAGAGAAGAGACTTGAGAGTATTGGGTAGAAGAGATAGCTTTCATGATGTAGTGGCAGGAAGAAAGATCATTGTAACCATCTCAACATGTCAACAAAGGTCACATGATCTTGTTCATTACTCCTACACCTGCCCTGATACTCCCCTGGCATGTTACAAGGTAGATACTGGGAGGCTGATAGGAGGTCAAAAAACTGTCCCAATAAGTAGATATTTTAAATAGTTCATTAATAATTCATTATTGTACAAGATCATGTGACCATGATTATATATGCTCCCAATATGTCAAGGTATCTGTGTGAATATTTTTAGAATGCTATGCCATATATCTACCCTGGTATTAGCAAATATGTCCAAAATGCAAAAACATTGGGACAGTTTTTTGAGCCACTGTATAAAGGGGGCAAGCTAAGATTAGTCAACCACAACAGAACCCCCAGCTCAGAACCAGACTACCAAAGAGGTGCATAGTACTTAGCATACTCCAAGAAGACCAAGAAATTGAAGCTAACCTGGGCCAAAAAAGAGCCCAGTCAGAATCAGAAGAAGAAACTGCCACAGAAGAAGAAAGCACTAGCCCAGTAAACAAATTGGCAGAACAGAACAACAGTGTGCCAGTCATAACACCCCTAGAAGAACAGCTTGAACAAATCCAGTCACAACTCCAGTCACTCAGTATCAGTCAAGCACAGTTACCCCAGCAAGAAACAATGGCCAAAGGAAACAGCCAACCAGAGATTAACAATGCAATTGACACAAAGTCAAAGGTACCAGAACCAGAATACTTTGATAGCAACTGAAGGAACTTCACTGATTGGTGGAGGGCAATGTCATTCTACCTCAAGTTCAACAAAATTGAAGCAGCAGATGAAAAGATCATCATGATACTTGCTTGCCTCAGGAGAGGCACAGCTGGTTCCTTCACAGAAATGGAGCTAGAAAAACTAAACTAGAGAGGAGACACCAATCAACTCTTAATTCCCTTAATCACCTTAATTGTCTTAAACATGTAATTTAAGGTGTTTAAGGTGTTTAAGAGAAAATTAAGCAAAGTGTTGCTTTCCTGATGTTGAGATTTGATCTCAATGACACATATATTGTGAAGGTTGTCTCCACCAGGGTCAATTCTATAATTGGCCTGTACATAATTCTCAGGTGGATGAACCTCTCCAGGTTCATTGCTCTCATAGTAGTGTGACAGACAATCTGCCACTTTGTTGTTCTCACCTTTAATATAAGGTATATCAAAGTTGAAACATGATAGATAGTCAAGCCATTGAGGTTGTCTGCTTGATAAATTGTTTGGAGTTTCTTGAACATTTTTTCAAGAATACTCAACTAGGTTTTAACATACTAGACTTAAACCCAACACCCCGCAAACTGACCTGAAGTACCAGAATAATACAAAAGTTCGAACACTGAAGCACATTGCCTCTTTTGTTTATTCAAAAACCAACTAAAAACATCCATTCTTGTAGGTACCTCACAATGTCTGTGATCCCGCCACATTACTCTGTCCATTAGCACCCAAACCATCACCACCAGCAGAATCAGAACCGAAAGGGAGTAATGCAATGACATACTGAGCACTGTTCACGGCTCCTTCTTTAACAGTCAACCACCGACCAAATTTATGCTCTTGCCCTGTTCCTGCTATTATAAACGTAAGTGGAGAAGACAAAAGAACGTGCGTCGACGAGGATGAAGTGAGATAATGGAGTAACGAATGTGGGAGCCATGAGGAGCTCGATTCGGGTGTTGCGCCGGTAGCAGAAGCGGGGGGTAATGAGGCGGCGGCGGTGGTGGTGATGGTGGGGTTTGATGTTGATGCGGGAGTGGGTTGGGGGATGGAGGTGAAGAATGATTTTGGAGGGGAGACGAGTTGGAGAGTGTTGACGACACCGGGTATGGATGCGTTTCCGAGAAGAGAAAACGATTTGAGTTTTGGATCAAGTTTCCATAGCCTGATTTGACCTTCCCATGAGCCTATAAACGCACGTCAAAGAAAAAGAGTGCGTTAGGGGGAGTGAAGAATGGATTTGAGGGTACGTACCAGAAGCGAAGAGATCGGAGTAGGGGAGGGCAGTGAGAGCTGTTATCCAATGTGGTGTTTGGATCAAACCTTCGGTTGAGGAGTGGACCGAGTGGAGGCCGTGTGCGAGGGGTTGAGTGAAGACGGGTTTTTTCTTCGTGGCTGACCAGAGGGATATTGGGCTATGTGAGATGCGCGTATGAGAAGTGAGGTTAGTGAGGTGAGAGGAAGTGGGGGCATACCCACTATCACCACCAGTAACAAAAGTCGACTCATCAATCATCGCAATACACTCTAAGCTCCCTTCCACATACCCCTCCCCTTTCTTCTCCTTCTTCTCTGGTTCGTCTTCCCCCTCAGCATCGACATCATCAGCTCTCAGCCCACCCTCCAAAAGCTCTCGAACTCTACTCCTCCCACCACCACGAAAGACCAACTGGCTCTCTTCCACGATTTTCCAGTACCAAGCGGTTTTATCTCTCCCACCTACGCTAACGCAGTTTTCGCCGCTGAGAGAGGAGATGGAGAGGATCGAGTCTTGGTGACCGAAGAGGGTTTCGGTGTATCCGAGGATGGAGGGTGTGAGGTCGTATATTTTGATGGTGCGATCAAAGGAGGCGGTGAAGAGGGTGTGGGAGGCGTGGCGGAATGAGAGGGCCTGTGAGATGGGAGAGGGTGAGTTGAGGAGGAGGGGAAGAGGGGGAAGGGAGAAGGACGTACGGAGATAGTATCTTTGTGGTTCATGGGCCCTTGGAATATCTTGAGGAGGGAGAGAGTTTCGGCGTCCCAGATGATTAGACGGCAATCACGACCGCCTGAAGCGAGGTATCTTCCGTCTGAGCTTAGAGCGAGTGTGAGGATTTGGTCGGTGTGTCCTTGGACGTCTGTTGGGTCCTGGGCTTTTGCTTTACCCTTGCCTTTATCCTAAACCGAGGACGTAGATTCCAGAGGACGAGATTTATAGACAGTTGCGAGTTTTTTGCCGGTTGCGAGATCCCATTTGATGATGGATCCTTCTTTACTGGATATGTAGAGGTATTTTGTGGAAGAGGATGTGATGGCGGATGTTCCTGAGAACCTGTGTCCGCGTATTCGGAGTGTAGGTGGTGGTTGGAGGGTGGAGAAGAGTAGGAATCGGTGATGAACAGGTGGACTTTGCCAGATTGAGAAAGAACGTCTTATTTGAGCTGCGAAGAGATGATCTCCTCGTCAATTTCGGCAGTGTCAAATTCACCATATTTAACAGGGTCGAGATAGAGTTGAGTGAGGCGAAGACATTTTTCAGTAGGAGTTTCATCAATGTCTTCGTCATCGCTTGCGTTTGGATCAGGTTCCTCAGCACAAATCCATATCTTGTATACTGCTCCATTTCTTGTCGTCATTGTCGTCGCCCGAGTGTTCAGATGGTTCTTTGTCCAGTTAGGTTTTTGCTGCGTTTGCTAGGTTTCGGCTTCAATTTTGTGCCATTTTGACGTGACGGTGTTGGTTGCGAGCATGTGTGCTTTCTAGATTATGAAGCAGGAGAAAAGCTGCCTGACATGGTCCTCTCTCTCTCTTTACATGCTCAATTAGAATGAAAAATTCTGATCTGGTGGTTAGAGAGAGTCGATGGTCACGTGGTAAGGTCCCAAGGTCGAATGTGAGGGAGATTCCATTGTCCACGGAACCCCAAACAATGGATGCACAGAAATGGAAGGTACGTCATTGGCATGGCCTATCTGGGTCCGTAAGCCTCAAACGTAGGTCAGATGAAGCCACAAATATGAACAGCGATTTCAGGTGATATTGTAACAGCGCACAGTGGTGAGCATGTCCCCGAAGACTTCCATGATCCATCTCGTCGGGTCCTAATGGCATTACTCCCCAACCTCGTACATCTATGCCTCAACAACCTCCTACGCCTCTTGCTTCTGCGACTGCAACACTTCCCAGCATTTTTGTACACACAGAATATTCCCCAACACTCATGATTTTGGCTTTAAATACCCTCAACTCAACGGATCCTCCTCTATTGGATCTGGTAGTGAGCTTCACCGTCCCCTTGAGCTCGCCCAATGATCTCATGTGACGAATAGGCCTCGAGCGACTCCTCGAATATTCGATGCCCGGCGTATTCCATGACTCCGGTGTTTGCTATCCCCCACCAAAATGCCACCTTGGCACCCGAAGCGAATGAAAAATTGGAGGGGGAGTGGAGGCAGCGATCGATATTGATTGGGCTCTATGGTTCACTGTGATTGTCTTCATGCATTCTAGCTAAGGTATTCGATATAAGCATCTTCAATCAGTGCAAGAACTTACAAGAGCGTCCATAATTTGAAGCTTCCGCTCAGATTTTCCTCTCAGTTACCTCGACCGTTCCTACCATACCGTATGAGGCTGAATGCAATCAGGAGCCCTATATTTCCTCCCATACTGATAGCACCGAGTCGACTGTCAACCTTTTCAAACAATGATTTGGACACGGCTGCATCTGTATCTCTACAACGAACACCTCTGGCCGTTGTCTCCCCGTGGAACATCAATGCCGAGCTTCTACCACTATGGACGCTCGAGCTGGTCTCCTGAGGAGGTGCTGCCGACACTCAGAATCGAAAGAAGGCCCCCGGCGTTGGTGTAATCAAAGGTGACGCGTTATGCTCCCAAGAGATTTTCTGTGCAAGATTCGGATGATCGATGGGATCTCTTTCTGGTAGATACATTTCTGGGTTTAGTTTTTAACTGAAGAGTTCGATACATTGAATGAGCCTACCTAGGATGTGTTCATTTAGTTATCTGAGGTGACAACGGCGCAAATACACTCCAGCCAGTTTACATGAGCTAGTAGACAGCAGTCTTCGTATTCACTGACACCACTACGACGGGAAAGGCTCTATGCGGATAGAGTACAGAATGGGCCTTCGCGAGAAGTGCCTTTTCAAGCCAACAGCCAGGATTGTCAAAGTCGTCGTCACCGAGGGAGACAGCCCCAGCCGTTCTCCCTTCGAATACTTTTTCAATCGATTGACTTCGAGACGCAAATTCGGCGCAGGATACCACTGTAGAGATCGGACGTCGCGTGACGTCATATCACCACCGTCACGCGTTCTCTCTCTACTACTGATTAAGTCCCCTCCCTCTTCGACAACTCCTCATCTACTAACCGATATCCCACTACCCTGGCAACAAACCGATCGTCAAACATAGCCGGCAACTATATCAAGACGACCCTGCACAGTCCTCGCCCAGTAGCCGCCGCTTACCACCACTATCCCCCTCAGCTTTCCCCTTTCCTCTCTCAATTCCAGATGCCCCTTTCCCCTCTCCATTCTACACTTCCCTTTTACTACTCGCTACGTACATTTCGCACTCGGCATCTCCGCTTCAATGCAACCGAGTTAGGATCTGTCATCCAACTGACAGAAGTCCGAATATTTAATGTTTGCTTTATATTCCCTTTTCCATTCCTCCTCTCTTTCTCATTCTAAAAATCTAATAAAATCATCACTCATGCTCCGGCTCAACCGCCATCGTTTCGTCTCATCGCTTAATGTAATAGTGTAGGTCTAAACGGCCACATGGACCCTTCTCTCCACCTACTTCTCCACCACTAATATTCCTTAGAATTCCCTTTCCCTTACAAAATCTCAACAAATTGTCTCGTAAACTGCTCCTTCCTGCTCTCTATAGTCAGCTGCAGTATTGTAGATACTCATAGAACCGTAGCTTTAAATACTGCGATGTATTTCCGTTTTTCTTTAGTGAAATTGACCCCCATCTCTCTGACTCAGTTTAGCTCTAAGTTGGAGCTTCTTAAACGTCGTTCTCACTCAGACCGGCCGCCCTCATCATCGTTTCACTCCTCAGCAACATCTCATATTGTCGCACTAGCGCTGAGTTATCATTTCAATTAAAATCTCATTAAAAACAATCAATAATCAAACTATCTACTTGGGTCAGAACCAACGACAGACGGACGCTGTCGTACTCGCAAACACATCCGCACTCACCTATCCCACCTTCCCTTCACCACACTTGAGGAGATGAAGGTTGTTGTATTCCACTCGAGGGGCCGAGTGGCTATCTATATGCCTAAACCCCAGGTCGTCGTGTGCGGTTATACAGCGTAAGTATGCCCAACGGATATATTTCTGAAGGTCCGAAAAATGCATCTTAATGCTCCGATTGTTTTATAAGCATTGCGTACGTAGACTCGTCCATATGGCATAATCCACGCCTGTACCGTTCCACCCTCTCGCTTTCGCTGTAGGGACCCCTTTCATACTTCTTCACACATGGCCTCTGAACAGGTACACGACAAAGCAAAAGCGAGCGTTATGGTCCCAGAGCACCACCTTTGCCAGTCATACCTTCGTCGAATGGCAGAGGCACAAAGAGACCTTAGAGTACATGAGAAACGGGGCCGAATCGAAGATATGCACAGATTTTCACCTTTGGGCGACGTCCTCGCAGTAGCAGGCGGCAAAGGCAGCCAAGTCCGTCTCGTCGACCGATTGTCTGGTGTCAGACGAGCTATAGGATCGATCAGATGCTCTCCAGGTGGGGGAGTGTAGCTGGCGCGTCGTTGTTCGAGGGCTCAGCGTCCACGGGTGTGTTGAGGGACGTGGGTGTGGACACGAGAACATATCGTGTGGTGTTGAGACTGCTGCGGAGGCATAGTTGTGGGGCGTCGGTAGGCGGAAATGCGCGAGGCGATGGAAAGATGAGGGTACTGAGCGTGGTCGAAAGCAGAATTGAACCATCTAGATATGCAAGAATGGTTAGGAAGAGTGAGCCAATGGCACGGCTACTGCATATTCGGCGATGAACTCACCTTCCTGCTACCTATTTACCCAGCGTGACACTCGTAGTCCCGGATGTAAGGACATAGATGATCAAGGCCCGAACTTCAGCGCCAGCGTAGGCATTGGCCCAGGGCATAGTCTACGCATGTTATCCATCGAGTGATGGTCCACGGCCTACAGCATTCGCGGTGTCAGTCGGGGAGCGGTATGGGGTGGCGGCAACATACCTCTCAAGAAGCGTGACTCCCAACTCGGTATCACACCCTGTCTTTCATCCAAATCATGAAACCCCTCAACCTTCTACTGCAGCCTGAATGTCCGAAGCGCAAACGAATCGTCGGCGGTGTTCTCTCCACTTTGTTGAGCACAGGGCACGCACTGGGCATCAGGATAAGAGGAGTGGAGATGAATATCGAAGTTGTGTGGGGTTGTGAGACGGGTACGTGGTGCATTTGTTCGACTATTCTCATGCGTGAGGTGGAAAGGTGATGGAGGGTTGAACCACGTGCCATCAGCATCAGGCTCGTTTATATACGGCATACGTCCTATCATCACCAAGCGCTCAACCTCAACACATCCTGCGTTGAGGTCATGGACAGAACCGCTGGGGATAAATAGCTGGCAGAAGCAAAGCACCTGGCATCGGCCCTTTCTCTCGCCCGAGGCCAGTGTAGAACGTTCCCAGTGCCGCCGATAATGGGCGTCTGTGGGTCAGGCGATGCACCGTGAACATATTTATGAGCCTCAGGATAGCGGTCTTCCCTTTCGTTCCCCTTCCTCTTGTTCTCCCCCTTTTGACCTCCTACTGCGAATATTGTCCCGTGTTCTCACCTACCCACAATGCCCCGGGCCGTCAAACTCGCTCACGTCTCTGAAGACTTCCATCATCCGTATCGTCGGGCTGCAGATCCAAACGGCACTGCACCTCAACAACATCCTGCGCCTCAACGACATCCCGCACCTCCTGCTTCTACGACTACCACCCCTGCTCTGCCTCATGTAGAGTTCCCTAATCCACCACCTACTCCCTCGTCTTCTCCTTTCCCAGCTCACGGTCCTCCTCCTGCTTCATCACCAGCCGTTTTATTGCCTGCCCCTTTCTCACAGCCACAACATTTCCATGCATGTGAAATGTTCCGTAACACACAAGGCTTTATTATGAACAATCCTCAATTCAGCTACACCTCCTATGCAGGCTCTGGTGAGCTTCACGCTCACCTTGATCTGACCCACTGATCTCATGTAACGAATAGGCCTCGAACAACTCCTCAAGTACTCAATGCCGGCCGCATTCCACGACTCCGGCGCTCGCTACCCACCACCGAAATGCCACCTTGGCACTCGAAATGACTACATCGAGCTCATCACCAACTGGGCGCTGGGAATGTCGGATCGCAAGGAACCCATCCTCTGGATGCACGGTCCCTTTGGCATTGGCAAGTCGGCCGTCGCACAGAGCTGCGCAGAGGCCCTGGAGCCCTTGAACAAACTTGCTGCTACCCTCTTCTTCTCCCGTTCCAATTCAGATTGCGATGACCCTCAGCGTGTCTTTACATCCATTGCGTATCAAATTGCCACCATTTGCCCCTCATTTCATGAAGCCATTGACAGGTGTATGCTCAAAGACCCTGCTCTCGCAACAAAGTCGCTCTCAAAGCAGTTTGATGGCCTGCTCGTTCAACCCCTTGGCCAGGTTGACATCGCCGGGAGCGGTCTTAATGGGCGTGTTGTGATCATTGACGGACTGGATGAGTGCCGTGGAACAGAAGGACAGCGCGAGATCATCAAGACCATCGCAGCTTCCGTCGAAAAGTGTACAACGCCCTTCCGCTGGTTCATCACCAGCCGCCCTGAAGACTCTATCATCCGCACCATGAACTCCCCTGCCGTATCTCTCGTTCTCGTATCGAACTTCCTGTATCCCGTAAGATCGATCACGAGATCCTAGTCTACCTAACAGACGAGTTCAAGATGATCCGCGAGGATCACAGCCTTCCCGAGTCGTGGCCATCGGAGGAGGCCCTTGCCCTGCTTGTTGAACGTGGTGCTGGGCTGTGGATCTATGTGTGGACCATGGTTCGTTTCATCAAGGACCAAAACTCCCTTGGCCCCAAGGACCAGCTGCGTATTGTGCTCGAGTTTGCAAAGGAAGTCTCTGCCAAGGTTGGGTCTGACAACCCGTTGGTGGAGATGGACTTTTTCTACACTCTTATTATACATCAAATTCCACTAAAGGTCAGGCCAACCATCCAAAAAATCCTCCTCGCTCATTCTACATTGGTCAATCGTCCATCTGTTATTGCCACTGCCCTCTGCCTTTCTGAAGACCAGTTCCGTCATGCCTGTGCTTCTATCCAGTCAGTCATGAAGCTCCAAGGCTCTGGCCCTGAATCCATGCGCATGAAATTCTACCACGTGTCATTCCTTGATTTCATAAATGATCCTCAGCGGTCCAAGGATCTGTGTATTTATGGTGCCTTCTTGATTGGGTGTCGACAAGAGCTTTTAATGTGGCTACATAAAGTCTGTTCTTGCAGTACAGGTACCATGTTTCCTGAACCCTTCTAGTGTTTCTTGCTCTAACAAGTTACCATGTCATCCACAGATTCGAAGCACATTGTGTTTCCTTCAAGTACTATTCTCCTGGAAGGCACATTGGGTGCCAATTATTATGTCTATGTTTTGGTTTGGTTTTGGAAGCTTTGTGAAGCAAGCAAGTGTCAGTTCGATTCCCAGACTGCTTGGTCTCTTGCAGAGCTTCCATTTAGGAAAATGCTCAGGCTGCTACCTAACCATGGTGTGCAGGCAATCACTGGTGATCGGGTAAGAGACAATGTAAGTTTCCAATACCATCTGTTTCCCTGGATTATCACCTATTATGTGACTGGTATTTACAGCTCACAGCTGAACTCTGTGACAAAATCATTCGAAAGGGCAAGTGTCCAATTTCAGGGTGCACAAGCACTAAGGATGTCTGGATTTTGGGCCATGGAGAGAATGAAACAGTCCTTATGTCATCATACTCTATATATTGCTTTGTATTGGACAACAATCAAGATGTAAGTTAAAATTTGCCTTGTCATTTTTTTTCTGTATTCTGACTACTTTACTTCAGCCACCTTATGGTCAGTGTGTGTGTGGAGCCTGGATACAAAAGAGAGTGCTTATCAGGAAATCTCTCTCTCACAATAAGGAGGGATTTACCTAGAAAAGTATTGATAGTGTCAAAAGCCCAGATCAGTGAGATTTCTAGAATAAGCAGAGTATACTAAATTAAGTGAAATACTATATTAATTGAGACTTACCTTATTGGTATTATTCTCAATTCATGTTCATAAGCTAGAATAAGGCTGGTGAGCCATAACATGAATTAGACAACAATCAGTCAGGATCAGTGATTTCACACAAATATTCAGTGGTAGTGGGTTATTGTTTTATGTTATTACATTACAGAATACAAAAGGATCCCAAAGAGTGTACAGTACTAGTAAAGCCAAAAAAAAAAAGCTATCAGGCCAAGAGACCAGATTTGAAGCTCTTTGAAAACCAACAATGGATTGTTTTGTGCTATGACAATGTGATCACTGGGGGGTTTTCCAACTGAGGCTCCTCTTCATCATCATCAGCAGTTGTGATATCTGATTTGGAGGTGGGAGGAGCACTTGCATAGGAAGACACATGGCTAGTATAATAAAGGAAGTTATCAATATAGATATATTAAATGTGATAGATAGGAGTAATGCCAAATGGATTACAACTAGAGTTCACAATGGAAAAGAGTGATTGAGATTATGGTCTACCAGAGACAATTACAAGGTATACACCTGGGGTTCATGACAGAAAAGAGTGAACTGCAGAGTGCAGAAAGTTATAGATATATAGCTAGAGGAAATATTATTTGTTTGTCAAGACCTTTCCCCAATTGTACCTGCTTGTAAAGCTGATATGCTTTACTGTAATTTATATATATGATCTTACATTCATGCCAGATAGTTCAATCCCAGTGTATAGGGTAAACTATGTGGACAAATGGTAAAAGATTAGTTGATCCTTTGATCAACTGATAACTAATTTATATACTATCATATTACATAACATGATGAGACTATAGACAATGTTGTACAAACAAGATCATTGGCATCAATTGCCAATGATGGGAGATCAAGTCTGTCTGATGATAGACTTAGTGATAGTTAAGTGAAGTATAAGGGTGTATACCCTTATACACCCCCCATTGAGACTGAATTCATGGTCTAAGACAATAAGGAATAAGTGATAGGTAAAGGCTGAGTGATAAAGATCACTCAGCCATCAAGGGTCAATATTTGTGGACTATTCATAGTATAGTCTGGCAGTGGTAGGTTAGTCCACAGACTTCATTGGTGTTCAGTCATTACACTGAACCATAATAAAAAAGAGTCATATTCTGAAACACGAGATACAGGAGATTGTCCAAAGGGCTAGAGGGGTTTTTATACCTTTTATTATTTATATGAGCCAAGTAATAAACAATTACTTAGCAATTAATGACTCATAGTCTGTAGGTGGAGTTGAGTGATAAACAATCACTTGACTGCTTAGATCTAAATTGTAGTCGAATAATAAACAATTATTTGACAGTATGATAATTTCTATTTTGAGGTCAAGTAATTATATTACTTGACCTGATTGGTCTTCTAGGCACCCCCAGGAAAAAGTGCTCTAGGTGTCTCATTGCTATTGTTAGATATGTGGTCTTCAACAGACAGCATATCTTCCTTGGGTATAGGACTAGTGGATTCACTAGGCCCAGAAGATGTTGGAGATGTGGGAGACTCAGCAATTGATACTGAGGTAGGTACTTCTGAGTTGACTACCATAATAGTTGATGATGTGATAGAGGAGGAGGTATTGGCAGATGTATCAGCTAATGTGGGATAGGTTGGTAGGTCAGACTCCTGCATGTCCTTCCAGTGTTTGCATACCAACTCAGAATAGTGTCGATGTGACAATAAGAATGGATAGATGGAGGCTCCTACATTCCTCTATCCAGGATGATTTATAATATCTTTCCTCCTTTCTGGGTTCGAGCTCAATATAACTGTGTACTTGAAGTAATAAAAGCAGCAAAGGTCTATGGTGGTTGGCCACATCCAGCCATCTTGTTCAGGAATAGCAGGTGGAATGCCATTCTGTTCAAGATATAGAAGCTGATTATTATCAGCTTCATCATAGAGTGCTTAGTGGATAGGGTCATCTACATAAGCTTGTTCAAGGAATTGAATCCCAAACATATATGCATGGTCAACCAGTGCTAGGTCAATGCTATTGTGAATAAAAACCTCAGCTACAGTGTTGAGGTTAATGTTGAAGTGTTGTCCTGGTGTTACCACCAGGTAACAATAATAGCAGTTGGGGCCTGTCTGAGCTATGAATGGTTGCTCAGGGTTGCACTCATTCTACCTGTTGATGTACTCCCTATAACAGTAAGGAGTTGCAAACAGAATAGCTGCTAGGTGTATGAAGTGCACCTGGGCATTACTCATGTCACCCTTGTCCTTGGGTGAAAAGAAACAGCATAAATTGTAGCCATCCTGTGATCAATGATTGACAGTGTGTCAATAGTCAAATATAAGACCATGGGCATGATTGCCCATACCTGGTCTGTAATGATGCATGGCATATCAACCAGTCTGGTTGATGTCAAGAAGATAGGCACCAGTGGGTTGGGTGAAGCCCATGCCTCTGGTGTGGTTATTCAGGTTGGAGACTCATGTGGCCTCCAAGTTGCAGGAGATCTGAGGATTCATACGGTCCTCTAGGATGGTGGTGATGCCAACACCCCAATTCTTTGGATCAAACTGGGTTTGACAATACAGATATATCATGGCGTCATCCTATAGTTCAGATTTGACATGCTGAGTGATGTTATATAACTCAGCTAGTAATATGTGAGCTTCTGTGCATTGCTCAACAGGGTTATGCATGTGTAGGGTGAACTTGAAAAGTTCATCCACTTCTAGAGAGCTGCTAGGCAATCCATATCAACTCTTTTTATAAATCAGCTTCTTTTTGCAGTTGGGGACATAAGATTCCCTGGTCCTCTTCTCATAGTTCGATGTGTGCATTGCTGACTTCCCTGCATATATATAGTTGGAGGCTTGACTCCAATACAAATGGCAACTCAACATACTGCTGAGACAGTTGTCCCAAGTACTACCCAGGAGATTTCTGTTGGGGTATTTGTATGAGCCAAACTCTGCTGGTATGACACCATCATGTCCATAGAAGGTATGTAGGCAAACATGGCCTACAGGCAAAGGAGGGAGTGGAGGAGGATGAGAAGAGTGCATAGTAGCACTCTTCTTCTTCTTCATCTCCCATCATCGGAACTTTCCTCATCTGACTCTGATGAGTTGCCAAGTTCAGCTTGTTGGGTGAGGGTTAAACCCCCACCAAAGTGGTAGTCACTAGGGGCCAGTTGTTTGAACTCCACTCAGATTAGTGGCCTATAGTTATATGTGTCTGAATGAGGACTAGGAATGCCTGGTCCTGTGGGTAGAAGGGGGTCCTTTGGGACATCTTCAGGCTAATAGGAATCAGCCTGTGTATCAGGAATGTCACCTATTTGGACATTGTCAGAATAGGGAAGTATTGTGACATTGGAGCTGGGGCCCTGATGCTGGTACTTAGGAAGCGCATCACCCTGAGGTACTGTTGATCTGTCATATGAGACTATAGGTCTTATTGTTGGATGACTTGACCTTGAGGGTGATGGCTGTGACAAAGACATTAAGTGCGTCTTTGTGGCAGTATTGGATGATGTGGGCTGAGCCTTTGTAGTGCTCAGTATTTTGGATATTGGAGGTCCCTGGGATGATGTAGACTCAGAGTGAGCCGCTTTTTAGAGGAAGAGGAGGATGACTTCTTGGAGGAGTCATCTGTTGTTTGTGATTTCTTTGGGGGCTTTGACGTCATCTCCAGAGATTGAACTGTTTCATGGAGGTTCTCCATGGTGTTGGACAGATGCTCATTGCATGCCAAGAACAAGGAAATCTGGGCATCATGGTTTTGGATTATCTCTATGAGTTCTGATAGGACTCAATAGGTCAATTCATTGTACATGTTGATGGTGTTGATAAGATGGTCTGGGAGACCAACTTCTTGAAGGTGATGAGCCAATGTACTGTGTTGCTTGTCATATTGTTGTTGGAGCAAGTCTTACTCCATTGCTCTGTGCTTACCCTTACTGGAAGGGTTAGATGTTGTCAGTGGCAAAGGCAGAGAATATTGATGCTGTTGAGTGAAGCACTCGACAGTGGAGGTGGTGAGTGGGCAGGGTGTGGGTACCCTGCATGTAGTGGTGTATAGTAATGTGACTGTGGCAGTGGCTGGTATGTGTACTGAGGTTGCCAGTACACCTGTTGTGGTTCATAGCCTGGTATTGGTAAACCAGATGGAGGGTTGTTCCAGAGTTGCTGTGGTGTCATAGTTGGGATTGAAGATAATAATGATTGGTGAGGATTGTTTTGGGTGTTGCCTGATGGCAAGTTGGGTGATGTGTCCATATCCCACCCTCTACCAGGACCTGAGATAGGTCTGACAAGGTGCAGTGAGGTTGGGGAGGTCAAGTGGTATGTACCACTTGATGTGTCAGTCACATGAGGTTGTTGAGTCAATTTAGTTGGCTTGGTGGGGTCTATTTCATGGTGATGGTTGGGGAAGAAAGAAAGGAGAGGTGACTTTCACCTCCTGTTTTTCTAAGTGCAAGCTCAATCCTCAAGGTCAAAGCTAATCACTACTAATTAGTTTCTCCTTCCCCTTTGGGAAGGGCAATTCTGCTATCCCAGAGACCAAACCTCACAGACTCCCTGCAGCTCCAGATATTGGTCCAGAGCTGTTAGGTCCTCACAATGCTGAGAGGGCTCCCATGTGGTATCTCTGAGGCTCCAATGAACCTCAAATTCAACACTGCCATTGTGTGTGACCCAATGGCCAATTATTTTATCAATGGACCACTCATGTTCATCATCAAAGCCAAAATCATATGGCTCCAGGTGTGAATGGTCCAGAAAGTGTTTGTCATCAGACTTGTGAAACAGTCTGAGCAAGCTCACATGGAATTTTGGGTGTATTCTCCTGTTTAGGAGAGCCTGGGGTAGTGCCAGTGTGTAGTTAGATGCTTCAGGGTTACATTCCAGAACCTTGTATGGTCCAATAAATTTTTGGCAGAGCTTCCTAGCTCTGTCCTTTGGCATATTCAAATTTTTTGTAGAAAGGAAGACTAAGCTACCTTTTGCAATATAAGGTTCTGTGCCCCAGAATTTGTTGGCATTTTGTGTTTGGAAAACTTGAGACTTGATAATGGCATTGTGTACCTTGGCTATATTTAGCAGAGTGGATTTGGCAAAGGCATTAATGGCTTTATGAACAGTGCTTGCTGATCTGACATCCCAGATCATAGATAGGATGAACCCATAGTTTAGCTCAAGGGAGCAAACTTGGTGGTTGTTGATATACTTGAGTTAATCACAAACTCAACTAAAGGTACCTTATCAACCCAGTTCTTTTGGTTGTATTGGACCGCTGCACAGAATATCTGGCCCATATTCCTATTCATTTGTTCAACTTGTCCATCCATTTGTGGATGGAAAGAAGTTGACATTAATAGATTGGAGCCCAGCAACTTGTGGAGCTCCCTCCACCAAGTCAATGTGAACTTCAAATCACAATCGCTCACAATCATGCTTGGTAGCCCATGCAAGCAGACTATATCCTGGAGGTATACCCACAATAGCTTGCTAGCTGTTGTAGTTGTGTGCACTGGAATTAAGTGCACTATGCTAGTCATTTGACACAACACTACCAAGAGGTAATTGTAACCTCTGGATTCAGGAAAAGGGCCAATGAAGTCCATTCCAATGCCATTCCATGGTTTACTCAGTACTGGCAGTGAATGTAATTTGCTACTAGGTTTTGTGGTCAATGCTTTCATGTGTGTGCAGAGCTCACACATTTTACAAAATGTACAACAATCCTTTGCTAGGAATGGCCACCAATAATAGCAGCAAATGTACTCTGCTGTTCGCTGTTCACCAAAGTGCCCAATTACCTTGTGGCATTTGGTAATGAGTTTGGTTATGATTGAACAGTTGTTTGGTATGCAAACAGCCTCTTCACCATGTGTGTTCTTTTTTAAGATTACACCACAGTTATCAATGGAGAAGTCCTTATACTTCTCCAGGCTTTCTTTTATTACTCTCATTAGTGTATCACTGCCATATCCAGCAGTGATCCTTCCAATGAGGTCATCATGTTTGAGTAAGAATACCTCACTTGACTTTGGTGCAGTTAATGAATTGCCAAGGGTAGGACCCTTGGTTTTGGGTTTCTGAATCAAACACTGGGTTTGATCCTTGTCATTATCAGTTGCCTTATGGGTAGCAACTTCCTTGAGTTCTTCAGCCTTGAGGTCACATTGTTCCCATTTTTCCTGCAACCTTGTACTCTGATGTTGAACTTTGTCAGTTATCCCACTCATTTTTTCAATCTGTTCTCATTGAGATTGGATCTCAATGACATGTGTTTTAGGGAGGTCATCTCTGTCAGGGTTGATTCTATAATCAACCTGTACATAGTTCTCAGGTGGGTGAACCTCTCCAGGTTCATTGCTCTCATAGTAGCATGATAAACATTCCGCAATTTTGTTGTTCTCACCTTTAATATAAGTTATATCAAAGTTGAAGCATAATCAGTAATCAAGCCATTGACATTGTCTGCTTGATAAATTATTTTGAGTTTTGAAAAACTCAAGTGCTTTGTGATTGGTTATAACATGAATACAGTAACTGGTAAGCTTATCCTCCTACTTTAGTAGTACTTCAAGGATGGCTAGTGTCTCAAGTTCATGCACAGCATAGTTCTGCTGGGTAGCTGAGAACTTTTTTGACATGAATCCTGCTAGTTGGCAATCAATCCATGATTGTCCTTGCCCATACATAAATCCTACACCTGTTTTCGAGGTGTCACAGATTACCCAGATCAGCTCACCTGTTTTTGGGTTTATGGGCTGAATAATCAGGGTCTTGTGGCAGATGTGTTTGATCATATCAAAGCATCATTGGTAAAGGGGACACTAATGGAATGGTGTCCTGTTCTGAGTGATGGACAATAATGACCTGGTGTATGATGTTATATCCAGTAGAAAGTTGGACATGTAGTTAACAAGTCCAACAAATTTTTGAACGTCATTGTAATTACACAGAATTCTCCATGCATGTACCCATTCTAATTTGTCATGATCAGGGTGAATACCTTGATTGTCAATGATGTGGCCAAGACAATCAAATTTCTTAGCATATAATTCAACTTTAGATGCTTTAACATAAAGTTGACTTTCTTGGAGGCAATTGAACATAATGTATAAGTGCTCCTTGTGTTCTTTGACAGTTTCCAAATATACAAAGATATTGTCCAGGTATACATGTATATGTATACTAGTGGCATCACAGAATATTACTGTCATCAGAAATTGAAATGTTACAGGGGCATTACAATCCCCCTGTTGCATTATATTGCTAATATATGTCCCCAATATAGTAAAGAAGACTGTCTTGTGCACATCTTCTAGCCATACCTGTACTTGTTTGTAGACATCAGCTAAGTCTATTTTAGAGTGAAACTTTGCTCTAGCCACATCTTCTTGGATCACTTCTTGATCAGGTAAAGGTGTAACATCCTTTACAGTGTTGTCATTCTATTGCCTGGCATCAACAACTGTTCTAAGTTGACCATCCTTCTTAGGAATGCACATCAATAGTGCTGCTTGTGATACCAAATGCAGTTCCCACCAGCCAGCATTGACATATCAATTCAGTTTCACATGGAACTCATCTTGGAGAGAGTGAGGACATTGGGGCAAGTGATATATATATCACTTGTCATCATCTATCAGATGTATTTCATGATTTACTTCATGAAAAGGAGGCAATTTGTTAGGTGTGCCCTGCATCATATTGAAGTACTCTGAGAATACTTCCTTCCAAATGCAGGGAATGTCCTTCTCAATCAGACCACTAGATTTATCAGGTGGTTTCTTCCAATGGTTATCATTCCTGGTTCAAGAAGTACTTGGATCAGTCATTGGAGGGCTGATGATATGCATGCTCTGTAAATAGTCTTGGGTGCATTGCTCAGGATACTGTTCACAGGTAAATTTGATAGTCTTGACTTTGTCTCTAGGACTGCTTAGGTTGTAGCCTGTGGATAATTCATTGATGTTTGTAGACATTGTCCCAATGTCTGCCATAATTTGATTCCATTTATCTAGCATTCTGGAATCATAATAATAGTTGTGCATAGCAAACACAATGGGTAGATCTTGTAGTCTCTTATAAGACCTATAGGAGAATGTTGGTGAAGACAGTTGAGTATTATGCTCAGTTGATCTGGAAGTGGGATTAGCAGTAGATGGTGCTGCCAATATTGTACTCTCAAGGATAGGTTGATTAGTGAGGGGTAATGAATCACCCTTCATCTTGTTGTCTCACTTAATGACTTCCTCAATAGTCACCACTGGAGCATTATCTCTTCCTGTTGCCTCTAGTAGTCATTTGGGTTGATGTTTATCCATCAGCCTCTGGCATTATGTTATGTATATTGATTATATCTAGCATTTGTTTTCTTTATAATATGAAGTCAATATCAACTTTACTTAGGTAATATCACAATTATGTTTTCATCTTATTTGTTCTTGCATTTTTCTATTTTATTTTGACTTGTTTACTTTGTTTCATTATGACTTGTTATATCTTGTTTGGTTTTGTTTACCTTTTGATGACATGTGATTGTTAAATATAGCTGCACTATATTTGGACTTACCTTGTGATCTAGTCAGATGATCAAAGAAGAACTTCTAAAGCTTCTTTGACAGATCATGTCTTATATAGTTTAATTAGCATTAAGGAAGCTGTATGCTTCTCTTCTTTCATTAGAAGCCCTTGATCCTAGTTAATAATTGATACAGACTTGTATTGTATATAAGTTGTCAACATCTACCAAGGAGAAACATTGTTTCTCCTTGGTTAGGTGGAGACTCAATATAAGCCTTTATCTACAAAGTCAAATTGAAACTTAAGTCCTTTAAGATCTCAATTACCAAAGTCTTACTCTTGTAATTGCCATATTATAACTCTGACTTAGTAAACAACTTTATCACTTACTGAAAAGGAGTCCCCTTTGATAAGATCAAGTTGATACTTATTGTGCCAGCTTAGGACTGGGCCAGTGTCACTATAACATATCTGCCCTGGTATTAGCAAATATGTCCAAAATGCAAAAATATTGGGACAGTTTTCTGAGCTACTGTACATTTGCTCATGTAGTAAACATACAGGTAAATGAGTTGATTGATGAACACAAGCTCCAACTCAGCATGGTCAGAAGCCATGCTACTGTCAAATTTGGAGCTAAGGTTGACCTAACAATTTGAGGTCAACCATATCCATGCTACCTTGATGTAGCAAATTTTGATCATTATGACATTATACTAAGAATGCTGTTCATGCATAAACATAAAGTGAAGTTGGACTTTGAGAAGTCCACAGTCATTATTGATGGGAGTGAGCTCCCAGCTGAAGACATAGTGGGTGGCAAAGATCCATGAATTTGATGCCATAGGGTAACAGATAAATACCTGACAAGAAAATGACTATTGGAGGATAAAGGTACCACCAGATTCACAAATGTGACCCTTAAGGAGGTACCTGAAGACCTAATAACTAACAAAGGGGACACATTGCCCCCTAATCACCTTCATGTACTCCAAGGACTGCTAGAAGGGAAGACAGTCTTTCCTTAATTCAATCAAGGCAATGGATAGGTCAACAATGCCATCCATTGATGAAAATGATCAACACTCACCTGCAGGAATAGGCAAGCAAGTTGTATTCCCTAAACAACATTGTGCACTGGGTGAACCTCCAATGATGTTTGCCATATATGATCATTACTATGACTCTTGCATGCCAGATGAATGGAATGCAGTCATGGAAAGCTCAAGAAAAATGCAGTCCATTAGTAAATGGACTACAACTAAATCAGAGTATCTACTGTTGACCACAGTTGATGAGGTAGTGACTAAGGAATTTACATGTCATAGGTATCCTGACAAGGATAACTGGGATTATTTGTGGAGCATGATAGTTGTAGGCTAACCAATTGGTGATGGCCTATGAAGACCATCAAAGGAAAGCAAGGAACCACCAGATTTCTTATCTGGTGGTTTGACATTAACTAAAAGCAATATACCTCAGTTGCAGAAATGATGGTTCAAGGAGTATGCTGATATGATGCAGGGTACTCCTGAGAATTTACCACCATTCCATGAGGTTAACCATGAGATTAACCTCATTGACAGTAATAGGAGATATGTATATCACCTACCATGATGCCCCCATTCACTGTGTGATGAGTTTCACTCAAAACTCAACAGATATGTAAACCCAGGATAGTGGGAACCACAATTTGTCTCTCAGGCTACACTGCTTATCTGCATCCCAAAGAAAGATGGATGATTAAGAACTGTCACTGATTATTGCCAGAGGAACAACAATACAGTAAAGGACATCACCCCATTACCTGATCAGGAGATCATAAGGGAAGATGTTATGCAAGGGAAATATCAATCAAAAATTGATTTAGTAGATGCATATGAGCAAATGTGCATCCACATTGAAGACATTCAAAAACAGCATTTGCCACTATAGTAGGAACATATGTTAGTAACGTGATGCAGCAGGGGGATTGCAATGCCCCTGCAACATTTTGATAGTTAATGACCATTATATTCAGGGATGCTATTGGTATACATGTACATGTATACTTTGATGATATTTTTATATTCTCAGAGATGAGTGAAGAGCATGAGAAACATCTCAAGTTTGTATCTGACCAATTAAGAGAGCATCAATTGTTTGTCAAAGACACTAAAGTTGAACTTTATACAGAAAAGATCAACTGTCTTGGCTATGTTATCAACAATCAGGGTATCCATCCTGATACTGGCAAGCTTGAATGAATAGTTGCATGGAGAACTCCATGCAACTACAATGATGTGCAAAAATTTGTTGGACTTGTGAATTACATGTCCAATTTTTTTCCCAATATCACAGCATATATTGGCTGATTGATGGCTATCATGCAGAATGGGATGCCCTTCTATTTGCATCCCTTACATCAAAAATGTTTTGACATGATCAAGCAAGCATGTCACCAGATACCTGTGATCCATCCCATTAACCCTAGATCAGGAGAGCCAATCTGGGTTATTCATAATGCATCTAAGACAGGTGTTGAGCTATGTATAGACAGGGACTGAGCTGGGTTGATTGCTAACCAGCAGGTCTTATGTCCAAGAAATTCTCAGCAGCACAACAGAACTATGCTGTGCATGAAATGGAAACACTTGCAATTTTAGAAGCATTATTGAAGTGGGAAGATAAGCTTGTGGATTATAGAATCCACATCATAACTGACCATAAAGCCCATGAATTCTTTAAATCTCAAGGGCATTTATTGAACCAACAATGATGTTGGCTTGATTATTTATCCCACATTATAGCCCAAATGGTATTAGCCATGAAATTATTAATTTCAATGATATAGTCAATATATTGGGTGACTGTATATGCATTAAATAACTCTACTATAAGACCATAGTGTGACACACACATTTGCAAAGTACAGTACATTCACAAAATAACCATTAATGATCAAGAGTAACAAGAGGCTACAGAATGATGTCAAGACTTAGCAAATGCAGTCAGGATGTGTATCCTATGACCCTTTGTGATCTTAGCCTGTAACCTAGGTATTGATCTGGTCAAAGTATTTCTTGAAAGAACAATTATGGACTAATTAATCAGAGATCAAAGGCTTAGCCTTCTGATCCAGACAGGTACTTGTGCACATTTGCAGAAGTCCTATCATTTCAACATTGCTACAGCAG